>CM076581.1:1233860356-1234460356 GCA_034641835.2 Pinus albicaulis | reverse complement strand
GGATGTTAGGATATTCTGACACATAGGAAATAGCTAAGAATAACTTAGTCTAGTGTAGAGTTCGGTAAAGTGTGTTTCTTTACCATGTACATTTGTAACTTATAATCTAACGGTCACGATTTGTAGTGATCCGAAGGTTATCTCTCACCTCAGTATTAACGACACTTGATCCGTGGCTTAGCACCCGATTGGTCCATGATATATATTTAAAGAGCATGGAGGGTCATTTGTTCGGTAAACTTTTATGAGAGAAACATATGTAACTTTTATTTTTATATTAATAAATTTCCTGAAGTGGCCGCGTTGGCTTAGGCTGTGGACTATTTCCCTCTTTGAGGGTTTTAACCACGTGATTATACTGGTGTAATGATTTTTGATCTATTTGTGAGCGGTGACCTTTGGTTCTTGATCTACGTAACTTACACTATAAATTCCTACACCATAAGTGCTTCTGGAGGGTGCCCTTGCAAAGCTTGGGGACTTGCACCAACAAAGGTTGTTTTTAGGAGGTCAGCGTAACTATTTCTGTTACCTTCACTAGTAGGTCTAGGTCACAATTACCCTAGACTACTTTCGGGAGGTCCTATTTTTCGTTTCCTTGTATTTTTGTGTCCAGTCCTCATCACCTGGAGTGAAAGTACCTGAGAGCTGCTTGTCTAGCTGTATCTTAAGGACTTTGAAGAGTGTGCACTTTGCTCCTAGATTGCTTAGCTTCATATATTTTTTTAGTATAATAAATCTCTTAAAGTGGCTAACCGATCGAGGAGGCTCCGTGGGTTGTCTCCCGCGAGTGCCGAGCCTTCTTCAAGAAGGCATAGTAGTAATTTGGAGGGTGACTTTAACCCGGTGTTTTCAGACGTAGCGAAGAGAGACCCTCTGTTACGGCTAGTTGTTTCTATAGCTGGTTCTGGTGTTGGTGTTAATGCCGAGAGGAGTGCTTCACTCATCTCGAGGGTTTTATTTCTGGCAGAAGAAGTAGAAGTAGAGGAAGCCCCTCAACCTACAAAGTCTCTTCCATCTCCTCTTCCTGCTAGTTATCCGTTTACCATCGAGTACATCAGACCTGAGTCTCAGATACCAGAGAGTCTTTATCCATCATATTCTCACGTTTCGGCTATGATTGGGAATGTAGCTTCGACTATGAGTGCTGCAAGTATCCAGACTCCTTCTTTTGTTGAAGGAGGAGGCACTATTGCTATATCTACGATTGCTTCTAGTACTATTGTGTTTGGCTCTGGTCACGCCCAAGCGCATGCTTCTCAATCTGGTCCCTTTTGTTTTGCAATTCCCACTAATGGAATTCTTTCTTTTTCCTTTTCTGCTGTTGTAGCTGTATCTGCACCCATATCCTCTATGGCTAGTGGATCAGCTTCTTTTCAAGGGTTCCCCTTTGGAAGTGGGCACATCCCTAATTCAACCCCTTCCTTAGGATCTTTTCCTTTCACTTCCCAGACTCAAAGTTTCAATCCATCGTCTAGAGGTCAAAGTTCTACTACCTTTATAGGTTGGAACCCTATTTTTACAGCATCAGGAGCAGGGAATTAGTTTCTCGCTAGTCACCAAGGGAATGTTCCTTTCCCTTCGTCAAGTGCTTATCGGGCTTTTTCTCCTTTTTCAAATTCTTGGAACCCCTACCAGGGGGTTTCTTCTTCATTCACTACCTCAGTGGGGGGAAATGGTCCAGTTTATAGTAACTCCATATTGGGAGGGGGTCCTTCTCCAAATTTTGGGTCACAAGGATTTTCCTCTGGCCCAAAGTTTTCTACGAACAGTATCTGGCAACCTGGTGCCTCATCAAATCCAGGTTATTCTTTTCATAATGTGGGGAATCCATCCTATGGGGGATGGAATTCCCAAGCTCCTCCTCGATTACCATTTCTGGAAATGCTAAACTTGCTAGATTTGTCGAAATTTACTAACGATGCTATCCGATATGATCCAGGGTGGCCTCCGGTCTTTACAAAAGTACCCTCAGACATCCCGAAGTTTGAAGGGAAGAATGGATAGGATCCAGAAGATCATATCACCACTTTCCATTTATGGTGTTCATCAAATTCCCTGATTGATGATTCAATTAGGTTGAGGTTATTTCAACGCACCTTAACTGGAAATGCAACCAAGTGGTATATTGAGTTAACTAGGGGAAGTTTCACCACTTTTGGAGATCTGGCTACCATGTTTCTAAATCATTTTCAGTTGCCTATCCGTTACGATGCCTGGACTGAACTCTTAGCTAATTTTAAGCAAGACAAGGAAACTCACATTTCTGATCATATTAAAGAATGGAAAAGAAGGAAGAGGCTCATTAAAGCCTATATTCCTAATGAATTCCTTCTGGAATTTTTTTTGAATTCCCTGTAGCCAGATATTTCTAAGGACGTATCCTTATCAGGGTTATTTTCTGAAGAGCATGATATTTTTAGCCTTAGCAATTAGAACTGATTTATTCTCAGTCTAGAGTCCTCTATAAAAATTTTCCTGATGCTCTTCACTCCAAATTTGACTTTGCAAAAACTAAACCTGGTCCTCATGGTGATGGACTTATTAGTTCGATTGATAGTAGTGCAGCTAACTTGCTTAGTCAATTGCAGCAGTTTTCCATACAATCTGCTTCTTCTAGTCAGGTCGTGCCTTCAGTGCCAACTCCTTCCTAATCTTTGTCAATAAATTATGTCCAGACTTCTAACCCCAAAGGAAATCAACAATCCAAAGGGAAGAAGAAGGAACAAAATAATAAAAAGAAGGGAAAAAATCGAAAGGGGAATGCAAATAAATCCAACGAGCATGTTGGTGAGGGTCAAAATGATAAAAAGAAAGTGAAGTTTCCATTTAAGTTATGTACTGGAGACCATATTACTCACCTTTTCCCTAAAATTCAAGATGCACAGTGCTTTTTAGTTCAACAGGCTTCTTCCAGTTCCCAGGTTGTATTACCAAACCCTTTTCCCCAAGGGCAGAAATTAGTTGTTGGCGCAAATCAAAATACCGGGGCTCCATCTGGGGGTACCCAGAACGGGGAAAACACATCAAACATATATATGATGACTTCTCACACAGATATCGCTACGACATCTCATGATTATGGCAAAGCCGAGTCTTCGAAAGCCAAGGGTGCCTCTGATAGTGCTGAGCCGCTTCATATTACTAGGCCCACTATTGAGCCTATACCTCGGATGCCAAAGGCATATACAAAGGGTACGACGATTAATCCAAATGCCAAGGCCGCCCAGAACTACTCTATTGTAGAATATCTAGGCAAATTCCCTGTGCCATGTCTTCTCTTGAGGTGCTCTAGTCTTGTCCAGCTCAGCGAAGTGCTCTCCTCACTGCTATTGGGGCTGTTGATCCGAAGAAATATCTTATGATTACATTTGATATGTATAACTTTAAAAATAGACTCCCTCATCATATGGCTTTCCATATTAGATCGCTTTATCGAAAATTAAATATATTTCGAACAGTCGTAGATGAGGGTTCTTCCACGTGTGTGATGTCTCTCGCATGCTAGAAAGGCTTTAGATTTTCCGCAGCTGTTCCTTCAACCACTCTTCTGACTGTGTTTGATGGTCATTCTCACAAGCCGCATGGTATTGTCTTGGCTTTGCCCATCTGTATTGGGGCAAAAACTGTTAACATCGAGGTTGAGATAGTCGATGCAAGTTTAGACTATGACATTTTGTTAGGGCGAAACTGGACTTATGAGATAGATGCTATTGCATCCTCATTATTTCACATTATTTGTTTCCCTCACAAAGGGAGGATTGTCACAGTTGACCAACTGTATTTTTCTCCTATAAACCCAAATGCATCTATTGACTCAACTATTCCTTTGGTGGATAATACCATACCACCTGTTGAGAATCTAGGGGTTGGAATGTATTCTTCTTTGATGAGTACTTTTGATTTTCAACCTCCTTATGTTCATATAAATGCAATTTCATCCTTCAAGGCTCCTATTCGAAGAGATTTCTTTACAAATCATTATTTTTCGGATCCTTGGACCTTACCTTCCCCTACCTCCACATTAGCGGAAGGTCAAGTGGGTGGAATGACATTTCCTATGTCTGCAGCTGAGATTGCTTATAGCTCTATTGTTAACTCTACAGAATCCACTCTAGTTTCTCTTTCATCAAAGGAATTGGATGGAGATGTGGCTTTGGCTTGGACTCTTAGTTCCTCTTCCACCTAGGATTTTATTGATACCACTCTTCCATCTGAAGAGGCTATCCTAGAAGATATGACTGGTATAGACAGACCGTGGGATGATTTGCATCATCGATCTTACTTTTTACCAGATTTGAGTGAAGTTGAATCAAGTTTTTCTAGTCCTCAGTCTTTTGGTCCTGTTCAATTGGTCCTGAACCCTTTAGCACCAGCACAGGTATTTGCTGAAGGGAACATGGATGTGATTTCTCCTACTATCTCGGTGAACATTTCCAGAAATCCAAACACTATCGAGAATGTTTTCATCGGAGCTGAATGTTCCCCTGAAGAGATTCAAATTTACACCAATCTCTTTTGAGATTTTAGGGATGTGTTCACTTTGTCTTATGAGGAAATTCCTAGTATAGATCCATCTATTGTCTAGCATGAGATCAAGTTATACAAAAATGCTAAACCTGTCAGGCAAAAGCTTCGTCCGGTCAACCCTAGTAAGGTGGCAGTTATCAAAGTTGAGGTGGAGAAGCTGCTCAAGGTGGGATTCATTTTCCCTGTTCCTTTGATAGAGTGGGTTTCGAATCCAGACCCGGTGGACAAGAAACAAGGAAAAATTTGAGTTTTCATTGATTTCAGAGACCTAAATAAAGCATGTCCTAAAGATAATTTCCCCACGCCATTCATAGATCAGATTATCGATGAGTGTGCGGGCAATGAGATTTTTTCCTTCATGGATGGTTTTTCTGGATATAATCAAATTACTATCTATCCCGAAGATCAGCATAAGACTGTATTTATTTGTCCTTGGGGTACCTTTGCTTACAAGAATATGCCTTCTGGCCTTAAAAATGCTGGAGCTACTTTTCAGCGGGCCATGTCATATGCCTTCCATGACATCAAACATATTATCGAGGCATACCTAGATGATTTAGCTGCTTGTTCTCGCAAGAGAATCGATCATCCTTCTCACCTCTATCAATTATTTGAAAGATGTCGATATTACAAGATCCAGTTGAATTCGAACAAGTGTGTTTTCGCGGTCACATATGGTCAGTTGTTGGGATTTAATGTGTCTACGGAAGGGATTTGGGTAGATTCCTTCAAGGTTGAGGCAATACTTTTGTTGCCTCCCCATCCTCTATTCGTCAACTTCAAAGTATACAAGGAAAATCTAATTTTCTGCGAAGATTTATTGTAAATTATGTCGAGCTTACAAAGGATTTATGAGATTATTGAATAAGGGAGTTCCATTTTTATAGGATGAATTTTCTCAACGCTCATTCGATGCTTTGAAAAAAGCATTGACCTCTACTCCTATATTGAGTCCACCTGATTATAGCAAGGATTTCCTCTTGTATCTCGCAACAGCAGAATCTACCATTGGTATGGTTCTAGTTCAGGAGTATGATGCTCTTTTAGAGCATGTTATATACTACCTTAGTTGAGGCTTGGTAGGACCTAAAATCCGGTATTAACCGATAGAGAAGCTTGCTTTAGTAGCCATTCATGCTGTACAGCGAATAAAACATTATATTCTTCTTTGAAAAACTTATGTTTTGGCAACGGTCAATCCATTTCAGTTTTTTCTCAGCAGGCAAGTGATTGGGGGAAAATACAATAGATGGATTGTGATTTTTCAATAATTTGATCTTGAGTTTATTTCTGCCAAGTCCAAGAAATCATTAGTTTTTGCGAAATTAATTTCCGAGTTTCCCTGTGGAGAAGAGATAATTTATGATGAATCATTTTCGTATGAACATATTTTTCTCATTTCTTCACAAGATCCTTGGTATGGGGATCTCATACTATATCTTCAGAGTGCGAAGTTTCCCTCGACTTTTTTGAAAGATGAGCGCCATAAGTTACATCACCTAGCTAAAAATTACATAATCATTGGTGACACTTTATACCGTTGCGGGGTCGATTCGATCCTTAGACAATGCTTAACTCTCGAAGAAGCTGAGTTTGTGTTGAATGATTGCCACAATGGAGCTTGTGGTGGTCATTTATCTGGGCTTGATACAACCCAAGAAATCTTGCGTGCAGGATATTTTTGGCCTTCAATTTTCAAATATTGCATGGATTCGGTCAAACGGTGTCATCCGTGTCAAGTGTATACTCAAAAAATGTGCACTCATCCAACTCCGCTCTTCCCTGTCGTCACTGTCGGTCCCTTTAAAAAGTGGGGTATTGATTATACTACTTGTAACCCACCTTCGGCTAAAGGTCATAAGTACATTATTGTAGCAGTAGACTACTTCACGAAGTGGGTCAAGGCTATGCCCACTTTTGGGAATGACAGTGAGACAACAACTCTTTTTGTCTTCAATTAGGTCATTTCTCATTTTGGTATTCTCAAAGAAATTGTCACTGATCATGGCAGTCACTTTCAGAATAGCATGATGGCTGAATTGGCTCTAAAATTAGGTTTCCGGCAGGAGCAATCATCTCCATATTATCCTCAAGCCAATGGGCAAGTGGAATCCGTGAACAAATCCTTGAAGACAATTCTTCAACGGACAATTGATAAAGCTTGATCCAATTGGCACATTATGTTGTATCTCGCACTTTGGGCATATTGGATGTCAGTGAAAATTGCAACTGGTTTTACTCCATTTCAACTAACTTATGGGTTGGAATACATATTTCCCATCGAGTGTGAAATTCCTTCTCTTAAGTTAGCTGTAGAGCTTCTTCCTGACACCTCTAGTCCTGAAGAACATCTCCTTCATCTGGAACATCTCAATGAGCAACGTCGAGATGCCGCCATGATGAACGAGGCACATAAGAAGCGGGTAAAAGTTCAGTACGATAAAGTAGTCAAACCTAGGGTTTTCTCCGAAGGAGAATTTGTCTTTGTTTATGCCCAGGAGGATGCCCTGGGGGCAGGTAAATTTAATTCTATGTGGTATGGCCCCTTCATCGTTAAAAAGGTCCTCAAGAAAGGAGCTTATGCCTTGGTTGATTTTGAGGGAAATGAGTTAGCAGATCCCTGAAATGGGCTCTATCTAAAAAGGTATTATGCCTAGGCCTCGGCCTGGCATCTTTCTTTTTGTATATATTTTTGTTTGTTTTTGTACATATTTGATTTTTCGGTCTTTGATGTGATGGTGATGTTTTTGATCTGCTTTGGCAGGTTGTGTTGGATGTCATGAGTCATTTTGGTTTTGTTGATGGTGCGAGTAGACACACCTAGAACTTGGCTTTTACAACTTGGGTACTTCATTATCCATCCAGTTAGTTGTTAGTTTCAAGAGCTGTCTGCATTGGTCCTTCTTCAAACAATGTAGCAGAATACACTGCAGTAATTTATCCACTCTTGGAGGCAATATCTTTGGGTGTTGATTCGTTGGTAGTTTTCTTGGACTCCCAGCTGGTGGTATCATAGTTGAGCAATACATATCAGGTTCGGGATCCATATTTTCTCCTATTGTTTTTGAGGGTATGTTTGTTACAAAGATCATTTCAATTTATAACATTTATTCATATTCCTCGAACTGACAATTGGATGGCAGACTTATTGGCTAATCAATCAATTGATTGGCATATTCATCATTCAATTCTTTAATCGAGTCATCAAATTCATCATACATTTTCATACATTTGATTCATCACATCATATAAATCGTTGTATATATATACATAGTCAGAATGTTCAAAAAAATATACAAAAATCTGGACCCATATGTCCTACAAAATTAGGGCTTATGCCCGATCATGTTCAGTATCAAAAATATAGTACAGTCATCCGGTAAAATCTATATATCTAATCCTGTGGTTTCTGCCCAACTATCGTGTTCCTATAGAACATGATAACAATCGCTACATGACGAAATAACTGCACCCAGTCTCGTGGTACTCTGACTACCCATCTCTGGATAGCCTCTGGTAGGTCCTCTACTGCAGACATACGCACTTAGCGAGTTAAACTCTCCAAGTTTCTCTGAACAACATAAAGGGTTCTTCCAAGGTCTTCAGCATCCGCTTCGCCTCTGTGGCACTTATGCCTTGGGTATCCCTCAGGACGGATTGGTCCCATATCTGTATCATGGTCATCACATAATTTTGTAAGTCATTTGAATCCAATCAAAAACATCTTTTTTCATTGTTGCATATATTGAAAAAATCAACCAAAAATTATATAATCAAAAATTGCAGTCTCACCGATTGCACCCTATGCTACACTGGGTGGAAAGACTAAGTCTGGATCACCATGAAAATCCATCCCAGTACAAGGATAATCCTCCATGGTGATAATTTGTTCCTCCCACCATTGGAAGAACTCGTCATCCCAAGTGGTTCGAGGAACTTCACTCAAATCCTGGTGTAAGGAAGCAGATCCTACTACCCTGCCAATGGTGAAGAGGAGAATTTTTATATACAGTTCTTTCAAATATTTCATCACAATATGAGTTGCTACTTTCTAAGACCCCTCTATGCAATAGACATGGACATAGTCTTCCACTATAAGCCCTCCCAAAGGCTTTCCATGTAAATCTATCGGATCTCCTCTCCGAGAGAGTCTAGTAATGAAATAAATGTCTTCCACTTCTATACGTATGGGAATTTGATCAATCATGAAGCGGTATTCTTCTAGTTCCCAGTGATCCACCAACATTTCAAGCAACCAGACATTACTTTTCATATTTGGCATTTTAAAAAACTTGAGCAAACCACAATTTCGAAGGATATCGAGTGAAGTTTGATTTTCCATCACTTCATTATCAATGGCACTATGTTCACGCTCCCTCCAAGAGATTGACATCCTGAAAAAATCCATTAAATTCTTCATTAGGTTCATCTTTTGCATTCACGGACTGCACATACACGACTTCCTTTATGTACAGTCGCATATCATACGCAGGTTCGTCCACACGAACCCATGTATGCGCAGAGGGTTTAATCAAAAATAATCTTTCCTACAGTCAAAAATTAAAATTTTTATCCTAAATATGAATGAAATTGATGGCAAAGATGGATTTAGAGCTTACCTGGCTGATTCGGTGCAATTTGCCGGCTAATTGCTCCTATTTTGAGGAAAGGGGTTTTTTCTCCAGAGCTCCTTTTTCCACTTCTGCAATGTTACAATGAACCAAATATAAGGTAAAATGAATATTTATACCCAGAAATTGAAATTTTTTTGCAAAATTCCGTTATGCTTATTTTTCAAATCTGTCTCAAGCTGTATAACCGTGTTGCTTGTAAGTGTTGGGAAAGGTATGTTTTCAGGTACATTTATTGAATTTGAGATTTTTTCTGGTTTTTCGAATCCATGACTGCTGACCTTTCATGACAGGTATATGATTTCAAACTAGAATATAGGTTAGAAAATCCACTTTTCATTGCATTATGCATGCTAGCCTCCATTTTTCATCACTTGCCATAGGTTCGATCCCATCATGTCATGAGTACTTAACCCATTTCACTCGCCAATATTTAATCATGACTTGATGGTAGAGCCTTCCTTTACATGGGCTTCCTAGTTAGTTTCTCGCTAGCACTTGTCGCCCATGTTGTACTTTAAGTAGTCTCGGGAGTCCTCTTTAGTCCTGCCATGACTTATGCATTGAAGCTTCATTCTTCTTCTTCTTCACTATGATTTTTCTGGCTATTACTCTAGAGGCTCCCTTGTGTTGTCAAGTTGTATCACTGCATTGCATATTGGCTACTTGTTTATCTTGGCCTTCAGCCGGCTTCATTTGGACTCGATGTTTAAGCCATATTTTAACCATGACTCTATGTACAATTTTACCATGCAAGCACTTAGTTATCACGACTTGACACCTTTTTACCCATGGATGGAATGCTCCTTTGAGTATCACTTACCAGTTTCTGCCACCTTGCATTGAGCATAGGATTGTTCCTATCCCAGGAACTAGTGCAACTATTTCCTGATACTCATTCTATCCATTGTACTATAGCATTATTTTATTATTTTCAGGGTTACTATATGAAAAAGACAAAAAAAAATAAAAAACAAATATATCAAAAAGAGCGGGAACAGAATATTACTTCATATTTTATGGCAGTTACAGTGTCAATTTTTGGCACCCTTGAACAAAGCACACAGAGCTATGTCTTTCCTTCATTTTGGGATGGTTTTAGTTTTGACATAGGAGAAGCCATAACCTTGTTTCATAAGTCAGTTCTCCCCCAATTGGCTATCTCTTCCAATCATATGGAGAGTTTGTTTTTGCCTCCTGCATAACAAACTTATACAGAGTTATCATTTTCTACCATAATCAACATGAGTCGTGTTTTTTTTCAAGGGAAGTTAAAAAACCTGAGTCAGCCTTTCTGTGGTGTCTCTTGACTTATTTTTCAGTCAGCCTTCCCGGTCTTGTCAGTATATTTTTCTATCACGTCAGATGTTTGGTCCTATGATCGTGTTGGTTTGAGAAGGTATCCATTTGACTTCTTGCCGGTGGTTTTGTCTCTTATCGACTACGACATATTGATATGAGAGAAAACCTAGAGCTTCACCCTAGCCCTATTTACATCACTGATAGGTGACCTTGTGCTCAACATTTGATCATCATTATGGGTCTTTTGCTAAGTGGTTTCCCTTGTGTTCGACATCAGCTTACATTATCACACTTGGGATTCGTGCAGACCTTGATTTCCATTTGACCCTATCGGTGGATATCTCACCTTTGTCAGCTCTCATTATTGGTTGATTTAGAGGGTTTCTACCATGCACTAGCTTCATCTTATGCATGTCGGAAATGTACTTCGGGTTGGTTCCTTCACTCTACTTCGTCTAATTCCTTCCAAATCTTGGCCTGTGGGTTACACTCATGTTGGACTGATGTGGGATGCCTTAATGCCTTCCTTCCAACAGATATTTTCCCATCGAATCCAACTCATTGCTCTGGGACTAAGGTCTAGATTATTTTTGTTAGTACCTTAGGGTTTACAGTCATCAGTGGCAGACTCTTCGCTATCAACGGTGAGGATAAATTATTGCCTCCTGATTGATAGATTCTTACAGGTGTTCAACTTCAACTCATCCATTCACACATGCTAGATTGTACTGGGGCACCTTGACACTCATTATCATTATCAGTGGGTTGTCTCACGTTTGTTAACGGTATACATTAATGACCAGTAATCAAACAATTTCTCACATGGTCGACTTCAACTCATTTATTCCCATTGTGTAGAATTGTGCCATGATGATCAGTGAAGACCTTGGGTTTGCATCAGCATGATTTTGTTCACTTTGATAATTCATCCAGTTTTCTGCCAGTGACACTGTCCACCCTTATATGTTGCAGTTTCAGTACAGCAGCATCTTATATGTTGGCTCCCGAGTTGTGTGATCATACCATGTGTTCCACCCCATATGATTTGGTACCTAGAGATTCAGTTATTACTTGTGTGATTATATATCTATTGCAGCGTCATTGATTAGTCTTCTATATGTGATACTTGGACTTGATTTTGACTTGTACTTCCGAGTAGTGATCAAATGATTCACTATGTACTTTACAGTTTAGCTATACTTATATACATTTTGGATCTTCTTTGTACTTCATATGCGGACATGATTTTCTTTCACTGAGCATGGGTATGCCCACCTTAGACATGAGCTATCTCTCTAATCTCTTCCATTGATTTTTTGGCAGGCTAAAATCTGGTGAAGTCCTCTCTCATCCTTGCAAGGTTCTTTCTACGCACATAATATATTTCGGCCATCATGTGCCCCTTCTGACCTCATAAATTAGGGGGAATCTGTTATAGCATCATTTTCCACCTTCATGTGCTTGATGGTTGACACTTTAGCCTTGGGCACCCTTTCCCCTCACACTTGACCATCTTCACAAAAAACAATATCTTAAAACCCATACGCGACTTTGCCCAGAATTTTCCACGTATATATGCAAGTCCATTCACAGATATCCGTGTATACCTTTTTAATCATTAAAAATATATATATTATTCCCTATTTTTGAGGCAGGGTTGATGGTTATTCCCATAATTCAACCACCCCAGCCCGTGGCCTAACTGTTTCCAACTGCAGAAACTGATTTGAGGGAGTATAAAAGCCCCTCATGTGCATGGCCTAAGGGAGGGAGAAAAATATAGATATTATACTCTGTTGGAGCCCTATTTCAAGTCTGATATTCCCATGCCTCCTCCACTTCCTAGGTATATTCAGGAAACCCTTTTTTCCTTGAGATGCTCATCATCCTATAAGACATATAGTGTGCACACAACTTGGAAGAATTATTGCGAGGCTAGGGTTGAACGGATCCAGAGGAAGGTATGCTCGAATTCCATGGAAGGATTCAGGTGATCTCTCCACGTTTCTATTACTGTACGTGCCATTTATAATAAGAAGAATCATCTTGTTCCCGATATTCACGTGTTTATATCTCTTTATATATGTGTAATGATCATTAATTGAATATTCAATATTGTTTTTATAATATTATGCATGAGTTACACTAACATATAGGAACTATATATGTTGTACAGCTAGATTTTTCGTGTTCTTTTCTTCTTGATTTTCAGGTTACGAAGCACGAAGGGTTGCTGGGGGTTTAAACCCCATGGGATCTACATCAAACGTGGGACTTTCAGGTAAGTTCCACAACTTTTTATATCTAGTTTTTAGTATAAAAGATAGGTTAGGTGAGTCCTTCTTGAATGGTATTCCCCTGATCTGTGAAGGTTGACGGCCCAAAAACCGTTTAGGGTATTATATACCGAAACAAAGATGCAAGAAAAAGAAACTATTTTAATCCTATCTCAATTAGGTAGATATAGATCTATCCCAAAAGAGAGAAAGATGTTTAAAATAATTGAGATTTAAATATGTTTGTGCTATGTAGGTAAATCCTCTCTACGGACAGAGACAATCCCTCTAGCCCTAGGGTGGGTCTAGTAACAAGGAATCATGCTAGAGTGTAGATTCCTAGAAATTTGAATGAATGAGGATGAGAATAAGATGGCCATCGTTGGCACTCGTAGTGATGATGAGAACTTCCTGCGCCTGATCGAAGGAAATTCACAACCCTTCTGCTTATCACATTTGGACACCTGCACAAAGATCAGAAAATGATAACCACATACCACATACTAATTTCATCAAAAAGCTACTAATCAATCAGAGAAGATTATCATATTGCATTCGATAGAGACAAAACACAAGACGGGAACCAGAAAATAGTCACTTATATTAATAGGTAGAAAGAAGAGATACAACCATGCTCTGACGTTGTGGTCTCCTCCAGCAGGGCTCGGGTGAAGCACGTCTCAAAGCTCATCGGGGAATTAGGACAAGATAAGGGACCTCTCGATGGATTTCCCCTTGTTCTACCTTCTCAATAACTCATTTATTCAACGATGATGTGCTCAGCTCTTCAACTGTATAATTCTCTTTGTTCAGCTACCCCAAATTCAGCTAGTTTTCATAAAGGGAGAAGGCTTGTTTATATAGAGGGGAAAATAGGAGGTTGGGATCCCTACAAATGTGGAAGGGAGGTCTATCCTTTAGGATTTTTCCAAGGGAGGTGGAAACTACTAACTAAAGGAGGAGGCCCATGGTTGTTTCAGTTCAACCACTCCCAATGACTCATCTCGGAGGTGGTTGGAATGGAACCTCTGCCTCTATTTTTTTTTTAAATTCATAAATATCTTGGCGCGGGCATTACACTGGGATAGAGCGCCAGGTGGTGTGGGCACTAGTGTTAATATTCCACTTCGGCACGAGGGCAGAACTGGCTACTCGCGCTAAGGAAAAAACATGGATTTTTACTGCTCTGCTCAGGAAAATGTCAACAAGAAGAATGTTGCCTTCATCGAAAGGGTTGCAATGATGTTATTTTAAAGGCATGACACTATTCAAAAGTCAAAGAAATGACCCTCCAATGTGCGGGATGGGGATTGCAGGGACAGTGACAAAATGTTGTGTAACAAATGCCCCCTAAAGCATGAATTCAGAGGGAGAGGGACGGGTGAAATGCTTTATGAGAACGCATTCGAACCAAACATCACTGTCAGAAAACCTGCAATTAAAAATACAACTAATATCTCTAATACATGATCACGTTGCATGGGCACAACCATCCATAAAAGAGTATATAAAAACTGAGATCTAGGTATGGACGCAGCCATCAAGTAGTAAAGATCGACAAATAGACTCAAGTATGGTCGCAGCCATCCAATCAAAGAGTCATGCAATAAGTCATGATAATCCACAAAGAACCCGCAGCCTAGATTTTATTAGACAAAACCCAGGGTCTTACGCTCCATCTCGATCTAAAAAAGTACAAATTCAAGCATGCGAATATATGAGATGAAGTCAAACATGCAATAAAATCATCTAATTACCAACCAATGATGACAATTATTAACAGACATGAGAGAAACCACCAATAATGACAATGGATCTCAAGGTACAAAAGGTAAAATCCACGGAATGTGAACAGTGATCTGGCGTCGAACACCCGCAGAGTCAGTCGATCGAAGGACAATGATGTGGACCTTACGTCGAATGTGAAGAACCTGCCATTAAGGCATGCAAGTTCCAAGGTACCAAAAAGGAGTCTCTAGATCATATTCCTGGATAATGAGCTGAAGTCGAGAGGAAGTGACCTGATAAAAGATAGGCCATAATGTTTCCCACATCATCGACACAAGACAGAGGAATATGATGTTTGTGAATCAAGACCAATAGAGAATCAGAGGGAGGTTGAACACTTCAGAGGCAAACTTCTCTTGAACATATCAGCAGAACGACACTGGATTTGGAAGTATTTGACATCAAAGGATCTGAGGTCATGATGACATGGAAAAGAGAAAATGAGAGGTCAAAAGAGATTACCCAAACCCGTGGAGGAAAAAATGACAAAATGAGATATCCCCAACCCGACACGAATGCAGACAAGTGCCATGTTCAAGAGTGACATACTGCCAACACGACTACAATATGGTTCCATTTTCCCTCACCATTTCTGGTGAGTACCCCAATTATTTTTGAAAACAAGCTTGAAGGGGATAGCATATGCTTGCACTGTAAGTTTTTCCTTCAGAAAAATCCATCCTAGTACATTTACCGAGCCCTAGGAAGGAGGAACTCGAATAATGTCATGGTGACAAAGCCCGATGTCATCAGAGTTTAACAAGTATAACAAAGGAAGAACTCAGCATCTTTTCATGTTTAGAGAGTTTGAAAAGAAAGCATAAAAGAAAACTCCAGCAATCCCTTTTCGTAGGAAGTCTCATGGATCCAAAAAGGTAGAAACTTATGTTTGAGAGAACCTCTTATTCGTGATGGGCTAAGGTATTCCTTTTTCGTAAATAATATGTCCCATATTGAAAAAGGGTTAAACGTATACTAGGTAGATATCGTTTCGCAACCATTTAACGAGTTCAAAATGACAAGCGTCTCAGAAATATTTTCAGTTTTAGAGAGTCAAAAAAGAGCTGAAAGATGACTCCAGTAGTGACCTTTTCATGGTTTTACCAAGTCCGAAAAAGTATAAAATATAACTCGTTACTTCATCACTGTCGCACAAAAAAAAACCTGTTGTTGCACAAGAGACATGTGAAAAAGTATTTTCCGAAAAATAATGATAAAATAATCGAAAAATAGGCCTTGAAACCTAATTAGGGTTGTTAAAAAGCTATAAAATGCCAAAAATGGTAAAAAAATAATTACTTTTCACTTTTACCTCTTGTGGAGAAATTTTCACCCAGTTTACTGTGCAATCTTGCGGCGACGATCGCGGCCAATCCAGTACACCAATCGCAAATCTGTGAACTCCAGGTAAGAGTTGAGATCCCTCTTGTCATTTTAAGCTATTCATTGCTTCCTGCATTTCTCAATTTTGAATTTAGGGGGAGAAATTGCAAAATTTAGGGTTGCATAGTTAGCACAGGTTTTGGGCACAGAGTCGTGCTAACCGCCCATTTTTTAATATTGGGGGACTGGCCCTACGCTGGCACAGATTTCACTGATGATCTAGAACTCCCACTCTTGGAGGGAGAAGATTGGGATGATGATTTGGGTAAGACTCAATTTTTAAACTTTATGAGTATTATGATTTTTTTTGTTTATCTATGTATGTTCTGACATTGAATCCATGTGATGCAAACGTTGGCCCAGAGAGACCCGCCAGTATGTCACCAATAGCGAGGCGAATCCCTCACGATTTCGAACCTCAAGGTGAGGGTGGCGAGAAAGACGAGATAGTGCGAAACCTGGAGGAGATCACTCGAGGAGTTCCATATTATGCACATTTTGATGATGTTCCTTGTGCCTACCAGAGGCATACCGTAGGGGTGCCCAGCCGAATTCACCACTTGCTGAGGTGACTAGTACGGGTTGTGACATGTTAACATGAGCACCATGCAGATTAGACAACTAGTTTTATTTTATCTGCATATTTTGCGAGACATGATGTCTCGGGATGTAACATAAACATACACATATTTTTTGACGTTATGATGCACACAGTTGCAAACATGCGATATATATATACATCTATTTCACTACATGGATATTTTTACATGTGATGATGCTTTTAAAAATTATGCAAATGCCTATCTAACACAATGTTAGCCACTATATCAATTAACATGTTCATTTGTCTAGGAATATGTTGATAAGTAATGAAATCAAAATGTCTTTCCAGTAAACAAATACGTAAATAAAATCTCAGAATGTGCGGATTTCTAACTGAATAATTATTATTGAGTTGTAGAATAATAAGTTGTGAATCTAGATTTACAAGCAATGTGCGTATAACGAGGTTGATTGCCTCAGTTAATAATTCAATGAGAGTGCTATATTTAGCGACATTGTTTGTAGTTCTTCCTAGACAAATACCTTGTAGATCTATCAACTCACCAGCAGGATTATAAATTACCTAGACTACCGAAGACAAATTCCTGGTACTATGGGAAGCACCATCCGTGAAACCGACATAAGGGGTAATAGACATCTGCACAATTAGCAAGACCCAATAAGTAGGAAAACGCTCACAAAGAACACCAAACCCAAAATATGTACAAAAATGAAAAAAACACCTATGTACACCTGTTATGCATGAATGGCTCAGGCATAATATTTTTTGAGATACAACCCATTTCTGGGTTGTTCAAGCGGATGACCTTCATAGTCAATTAACTCATAGGCCCCATTTTGCAATACATGTTTAACGATGTATGGCCCATGCCACATAGGTTGAAATTTTCCTGCCCCCAGCTTATCATGAGCTTGGTCATACAGGAGGACAAGATCTCCTTCAACGAAGGAACGAGGAGAAGCTGATTGGTCAAAATGAGCTTTGACTCGCTTCTTTTGTGCTTCGATGACCAAAGCGGCTAAGCTACGAGTTTCTTCCAACCTCTCTAAGTAAAGGAGACACTCTTCTTCTGGTGAAGTATTTTTCTGTAATTCTACAGCGAACTTGAGTGAAGTTATTTCACACTCAATCGAGAGAGTAGCTTCCAGACCGTAAACCAACTAAAACAGGGTGAATCTGGTCGCACTCTTCACTAAGGTTCGGTATGCCCAAAGATCCGAAAATAACATGAGATGCCAGTTTGATTTGTGGATCCCAATCGTACGCTAAAGCATTGTGACAAGAAATTTGTTCACAGCTTCAACCCAGCCATTGGCTTGAGGGTAGTACAGCATTGAGCTATCGTGATGCAGACCCAACTTGGAAGTCAACTCCACCACCATATAATGCAAAAAATGGGAACCATGATCGGTAACGATGGCTTGAGGGACACCAAACCTAGCAATAATATGATTGAATATGAATTGAGCAGTTGTCTTACCGTCAGCGGCAAGTGTAGGCATTGCTTTGGCCCATTTGGTGAAGTAGTCCATGGCTACGATGATATAATCATGCCCCCCGTCTGAGTGAGGGTTACACGTCATAAAATTGATGGCCCATTTGGAAAATGGACCAACGGTAATGATAGGGTGAAGAGGAACAGGTGCCACACGCATATTGCATTGATAAATTTGGAAATCATGGCATTTACGAACTACGACAATACAGACTTTGAAAATAGAAGGCCAAAAATAACCAGCACATAGAATCTTTTGTGTTGTAGTGTAACTAGACGTGTGACTACCATGGGCACCACTGTGACAATCATTCAATACTTTCTCAGCTTCCTCGAGGGTAAAACATCAGTGAAGTACAGAATCAACTCCAACATGATAGAGCGTATCTCTGACTATATGATAAGGTTTTGAATGATGTCAGATGTGGTGGCAGGCATCCTTTGTCAACTCAGATCGGAACGTGGAATTTTGGAGATAGACGATGATATCACTGTACCACGGATCGAGGGTGCTAATCAAGAAAATTTTATTGTTCGGAATACGGTCCTCAGAATGAGACAGAGCGGAGTCAAAAGGGAGGGAACAAATCAAATCAGTGAAAACCAGTGATTTCTTAGATTTGGCAACAGTAAATTCCATATCAAACTCTTGAAGGATAACGATCTATTTGGAGTATTTTCCCCCCAGTAATTGTCGAGACAAAATATAGGTCATGGGGTTGCAATCGAAAATCACAGTCACTGTACACAAAAGGATATAATGACGAAAGCATTGAACGGCCTAAACCGCGGCTAGTGCTAACTTCTCGACATGAGCATAATGCATTTCAGGATCGAGAAGGTTACAAGACAAGTAATAAATAACATGCTCATGACCGTCATCATCGTCTTGGACCAAGACCATGGCAATTGTACTAAAAGCGGCAGCCAAATAGAGGTAAAAATCACGATGATAATCCAGAGGACGTAATAAAGGAGCATTGACCAACAACTTCTTGAGTGTATCAAAAGATTATTGAGCAATCTCATCCCAATGGAAAGGTACGTCCTATTTCAAAAGACGCGTGTATCCTTTAGCTACTTCGGCATAGTTCGATATAAAATGGCATAGAAAATTTGCCTTACCTTGCAGTCTCTGCAACTGATGTAATGAGGATGGAGAGGGGAGATTGATAATAGCCTCAACCTTGAGTGGATAGAGGCAAATTCCATATTTAGACACGATAAACCCTAAAATTCTAACGGAATCAACGCAGAAGACACATTTATACGTATTGAGCCAAATGTTATAATGTCGACAGTGAAGAAAGATCTGACGAAGATGATATGGATGGTCCTAATGCTTAGCTAAATGAGCTAGAAGGTCATCCAGGTAAGGTTGAACGAGGTGAAGAATGTCACGAAAAGCGTAGGACATCGCTCGTTGTAAAGTGGCCCATATCATTCTTTAAGACAAAAGGTAGCTTCTTGTATGTGAAGGTACCCCAAGGACAGATAAAATTCATTTTATGCTGATCAGCCGGGAGAATTTTAATTTGATTATATCCAGAAAAGTCGTCCATAAGGGAAAAAATCTCGCTCCTGGCACAGTCGTCAATGATCTGATAAATGAAGGGAGTAGGATAATTATGCTTAGGACAGGCCCGATTGATGTCACGGTAATCAACATAGACACAGATAGTTCCTTGTTTCTTATCGACAGGAACAATGTTCAAAACCCAATTTTTCAAGGGAATTGGATAAATGAAACCATCTTTGAGAAGTTTTTCAACTTCACCTTTAATGGTTGCGGCATTTCTAGTGTGCACTGGATGAAGACACTGGCGAACAAGCTTCAAATCGAGATAAGTAGGAATTTCATGCACCACTATACTAGGATCAATGTCGGGCTTTTCTTCTTAGGACCAAGTGAAGACATCACGAAATTCACGGAAAAGGCTAGCATAAAATTGGACTTCATCTGAAGAACAAGTAAATCCCACATGGATGTTCTCGACAATTCTCGGCTTCACAGAAATGTCAATAGGCATCATTTGTGTGATATTTCTCAAGTTCCCTTCTGTAAAGACTTCATGTGTCAGGATTGGCATTTGAAGCGGAGGAGAAGGAGCTTGAGATGCAAAACGCTCAAGACATGTAGACATGGCCTCGAGGCCAGGAATAAACGAAGAACAATGATGAACATCGTCCCATGGCAAGTCTTCGAGAGACATGGTTTCCACGATGGCTTCATCGAAAGGAAACACTTCTTTCAAAGGATCAGACAAATCTGAATCATCGAGCCAGGGGGATTGAGAATGCGTGTCAAGAGACAAGCTCAAAGGAGCACCATCAAATGATAGAGTATCGGATGCAACAATGAGTTCACAATAATCGATTTCAATCGGACTTAAAGGCATGGAATCACCAAATGAATTGACTTGTTGAGGTGAAGGAATAATCCATGGGTCATCGGATTGAGAGATCATATGAACTTGAAGAGTCATAGGTGGTGGAAGGGGAAAAATACCCATGAGGGCTGGATCCTTGAAGAGACCCGGCCTAATGCTCTCGAAGGGAGTTTGGATCTTATCCACATACAGAACGTTGTTCTTGGAAGAAGAGGTGAAGAAGGAAAACTGATCAACAGGAACAATTTTTCCCTCGTGTGGAAATTTCAAAACACGAAAGAGGGTGGACGGAACGCAAAGCATAGCGTGAGTCCAAATGCGACTGAGTAGAAGATTGTAATTGATTTTAGCGTCAACTACTTCTACTTCAACATTGACTGTCTTCCCTTTTAAGGTAATTGATAAACTTGCGAGAACACCCAAAGGTTTATATTCCCTTCCATCAAATGCTTCAAGGGCATTCGGTGAGGAATTTAGGGTTGGAGAGCCGATGGCCTTCCAACATGAAGCAAACATGATACAGGTTGAGGCACCTTCATCTACAACGGCTCGATGGCTGTTGAGACCATTAATGATGACTTGTATAATGGGCACAATCTGGTGTGGAAGTCGTGGGATGAAATTCTCTAGATCGAAAGCGAGAAGGCTAGTATCAGCAGGATCAACCCTGCTAATTGCAGATAATAAAGCTTTTCGTTGAGATGGACAACTCTGAAGGACTTCTAAAGTAGACATCACGGACGGTGCCTATGCCAAATCTTCAACAATATTGTAATGTTGAGCAGCACGACCGTTTGGATTATAAGAAGACTTCCGGAGAACACCTTTGGAAGGTGGTCGCACAACGGGTTCAGCATTGGGCCTTTCAATCTCAAGAGGATCGGAAACAGGTGGGGGAGGAGGACCATCAGCGATCTCCTTCCCAGTTTCCTGACACGATCCAGTATAATATTTCGATCAAGTAGTGATGGAAACAGATGCAGAACCGTTCATCATGAACACTTGAGAACCAAACAGAGCAAACGATTGAGGATTTTTGACCATCTGGGTTTGTTGAGATGGGAAGGTTCTTTAAGAACAGTAGGAGTACCCTGAGTGCCTTTAATAAATCGACTCACTTTGGCCTATTGAGGACAGTCCTTGGTGTAGTTCTCTTCATCACAAATCAGACAGGGATACTTCGGCTTACGCTGTGAACCATCATCAACACGAGGTTTAGACGAATCTAGTTTTGGGGCATCAGCCTTGGGTTTTCCTTTACCCTTCTTGTTTCCTTTAGAAGTCTTATCCATAGGATTGGCTTGAACGGAATTAACCTTTAAGGTTTTACTAGGATTCAGACTAGACTGAGGAGCAATATCATTGGAAGAATTAGATTTTTTCTTCCCAGAGTTGGAAGAAGAAGACTTACGTGAAGTCTGAGACACATAACCAATAATATCATCGACGGATGGGGTCGGCGGGGCGTTAGAAGTTCCAGGTTGAGGGGCATCAGTCAAAATATCATACAATATGCCCGATTGAGAGTACATAAGATCAAGGTACTGGGCACGAGCAATGGCATGTGCCTTGGTTACACATGCCCCCATGGTGATGCCTTTCACAATCTGATTGACAAAGGAGGTAGTGAACCAATGAGTAAGAAGCTAATTAGGAATTTCAAATTTTATCAAGCGACAACGACGTCTCCATTCATGAATATGGTCCGAGATATGAGTAGCTCGGTCCTGTTTCAAAGAAGTAAGGAGATGTGTCCCGGCTTCATAACAAACCGGTAACTGAAAATGAGTAAGGAATGCTATGGCGAGAGAGTTGAAATCTTGAAAGATACCACGAGAAAGCTCGATATACCACTTAGCAGCAGTACCAGTAGGAGTCTGTTGGAAAATACGAAGCCGAATAGAATCTTCAACCCAAGAGTTAGAATAACACCACAAGTGGTAATTCATAACATGTGCTTGGGGGTCTCCTCCGGACTTGCCCTCAAACTCGGGACAATCACCAGGAATCTTGGTCGGAACCGGAGGCCAATAAGGGTTGTGAAGAATAGGATCATTCGTTAACTTTGACACATCCGGTAACTCCAATGTAGCAAGAAATGGCAATTGAGGGTTAAAAGGCATAACAGGTCCTTGATAAGAACCCGAACTTGCATTCCATCCTGTTTGAGAAAAATTCTGCCCCCATGGGTTTTGTCCTGAAGGATTCAAACGATATGGGGGATAAGGTGAATAATTATGTTGATATTGAGGATATTGATTCTGAGTATACCATTGAGGTCTTCGATAAGGATTTCATGGTGGAACGTAAGTATGGCCTTGTAGTTGATTATATGGAAACTGAGATTGAGGTTGATAAGTAAAACCTTGAGGCGTACTATATATTGGTCGATACTGACCACAAGGATAATAAACGCCTTGGGGTCGAACTAGCTGTTGATAAGTGGGGCCTTGTTGAGCTGAATAAACAAGGTAAACTAGTTGCTGAGTAGATTGAATAGGCTGCTGAACCGGTTGAGCAGGTTGCCCCTGCGGAGCAGATTGAAGAGGCTGCTGAAAAGAAGGACCCTGCTATGAAGCAGAGTAAAATTTCTATTAAGAAGATTGAGATGAAGGTTTCGATGAACCAGGTTTTCCCAGAGGAGAACCAGAGGTTTGTCCTTGTTGTGCAGCGTTCGGACCAATTTGAGTATATGATCCGGGTTGTTGTACAAAAGGTTGTCCCTGCGACGAATAGATTTTACCCCCAAGACCATAATAAGGTCCTGGTTGATATAAAGTTTGACTAGAATTCCCTTGGGGTTGTCCTTGTTGGACCAGAGGCTAACCTTGTAAAGGTTGGCCTTGTGGACCGTAAGGTTGTCCCTAAGGACCAAATGCAAGCCCTGACTAAATCAAAAGTTGTCCCTGCAAGGGTTGTCCTTGTGGGCCAGGAGGTTGCACCTGATAAGTCATTCCAATTTCAGGAACAATTTCATAAGGGTCATAAACAAGAACACCATGCTCATCATAATGATGAGGAGTAGGAAATGCATATATGGGGGTACCGACAGCATCACAGTGATGAGGAGTAAGATAGGGAAAATAAACAGCATTACCATATTTGTAATGTTCCCAAATTATCATAAAGCTAATTGGAACATTAATTTTGGCTATTTCAGCTAGGAGGAGAATAAAATGGGCAAGGATACCCATTGATGAATAAAATATCAATAAAGTCCCTCATGAAATGAAAGAGAAGCATCATTAGAGCTAGTCTTGCACACCCATGTGTGAAAAGGGATAATTGCAAGGAGGCTAGGTCATGTTGACCAAGTCAAACTATGCAATAGATGGAGGTTTGGCTTGCTTGGGAAGCCAATGAAATTTCTTAAGGAGAAAGAAACCCTAATGTGTGGGTTCCATGGCCAAGGAGCCTTCATTGGCATAAAAGGAGGAAAAATCAACCATTTTCTCATTCATGGATTGATATTTCGAATTGCTTGCTCTCTTTAGTTGCTTAACTGAGATAGTTGTGTTGTTTAGCACAAGGGAACTCCTGTTTAGGATTCCATCCTTCTTGAGAAGCCTCTTGAAGGTTTTTTCTTCAGCTTCTCCACATTCTAGTTCAAGGCCAAAGCATTTCCCTTCAGTATAGCATTTTCAGTAGTGCAGGAAACTTTGTGTTGCTGTGTTGCAGTGGAGGTTTCCATAGCATCACTTTCAGAGCTCTGATTTTATAGGAGAGAGATTCTTTGAATCTGGGAGGCCGCTAGAGAATATTTAAGATCCATTTTCTATATCTTTGCATCAGGCCCAGCTCCTCTCATCATTCATAGCACAATCCCTTCCTTTGACTGTGTTATTTCTTAGCAGAACTGCAGTGGGGTTTGCACCACTAGTTTGGAGGGAGAGATCTTCAGGGATTGGATCAGCCTCTCTCTCTAAAGATCCACTAGAGGAGATATATTCAGAATATGTAGCATAATCAGCCATCTCCATCCATTTTTTGAGTTGCAGTGCTATTCCAGTTAGAGGCAACAACTCCGGCATTTTGCTTTTTTGTACATTTCAGCCAATCCTTCCAAGGATTGATGTATTATTAACTTTAGGGGTTGAGATCTTGCTCCCCCATATTTCTTTGAGAATTATACTTCCATATTTACGTTTTGACATTGTGTATGCAGTAGTACCACCTACTTACTGCGTATTTTTAGTCACTAGAATTCTTGTGTAGCAGTGTTGTGAGATATTTCCATATGCATGTCATTGAGGGTTTCTTTGCTCAGCTTGAGTGAGTGCTTCCTCAAGTATTTTTGTTTTTTCTTTGCTGCTATATACATTTGGTGACTATTCATAGTTTCATGTACATTAGTTCTCTGAAATAATGCTGCTATGCTAGCATATGTTCATGTGTTGATGCAACCCTCTTCATTGGGCATTTTTTGAAGTTAATCAAGTGGATCTCAAGCTCCTAGAAGGATTTGTTTTGAGCCCAATTCAGGATTTCATCTCTAGACAGATATATCTAAAGGATCCCAGACCAAGGATCAAATCCTACTGCCTCCATTTCTGGGAAATGCGTTTTCCAAGCTTGGGTTGTTAGCCATTCCTACTAGAGAATTTCACATATCTGTAGACAGAGTCTGCAAAGAGCCAGCAAGCCTCTAGATCTCACCCTTCATTATAAGGTGACATATCTGGTAAATTCCCCTGCAATCCATCTCTGGCACAGACTTGTGATATTTCTAAAAAAGGAATATTACAGTGGTATTAGAGCTCCTTTCTTGGCTCAACCTGTGGCTTTCAAAGCCCAAGAAAGAAAGAGAACAAAAGATGAAGAGGATGGGATTGATATCATCCATTTTTTAGGAGAAGAAGAACCTCCCCAAGGAGGAAGAGAAAATAGAAAAGGAAGACCCCTGCACTTCCTATTCTCATCTAGAAGGAGACAAGAAGACCCGCAGGAGAGAGACTCCATCTCTTGGGAGAAGGAAGGAGGATAAGCTCACAAGGCTTCTTCCTAATCTGTTCAAAGAATTCATGGAGGTCTCAAGGAGACAAGCGAGGAGATGGATGGAGCATCTCCAAAGGATTTTTATTCCAGGACAAACTCTAGAGTTGCACATAGT
Organism: Pinus albicaulis; assembly: GCA_034641835.2. Lineage (NCBI taxonomy): Eukaryota > Viridiplantae > Streptophyta > Pinopsida > Pinales > Pinaceae > Pinus > Pinus albicaulis. Next base: position 1,234,434,886 of record CM076581.1, on the reverse strand, counting down.
CGGAGTGAGCATGCAGCCACACACCATGATGACCAACGTAGTCCTATGTCCAGTAGTGACATAACTGAGATGAGAGAAGAAGGAGGAGTGACCAGGAGAGGAAGCAGCAGCATGATAGATCCATTCTCTCAAATTTTTATGGGTCACTTACTGTTTCAACCAAATCTTGGGTGGAGGGGCTAGACTCCATTTTTCAGCAACACAACATTTCTGAAGAAGAAGCAACCACATTTGCAACGCTGCACTGGAGAGGTAAAGCTTACACCTGGTGGAATTTTGAATCCTTTCCTTTTAAAAATGCACATATTTTATCTCATGCATTAGTAAAGAGATTTGATAAGAGGATTCATAAAACACATATGGAGGAACACACTCAAAACAGAACCCTACTTCATACAGCCATAAGGGAGGTTGGGACCTTACACCATACCTTGCTGGAGGAAATATTTTCATCATATACACTTGAGCAAGGAAGCATGAGGGTCTCTTTCCCAAAGGAGGACCCCATTATTGGGAGGTTTCCCACCCATGAGGAGGAGGTTGGGAGCAATAGTGCTAGCACAACTAGAGAGTATCTAGTACCTCATGCAGAGGAAGGTGGAGCCCTTGCTCCAAGTGGGGGGATTCTTGCATCATTACAAAAGGGACCCCAGGATCTCATGTATAGAGATCAAGGCACAACACATGATCCATCTGTGCCATTGATGAGAAGGTGTGGGAACTTGGGGACATAAGGAGAAGGTAAGGGGAAGAGCCAACATCGGTTGATGATGAGTAATTACCCTTACTCATTTTTAGAGGTTGATGCACCATGGAGGGAGACTGGATTGCACAGTGAGGGCATGGACACATCTTCCCATTCAAATATATAGTCTACCTTTGATGATGATGTCTCACTGCATGGAGACATTCTACTGAGGAGACCACTGGATCAACAGAGGAGGAGGGATGCTTCACATTTTGGGGCACCAATCATTGACTTCATAGAGGTGGAGACCTTGGGAGAGCTTGATATAGCTCAGGGATATTTGGGTAGTTGTAGGAATAAGGGGAGTTTTCTCTCATCATCATTAATTCCCACTCCCATTTCATCTTCTGCACTGAGGCAGAAACATCAAAGGGAGGATGGAAATCTTCCCACTTATATATTTGGAATGGGAGATGTCAAAGAAGGAAGCAGCCAGATGACAGTGAGTCTACATGAGGTATCATCAACGTTGTCATTATGAAGGATGGATCCGCATTGGAGCTCCAAAATTTTGGTGGAGTATTCCAAGGATCCTTTTACCTGCATGGTGTTAGATGACCAGTTGCATGAGGAGGGGATACATCAGCACATAGGGAGATGCAAAAGTCATGCAGATGTGGAGGAGGTACATCCCTTTTTGGGAGAGCTAGCACAGCCATTCATTCTCTCTTCGAGGATGGGAGGAGACATATCTACGAGCTACTCCACTTACATGAGCAGAACAGATGGTAAGAATGTTAGTTATGTACATTCTGATTTTTATATTGCATGTATATTTCCATTGACAATCCCTGTGTAGAACATTGCTCCAAGAGGGAGCATTCCTTTTCTTAGGCTTCATGTGCCACTGGAGACCATGAGCAGGATTGAAGACCATCCCCTAGGGAGACTTGGGGAAGAGCTATGTGTTGGATGCCATGCTCACCTTGCATCCTACATTATTCATTTCCTCCAAACACATGAGGATGGGGTAACCCACAGGTGGTTGGGAAACCACCATCTTCTACATTCTCTATTGTAGTTGGGGATCAAGTTGCGCTGGCTACACATGAGGGACCATTGTCCTTCTCACTTACTACACATGGCAGCCAACATGATGCTCATATTGGCTCCTTATGATTCCATTGTTCTTGCCTTAATGAGGAGCAGGTTTGAGGAGGAGACACATAGGATGGATGTGCCCTTTGAGGAAGGGGTTCCTCACACCTTTTGCACAACATGTTCTGATGGGAACATGGAAGATGGTATGGCCACTACAGAAACACAGTTGTTTCATTATGAGGTGAGCCATATAATGGATATGATAACATATGAGGATGACTACCAACTCATCACATGTGGAGATGTTTGGGCCAGCATGATTTGCAGGATTGGGGGAGAGGCCTTTGGAGACCCAACCTTAATCTTGCCACTTGATGGTAACCTTATTGCAGCCTAGGATCAGCAGACACCCTACACTTATCTTAAGTGGAGAGGTAGACAGTGTGGGCTAGATGAGCAGATTATCATCCCACCTACTTTGCCGGAGGAAAAGGTGGATGACAGATTTCAGGAGTTGCCTAGTTGGGAGGTGACTCAATTTGCATGGAACATAGCTTGGGGATGGATGGACCATATGGGGTTGATATTTTTCCCCACACCGCAGACTCCATACTCTGAGAGGACCTCTAGACGTCACTTTGTTATCATTTTGAGTATTTCACCATTGCATGATGATAGCTTGACAACTGACCTGCATACTTGGGAGGGACATTGTGAAGAATTGATTGATGAGATGGCACCTTGCTACTTTGAGGCAGGCATCATACATGGGTGATACAAGAAAATGAGGAGGAATAATTCAGTTCTAACCTCACACTTGCTTGCGGACAAGCAATCTTTGGGAGGGGAGGACTGTAATGTTCCCAAATTAGCATAAAGCTAATTGGAACATTAATTTTGGCTATTTCAGCTAGGAGGAGAATAAAATGGGCAAGGATACCCATTCATAAATAAAATATCAATAAATTCCCTTATGAAATGAAAGAGAAGCATCATTAGAGTTAGTCTTGCACACCCATGTGTGAAAAGGGATAATTGCAAGGAGGCTAGGTCATGTTGACCAAGTCAAACTACACAATAGATGGAGGTGTGGCTTGCTTGGGAAGCCAAAACAATTTCTTAAGGAGGAAGAAACCCTAATGTGTTGGGTCCATGGCCAAGGAGCCTTCATTGGCATAAAAGGAGGAAAAAGCAACCATTTTCTCATTCATGGATTGATATTTCAAATTGCTTGCTCTCTTCAGTTGCTTAACTGAGATAGTTGTGTTGTTTAGCACAAGGGAACTCCTGTTTAGGATTCCCTCCTTCTTTAGAAGCCTCTTGAAGGTTTTTTCTTCAGCTTCTCCACATTCTGGTTCAAGGCCAAAGCATTTCCCTTCAGTACAACTTTTTCAGTAGTGCAAGAAACTTTGTGTTGCTGGGTTGCAGTGGAGGTTTCCATAGCATCACTTCTGGAGCTCTAATTTTATAGGAGAGAGATTCTTTGCATCCAGAAGGCCACTAGAGGAGATTTCAGATCCATTTTCTATATCTTTGCATCAGGCCCAACTCCTCTCATCATTCACAGCGCAGTCCCTTCCTTTGACTGCGTTATTTCTGAGTAGAACTGCAGTGGTGTTTGCACCACTAGTTTGGAGGGAGAGATATTTAGGGATTGGATCAGCCTCTCTCTAGAAATATCCATTGGAGGAGATATATTCAGAATATGCAGCATCTTTAGCCATCTCCATCCATTTTTTTAGTTGCAGTGCTATTCCAGTTAGAGGAAACAACTCTAGCATTTTTCTTTTTTGTACATTTTAGCCAATCCTTCGAAGGATTGATGTATTATTAACTTCAGGGGTTGAGATATTTCTCCCCCATATTTATTTGAGCATTATTCTTCCATATTTATGTTTTTACATTGTGTATGCAGCAGTACCTCCTACTGACTGCGCAGTTTTAGTCACTAGCATTCTTGTGTAGCAGTGTTGTGAGATATTTCCATATGCATGTCATTGAGGGTTTCTTTGCTCAGCTTGAGTGAGTTATTCCTCAAGTATTTGTGTGTTTTATTTGCTGCTATATACATTTGGTGACTATTCATAGTTTCATGTACATTGGTTCTCTGAAATAACGCTGCTATGCTAGGATATGTTCATGTGTTGATGCAGCCCTCTTCATTGGGCATTTTCTGAAGTTAATCAGGTGGAGGAGGCCTGTCTCAAGCTCATAGAAGGATTTTTTTTTAGCCCACTTCAGGATTTAATCTCTAGATAGATATATCTAAAGGATCCCAGACCAAGGATCAAATCCTGCTACCTCCATTTCTGGGAAATGCTATTTCCAGGCTTGAGTTGTTAGCCATTCCTACTAGGGAATTTCACATATCTGTAGATAGAGTTTGCAAAGGGCCAGCAAGCCTTTGGATCTCACCCTTCATTAGAAGGCGAAACATCTGGTAAATGCCCCCGCAGTCCATCTCTGGCACAGACTTGTGATATTTCTAAAAAATGAATATTACAATATTCGTCATAATGGTGTGGTGGATTAATAAGAGCATGAGGCTGCTGAGAAACCTGAGAGTTCTGTTGATGAATAGCCAATAGATACTCTTCAAAAGTGAGGCCACCAGTTATCTCAGTCGAAGATGCTAGTGAATGAGTTACCGGTGCAGACGCAGCCGCACAGACAGTAGGTTGAACTGGGACAGACGTAACTACAAGCGACGAAGTAGGTGTCGTCGGTGACAGTCCTAATGATGGGAGGATTTGACTCCTGGATGGAGTAGATGCTGCCATGGATGCAACACTAGTAATAATTTGATCCAAATACTTATATCCAGCTGGAAGTGACACTGATGGTGAAGATTTAGTAGACACATGAGGGGTGTTTTCAGGAAAAAGTTGATACTCTTCTATAGAAACATGAATTCCATCACTGCCAATAGGACCTAATGTTTCCATGTCTGACTCTTCCGTAAGATCTTAAAAATGACTACGGGGACTAAGAGGTATAACAACATCTAAAAATGGCGATCCCGACGTAAGAGGAGGGAATTCTTCCTCGTCCCCAAAACCAGACCAAGCACCTGAGGGAGGCCAATTGAACTCAACTGGCTCATCAACAGGAGATCGAGTAGTAAGGGGTAAGTTTGACAGGAGAATAGGCTGCTGAAGCTCGGCAGACCTAGAGGATTGAGGAGTTTCAAATGAACTATCTGGTAAATGACTACCTCTAGAAGGAAGTGAGGACAACGAAACCGGTGGTTCCACCACCATGAATGCTTCACAACAAGAAGGGAAAAGAGACATCCAAGCAAAGACTCAAAAAACCAAGGCAAATAAAACAAGTCGAGTAATGAAATTGTGTAATGGGCATGTGATCGTAGGTAGCTTATTTTACGACACTAAAACCAAACTTCGTTGTTTCACGTTTTAAGAGTCAAGAAATAGGCAAAAGATGACTCTAGTCACTTTCAATTTTGAACGACCGCGAAAGGACAAGTACTCGATGATATTTCAATTTTAAAGAGTTAGTAAAGATCAAAAATGACTGCTCAGGTAATCTAAGCAAGAGGGTATACCAAGTTTCTGTGAATTTCCATATACACCTTGGTTATGAAAAGAAAGAGAAATGACCAAGGACTTGATGTACGTGCAGGTAGTCTCCCTGAATGTTGTGTTTGGTGTATCACAGTTACAGGGCAGTAGACTCGTCTTCCTATGGATAAAAGGATTGCAAACTAGAGGGTTCTCCCTTTATATACTCGATAGTATGGGGAGCACAAGTCCGTACTAGCGCTATCTGAACCCGGATGGCGAATGAAAGCTACTAGGTTTTAAGACGCCAAAACACGTCTCTAACTTAGACCACTAGAATATTATGTTAGGTTCCAATGTTGCCTTAGGTTAATTGAAATAAATTTTAACGTTGATCTTGGATTAAGTTTCAATTTCCTGGCCTTAACGTATGTCGGATATGAAATCTTCCTAAATGTAAAACTACATGCAGAAGGATACCCTTTTCGTTCAATGAAAGCTATGTACGAGAAGGAAAGAAAAATTTCAAGCAGTAGCAAATAATGAAATCATGAGAAAACATCCACTAATGCATCTAATAAAATCTTGCGGAAAACAAAACTCTTTCCTAGCCTATACAATGTAAACTAAGCGAAGGAAAGTTTCATTTTTCAAAGAAAAAAGAATGCAATATTTTGTTTGTTTGTTTGTTTTAATGCAATAGAGTAAACAATGCACTAAATGATATGAAAAGCAAAACTAAACACTAGCTTGAGATAGTGAATGCAAAAGTTGAAACGGAATGACTCCTCCAACATAAAACAAACACAACAACACTCAAACCAATGATACAAACTTTTCAAATCAAAGAGAAATCTCGAAAATGACCCATACAAGAAATGTAATCGGTGCTTGGAGTAAGAGGAAGAAAAATCAAAACGAGAAAGGTAATTACCATTCAACCAATGAACGTACTCAACAAGATCAAAGAGACCAAGAGCAATTAATAGGGAATGAATTAGATAGCTTATCAAGAAACTTTATCTCCAAAAAGAAGGCTCAGTGCATCAAGGCACTCAGAAACCCTAAGACCTCAAAATACACTGATGAGAAATGGACAAACAACTGAGGAAAACAAGCCTCCAGCAATCAAATACATTTAAAAACACTTCAATTACTCTTAAAAAGAACCCAGAAAAAAATATAGGTGACCAAAAACTCATGAAAAGCTCACACCCAAAAACTCACAGGGGTTGGCGCGACTGTGAGATGGTATTCAGCGCCAAACAGGCGATGGCGCGAGTGCTACAAAAACAACATGTGCCAATCGGCGCGACTGTTCAAGGAAAAACTGCGCCAAGCCAGTTAACCAAGGAAAAAGGGAAAACTCAACAAATCAGAGATTAATCTTGACACTCTCAAGCTGAACAAGGGTTTGAAACACAGCTAAACAACCAAAAAAGTGAACAACAAGACCAAAACCCAGTGGAGTCACCAACTTGTTATGTAGGTAAATCCTCTATGTGGACAGACACGATCCCTCTAGCCCTAGGGTGGGTCTAGTAACAAGGAATCATGCTAGAGTGTAGGTTCCTAGAAATTTGAATGAAAGAGGATGCGAATAAGATGGCCTACCTGTGGTCCAATGCTGTCATCGGCACTCATATTGATGATGAGAACTTCTTGCTCCTGATCGAAGGCAAGTCACAACCCTTCCGCTTTTCATGTTTGGACACCTGCACAGAGATCAGAAAATGATAACCACATACCACATACTAATTTCATCCAAAATCTACTAATTAGTCAGAGAATATTAGCATATTGCATTCGATAATAGGTAGAAAGAAGAGATACAACCATGCTCTGACGTTGCGGTCTCCTCCAGCGGGGCTTGGGTGAAGCATGTCTCAAATCTCATTTAGGAATTCAAACAGGATAAGGGACCTCTCGATGGATATCTCCTTGTTCTACCTTCTCAATAACTCAATTATTCAACTATGATATGCTCAACTCTTCAGCTATATAATTATCTTTGTTCAACTACCCCAAATTCAGCTAGTTTTCATAAAGGGAGAAGACTTGTTTATATAGAGGGGAAAAGAGGAGGTTGGGATCCCTACAAATGTGGAAGGGAGGTCTATCCTTTAGGAGTGTTCCAAGGGAGGTGGAAACTACTAACTAAAGGAGGAGGCCCGTGGTTGTTTCAGTTCAACCACTCCCAATGACTCATCCCAGAGGTGGTTGGAATGGAACCTACGCCTCTATTCTTAAAAAAAATATCATAAATATCTTGGCATGGGAATTACACTAGGACAGAGTGCCAGGTGGCGTGAGCCCTAGTGTTAATATTCCACTTCGGCGTGAGGGCAGAACTGGCTACTCGCGCCAAGGAAAAAACAGGGATTTTTACTGCTCTGCTCAAGAAAATGTCAACAAGAAGAATGTTTCCTTCATCAAAATGGATGCAATGATGTTATTTTCAAGGCATGACACTATTCATAAGTCATATAAATGACCCTCCAATGTGTGGGATGGGGATTGCAGGGACAATGATAAAATGTTTTGTAATAGTTTGTTTTAAATGAATATCAAGCTAACGAAGTAGTTCAATTAACTGATATTGTAAATACCAAACACATTATACCTAGAGACCTCTTAACTGAAATAATCAATCAAAAACACTTAGGAATTACTTCTCAAAATGATATTGATCATTTAATCAGTAACTTGAATAATTAAACAATAACATGCGGAAATAGTTCACAACATTTCACTATTCCTTAAAATAGTTTTCTGGGACAGATTTTTAAGTAAATAGTTACTCAGAAATCAGAATTCAACCCATAAGAGTAGAGATAAATAATAACATAAATTGAGGCAAATTACTCATACCGATAGAAGTGCACAAGTATGTGAGTAAATTGATACATTCTTGTTATTAGAAATGAAACCAGCATTTAAAATAATAGTATTATAAATACCAATTTATTAATTCCATTTCTCTAGCTCCGGTCTCTAACAGTATTTTACAATGCCTAAACTTCTTCTTTCAAAATCAAAGCTACAGTAGTGCAAGACTCTATTCATTATACATAACTTAGAGTGTAAAAGAAAAACCTCAATAATTTCCAGATCTGAGATTCCTCTCCTCTCACCCTACACCTCTAAATCCTATAGACAATAGTATACTTAGATGACATTATTGTTTACTCTAAATCCTCTAGACAATAGGTTTGTACAAAGCTATTAGTTTGAAACTTTAGTCACTCCTGTTATCTTATATGGATGTGAGGTTTGGGGTTGCAGCATCTCTAGATAATCCTAGAGAAAGATTGAGCAAATCTAGAAACGTTTTATAACGTATAACCTCAAAATTAAAAGAAATACACCCTATCCTATTCTCCTTATAGAAGTGGTTCTTTCCCCTATCTAGAGCTTAGCTATGACTAAGCTTCTATTGTACAATCACAAGCTCAATAACATAGGAGACCATAGACCTCCTAAGATAGCTTTAAATTCTAGCCAAAACCACCTAAGGCTCAAACGAGGTTGGTATAAAGACACCAGGGCCTGGTTAAACCATTGGGAGTTCGACGAGAATGTTGCATTGAAAAACATTAATAACATTAAAAAAAGTGTTACTTCTAAGTTCAAAGAAAAAATGTGGTATGAGAAAAATCTAGCAGCTAAAAGAAAATTAAGATATTATAAGGAGGTAATCAACCCCACCCTCAAAGATCAAAAGTATCTCTCTGTTTTAACTAGCTCAAAGAAGAAAATTAATATAGCCAAGATTAGAACGAGCTCTCATGAGCTCCATAGTCAAATAGGTCATTAGATAGTTCCTAAAACACCATGGATGGAAAGGATCTGCCATCTCTATGAGAATATGAACATCGAGGATGAAAATCACTTCCTCTTAAAGTGCCCCGCGTACAACCACATTAGATCTCAATTTCACAATCTTTGTTGCAATAATGACCTTCCTATCCTTTTAAGATGTCAAAATTATAGTGAGCTCGGGAGGCTTCTCTCTAAGCTTTTTGAGCATAGGAATAAAAGCTTAAATCAAACTAAATAATTCATTTCTTTAGGTACGATAGACCAAAGATTGGTCTCAGTGGACGTTAACCACCACCACCACCACCACCACCATCATCATCATCATCATCATCATCATCATCATCATCATCATCATCATCATCATCATCATCATCATCATCATCATCATCATCAATCTATTTAATCTAAATTTTAATAAATTAATTTTAATTTTTAATATTAATATAAACTAATTTTAATAGTACATAATATTATTATTAAAGTTAATTCATTTTTGATATATATATATATATATATATATATATATATATATATATATATATATATATATATATATATATATATATATATATATATATATAATTTTACCTATTAATTACATAGTACTACTAAATTCATTTTAATAAAAAAAATTATAATTTTTTTATTAAAAATGGTTTAAATAATTATATTAATAGCTTTAATTTTTATTTGAAAAACTTAAATGTTACTAAATTTTATTTCTCTATAAAAAATTTACCTAACATAGTCAAATTAAATTTATAATCTAAGGGAGAATTTATTAAAACAATATAACCCTAGATGGTACTAATATGGTTTTATAATTATTCTTAATTAATAAAATTAATAATTATACACAATAGTTTACTTAATAAATATAACATTCATTTAAATAAGTGTTAATAAATATTAGTTTAGAATTATTATGTTAATAAATATTAGTTTATAATTATTTAATAATTCTAATAATCATTTGAATGTTATATGATTTATTAATTCAATCATAATTAATCTAAAAATGAATTATTTCATTTTTAATTTGAGTTTAAATTCTATTCTTTATTTATCTCTATTTCTATTTTTTATTCCAATAATAATTATTAATTAATTAATTTTTATTAATAGAGAGTAATAAAAATTAATTAATCATGTAATTATTACGAGGAATGATCAATTAGGTTTTCACAGTGACCAAGCCCTAAAAAAATTTCCTATATGGGAGAGAAAGAAGCAAACCTATGATACTATACATGGTGTTAGTCATCAGTAATTTTTGCCTTTGTAGATGACTAAATGCTTATCCTAGATTTCTAGAAACAAAATTCATGAATATTGTGAGTTCTAGAAATCTCACTGCCTTGATTATCCTTAGGATATTTTTTTTACTGTTTCATTATCCCATCATGTCATGCTCAGCCCACTAGTCCCAGAAGACCCAGATTGGGCTCCATCACTCATTTTGTCTACATTTTGTCACCCTTGACCTTAGCACTCTGTTTTTGGCTTGCCTATCTTTCTCCACCTGACACCTAGGATCACTAACCCACCTACTCACTCTTGTGTTTCCTAGATACATCAAGCATTGATGGTCTCAAAACTATCTTTGTAGGCTCTTTAGATAAATCAAGTACATTGGATTTTGGATCTTCAATACATCAAAATATCAAAAACTCTGTTTTTTATAATTAAAGACCCAAAACCAAGTTTTCAATCAAAGGCCAAATCCAAAGAGCCTCCCACTAGGTCACCTAGGGTTTCATAGGTCATAGGATTGTTTTGATGTTCTAAATCTTTGTTTTCTTTTCCTGTGCCAAGAGGCTGCAATCAAAGGAGAAGGAGGACAGCATATGATTGTCCAAATGGATCAGAAAATCCTTCAAGGAAGGCCTCCTTGTTCAAAGAAAAACTTCTGCAAAAGATAGCTGCCCATATTAGACATTTCTATAGGAATGAATGAGATGGCCACAACATAGAAAGAGGTAAGGTAAGAGGGTAAATCATCCCTAAGGACAGCCACAACAAAGGAGAGGCAATAGTCCTATGTACAAAGAGAATCAGGGTTTTAGGACTGATTAGCAAAAAACAGTGTTTCCAAGCAAGGAACCAGTGAAAATGCCACAAGGATAGAAGGCACAAAAACGCAACCAAACACACATTGAATATTTTTAGAAATTATAAATGAAAAAGGGAAAAAGGTGAGGTTAAATAAACAAAAATGAATGAACATGAAAGGGCCATAGAGAACTTAGAAGACAACACTAATTATTTGTCTCTAACAACCCTAAAACCTAAAGTTTTGGAAGGTAGGAAAAGAAAGAAAAATAAAGATGATGGGCCTCCATCATGACAACAAGAGGTTTTCAAAAAGGTTGTTCAAGGTGGCCTTTAAGGTTTGTCAAGGAAACACTACTTCACTACACCAAAGAGATAAATTGTAAAGAGTATCACTGTGAGGGAGTCTAAGCCTTCAAGTGCAGTCAAATGTCTTCAAAATGGTCAAAATAAGGAAAACAGAAGGTTAAATGTCAAATGAGATATCAAATTGAGCATGAGTTCTACTGTTGAGTAAATAAGGTGTCAAACTCTAAGAAATTTTAAGAAGACCAAAAACACTGTGTTATGGCACCTGCAGCAAATCAGAAGTGGCCAAGGGAAAACATAATAAGCATGATGTACACATCTTTGCCAAAACTGACATATCACTGTCAATCAGCAAGAAGGTAAAAACACATGTTTCAAGTCAGTTACACTCAAGCATGCCAAAAAGGGTAAGAAAAATGGTTTCAGTTTATTATTCCAAGAAAGGACAATTTTCACAGTGCCCAGACCTTCAAAGATTAAAAAGGGACCTATTCATCCTTTCAGTACACCATCACCAAAGAAAATCACTTGAGAAAGTTGTAAGTCGCCTACAAAAAGAGTCAAAGAGATATCAATGAAAATTATAAAGTGACCAAAGGCAAACATACTAAAGTGGGTTTTTAAGTTTTAATTTATTTTCCAAAGGGCATAAAAGGCCCTATCAGTCTTTCCCCATCTCATTTTTCTATCAGAAAAAGAAGAGAAAGCTTGCAGAAGAAGAACAGAGTTTTTTGGTTGAGGGCTACCACAAATCAATGGTGCTGTGCTATTGGAGAGGTAAATCCCCTCTGCGGACAGAGGCGGTCCCTACTAGCCCAAATCGGGTCTAGCAACAACCAAGTCACGCTAAGACACAGGTTACTAGTTACAAAAGACCAGGATGCGACAAGAGGCCTACCTTAAGTCCCACGCTACTGTTGCTTGTAGAGAAGATGGCACTTCCGTCGTTCACTTTGGCAGATCACAATTCTCCCGCCTAGCACATTCGAACACCTATACGTACACGAAGAAACAACACACAGCGTAAAACCTAATACATGCAACCATATATCAGTCAGAGAAGATATAATTCATAACATAAGACATGAACATATGAATGGAACCATAATCGAAGTCTTTTATTATTAATCACAATGAAAGAAAGATACAACCTAAGCTCTGATGCTGGATCTTCATTCGGCGGGTCAATAGCGAAGAACGTCTCAATGAAGCTCGTTGGGATGGGACAAGGCTCTCTCTCTTCGACTGTCTGACGATAGTCTCCTTACTACTGATCCAGCTCTATTCAGGCTAGCTTGCAAAGGGAAAATGGCAAGCTTATATAGATGGTGGAAGGGGAGCTGGGATCCCTACAATGGTGGGAATGGCCCTATCCTCAAGGAAGCTTCCACGATAGGTGGAAAACCACTTCCCCTACATGGAGATCCGGAGCCAAACCTCCCAAATCATTTTAGAGACTCGTTCAGGAGTTGGTTGGAATCAAACTTCCGCCATTTATTTTTAAAAAACAATCCTTATTAAGCTTGGCGCGAGTAATACACTAGGACAGAGCACCAGTTGGCGCGTCCTCTTTTGTGGATTTCCCCCATTGGCGTGAGGGCTGAACTGGCTAGTCGCGCCAAGGCCAAAAGGTCTATTTTTAGGGCTTTTCACAAGAAACTGTCTTCAGAGGAATGATTGTCCTTGTCAAGGGGGATGCCATGAAAGTGGTTTCAGGTCACGTCACTGCTCACAGGTCATAGAAAAGTCCATCCAATGTGTGGGAATGGGGATTACAGGGACGGCGACAAATTACTGTGTAACATGCGAAAATAAAAATTGGTGATGTGCTTATCCATTCTTCCCCCGTTCAAATTTACAGGGCGGTGCGCAAATATGGGCTGGCGCTACACAAATCCTAGGATTGTGGAAATGCGGGCCTGATTCACCCGAAGACTGAAAACTCTGCTAAACGCCCGGCACTACGCTAACCCATGGGCAGGCCTGTCAGTGCTGCGCTAACAAGCCAACCTGACTGCTTGGGCAAGGTGCTACGCTAATGCAGAGGGCCTTCAACAAGCAAAATATCTTGCCCTAAGTCTCAAACTCATCATCCAAGCTTCCTCCAAGGTCTGCAGAGGAGCTAAGAGTTGGTAGTTGGCCTCTCTTCCTTAACCTACAAGCAATTTTTATATAATTTGGTGGCTAAAAAGTAAACTAAACCCTATGTGGGTAAACCCTATGTCTTACATGCAAATTGAGCCTATGTTTTTAAACCTCCTTAAACTAGTTTAATGTCATTTTAGGGTAAGTAAGTTAGTTTGGTTGCAATACAATTTTAAGAAAATCCCCCTTAAGCTCCAAAGCAACTCAACCCTTTAACTAACCTCCACATCACTCATTCAAGAATTTGACTTCACCACCATCTTCATCTTGCTCCTCTAAACCCTAGTTTGTCAAAGAAGCATCTCTTATCACCATGTCAGGAGTTGAAAACAACAGTAGCAGTGAAAGAAGCCAAAGTCCTTTGAGACCAAATCATAAGGGAGGGAAAGTCAAAAGATTTGAACCCTAGAGCACAGCAGCCATCACCTCCTCTCCCAGGATCCTATCATGTTTCCAGAATCCAGGGTGCTTCAAATTATGTGAGAAGGTCAAACAAGTGAAAAGCCACCCAGAGCTTACAAGGCTTCGCATTCTCAAGTTGCACAAAAAACACTCAAGCCTTGCAGGGGTAGTGTTATCCATCCGTAATTTTGACTTTATCCAAAGATGACTAAATGTAACAAACCCAGATTTCTAGAACAAAATTTCAAGAACATGATAAGTTCTAGAAATCTCACTGCCTTCATCATTTCAAGTCATTTAGTCCACTGAAATCCTCATCTATTTTCCTAAAAATATTATCTTAATGTTCCTTAAATAGTTGTTCCTTTTCCTTATTTAGAATCCTTGAGAAACACTACTAAACAAAAAGAGACTATATGTAGGCCATTTTTTCCATCATTTACTAAGCCTATTTCACTCATTTTTTCCCATTTTCATCCTTAATTTTCCTCTGAACTCCTTCAAAATCACTTTTAAACTCATAAACAATCCGTGTTATGGTTTAAAATTCCCCATTTTACCTATCGGAATTCCTAAATTTGGCCTAAAACCCCCATTTTTGCCCAAAAATCATGTCTTTTCAGAAATAAGGCTTTAAGCCCCCGAGGGCTTAGAAACCTTTGGACCCTTCCCATCATAAGGCCCAGTGCTATAAATAAGCACTTAATAAACCTGCCTTCTCTTTACGAAATTTCCCCCCCGATGCGATAAGCACTTTTCTCCTTAGCCCCTAGTCGTTTCTTCTCCACCAGACCACTGCCCGCGCCTTTCCTTAAGCCCTCTCCCCTTTTCTTTCTCCCCGCCTTCCTACCCCATGGAGCAATCTCCACCGTCAAAACCCGACCATCCGACGGTCATCGCTTGCCATTTCATCCCTTTCTCACCCGACACATTTCTTTGTTTCGCCTCCGACATCAAACCCGCACCATAGATCTTATAGATCTAATGGTTCTCATTAATTCCAATGACCCAACTCCGTCGGGGCCTACCATGCACCACACACAGCGCCCGCCCTATCTAACGCTGACACCTTGCTCCCACTTTCATTTCCGCCCGAGCAAATTTTTCATCGCGCTCGGTATGCACCGTCGAATCTGTCCCTTCCCATCTGACGACTCATAAATGATATTGCGCAATTTTCACTCCCGAGGTTTAACAGCTAAAATTTACACGAGACCG
Organism: Pinus albicaulis; assembly: GCA_034641835.2. Lineage (NCBI taxonomy): Eukaryota > Viridiplantae > Streptophyta > Pinopsida > Pinales > Pinaceae > Pinus > Pinus albicaulis. The sequence goes on along the minus strand of CM076581.1, from coordinate 1,234,419,628 downwards.
ATGGTTTCATTGCAGACAGGTGTCAAGCAATGTATGGAATTGCGTTCATTTGCAATAATACCGCTTACTGCCTTTTGGAAGCGCGAAAACCACTGGCGGTTTTCCATTACCGCCTATCCTCATTTTTTCGCGCCAATGAACTTTTAAACCCTGTTTTCATAGTTTTTTTCCCCTCCGCCTACATGTCCGATTCCGCCCAGCTCCTCTGCCACCACGCAACCTCTGAAAGCAGTAGACCCCCCACTGCAGGATTTATTAATAATTTTTTTTTGTTTTGCAGGTTCAATGGAATTTTTTTAAGGTCAGAAGGCCCTCTCAGGGTTTAAATAAGGAGCAGGACAGAGGATCACTACCTCTACACCCAAAATTAACTGCGCAATCACAAAAAATGAGCATTCAGTGGTTATTTTTGTGGTTTGAAAGGTGTTGGTTATGCAAATAAGACCCTCAACATTCCAAAGACACCTGCATGCAACAAAATAAAAGAAGGAACTATGAAGATGAAGTTTAAAGGGCTAAATAATCAGAGGTTAAAAGCTCAAAGCAAGAGATGAGTTCCATTCACACCCTTAATCTAAAACATAGCTTAATGAAATGAAGAGATGAGTTCCATTCACACCCTTGGTGTTTATTTCAGCTGCTTTATTCACTCCCCTTTCACATTAGGAGTGTTATTTCTTCATCTAAAAGGGGCTAAGGTGTCTCCTTTCCCATTTTATTAAACAAAAATAAAATGTGCAACTATAATGTTCCAGTTTAGCGTGAGGCTAAAAATTGGGAACATTACAGTCCTCCCCTCCCACATGTTGTTTGCCCTCAAGAAACTGCATAGAGAGAAAAAAAATTTCTCCTCCTTCTCTCGTGGCCTCTTCATCAATGGTCCCACCATTGCTCAAATATTCTACAATAAAGCTGTCCTCCAATGCTCTCTCCCATGTATGCATGCTGTCAAAAATGCTCATCATGGAAAGATAGAAGGTGTAGTGGAATCCTTCTTGCCGTGCTAAGGCCTCCTTAAGGTAGGAGTGATGATGTGCATGGGAAACTTTGTCTCCCAATGATGATCTCCTCATCCATGCAATCATCCAAATAAGAATCTAACCCCTGATTTCTGCAATGTGTTGGGGCTGAATGGAGAGTGTGCTTGTGCTTCTCATGATGGCCCTCTCTCCATATGCTACTCATATGGGGCTGTCTTTGCCTTTGGGATGAGAGTATGGCCTCCAATAATGGCCCGAGCTACCCCATCAAGAAAAATCAGCCATGAAATGCCTCCTAAAACCCTCCAAGTCGTTCCACCCACAAGAAGAGCAAGTAACAATGTGGCATTCATGGTATGCCCATGGTATCTCCTGCAAGATAAAACATATACAATGGGGAGAATCATGCTCCCAATGGGCTGTACATACAATACTCTCCAAATGATGCTCCTCATGAGTGTACAGATATCAGAAATGTATAAGGAGCAATATGCAATAAAAGAAAGTTGCCAAATGACAACCGGAGAGTGGTTCAAAGTTCCACTCATGGAATTGCACAGTGCCTCCTTGGCCTACCACAAAATCAAAATGAACAAGTGCTATACTAGCCACTTGTTTGCTGCCACAACATCTCCTCATAAGATGAAGCATGAAATCACAATTTGGTGCCAATGGTGCACACTAAGAAGCATGTGGCTTCCCCGACAACCATCATAAGAATAGCCAATATCAAGGCTACAAGTAGCTGCAAGTACATCCTCATGAAAAATGCAAAAAGGAACAAGCCTCCTTGATACATCATGCTCCTCAATCAATGAAAAGAAGTACAATACCAAATATGAAATTATACCTCCTCCATCATGCACTGGAGCTCTTGAGCTGAAATGGCTCAACTGAATGATCTCCCTCTCCTCCAATGAGTAAGGGAATGGTTGTGCCAGCCTCACCAAAAAAAACCAGGCTTTGCATCTATCCATATGCTGATGTAGATCATGCTAAATTCCCTCCAAATTGAACTCCTCTAGCAAGCAAAATATGCATCCAAATGCACAGCTAGGAAGTCGTCATGTGCTGCATGCAATAGTTTCTCCCTGAGACTAGAAATCCTAGTCAGGAAGAGTCTTCCATGATGATAGATGATCATATCTTCAACCATGTATCTGTCATCATCCTCCTGGTCATCAAGAATCATGCATGCATCAAGATCCTAGGACCTCTCAACCAAAGCTGAGTCCTCCAACAGGGATCAATCCTCCACATAGACAGCACTGGTAATCTACAATAAAGTGCTCCCATCATGCTGTTGCCTGTTACCTTGACATCCCCTCATGCCAAAGTCATCCTCCAAGGTTGCTGCCATGCCATATTGCAGCTGCTCATGCTCAAATAGAAATAAGGATCTCTTAAAATGAGCCTCCCATGAGAGACTATCACCTCCAAAGAATCTCCCAATACTAGGCAATGTAAGCATGAGTGGCCTCCATTTACTCCAATGCATGAAAAAGTTCTCCCCCAAAGGAAGTATCATCTCTCTCACTACATACATGGAGCAGTCATCCTGCATCATGAATATGCAATCCTCCATCCATATAGCAACTCTGTCTGCACAGTATAGCTGATGAGAGTGGGTGAGACTGAAAATGAGAGGGTGTGTCCCTCCTCCTTGTGCTTATCCCCAACTCATTGCGCTATAATGGACTCCTCTAATGTCTCCACCCCTCTGTAATCTAATGAGTGGTGAACCAAATGGCATGATGCTTCTCATCATCTCTAGATCATGTGGCCTCCCAAGTGGAAAGCTTCCAAAAGTGAGACATCAAGATCTGAAATAGACTGCATGTATGAGTGGACTGATTTGTCCCTCTCTCCTTTGCGCAGTGCAGTCTCTTTCCTTTGTGCAGAAACTTCCTGAAATAGATAAGGGAGAATGCTCTTCATCCCTCCATGTTGATCCTTCTGCTCTTCTTTCTCCATCTCACAATCCCCAACCAATGCTACATATGACTCCGGAATTGTGTCTTGGTACCCACATGCAAAATATTTGGAACTCCTTGCAAAGACACAAGGACTCCTCTAATGGAAGCAATGGCTCCCCTTTCACCTCCATGTGGTGATGGATCTCCTCCAAAGTGACAGCACTGTTGGTTCCTTCCAATGCATGCAAAGTGTTTGAATTTATGCCACAATGAGTTTCACTAAGTTTTCCCATCAAACCCTTAGTGAAGGCATCACAAATTTTTGCATTTGCATGACAATGAAAAATGGAACCTCCAAACCAAAAATCATGAGCCATACCTTGAGTTGTAGTGCTGTTCCTCCCATGGCCTCATTCCTTTCCTCTACTTCCTTGAAATGCAAGTGAAAAAAGGACTGCATTGTGGATCTGCATGTGTGGCTGAATGTCCACACCCTTCATGAAAATAGCTAGGATTTGTCTCATCACAAACCCTTCTCAGAAAATTTCTTCAAAATTCCCTTTCATCAAGATCCTCAATAATCTCCTGGAAAAGAAGAAGGGAAACCTCCTCTTCCTTCATTTCTCTTTCCTTGTTTCCTCTATAAATCTCCTCTCCTTGGAGAGAGAAGCTCCTCTTGCTGATGGCAATAGATCTTGGGCACAGGCTGAGCCAAGATCATGCTCCGATACCACTATAATGTCCCTTTTTCAGGAACATGCTGCACTGTCTGGAATATCTTGAGATATTCCAATTCCTTCTTCAGTGAGCTATCACAAGTCCATTTTAGAGATTGAATGATGGGGAATTTATAGGATATGACTCCTTATAAATAAGGAATAAATCCTGAGGCTAGCTGGCCCTTCTCAGACTTTTCCTATGGATATGCAATATTCCACCTCGGGAATTTCTGCTACAGGGTCCTTGAGGACGCTGTATAAAGAAGCTGCTACAAAAATAAGACATACCAGTGCTGGGATGCCCTAGATAACATCTAATACAACTCCTATGCAGAATATGAGCTCAAATAAATACATCTATATGGGTTATTCAGATCTCCCCAAACTAGATCTCTAAAACAATGCTTAATGAGAGAGCTTACAACAACATAAGAACACAAATACAGAACTCTGCAAATCTGAACATGCCATGAGAGGGAAATGCTAAAGCCATCATTATATTGTGATACATCAGAAGAAATATAGAAGAAATAATTGAGGGACAACCAATGAATAAGTAGTGAAATACAAGAGTAGCTGCAACACCACAAAATGCCGGAGTAGCTGCAACTGCGTAGTGTATATGAAGGCATAGCTGCTGAATATGAATGAAATACATGTGTGGCTGAAGGAATACAAGAAATAAGCCCAATAGCAAGGAAATGGCCTGAAATACAAGATTTCTAGCCAATCTATGAAGATTGCTAGAAATGCCGGAGAATACAAAAATGTGACAACCAAGTTGTCACTGCAACTGAATCAAGACAAGAATGAGGCCATGGCTGATCTGAAATGTAGATGCCCTCCTCTGATCATGTCTCTAATACAAAGTGCTGATCACTGTCTCAGAAACATCCTCCTCTGAAGCTCTAGAAACCCCTCTCTCACTGCCTCCTCCAAAATAATGCAGTTTCCTCCATGGACTGCGCAGTGGGATATGATGGAATGTTGGCGCATGCCAAATGATCTAAAATAGAGCCCGAGAATCCTCCTTTCAGCTCCTCCAATGAATAGATCCCTCCATCACTGAAGAAAACAAGCTAAGAAGACTCCATGAGTTCCTCTCTAGCTACACCCAACTACACAACGTCCTCCCTGCTGCAGAAATAACGTTGTAGAATATGAATGAAGCTGTATCCAATGTTGGATTGAGGAAATGTAGCTCAATCCTCATCCTTCCTTGAGGAAAAGGAAGGGATTCCCGATTGGGAACACACTAGTTCCCGAGGGCACCATCACCCTGCTAAACAGCCCGAGGATGCAAGCTCTTGTAGACCCAAAGTCTGAAATCTAAAACATGGCATAATGAAAATGGGTTGCCATCTCCTCCATATAAAATGAGAGAACTCTTCTCCACCATCTCCCACCAATTAGGGTTTCCACCCTCATGTGAATCTCTTCCCTCCAAAACTGCGCAGCTTCTCTAGGAAGCTTCTCCTCTATAGGTAGTGTTGTTGACTTTAGTCAAATATAACTAATCCAAGTGAGTTGTGTTCCATTCACACCCTTGGTGTTTATTTCAACTGCTTTATTCACTTCCCTTTCACATTAAGAGTGTTATTTCTTCATCTAAATGGGGCTAAGGTGTCGCCTTCCCCATTTTATTAAACAAAAATAAAATGTGCAACTATAATGTTCCATTTTAGCTTGAGGCTAAAAATTGGGAACATTACAAATTTTGAATGGGGGAAGAGTGGATTAGCGCAACGCCAGTGATTTTCACAACAATAGTAGCCCTCGACCAAAAAACTCTGTTCTTCTTCTGCAAGATTTCTCTTTTTTTTTGTGATAGCAAAATGAGATGGGGAAAGACTCATAGGGCCTTTTATACCCTTTGGAAAAGAAATTAGAACTTTAAAAACCCACTTTACTATGTTTTCCTTTGGTCACTTTATAATTTTCATTGATATCTCTTTGAATCTTTTTGCAGGTGACTTACAACTTTCTCAAGTGATGTTCTTTGGTGATGGTGTACTGAAAGGATGAATAGGTCCCTTTTTAATCTTTGAAGGTTTGGGCACTGTGCAAACTGTCCTTTCTTGCATTGATAAACTGAAACCATTGTTCTTACCCATTTTGGCATGCTTGATTGTAACTGACCTGAACCATGTGTTTTCACCTTCTTGCTGATTGATAGTGATATGTCCTTTTTGGAAAATATGTGTACATCATGCTTATTATGTTTTTCCTTGGCCACTTCTAATTTGATGCAGGTGCCATAAAACAATGTTTTTGGTCTTCTTAAACTTTATTCAGAGTTTGACACCTTATTTACTCAACAGTAAAACTCATGCTCAATTTGATTTCTCATTTGAAACTTAACCTCTTGCTTTCCTTATTTTGACCATTTTGAAGACATTTGACTGCACTTGAAGGCTTAGAATCCCTCACACTGATACTCTTTACAATTCCTCCCTTTGGTGTAGTGAAACAATGTTGCCTTGACAAACCCTAAAGGCCACCTTGAACAGCCTTTTTGAAAACCTCTTGTTGTCATGATGGAGGCCCATCATCTTTATTTTGCTTGCTTTTCCTACCTTCCCAAACTTTAGGTTTTAGGGATGTTAGAGACAAATAATTAGTGTTGTCTTCTAAGTTCTCTATGGCCCTTTCAAGTTCATTCATTTATGTTCAGTTCACCTCACCTTTTTCCCTTTTTCATTTATAATTTCTAAAAATATTCAATGTTGTTTGGTTGTGTTGTTGTACCTTATGTCCTTGAGGCCTTTGCACTGGTTCCTTGCTTGGAAACACTGTTTTTTTCCAATCAGTCCCAAAACCCCCATTCTCTTTGTACATAGGCCTACTGCCTCTCCTTTGCTGTGGCTATTCTTAGGGATGATTTACCCTCTTACCTTACCTCTTTCTCTGCTGATGGCCATCTCATTCATTCCTATAGAAATGTCTAAGATGGGCAACTGTCTTTTGCAGAAGTTTTGCTTTGAACAAGGAGGCCTTCCTTGAAGGATATTCTGATCCATTTGGATAATCATATGCTGTCCTCCTCCTCCTTTGATTACAGCCTCTTGGTACAGGAAAAAGCAAATATTTAGAACATCAAAACAATCCTTTGACCTATGAAACCCTAGGTGACCTAGTGGGAGGCTCTTTGGCCTTGGCCTTTGACTGAAAACTTGGTTTTGGGTATTTAAGTATAAAAAATAGAGTTTTTGATATTTTGATGTATTGAAGATCCAAAATCCAATGTAATTAATTTATCTAAAGAGCCCGAAAAGATAGTTTTGAGACCATCAATGCTTGATGTATCCAGGAAACACAAGAGTGAGTAGGTTGGTTAGTGATCCTAGGAGTCAGGTGGAGGAAGACAGGCAAGCGAAAAAACAGAGTGTTAAGGTCAAGGGTGAAAACACAGAGACAAAATGAGTGATATGAGCCCATGATGGGTATTCTGGGACTGGTGAGCTGAGCATGACATGATGGAATAACGAAATAGTAAAAAAAATATCTTAAGGATAATGAAGGCAGTGAGATTTCTAGAACTCACAATATTCATGAATTTCGTTTCTAGAAATATAGGATAAGAATTTAGTCATCTAGAAAGGCTAAAATTACTTATGAATTATAGTGGCTACACTTGGGGAGGGCAACTAATTTTCAGGAGGTGTCCAGAACTTCAGATCTCTGGTTTTATGGAGACCACTGCCTCATCCATTGGGCAAATTTTTAATTCTTGCATTTGCTGATTTTTCTTTGAAGTTGTGATCTCAATAATCTGAAAAACATGATTAGCTCAAATTCATATTTACCTACCCAACCTACTTGCCTAACATTATTTCTTCCTTGGGTGCACTTGGACTGGCAAACCCTTAACATTCCTTTTATCTTGAAAGCAAAAAAAACTATCTACTTCTATCTTATTTCTTCCAAGAGTTCAGATTATGCTAATGAACTCTTTTATTCTCTACCTGGACTAAATGACTCTCAAGATTAGGCTGTATGAAAGACTTCATTCTCTAAGCTATAAACATGAAATTGAAAGCATGGTTTAAATCAGGATTAGGAAACTTGACTTACCATGAGTTTTGGCATAAGAACAAGCTGCACGCAAACATTATTTTTGTACAAACAAAACTAAAAAAAAAAACAAGGTCTTTTATTTATCATTTGGTAAGCATCCCCATCTTTCTCTTTGGTTCAGTTTTAAGCATATGGAACGAGTATCTTTCATTCCTAATCTATCCTTTTTGACAAGTCAAGTTTGAATGACTTGACAAGCTCTCTTTCACTAACTTATCAGCAATAAATTGAAAAAATGTTTCAGCCATGATTAGGCTAGATGACTGAAACAAGACCTTCTTTTAGAACCAGCAATGGCATTTAAGCTTGCTCACTTTCATTAGTACTATTTTTTTGGTATGGGGCTATACCTCTTTTCAAACCTGCCCTATTTTTCATTCTTTCTATGTTTTTGTATTTTTTGTGATTTTCTCATGCAATGTTTATGTACAATGAATGAAAAATTTTAAACTAAGGGTTTTTACAACAATGGTACTTGAGCATATTGTCCTCAAAAGGATCTCCTAACATTATTTGTCCATTCATCTTTTGTAAACAGCAATCATAGTTACCTCCATTTGAAAGCATGGTATACTCTTCATTTCATTAAGCTTATGTTGCTGTAAGCTCTCTCATGGAACTCATCTCAATCCCAACAAATGAAAAGTTTATTTCACCATTCCTTGATCAATATGGTGGTATTACATCATTTGGAGCAGCAGGGTATACCTTGGGAGGTATTCATAGCACATGAAGTCTTCACAAACCCAGAGCCTCCTCATCAACTAGATTTTCCCTCCTCATCTGCAAAAGTACCCTCACCTCAAGGAAACGTCCATTCTTCCCCTTCTTTTGATGCATCAAATGGAGAGGATGATAGCGGAAATGATGAAAAAAGTAATGAAAGTGAGAGTAATGGTACAAGTGAGTCAACCCAAAGTGAGGAAAAGAATGATGCTGATGAGAAAAGTGTTGACCAAGTAGATGTTGATGAAGACAGTGAGCATGACAGTCAAGGAGACAGTGTCCATGATAGTGAAAACAGTGAACAAGATAATGAACAAAACAATGCCACTATGGAAGAATATGCTGGAGGAAATGAGGAGTTTGAAAGACAAAATGAAATGAGAATTGATGGAGGAGATATCATAAATAAAACAAAGGATACATAGGCATAAATAAAATAAGAAAGTGAGGAGGTAGAGACAACAAATTATGATGAAGCCATGACATATAATGAAGACATAAGAGAAGAAGAAGGCAATAATTAAAGTGAAGAATATTCAGAGACAGAATATAAAGAGGAAGACAATGAGGACATCACAGAAATTGAAGGTAGTAGTGAGGAAAATGAGACAGATCAGAGTGAGGAAGAGGTAAAAGATAGTGACAAAGAGGCAGATGATAAGGAAGATAGTGAGGGACAAGACAACAAAGAGGAGAATAGTCATGACAGTCATGACAGTTGTCATGACTATCATGACAACAATCATCCCTTCAATGACTATGATATTGATAACAATGCAGAAGATGAAGATGAGGGTAACCCTAGTCATTTTGATAGTGAAAAGGGGGAAGAGGCTCATGGTATAAATGATGATCACAGCCATGGAAAAGAGACCAAAAAAATCACCATCCCACCTCTTGCATGCACATACGAAACAAGGCCAAGGCAAGTGTTTTCTTCCTCCAAAAGGCAAGGGACCTTGCCACCTACATCAGCTCAAAGGCTTGACAAGGGAAAAGAAAATATGGACAAGGGTAAGAAAGGTCAGGGGAGCAAGCAAACTACTCAAAAGCCACAATTCATTGACCTAGACAGTGATAATGAAGATGAATAGGTGGCCACTAGACTACTGTTCCAAAGCAAATATGCACAAATCAGGGAGTGGGAGAGGATTTTGAGATGGCACAATGTATCATCCAGTATTACAAGAATGAACACAAGTACTTTAAGAAGATAAAAAGGGGCCTTTCTCTCCAGAAAAATATGACCAAGTACTATGTAATGAAAAACAAACTTGCATGTGCCAAACTGAAGAAAGCCCTCATTGAATTCCAAACCCTAAAAGAGGAAAAGGGTCATGAAAACCTTGGATTTTTGGCATCATATTCTCAACAGTTCTCCCAAACCCCTTGAAGGATACTTCCACCAATTTTGAGGAAATTTGGGCAACTTTTTTATTTTTGTGATTTTGAAGGCCTATTAGCGCAGCGCCACTGGTGCTACGCTAATCCCTGGAGCATCCTCAGAGAGAAAAATCAGCATTTTTGGATTTATCATCACTATTACACTTTTATCACCAATTTTTAGAGAAATTGGAGCAGTTTTGACCCCTCAAAAGGTCAAAAAACACCTAAATTTTCACCATTCTGCCTCTATTTCAGGCCTGGCACTGCGCTAATAGAAGTGTTTGTATTTTGGCATTTTGAACATGCTATAGGAGCTTGATCAGGAAAATATAAGTATTTCTTGAAATTAGACTCATCATTATTTCCAACGAGCCATCACGGAGCAAAATCTGACATCGGAAAGAGGTCCAAAACTTGGTTGCAAAATTACCTATTTTCTGCCTGAGGTGGCGCTACGCAAATGGACTGTGTAGTGTGTTTTTGGCCAAAAGTAAAAAAAACACACTCATTTATCGTAAAATCATATTTTATTGTTTTTTAAGGAAAATCACTCTATAATTAGGTGCTAGAAGTTATTTTGGCATTTATTTCATGGGATATTTTGTGCCTTGGGCTTTGCATGGTCTCTTGGGCATTAATGACATTTATGAGTGACTTTGACATTTTCCAACCCTATATAGGGTTTTTTCCTTCCTTTGTTGAGTTAAATAGAGCATGAAGGCTTCTTTTAAAATGTTGGCTTTTGATTATTTTTTAGAGAAATACATGGTTTTTTGAGGTTGAAGAGCAATTTGGTGTTGTGGAGCTTGTGAATGCCTTGCTTTGATTGATAATGGAGAAGCTTGCTTGCAAGATACCTGAGCTTGGTTAATGGTGATGTGTCTCTAATTTTTTCATGTTTTCTTGTTTATCATTATGTTTCATCCCTCTATATGCAGTAGATCATAAAATTATGGGCTAAGAAATGTTGTTTGAAGCACCTTATTCCTTCCTACCTTCTATTGCCTTGATGTTTTCCTCTACTAGGACATTTTAAGGAATTCTTGATTGGTCCTTAGACCCCCTATTCTTGTTTGTTTCATCAATGGATTAATATGCTAGCTTCCAAATATGTTTTATGGCAAGCCCTGCTTATTTGATGCTATCTAAACTCCATTTTGAAATCTCTCTTTGAAGTATTACTTGTTAGGTTAAGCCAAGGAGGTCTTGTTCTGATCTTGCCCTTTGTCCATGCCTATCAGTTTGTCTCAAAGTTATTTGTAGCTTGATCAATAATTTTTAGGAGTTACCTATTTGTTGATTAAATTTATTTTTTGATCTTAAATTTTTTATAAAGCTTTAAGTGAAATCACTAGAAGTTAAATCAGTTTCTCGCCTTCTATATTTCATTGGAATGTTAGTCTAGAATGCTTATTTTCTTAAGTTGGATCAAAGAGTTACTGGTTTGCCCTATCTATTGATTGCTTCTTAATGTTAATGGTTTTTTAGACCTTCTTTTTTATGGGTATTTAACAAATGATTCTTAACTGCCCTTTGCCCTACCTTGTTTCCCCAACTTAATGTCCATTTCACTTCACACATAAACCTTAAGGATCCATTGACCACACTAGATTTTCCCTGTAACGCACTCTGACTCATTGTTGAGATATCCATGACTTTCATATACTCCATAGCCCAATGATTTGATGATATCTCACTCCACATATTCTACCTATTTCATCTCACCCAACCAAAACAAACAACACACCCTACACTTAACAACTAGCCTAAAATCAAAACCCTAAAAGCAAAAAAGTTCACATCCTTTGCATCTAATAGAGAGAGCCCTCTCTGACTCCAGGAAGGCTAGGTCCTAGGACTCCAAAGACTGGTCTGATGTTACCCTGTGCATTTGGTCTACCAATCTGCTAAATCTGTAATATTCCAGAACTGGGGTAGCTCAGCAAGCCTGCTGAAATAACACTCTTCTGAGAATATTATGCATAGAAATGAGTTTGCAGCTCCTGTATCCCTTAGATCAGCTCATCTAAGATCTAAATCCAAAGGGAGAGCAAAAACAAATAAGACTAGGTGGGTTAAACGAATCTCCCACAAACTAGTCTAGCTGAAAACCACCCAAAGAGAGGGGCTACATCTCTATGCAAAGGACTGCTTCAGAAATAACGCAAATCCACTAAAGCACATTAGGAGGCTGATATGAAGTTTCAGAAATCATATATATAACAGTAAATCGGATGTTCTTTACAGCCCATACATTATAAAAGAGAAAGAATGAGACTATACAGCAAAAATCCTCAGAAATGAGGTGCTACAACCATGAGAAAAGACTGCATAACCATGACATCATTATTTTTAGGGCTGAAGCAGCAGTTTATTAATTCTTCAGATCTAGAGCAGATCTATACATAAAAATTTAGATCTAATACAAATCTGTGTACAAGAAATGTTGATCTATACATTCCCCTTACGGTTTTGCTCAAAACATGAAGCACTGAGAGTAGATATGAGATCTAAGATTGCAGATCTATAGAATGATTCAGAAATTTCTGAATAATACAATGGTACAAAAAATCAGATCTAAAACTAACATGGATTGGATGGCCAATCCATGGATCACCACAATGAGAGGAAGAATCCTAACACCAGAGATCTCTCCTCCAAATTGCAGACAAAACACCTTGCAGCTGTAGATCTGAAAATAACGATGTCTTAGGGAGAGAAAAAATGCTATAGTTTCTGAGAATGATTTGGCCTGATTCCAAGATGTAGATCTAAATTAAAATCAGCTAATGAACTCTTCCAGGAGGTTAAAAGACACACTCCCTGAAAAGAGCCACTAGTATAGGCTAGATCTTAACAGATCTAGTGTCTTCCACTGCTGCAACTCACAAGGACAGCTCAACTCTCATAGGAGAAGTGTTGTAGGTGTAAGGTGAGCTTGGCCTAAAAGCCTGATGTGGAAAGGATAGCATAAGTCTCCTCCAAGAGCTACTCAAGGAAGGATGTGGGATTCTTGAACAGGAAGTCCCAACAAGGGATGTCTAAGCAGACAGAACTTTAGAAATAATAATCTTCAACAACCCTCTCATGTTTCTCTCCTCCTCCTTTTATAATACTGGAGTCTTGGTAAAACCCTAAACCACTTCATTGGTTTAGCCCTTTTCACATTTAGAATCTCCTTCTAGAACTGCACTATCCCTCAAGGAGGTTCAATGCATCTAGACTGCATTGTTGAATTGGTCAAAGGTGATTCATTCTTGTGATTTAAACCCATTCACACCTACAAGATGTAATTTACATAGCCCAAATATGTCTCTATTCACATAGGCATTGATTTATTCTTAGTTTTTAGGAGTTTTACATGTCCTCCTTTGCAATTTATTCATTAATCATGAAATGTAAAAATAAACAAGGAAAAATTAATATTCCTATTAGCTGCAACTAATTTAGGAATATTATAAAATCATAGGACCCTAACATTTGGGCTGAGGATGAACCTACGGAGCACATTTGTCGAATTAGAGGTCACTAACTGTTACTAACACTACAAGGAAAAGACCCTCTAGCAGATGTTTTTGAGGAACCACAAAGAAAAATACCCCATACATCTGTTTCTAGCGGAGGTTACTAGAGGAGGTTGGTGGGTGGAGGGTTTTGTGGATGTTTTCCTATCGATGCTCTTATCGTTAAAACTCACCCCGGTGCTCTCAAAAAAAGAAAGCACCGACACAGACAAAATCATTGGCACACTGGACACTGTGCACTCTGTACACACTTTCCCGGTGCATCATAATATAATAGAGCATCGGTTCCTCACAACACGTCAGCACCGGTGCATTATAAAACACAATGCCAACACCGAAACCACCCAGTGCGGTAGACAGAAACCACACCAGTGCATCATAAAAAACACGCCAAAACACAAACTGACCAGTGTGTTTGAAGCAAACAGTACCGGTGCGCCTATAAACAATGCGCACCAGTAAAGGGTTAAATTAAAAAAATATTTACAACAAAAAACATGGATTTTTTAGTTTTTTAGTGCTCTTGAGCTATCAATTACCGGTGCGCGCAATACCATAGAATGCACTGGTGCACATCTAACATTGGCACACCAGATAGCGTGCACGAAGTACACACACTGCCGATGCGTCCAATTACTGTAACACACTGGGGCATCAATACTCTTTCATGCCGGTGCATCATAAAACATCGCACCAAAACAAAAACGAGCCAGTTTGTTCTTCTCTAAGAGCACCGGTGTGCCAGAAACTACACGCACTGGAATAGCGTTATATAAAAAAAAAAATTAAGGCCAAAAAATCGATGCTTTGCAACTATTATGCGTTGGTGCTTTACCATTACACTGCCTCGGTGCATCATCAAATTTTCATGTCGAAACTGAAACATCTCGGTGCACGGTTAGGGAAATTCCCCAGCACGTTATAAACAACACGCCAAAATTGATACCACCTAGTGCGGTTTTATTTAACCGCACCGGTGAACTTATAAAACCCTGCGCACCGAAACGGGGTTAATTAAAAAAAAAAATTATGGCCAGAAAACTTCATTATTCACTTTCCTCAGTGCTCCAGAGATCTCAAGCCCCGGTGCTATTTCCTTATTTCTTAGCCACCCTGACATCGGTGCTCTCATTGCACCCATTGCACGCACTGCTGCTCTGCACTGGCCACCAATCTCTAGCTTGCATTTTGAAAAACAGTGAGCAAATTTTATTTTCCAAATTTTACAGCCAATATGCCTCCTCGACAGTGAAATGTATAGGTATTTTTCTAGTTTTTCTATAATTAAGCCTTTTAGCAGATTAGAAATTGAAATAAACTTAAAAATAACCATTAAAAAAGAAAAAAAAGAAAAAAATTGTCGCGCGGTGTGCTTGAGCTATTCGGCTCACACTGGATAGCGGTGCTACCTGTAAAATTTATAGTCAGCGCCACTACCGGTGCTAATGGTAACCACACCGTTTTCGGGGCGGTGCCGTAAGGCGCCCTGAATAATTTTAAACTAAAAATAAAAAGGAAAAAAGGTGGTGCGCTCATTTATCCAGGCGCACCGTTGACCCCGGCAATCATAGTGCGGTGCGTTGACTTCATTTTCCGCCCCGGTTTATGTCAACGCACTGCATTTTTCATTCTGAGAGGGTCAACGGTGCAGCCGGGTAAAATACCACACCGACAACTATGTCATTATCATGAATTCGGTGCGCTGACACGACTATACGCGTCGGGGCGTATATTTCAGTCAGTGCACCGCTATTCTGAATTATATACAGTCCACGGTGCCTGAAAATAGACATCTGCACCAAATCCGGTGCAGTCTATTTCATTAGGGGCCCCGGGGATGGTGCGCTAAAATATTAGGGCCTTAACGAAGCACCGATGCGTATTTGTTTTACAGAACACTGACTTCCTTTCTTTTTTTTTTTCAAAAAAAAATTATATATGTATATTTATAAATACATTTATGTTTTAATAAAAAATATTTATTTAATATGGCAATGATTCAGAGAGAATATGAGCAATAGCAGCAACAACAAGCAGAACAATATGACATGATCTACCGATGGGAGGTGAGAGAGAGGGAGAGAGATGGATGCCCTCGCCCTATTAATGCATATACCCAAGAGATCCTTAAGTAGGTAAGCCTCCTCATGTTCTATGAGGAGGATATTTCTAGCCTAAAGGCCCATAGTGTGCTTTTGAGACATCTTATCAGCAGGTGGAATGCCCACCGACAGGCTTTTGAGGTTGGTCCTGAACAGTGGTACACACCCACTAAGGAGGACATTTATTTTATTACAGGACTATCGAGGAGAGGTGGATGCCCTCATTAGGTTATACCCGAGTTGAATTTGTGTAGTGATGGGTGATTAGTTGCTCCCCAGGAGAGATACATTGGAGCACATACTTCACTATCTCCTTAGAGTTTGAGTACTGGAGAGTCTGATTCATGTATAGGTGCTTTTGGTAGACAGGACGTGCAGTGCCTCTCTATTATCGCTTCGATCATTTCGCACAACACCAGTGACGAGCAACACATTAGTTGCTCGCTTTTATATAATTTTTATTCTTTAGTACAGCAGCCACGACTTGTCAGGTGGTCTGCCATTTTTTTGTGACAGTTTTGTACGGCCTTAGATAGATGTGTGCTCATGCACAAGGGAGGGTCAACTTCCCTTTTGCGTCATAGTTTTTTTGTTTATTTTTTGAGAGGTTTCCAGAGATGAGACCTAGTTTTGTTCGATAGCCTCGTAGGCCGATGTTTGAGGCCCGGATGCACATGTGGGCGCAGATGATGCCCAAGAGGGGAGACACTATGTTTCTAGTGAGGATATCACATGATTCGCTGGACTTACTAGCCAGTGTTGGTGGGCTGCATCCCTTCATTATGGTCCCATGTCCTTATGCTAGACTAGATTGGTGAGGGTGTCCCAATATCCTCTTCACTCCTGATGAGCCTCCAAATCATAGAGGTAATATTACTGTTTTATTTATATTTATTCTAACATGTTCTTTAACTTGTTTTTATTAAATTGTGTAATGAAATTTTCTAATTATTGTTGTGATGAAATTGTCTAATTATTGTTGTGTACTTGTATATATTTTGCAGACATTGGCTCTTTTGATGGCGATGAGATGCCAGATCCACCACATGATCCAGGTGTCGATCTTGATGATTATGATCAGGAGATGGCTGATGCGCCAGAGGATGAGGTCGGTGGCGCAGCAAAGAGACGTGTTGATCCTGCGCCTGATGGTGTGCCTTATTATGAAATGATTGTAATTGTATATATGAAAAATTGTAAAATTGTAATTCTAATTCTAATTGTATGTAAATTTCACAAATTGTAATTGTATTTGTAATTGTAATTTTAATTGAATTGTATGTAAAATATTTGTAAAATTGTAATTGTAAATGTAAATGTAATTCTATGTAAATTTGTAAATATAATTGTATTTGTAACTGTAATTTTAATTGACTTGTCTATAAAATATTTGTAAAATTGTAATTGTAATTGTAAATGTAATTGTATGTGAAATTGTAAATATAATTGTATGTAAAATTAAAATTCTAATTCTAATTCTAATCGTAATTCATGTATGTGAAATCAATGTAAAATTGTAATTGTAATTGTAATTTTAATTAATGTAATTGTATGTAAAATTTTAATTTGTAAAATTTTAATTCTATTAATGTGAAAATTTTAATTGTATTAATGTGAAATGATTTTATTAAAATATTTAAATTTGTAAATTTGCAAATAATTGTAAAATAACAAATCTAGAATAATACGAATTTTTGAAATAGAAAGTTTAGAAAATAATGAAAATAAATTCCTGTACTTTATAATTATCATTATTTTGTTATGATCTTACATATATAAAGTTTAGAAAATAATGAAAATAAATTCATGTACTTTATAATTATCATTATTTTATTATGATCTTACATATATAAAGTTTAGAAAATAATGAAAATAAATTCATGTACTTTATAATTATCATTATTTTATTATGATCTTACATACAAAAAACAAAAAAACTTTAAAAATTCTGGTGCGCTTATCATCCTAACAGGCCTCGGTGCATCGTATTAATACAACGTACCGATGCATCACATTTCCGTGCACCGAAAACGAATAAATGCAAATAAAAAAAACACAACTCTATTTTGTTTAGGTTAAAAAAAAAGCGGCAATTTGAAAAATGGACGGCAAAATATTTTCGAAAATCTAATTTGATAAAATAATTCTTTAAATACTAAACACTTTTCATTATTTCACTATTTTTGCTAAAAATTTTCAGTCAAATTTTTGCAGGAGACAAACTCGGAGCAAGAGAGCACGAGGGCACTGTGGATGGAGAAATACATTCGAATAGAAGTATTCAGAACAATCAGAAACCAAAACTCTAGTGATTCAAGCCCTTTATCATAGAATTTCAAACCATTTCATGATTAAATTTATTTCTTTTTTTTACTTTTTTCTGTAGATTTTTATTTTTTCCTGCAATTTTATCCATTTTTACCTTGAACCCTTCATTTTTTTGTGTTTTCCCTTTCTTCTCCCTGTTTATGTGATTTCAGAATTAGGGTTTTTCATTTTAGATTGACGTCCAACCCACAGGACGACTTGCATAGTCAGATCCCAATCCATTCGGCCATTGCATGAATTTTTGAAAAAATAGATTTTTATTTATCGGTGCGCCCTGCGTACGCCACCGCACCGGTGCTCTGTATTATTACAGAGCACCACGCAAGTTCTGTGTCGTAAAAAATTGAAAACATTTTTAAATCCATGTGCCAAATCTGAAATAGGGCACCGGTGCTCTCTTTAAATAGGAAAGCACCGTACGGTATATTACACCGTTTTTGCGGTGTGTTTATAATACCCCACACACCGTTAGGTCTATTACGCTATTTTTTCGATGCATTTATAATACTGAACACACTATATGGTGTATTATACTATTTTGCGGTGCGTTGTTAATATATCCACGCACCGGCGATAGTGCGGATTTCATGAAAGGTGCACCGGTGTCTCGAGGTTTATTTTCTACCTGAAAAGTTGAGAAATTATTTATAAATATATTAATGAATGATATGCTACAGGTTTTAGATTGATAAAGAAATTACTGACAAGATATCAATTAACAAAAATACTGTTAAAACATTAATAAAAGCAAAAAAGCCAAGTTCTTTGTAAATTATTTATAAAAAATATTACTTTTGAATTATTTGTAACTTTAACTAATATGTAGTGTTTACTGTGTATCATGCAAAGCCACAAAATGACAAAGCTCGATATGATTATTTCTGATCTACGACCAGAAGAGCGTAAAAGTTTAATGGAAAATTTGCAAAAAGATGAAATAGGTGAATGAAACAATACTATCAATCCAATATGAGTTTATTTTTTTAATTATCATTAATAATATACTTAAAATTATTAAATAACATGTGTCAAACAGTCTACTAATTCACATATGTTTAATGTTCTACAGGGACCAACAACTCAGAAAAGGAATGTTGTTCTAAGAAAAGAAAAAAAATAGAACATGCAAATGAAAATGAATTGCTCCTTGGCTCATCTAGAGTGGTGCTAGAAGTCAACGAAAGGGGGGAAAAAAATTACAAAAGTTTGAGGTATCTAGTGGAACGAATACAAAAACGTGATTCAAATGTAATATGTAATCATTGAATTTTTTGATCATTAGGTACAATAAATAAACAATTTAGCATTAAATATTAATTTTCAAGAATTTTCTTGCAGAAAAGAAAAATAAAATGGAACCCATTCAGCACATAAAATAGGACGACAAGGAAGAAAATGGTTGATCTCTACGTTTGTGAGTAATTGTTACTTCCTTATAACAACTTAACTAGATTTAATTTTTGTATTTTTTAAGTTGTTTTACAAAAAACATCATTGAATGTCTTCAAACAGGTGCTAACATATAAAGAAGAACCATCAGACGAATTGATTGAAATTGGGTTAAATATGGGTTGTGAGTATATGTTGGCATATCATAATTTAATTGTGGAATTTGTAAGCATCTATCGATCTTGTTTTAGTTAGCTCTGTCTATAATTAATAGAACAAAAACATATTTTATATTAAATATATGATTTGTTATGGGGTATAAAACTTGCAGGAAAAAAAGTATGGAACTGCGCCAACAGATAAAATTTTGAAAGATGGCATGGTACATGGTTTTGAAAGAATGTGTATAGTTTACGAGTCAATTTTTGCTATGGTACATCATTTTTCTTTTCGATTTACATTGATGTATATTATTTAATATTGGAATTTTCATTATTCTCACCAATGTATATACACTCATTTTAGTTTATTTTTATGTTTGTAGATGGAAAGTGAAGAAGAAGAAAACAATCAATGCCGTGAACACAACGTTCCTGAAAATAACCCAAGTCATGGAAGTAGCTCTAGCAGTGACAGCAGTTCAAGTGAAGAATGATGATCACTATGTAATTTGAATATCAAAGCAAGGCATTTTATTTTTTGAAATATGTCCATGAAATCAGACATTTTGTTTAATGTAATGGACATAGTGTCCCAATTGAAAGACAAAGGGATACGAATAATTGTCCCATTTTGTATGATAAAGACTGTCTTTTATATATATATATATATATATATATATATATATATATATATATATAATATGTTTTAATTTATTCTATTTCATTCTCCATTGTCGCTATTGCGTTCTCCATTGTTGTTCTCAAATGCACTGATAAAAATTTAATTCATATGAATATTGTTATAAGATTATATATATGTGTCCACTTTTGATGAATAATGAATTTGTAAAAACCACAATAATTCTGATATGATATAACAAATTAATCCAAACAACACATTCAAATGCATTAATAAAAATGTAATTAATATGAATATTGTTATAAGATGTGTTGACTTTTGATGAATAATGAATTCAAAACAATCACAATAATTGGACTGTTAGAGGTGGATGTTTCTAAAAAAAACAAAATGAAAACTGGTGCGTTTATGTGTCTATACGCACCGATGCATTTATAATTCTATGGGCACCGCACTAATACCGATTCTAGTTATAAATATCAGTGCGTTTGTGTGATACTGCGCACTAGGGCATTTATATATCTATAAGCACCGGTGCATTTGTATATGCCATGTACACCGCACGAATATCGATACCAATTATAAATCTCGAATCCTTTCTGTGATACGGAGCACCAGTGCCTCATAAAGATACACTCACCAGTGCACTTATACAACCTATGGGCACTGCTCAAATCCCAAGACCAATTAGAACAGCCCCATGTGTTGTATCACCAACACCAGGCCTGGTGCTGTTGTTTTCCTTAATGGCCTGGTGCATTATCCTTTGACCGCCCCAGTGTGATGTCTACCGATACGCACCGGTGCGTTAAAACCTGATAAGAGCACCGATGAAAAAAAATCCGTAATAACCTCTGGCTGCCCATTTTTTTTTAGTTGTGTTGAATTTCCGTTAAAAGCTCCGCCAAAACCTCCGTTACCAAAAATGGATGTGGTAGCATATGTTTTTTGACAATCTTGGCCAATTTTATAACACTAAAAACCTCCTTTATAACCTCCGCTAGAGGGTATTTTCCTTGTAGTGTAATCTCGTATCACTCATCCATGTTAATGTTATGCTGGTGTTTTAAAATCTCTAACGCTTCTCTAATATTATGTCTTTGATAGTTTTCCTCTCTCGCAATGATCTTAGCATCCTCAAGACATAAGTGATGTTTAGTTTTCAAGGAGTGATCAGCAAGAGCTGAGGTGTGATATCGCTCATGTTTAGTATCAGCACCATGCTCTTTAAGACATTTTTGAAGAGAGAGCCTGGTTTCACCAATATAACTCTTCCCACAAGAACAGTCAATCTTATAAACACATTGAAGCTGCTCATGACTAATACTATCTTTAACTGACTGCATTTTTTGTCTTATGGTTCATGCTGTTGAAAATTGCGCGAAAATTTCATTCCTTCCCTAAAATTTAGCGATCTTATCCATAACACCCTTAATGTATGGTATAAAAACCCTACCACAGCTTTCTTGAGGACCCTGGTGATTCTTGGATATGATCGCACCTTCAACTCTTTTTATGGCTTTTTTTATTTCTCTCTCTTTATATCCTATACCAAAGAAAACATATGTCAAGGGACTAATCTCCTCTTTCAGGTGCTCCTCATTGGATATCCTCAAGGCTCTTACAACAAGAGTATTAAGCACACCAAATTTCTGACCAGGATGATGATAAGACTTAGCATGAAGGTCGATGTTAGTATGGGTTTTCTTCCTAAACACCTGATGCCCCAATGTTCCATGCTCTTTTCTGGTAACCAGGACATCCAAGAAAGGAATTCTCTTCTTTTCTTCCATCTCCATGGTAAACTTAATTTCTAAGGAAACTGAGTTGAGGTGATTAAATAATTTCTCGATATTCTCCCTACCATGCATCCACTTTATGTCAGTGTTGTCTACGAATCTTTTCCACCATGCTAGACTTAATGGAAAGGAGGCAATGAATTTCTTTTCAAATTGTTCCATAAATAAGTTGGCGACAATAGGGGAGAGTGGTGATCCCATTGCGACACTAGATAGCTCTTGTTCATATAATTCTCCTTGGAAGCTGAAGAAGGTGGATCATATACAGATCTCAGCAAGTTTAGATGTTTCAGGATCCGTAACTTCATTAATAACCTGCACCGCTGACATGTTTGTTATTTAAAAAAGTTGATAGATTGTTGTTTTCACCTTTTTCCTAAGGATGAATCACATTAGATGGTTCTAAACGTTGACCAATAACTAATGATATGATTAATACAAAAGATGGTCTCAAAAAAGTTGAAGCTTTCATGTGTGAAAGTAATTAATGTGAGCATTGAAGAATTTATGTCAAATATGTGCTTCTTATGTTTATTATTGTGATTATGATGTGATTTTTCATTAAAGAAATTGTTCATTTTTTAAAGTGTTCTTTACTTGTGAAAGAAAATTGTTAAAATTATCACAATATTTATTCACCACCATCTCAGTATTGATCTATTTTCTAGAAATTTGCATCAAAGCAACCAGGTTTCTTTAGGATCAATTTAATAGCTATAAGAAATATCAAGGACCATGGAAAACTAGGAAGGAGGATACACCAACAATTCACCTATGTTCAATCGAAAGACCTATGCGTTTTTGAAGGTGAGGATGAAAACCTATATTCAATCTCTTGGTGTTGATGTATGGGATGCGGTGGAAGAATAATATCAAATTCCTCAAGCCCTGATTACTAAATATCGTAAGATGGAATTCAAGTGCGATGCTAAAATTATGAATGCTCTTCTCCCAGGTGTTAGGGTCATATAATAATAGGTATCATAATTTTTAATTGGCTATGTTTAGTCTTGTAATATTGTACATACCTTTGCTTTCTGCAATTGTTTTCCCATATTAAAAAATGAAGAGTGTATGTCCTAAAAGAAAAATCAAAGGACCAAAATAAAGAAAGATCAAAAAAGAATATAAAGTATGAACCCCACAAAAAGAAACAAAAATAGATCCTAAAAGTGTTGCACATTCAAATGCCACCACTCTTAATTTAATTTTGCAAATAAAATTTTGTGTAGCTTGTTCAAAATTCCACAATTCATGATGATCATATAGCTTAATCTTGATTCCTGCATGCCTTTAAATTTCATGTCATGATAGTTAGTGAATAAATATATGACCAAACCATTTAATCTTGGCAGATCAGTAGTTAGGTAGAGAATAAGAATGAGATCATCAATTTAATCTGAGCGATTCAAAGTTATAAGGTTAGAAATACGTTATTTTTCTTATTAAAAGAAAATAAAAGGGTTATCAAGCTCAAATGCACCCAATAAAGGAAATAAAAAATGTTAGGATAAATAAGGGTAGGTAGAATACTTTCACAAGCTATGAAAGGCATCATATGGTTTATCTTTTATCACTAATATCCTTCTAAACCCATTCCTCCTTGCTAAAAAACCTATTTCCACTCTTGGAAGTCATTTCCCTTTGATAATATCCCTTTCCCTAGTTTAAAACCCATTTCCCTTTGAAAAATCACTTCCCCTTTACTAACTCCATTTTTTCAATAAAACATGAAAAACCCATTTATCCAAAGCTTGCAGAGCTTAATGTACATTGGTTCCCACTTCAAAAACCCCTCCCTGATATCATTTTAAAACCTATTCCTAGTGTATTTCTAACATCCCGCATATATATATCCCAACCCCATTTTATTTTATTATAGCCTATAGTTTATATAATTTATATTAATTCCCTGCTTTAATATAAATCCCCTCCCGCTAACATTTTAACCCCTTCAATTAGTACTCCCCAACCCACTAATATTAAACCCTTCTCATATAATTTTTCCCGACCCCACCTCTCACAATCCTCAACTAATCCCGCAACACTCTTCAACCATCTGATTAGCGTCATCCATATGTAACCATTCTCGAACCCTTTCACACTCCCCATTGTTTGATTCTTAAAACCAATGCGGGGGGGGGTGCGAAATGGGTGGTTTCACACCCCCGCCCCTTTTCCACGTGGCACTCCTACAACTTATCACACCCCCCCCAATCCTAAAACCACCAAACAACTTTTCATGGTGCGATAACCCACCAAACCACCTTTTTTCTATGCGATGAAACCATCTACTATTTGAAATCAAACCCCCACTCCATGTGATTAACTGCCTCCGGTTAAAAGTAATAAAACCTGTCTAAAACTATTTTCCCACTATTTCTCTTATTTGCGAAAGAGAAGACAAAGAAGCCTTTGCCGATCGGAATTGAACCTTGATGTCGCCTGAACCTTCAGCAAAACCAAAGTTTCGATTTTCTAGGTAATCCTAAAGTGCCCAAAACCATCAAGTAAACTTATTAATTAATAATTCATAAATTAAATGAATCGATGGCCTCCCAAATCATTATAACCATAAATCCTATGCAACCATCTGTGGTAGATTTTGACCACACCCCTTTGGCTGATAAGGACTTCAAAATCAGTGATATTGTCATTGATTTCAACCTTTTGGATCTCCACTGCTGGAGTCATGACAAATTCATTGCTCAGGCTGATGATATCCACCTATGGGACTCAAACCTACCTAAATACATCTACCTGCAGACCTTTCAATTTCCAGAAATCATCATACTCTGCCAGATCAGCTATTTGCCCAATGAAAGAGCTTTAGTGACCCCAAACCAAGAAATCATGTTCACAATCACTGCTCAATCCATCAATCAGTTTTTGCAGATTCAACCAAAACCTAATGAAATTCCATTATCCATTGAAACCCTTATTGAACTCTACTTGAAGCTAGACTTTCCTAAAATATTCCAAATATTCTAGACTTTCCTTCCTCCATCAGTAGAAATCCAAAAAAGTAATCCTCCATATTCAAATTCCATATTTTCATAGAGAACCAAATAGATTGTCACCATGTTTTCATGCATTTTAGGGTATTTCACTGATGAACATGTAGATGCATCTATCCTTAGTTTCCTATCCATATTTTTCCTAGGTCAACCTCCAGCTTCAACCTTCAATTTTTCCCAATACCTATCAGATGCAATCCATGATCAACTAGTCAAATTACCAGAAGAAGGAGTATTTAAATACACTTTAGTTTAGTTCCATTTGTTCCTATATTTCCAATCAAAAAGGTTTGCAGTTAGCCTCCAAAAACTAGACACATAGGGTAATCCCCAATCTATTGTATTTTGGACATCCTTGATCAGAAAGGATTTCACTGAATTCAGTTATAAAGACTTCATTGATTCTTTTTTTTATCCAATTGTTAATATGCTATGCAGTAGCATTCAACCTAGAATCAGTGAAGAGACAAAGAAGGTGTTACAATTTTCAGGTCAAAGTAAAACAAGAGACTGGTATTTATACCAGAATCATACATAAATTAGGGTGTATGGAAGCCAACTTACTCCATAAAAGCTTCCCAAATATCTCCCAATGAGGTTATTTTCTTTGAAATACTTCAGAAAAATCCTGAACTCAGATGAAGTCAATTTCCTTTCAGCCAAGAAGAAAACTCAATTCAATATTACGAACCAGTTAGGGCCTTTTATTTGCAATTGTACGAATGTTGGACAGCAAGCAGACAAATATTTACAAGATTTAAAATTCAGTAATAGTTTCAAATGGAAATATGACTCGTTGGGAGTCATAAGTAAGTTAAGAGTCGAATTCAAATTGACCCCTTTTATTCATAAGTCAACGCCTGAAGTTTAAAGGTATTCCAACCAGTTAGAATGGTTGGAAAATAGTTTACAAGAGGTGGAGAAGCAAGTTGATACTAGTTCCATCCTGCTTTCTCCAGCCCCATAGGACAGAAATTCAAAGAGGACCAAAGAGGAAGGCTCTTATTCTGCAAAGACTAATTCTGACAGCAAATTCAATATTATGTATAGCAAGAAGGAAAAATTGAATCCAATGATAGAACAGGAAGAAATAATTGATACAGTTAAAGTCATTGATACAGATATAGTGGTTAGAGATGATGCCCCTCCAACAGTTTCAGAAGAAACACATCCAGCATCCACCTCCAGTGCAAAAATCATTCAGAAACAACATAGTGCAGAGCTTTCATCATCAAGCCAGCCAGTGGATAAAGATAAAGTCATAATGAAAAAATACAAAGAAATCAAAATCAAGAATGAAGCATTGAAAATTGTAACTTATGCCCAGTACTGGAAACAAACTCCTAGTGACCAAAATAGATTACTTTTAGTTTTTTATTACAAAACTAGAAAGATTCAAATGACATTTCTATAGTTAACAGTGTAGGCTCCAAAATCGTCAGCAGATTATAAGAAAAAATCCTTTGAATTTCTTGCTAAATATGTGTCTCCCATAGATCAAATTGAGTTTCATAAACAAGCAGGAGAAATGATCTATTCCACTATGACACACAAGGCTTAAGTGTACAGAAGTTACAAAATTATCTAGAAAATATAATGACACGGTTAAAGCTAGAGAAATATTCTTCACAAGAAAAGGATAACATGATAAAATCACTTGAATATTTGGTTATGGAAGTTGGTTATAATCCAAAGAATATCAAAGCAGTATAAGAGCTTATCAAGAAGAAGAATGTAGACATAACTGCATTAAAGAAAGAATTTAAGTTACCAACAACAGAGCATCCACAAACTAAAGAAATTTTGGAAAATGAAAATCGGAAGGATGAAATGATGATTCTCATAGTTACAAGAATTAAAGAGTTAATATCAGTCATCCTAGGAACATTAAAGAGTTACAATAATTTATAGGCAAAATAAACTTTCTTAGAAGATTCATCTTTAACTTAGCAGAATTACTTAGAAATTTGAACAACGTGTTGAAAAAAGATTCAATACTTAAGTGGACGGTAGAGGCTAAACAGTCTTTTGAAGCTGTGAAAAAAGCTCTTACTAAAACACCTATCCTCATAAGTCCTAATTTCAAAAAAGATTTTATAATTTTTTCATTTCTTCAGAACACGCCATTGCAACAGTCTTGTTGCAAAAGAATGATGAGACTTATGAACAACCCATTTCTTTCTTCAGTAAATCCTTGAGAGATGCAACACTAAATTATAATATCATGGAAAAACAATCACTTGTTCTAGTAAAAGCCATAAAATATTTTAGAGTATACATACTATACTCTCACATAATTTCATATGTTCCAAACTCAATAGTAAATGAAATTCTAACTCAAAATGGGCCTGATGGAAAGAGAGGCAAAATGGATTGCCACTATACTAGAATATGAAATTGAAATCAAGCCTACAAAATTGATCAAAGGCCAAAGTTTTTCCAAACTTATGGTTGAATAAAACTATTAGGACTTAGACATAAATTTCATTCCTCAACTAGATGATCAAGAAGAGATGGCGACTCCACAAATCAGTGAAGCTTTTATAGATTCACCCTGGTATGATGAAATTATATTTTTTTTACTCAACTTACAAGCTCCTCTTGATTTATCTAGAACCAAAAGCAGATTCTTAAAATTGAAAGCAATGAAATATTGTATTTTAGATAATGTTTTATTTTGGAAGGATCATGGTGGTATTCTATTAAACTGTTTATTGAAAGATAAAGCTGATAAAGTCATGAAGAAATTTCATGTAGGAGACTATGGAGGACACCTTTACTGGAAAGAAACTACTGATAAAATTTTGAGGGCATGTTTTTATTGGCCCACTCTTTTTGCAGATGTTAAAAAGTATGTGAACTCCTGTCACAAATGCCAGATATTTGAAGGGAAGAAGAAACTCTTACCATTACCCCTAAAACCTATCTCAACAGAAATTCGATTTCAAAAATGGGGTTTAGACTTCATTGGTGAAATTCACCCACCCTCCTCTGCCCACCATAAATGGATTTTGATAGCCACTGATTACTTTACCAAGTGGATAGAAGCCATCCCTTATAGACAAGCCACAGACTCTGTCAT
The DNA here is from genome assembly GCA_034641835.2 of Pinus albicaulis. Lineage (NCBI taxonomy): Eukaryota > Viridiplantae > Streptophyta > Pinopsida > Pinales > Pinaceae > Pinus > Pinus albicaulis. The sequence continues at coordinate 1,234,391,782 of CM076581.1, read as the reverse complement.
TATATCATTTCTTGAGAACAACATCCTTTCTAGATTTGGATGCCCACAAAAGCTCATTATTGATAATGTTGTTGCCTTCAAATCCAAGAAAATGATAAACTTTTGTAACAAATACCATATCAACCTTGGCCATTCCACTACCTATTACCCTCAAGGTAATGGACTAGCAGAATCATAAAACAAAAGCCTAGTCAACATCATCAAGAAACTGTTAAAAGATAACAAGAAAACCTGGAATAAAATGTTGGTCAATGCCTTATGGGCAAACAGACTAACTACAAAGAAATATATCGGTACCTCTCCCTATCAATTAGTATATGGTATGAATGTTTTTTTTCCATCCTCTTTAGGAGTTACAGTGATGAAAATGATTCAAGAGCTGCAAGTAGAACCAATGACATCCAAAGGAGGATAAATCAGACAATTCATTTGCAGAAAACCAGGGAAGAAGTTTATATCAAATTTCAAGTAATCCAAGACAAAATCAATAAGATTTTTTATAATAAAACTAAAGAAGATGATTTTTTCATAGGTGATAAAGTACTCAAATGGGATTCCAAAAGAGAATACAAAGGGAAACATGGGAAATTTTATTTTATTTCGAAGGGATCATACATCATTTATGGTTACAGAGGTAACAATGCATTTTTCTTGAAAGAGTTAGATGGAACAGATCTACCAGGTGGACCAGTCAATGGTAGAATGTTGAAGCACTATTTTTCACCAGATTAACTAGCATTTCATTTTACTTTGTTTACTTTTCTCATTGTAAATACCATAGAAAAAGTTTAGATTGGATTGGATGATTGTCTTCTAAAGTTGAAGCCTGACGAGAAGGCCCTAAGCTTTAAAAGGTATAACATCAGATGTTTGAATAAAGGAGATAACAGAAAGTAGTTCCAAGGCAAGAAAAGTCCAAATTCCAAGGCCACTAATCAGAACGTTCTTGACATCTCACCAGGAGATGTCATCCCCAAGGGGAGCCACTGTTAGGTTCCAATAATAATAGGTATCATAATTTTGAATTGGCTATGTTTATTCTTGTAATATTGTACATACCTTTGGTTTCTTCAAGTGTTTTCCCATATTAAAAAATGAAAAGAGGGTGTGTCCTAAAAGAAAAATAAAAAGACCAAAAGAAAGAAAAAAAAAATAATATAAAGTATGAACCCCACAAAAAGAAACAAAAATAGATCCTGAAAGCGTTGCACATTCAAATTCCACTACTCTTAATTTACTTTTGCAAAAAAAATTGTGTGCAGCTTGTTCAAAATTCCACAATTCATGATGATCATATCGTTTAATCTTGATTCCCACGTGCCTTTAAATTTCATGTCATGATAGTTAGTGAATAAAGATCTGACCAAACCATTTAATCTTGGCAGATCAGTAGTTAGGTAGAGAATAAAAATGAGCTCATCAGTTTAATCTGAGCCATTAGAATTTATAAGGTTAGAAATAGGTTAGTTTTCTTATTAAAAGAAAATAAAGGGTCAACAAGCTCAAATGCACCCAATAAAAGAAGTAAAAAATGTTAGGATAAATAAGGGTAGGTAGAATACTTTCACAAGTTATGAAAGGCATCATATGGTTTATCTTTTATCACTAATATCCTTCTAAACCCATTCGCCCTTGCTAAAAATACTATTTCTACTCTTGGAAGTCACTTCCCTTTGATAATATCCCTTTCCCTAGTTAAAAACCCATTTCCCTTTGAAAAATCACTTCCCCTTTACTAACTCCATTTTTTCAATAAAACATGAAAAACCCATTTATCCAAAGTTTGCAGCGCTTAATGTATATTGGATCCCACTTCAAAAACCCCTCACCTATATCATTTTAAAACCTATTCCTAGTGTATTTCTAACATCCCGCATATATATATCCCGACCCCATTTTATTTTATTATAGCCTATAGTTTATATATTTTATATTAATTCCATGCTTTAATATAAATCCCCTCCCACTAACATTTTAACCCCTTCACTTATTACTCCCCAACCCACTCATATTAAACCCTTTGCATATATTTTTTCCCGACCCCACCTCTCACAATCCTCAACTAATCCCGCAACACCCATCAATCATCTGATTAGCGCCAACCAGATCTAACCATTCCTGAACCCTTTCACACTCCCCACTGTCTGATGTTTAAAACCAGTGAGAGGGGGTGGGGGTGCGGGGGGTGCGAAATGGGTGGTTTCACACCTCGCCCCTTTGCCACGCAGCACTCCTACAGCGTTTCATGGTGCGATAACCCGCCAAACCACCTTTTTGCTATGCGATAAAACCAACTACTGGCTCCAGTTAAAAGTAATAAAACATGCCCGAAACCATTTTCCCACTATTTCGATTATTTGCGAAAGAGAAGCCAAATAAGCCTTTGGCGACCGGAATTGAACCTTGATGTCACTTGAACCCTCTGCAAAACCAAAGTTTTGATTTTCGAGGTAATCCTAAAGTGCCAAAAACCATCAAGTAAGCTTATTAATTAATAATTTATAAATTAAACGAATCAATGGCCTCCCAGAGCATTATAACCGTAAATCCTCTGCAACCACCTGTGGTAGATGTTGACCACACCCCTCTAGTTGATAAGGACTTCAAAATAAGTGATATTGTCACCAATTTCAACCTTTTGGATCTCCACTACTAGAGTCATGACAAATTCATTGATCATGCTGATGATATCCACCTATGGGACTCAAACCTACCTAAATACATCTTCCCGCAGACCTTTCAATTTTCCAGAAATCATCAGACTTTGCCAGATCAACTATTTTCCCAATGAAAGAGCTTTAGTGACCACAAACCAAGAAATCATGTTCACAATCATTGCTCAATCCATCAATCAGGTGTTGCAGATTCAACCAAAACCTGATGAAGTTCCATCATCCATTGAAACCCTTACTGAACTTTACTTGAAGCTGGAATTTCCCAAAAGATTCCAAATATTATAGAATTTTCTTCATCCATTAGTAGAAACCCCAAAAAGTAATCCTCCATATTCAAATTCCATATTTTTAGATAGAACCAGACAGATTGTCACAATGTTGTCATGCATTTTAGGGTATTGCACTGATGAACATGTATATGCATCTATCCTTGGTTTCCTATCCATATTTTTCCCAGGTCAACCTCCAGCTTCAATATTCAATTTTTCCCAATACCTATCATATGCAATCCATGATCGACTAGTCAAATTACGAGAAGGAGTATTTAAATAATCTTCATTTTTGTTCCATTTTTTCCTATATTTCCAACCAGAAAGGTTTGCAGTTAACCTCCAAAAACTGGACATAGGGGGTAATCCCCAATCTATTGTCTTTTATACATCCTTGATCAGAAAGGATTCCACTGAATTCAGCTATAAAGACTTCATTGATTCTTTTGTTTATCCAATTGTTAATATGCTAAGCAATAGCATTCAATCTAGAATCAATGAAGAGATAAAGAAGGTGTTACAATTGTCATATCAAAGTAAATTGGAGACTGGTATTTATACCATAATCATACAGCAATTAGGGTGTATGGAAGCTATATTACTCCATACAAGCTTCCCAAATACCTCCCAATGAGGTTATTTGCTTTGGAATACATCAGACAAATCTTGAACTCAAATGAAGTCAATTTCCTTTCAGCCAAGAAGAAAACTTAATTCAAGTTTAAGAACCAGTTAAGGCATTTTATTTGCAATAGTAGGAATGTTGGACAACAAGCAGACAAATATTTACAATATTTCAAGTTCAGTAATAGTTTAAAATTTCAATATGACCCCTTGGGATTCATAAGTAATTTATGAGTCAAATTCAAATTGACCCCTTTTTTTCATGAGTCAAAGCCTAAAGTTGAAAGGTATTCCATCCAGTTAGAGTGGTTGGAAAATACTTTACAAGAGGTGGAGAAGCAGGTTGATACTAGTTCCATCCTACTTTCTCTAGCCCCACAAGACAAAAATTCAAATAGGACCAGAGAGGAAGGCTCTTATTCTGTAGAGACTACTTCTGACACGAAATTCAAGCTTATGTATAGGAAGAAGGAAAAACTAAATCCAATGATAGAACAAGAATAAATAATTGATACAATTAAGGTCATTGATATAGATATAGTGGTAAGAGATGATGCACCTCCAACAGTTTTAGAAGAAACACAATCACCATCAACCTCCAGTGCACAAATCATTCAGAAACAGCATAGTGCAGAGGTTTCATCATCAAGCCAACTAGTGGATAAAGCGAAAAACATAATGGAAAAATAAAAAGAAATCAAAATCAAGAATGAAACATTGAAAGCTATGACTTATTCCCAGTATTTGAAACAAACTCCTAGTGACCAAAATAGATTACTTTCAGCTTTTGATTATAAAACTAGAAATATTCAAATGAAATTTCTAAAGCCAATAGTGCAGGCTCCAAAATCATCAGTAGATTACAAGAAAACAACCTTTGAAGTTCTTGCTAAAGGTGTGCATACCATAGATCAAATTGAGTTTCATAAACAAGCAGGTGAAATGATCTATTCCACTATGACACACAAGGCTTTAAGTGTACAGAAGTTAAAAAATTCTCTAGAAAATATAAGGACACAGTTAAAGCTAGAGAAATCTTCTTCACAAGAAGAGGATAATAGGATAAAATCACTTTAATATTTGGTTATGGAAGTTGGTTATGATCCAAAGAATATCAAAGTAGCAGAAGAGCTTATCAAGAAGAAGAATGTCAACATAGCTGCATTGAAGAAACAACTTAAGTTACCAACAACAGAGCATCCACAAACTAAATAAGTTTTGGAAAATCAAAATCAGAAGGATTAAATGATGAATCTCATCATTTAGTTGACAGCTCAACTGAAAGAGATGGAAACTGAAAAAAACACACTAGTGCAGGAAAAGCAAGCCAGTATGGAAGCAGTTCCCATTATTGCCATCCCTATAGACTCTACAACAATCCAAACTACTACAATAGCTCTAATAACTACATAAGTTCCAACAACTACACCAACTACTACATTAGAAAAAGCATTAGCAGTGCCAACAACCCATCCCAATGATGAGGCAAGTAAATTGACTACAGAAATGAAAGATATATCAATACAAACTACTAAGATCAATAGGCTCAAAGAACAAGTGAAAAAATATAGAAGATGAAAAGAAATTGGCTCAAGTAATGCATAAAGTTGAAACACATAAATCCAAGAGATTGAATGATAGAATCTATAAATTAGAAAATAAATTTACATTAGCAGAGCCTTTAGCCCAAGCAAAGCAACAACTGTGGGCCCATATTATTAACTTTGTTAATGATATTTGGCCATCTATCCAAGTTATATTTGAGAAGAATGATTTGATAAAAGAAGTAGGAAATGCAATTCAATAGGTCATAGAAGAGCTTGGAAAGAAACTAGAGGAAGCCATTGAGATAATCAAGTTCCTTAGTTCCAAAAACAAGCAGGAATTAGAAGAACTTGGGATAAGTGACATAACAAAAACCATCTTAGAGGTGAATAAAGTGATTTCCAAGAGAAATATGATGACATAGCTTGAAGACAAATGTCAAACAATGGAGCTTGCAATGAACAAATTCATGAACAAGTTTGATGTTTTGAGACAAAAAGGTTTTTCTAATCCATTAGTAATCAATGATATACTAATGAGGCATGAATATTATGATAAAAATATCAGGGAAGTGGCTAAAGAAAATTCCAACAATTCCACATTGAAAGGAATTCCTACAGGCAAAGTACTCTTTCAAATCTTTGAAAATCTCTTTTACCTCCAGCATGAGGTAAATCATCTTTTTGTAAACAAGCCAACATTTACCAAGTATACTGAGGCAGATGAGATATACAGGAGGATGGTAAAAATCAAACTTCTAGATGAAGCCTGGGAAAAATGGTATGATTTACTGTGACAAGTAAAAGTAAAAACAAGTAAAAGAGAGACAAGGTAAAAGAGAAAACAAAGCAGTCAGGTAAAATAAAATTCACAGAGTTAAAGAGCAGACAGATAAAGACAAATGAAGACAGTTTAAAGATAATTCACAGGTTAGAGCTGAAGATAGATGAAATATAGCTAGTGTAAAAGATATAGCCAGTGTGAGAGATAAGACAGCATAGGAGAAACAAACAACAAATCAAATAAACATGGACAACTTTCATTTAGTTAAACATGTGTCTCTATCTTCTTGCATGAAGATATTTTGTTTTCCTTGAATAAATCCTAAATCAGTTGATAGGATATTTTGTAATAATTTGTATAAATACTTCATTAATTCGAATTATTGAGGGTGGATTCCTAAATATTTCTATAGTTGAATTGATCTACTACCTGAGGGTTTATTATACCTTTTATCCAAGTTGACAGACAGGACAAGTAATAAAGACATCTCTTTACAAGATTCATGTGTTGAGCTACTTTAGTGAAGTATATTTCAATTGTTCATGTTCTTTTCTTTAAGTATTCCATAAACTTGCATGTTTTCTAAATTTTAATGTTATAACGGAAATTTTATTGCATAACCTATTTAAATGCACTCTATTTTGAATTGTTATTCATTTTCATGTTTTCTTCTGATATCTGATTTAGATAATCCTTAATTACTCTCTGGTCCTGATTGACCTCCTTCAAATTCCTCATTATCTAGTTTAAGTAATCCTTAACTTCTTCTTGATCCTGATTGAAAAACACTTCATGATTCAGCCTTTAAGACATGATTTTGCTCAACTACCTTGCCATGTAACACTTCCTTTAGAACTTGATTCTATTATGTTTTCTTGATACATTGACTCCATAGCCCAATGGAAAATAGAAAGGCACCTATTCATCTAAATCAGTAATTCCACCAAAAAATCAAAATCTAACCAAATAATTCATACATAACTAGCCTAAAATCAATTAAAACAACAAGGTTAAATCATTAAGAGAGAGCCCTCTCTGTGCATTAGGAAGGCTAGATCCTAATCTCCAAAAGTGGTTGATAGTTACCTTTGATATTTCTTTTAACATAACATAACAATCCGAGGGGAATTTTAGAGAGATAACACCTGGCCTACCTGAATTATAGTTAATAAAGGTCATGATTTGCACTACTACAAAATCTATTTGGGATAAGATGACTCAAATTCTATGAAAGAGATCACAAGGTAAAGAAAGTCAAACTTCAAGGTTTTAAAATGAAAATTGAGTCTTTGAGGATGCATGATGATGAATATATTTCTAAATACTTTCTTAGAGTTGATGAGGTTGTGAATATAATAAGAGGTCTTAATGAAGAGTTAAAAGAAATAGTAGTAGTACAAAAGGTGTTGAGATATCTCCCTCGAAGATCTAATCCCAAGTTTTTATCCATTAAGGAGATGAAAAATATGAATACTCTCACTTTGGATCAACTACTTGGCACACATACTGCCTATGAGAACATAATTTCTAAAGGAAAGTATACAATAAAGGAGTCAACGTTTAAAGCAGATAAAATTCCAAGGAAGACCATAATGCCTCGTGTTGTGAATCATATGAATGGGAAGATAAGTTCATGAGGAATCTCAAGAGAGGCTCAAGCAAGCATATAGTTTAGCTACCTTTTAAGTGATTTATTTGTGGTAAAGTAGGTTAATATGCTTCTAAGTGTCTTGAAAAAAAATGAATATGACCCTAGAGAGAAGTTTAGAAAAATACAAAAGGACTTAAATAAGGCTAAAATTAAAAGCTTCCACATCCAAGACTCTAGCTCCTCTGAGAGTGAAGGTAGTCAATCATCAGATGAGGATAGAGCTCATGAAAGATCAAAATAATTTATTCTTATGGCCATAGAAAATTTGGAAGTAGAAGATATTGACTAATGGATAAGGGGTTGAAGTTGACCTATAATCTAAGTTGACCAGTCACCCTTGAAGAGATATAGAGGCCAAGCAAGAAAAATACAATATAAAAGGAATTGATAATAAAAGACAAATTTGAATTATTATAACCTTTTCTCCTACAAATTGAAGAAGGAAAAAATATCCCAGACACTATAAATCAACAGCTCATTGAGAAGGATCAAGCATGTAAAATTATTGAAGGAGAAATTTCCTTTCTGAGGAAAGAGCTTGAAAAAAAGAACCTAATTGAGATTTATTGAGAAATTTGGAAAATGGATTGAAATTTTAAAAGAACTTCTTGAAGCTCACAAAGTCTTTAATGACATAATTAGTCTTGTATTTGAGGTTGATTCAAGCTCAACATCTTATGTGAAGGGAAATAAATTAATTACCTGTGTGCAAGCACTAAAATATGTAGAAAACACAATGACCATAGATGGTCCAATGCAACAGTAAAGAGATAAATGGAGCACACAATAAAATTTGCAACCAAAGGAAAATCAACTATTGCAAAATAGAAGAAGCAAATCAATTCAACAAAATTTTGACAATGTTGGAGAGGCAAATCAAATTTCTTAGAGAAAAACTCAGCCAATCTTCAGAAATAAATTTTATCCCAGGTATGAAGGCTTCTTTCCAGGCTATTGTTTTACTTGTATAAATCATGGGCGCAAGGCAACAAACTGTAGGGTGAATTTTTCATTTAGACTACTCAAGACACAAAGAATAAATTATCAACCAAATAATAAATTTGTTGGGAAACGAATGAGCGGGTATAGCAATTCATTCTCTACTTTGGACAATTTGAGTCAATGCTATGTCTGTTAGAATTTTGGACACAAAGTAGCTATTGAAAACTTAGATACAAAAGGCCTAATGCAAAAATTAAGAAAACAAGCTAGCAACCAAAGTCTGGAAGGAAAAGGAAAACACAGAAAACTATAATGTGGTTTTATATGCTCAAAATGAAGGAATTAATTGGTATGTTGGTAGTGGTTGTTTCAAGAATATTTCAGGAGATAAAACAAGTTTTTGTCATGGAAACTTGTCAACAAAGGTAGTGTAACCTTTGGGAACAATGCACCTAGTAAGATTGTTGGTAAAGGAGTTCGCATTTTAGCTAATGTTAGAGGTAAAGCCAAGGATGTGTTATTTTTTGATGTACTGAAGCATAAATTACTCAGTGTGTATCAGATGTGTGACCAAGGCTATGATGTTTTTTTCAAAGCTACAAATTGTGAAATTAATTCTATAGGCATAACAAAGATAGTAGTTGAAGTTTTTAGAACAAACAACAATGTTTTTTTTTCTAGAAGAGAAGAAAAATAAGTGTTTTTTGTTAAATATTGTTAAGAGATGGTTGTGGCATCGAAGGTTAGGACAACTAAATTTTGATCATATTATCAAATTTGGAAATAGTAACATTTCTAGAGATCTTCCAAAGTTTTCAAAGCCAAGGAACATGATTTGTAGGACTTGTGAGATGGGGAAAAAGTATAAGTATCATTAAAGTCAAAGGAGAACTCATCAATGAGGCCATTGTAATTTAGACATATGGACTTTTGTGGTCCTTCAAGAGCTTAGAAACCTTCAAGTATACTTTATTTCATGCTTATCAATGATGATTTCAGAAAAATTATTTGGGTAGATTTTTGTAGAGAAAAATCAAATGTCTTCGAGCAATTTAAAAAATTTAAGGCCATGGCAGAGAATGAGAATAATTCTAAAATAAAGTACATAAGATCTGATAATGTAGGAGAGTTTGATTCAAAATAGTTTGACGACTTTTGAAAACAACATTGCATCAAAAGGAATTTTACCATAGCAAAGACTCCACAACAGAATAGTGCGGTAGAGAGAGTCAATAGATCAATTCAGTAATTGGCTAGCACCATGATGGGAGAAATAAATATACCTCCCATATATTGGATTGAAGCCATTCACATAGAAGTGGTGATTATAAACAAAGAACACTTTCGAAAAAAAATGATAAAAATCCATTTTAGCTTTGGTGTGGCAGGCCTGCTACATTCAATTATTTCAGAGTATTTAGAACCAAGTGTTATATCAAGAAGAATTATGAAAAGCTTGGTAATGTAACATACCCCATTAATTTACCTGGGTAAGAGAGTTGTTATTATAGAATATGGTTCCCATTTTTTGGTCATGGAAATGGGATTAAGAGGATCGCATCCTCGGTTTCTTTTTTTATATTATTTTCCATTCACTTCTATGCATTCACGTTTTTCCCTTTCTTGTGCACAGGGAATGATGGTCACAAAGTGCATATTGCCACATGGTGATTCACCACGGGCTCATCCAATTCAACGAATGATAGTATCATTGGGGAATACACATCTCCTACTTCACAATGCCATCTTGCTTCCCAACTCCAGACTTCCTCACCTCCGACCTAGTCGAGGTCTGTCCTATCTTAGAGCTCGAGAATTACCTTTTTCGCGACCTCCTCACACCCAACCTTCAACTTATTCAGGTCAGAATTCCATTGCACATCCACCCATCAGCACATTGCTCGACCTCCTAACCCCTGACCAAGTTGGGGTCGACATCCCTTTACTTATACCCTCACTAAAATTTTGTTCCAACCTTCAACCTCTAAAATATCCACTTGACTGCAACAATGTAAACTTTGAAACGGGAATGAAAATGAGTACCTGCTTTTGTTAGGTAGCAAAAAATGGTCCGATTTTGAAAAGTGTTGATTCAAAATACTCTTAATTTTTTTAGCATGTTTTTTACACATTAATTTTTCTTATGTACCAAGTATAAACATTATTTTTAAAATGTTAGCGTTTATATAATAATTTTGAAAAGTGTTGATGCAAGCATCATCCCCTTTTTTTAGAAGACTTATTTTTTACTTAAAATTTTCTAATCTATTAAATGCTAATAATTATTTTCTAAATTTAACAATTTTTGAGGTACTCGACTTCCTCCTCTTCACTTACAATTTCGTTTAAGTGTTTTTCAGGTATTTGTTTTTTTTTTTTTTTCTTTTAATTTTTTTTTTGTAGTGAGATATTTGATTTTTTGCAGTGTCAAAAAAACAAAAAAGGTCAAAATCTTGAAGTGTCAATCATCTATCTAATTATATATTGTTAAATAATATTTCATTGCACATAAAATAATTTTCACTAAAAAAGCAAGAATTGTTAACAATTTACATAAAAAAAACACATTTTGAATATAGAAATAACTGAAAATATACAGATTTTGCGTCTTTTTTGCTAAAAATGACATGTCAAATAAACCATTTTTATAGGAAAAATTAACAAAAAAAGTATAAAAATTAGCAATTTTTGTGAATTTTATGTGAAAATTTAATAATAATTACAATTTTTTTCAGAAATTACACGATTCACATAAAAATGAAGTGAAAATCACAATGTACAAATATTAAACATATAGTAACAACAATTGAATTTTTATTTCTTCTCATAAAATGTCAGAGCCAAAACATTACAAGTATAACTCATGAATAGTTACAAAAAATGAGCTTCATTTGGAAGCTTAACTTAATGTTTAATCAATAATATCATGTAACCCAAACTCTTCATCTTCAAGGGTTTCATTATTGTCATCTTCCACAATATTTTGATCATTCGCTTAGTTTCATCGTTTTCCTCTTCTGATGGATTTTTGATGTCTATGAACATCCCAAAGTATCCATTTCCAATCATTCCATCTAATGGTGGTTGAGGTTCTTTTGCTTTTTTTGCCACACGAGATTCATTAAAATCCCCTTTTCTCAAACCAACTTCTTGCATTTCATGTGGAAGAAATTGAAGAGCATTGATTCTTTGATGAATAAATTTGCATCTTTTTGGGTCTTTTTCAATGGAAATGAATTTTTTTCCTTTTTGTAAGCAACATGCTAGTGTCATACCTAATCATCAAGTACAAAAGAAAAAATTTAGTAAATTAGTATAAATACAAAAAAATTAAAAAAGAAAATAGTGAAATCCATTATTATATAATAAAACTTACCTGAGCCTGAAAATAAATCCAAAACCCAATCTCCTTAATTTTAACATAAATCTAAAATATAGTTAATAAATGACTGTGGTTTTTGATATATGTTAACTATCTCTCATTTTGCTTCTTTTTCTTCATATGTTATTTTTCTACAACAATTTCATGGACCAGTACTTGGCTATGACTCTTTCCATCTACTTGATTGAAAAGAATAGTCTTGTAGCTATCATCCTTTGTCCAACTTTCAACATGAATGAACTCACAGTCACTTATAATTGGTTGATTTCCACCACCAATAATATTTGGCTTTTACCTATAACATGAAATAGTAAAATTTCAATTAACTTGTACATAAATGATTTGTTTAACATTAATCAAACATACTATTTCAACGTCTTACCATGTAAGCTGCATCCTTGACTTTGTTTTTCCCTTGAAGCTTGATAATAACAACCCCAGTTGTGTGTTAGAATGAAATGTCACAAATCTCCAAAATGGTGATGTTGTGACTTCTAGAAATCCTGCAACCACTTTACTAAATTCTTGATAAGTATAAGGGTCACAATCATATTCAATGTTTGGGATATTGAATCCATGACGAATATCTGCAATAACTAGGGAATAGTTTGCAATGTCTTCACAATCACCTAATATTATTTGATATTGGATAGTGTGGAGCCCATTCCAAATGAAATGATTAAGACTGGGATCAAGTTCAACATCACTAAGACGTTGTTTTCTTATCCTTGTTGTTATCACAAAATTGCACTTGATTGGCTGCTAATCAGACAACTTCATGTAACTGTTTCAAACCAACTTGTGACTGAAGCTTATCCTCTTCATTCTGAGAGGGCTCTCTCAAAAGGGTTAATGATATTTGATAAATATGAATCTAGATGGCTAACTCTACATGGAAAATAACTTAATTGTGATGTGTGTAGGTTGAAAAGAGTATAAGTCTGCAATAATTGGGCTTATGGAAGCTGAGGCAGGTAAGAGTTTGTAACAGAGGTAAGGCACACATGAAACATGAAATAACACAACCAATTCATCAATAAAGTAAGTCAGAGCATACACCTATTAATTTTGATTATTAAAGATGAAAACCACTACAAATGGTACACATAGAAAGTATAGTTCGAGTAAGCACTAAAAAATCCATGAGAATCTCAAGTTGGTCAAGTAAACGTCCCCTGTATTACTGAAAAACAGTCAAGTTACATAAAGCTGTAGTATTTCCAAAAAAATCTCCAACCCTTTATGAATTCGAATATATACCCTTTAATAAACTTGTTACATGAGAGATGATCTGCCTCTTGGCTAGATTCATTGAAATTTTCCTAATGACACCTTGCATAACAATAAAACATATACTTTAATGAGAAAATGACAGCTATTCTATTAAACAGTCATTTTCCTAATAGGACTCAAACAACTAGTTATTACATCAACTACCTTAACTCTTGAAATAGTTATACATCTAACAACTAATGATTCACATGTTTGAATGAGCTATTATGGAGCTCATCACTACTTGAAATTTTGATTACCCTCCTCCAAATTTGGAAACAAGCCCTATTTTTAAGGAAAACGGGTCCTTATCTTCAATGAATGGTTTGGCTAATGAGTTGTCTTCATCTCCTAGTCTTCAAGTCTTGGATGACTGCTAACATAATCCTTTGACCCTTTGAAGTATCCACCTGTCCAAAAATGCCCAAAAACCTACTCATTAACCTTCAAAACAACACGCTATGAAAGTGTGACGATTTTGTAGCATACAGAAAATGCCTTTTGCCACCAAATTTTCGTATTGTTTCCTTCTGCATTGTGTTCATTATGCCTTGACATGTCCTCCATGTTATTTACTCCCCTCAAAAGTTACCAAAAGTGGTTTTTCAAGAAAGAAAAGCTACAGGTGGTTTCGTAGCATTTTCCTGGCTTCAAGCCTAGAAAACGCTATGAATTGTTGAAAATAGTGTAAATTCCATATTTTTACCTAGCTTCAAAAATATGCCTTCCAATTGTAAAAACTTTGTTTCCAACATGCCATTTACCTTTCAAAACATAAACCAGCTCCAACTAGGACTGTTGAGGTGTTTCTTCCTCTTTGATGATGAGTTGAGATATTGGCCCTAATTCCACCTCCCTTCCTCAGGTCAATTGATTGTTGGTTCATTAGGATTTGGCATCCACACATCCTCATACCTTTGATAGGGCCTGGAAACGCACTCTAGGAGGTTGATTCAGCTAAAATAAAAAGAAAAGAGTGTATGATGACCAAAATAAAAAGAAAAGAAAAAACAAAATGCAAAAAATAGTCGGAACTTACAAATTAGCACGTGGGAAAAATCCAAGCATGAGCTCTACCTCTATCATATGGCCATCATATGATCCCTAGGCTAATTTTTCCCTATATCCTAGAAGGAAAGGAACCCTTTAATGTACCAACCCCTGATGGATGACGAATTTCCCCATCTCAAAGGGGGTAATAACTATTATATATCATATAAAGCAGGTTCTAATTCTTCGAGCTATGAGCAGTAATATAAGGAAAAAATCAAGAAAAGGTAAAAGGCATTATAGAGAGGTGGAAAAACAATAGCCAAGCTAACTCGTGTAACAACGATTGCTACCTCTTCACATCTATACACCCAAGATAACGTATTCCATCATAGTTGGACCTGTTTACCATAGAAGTTGGACATGGAGTTCTCTCCCCCTCTGTTCCATCATTATTCACATGGCACATATCAATTGTGTTGGAAAATGAAAAGTGGCATCTTATTAATTATTATTTTCCTTAACATTAATATTCACTTGTGAAATTTATTAATATTATTCATGTTATTTAGTTATATATTTTCATCAAACAAATATAAGAACAAAAACATCAACAATAGAAGACATATTTTAGGCTCTTAGTCAGGGAAAAACCCCTCCAAGGGGAAAACCCAGAAAACTCTTATATTCTTATAGAATATTCTTCAATTGAGACACAAAGACCTGAAACCTAGACCAAGTCCTTCTCCAAGTACCAATCCAACCCTCCAACAAGTCCTCCTCTAATTCTGCACCAACCAACTTCAAACTACAACATCAACTTGCCAACTTCAGTCCTGCAACTTCAACCCTGCAATTTCGGCCTTGCAGGTTCCCCATAAACCCCTAATATTTCTTCCTCTTGAGACCTTCCTAGAGCAAGACATATTCTCTTAAGGTAAATGAGGTCAAGTTAGGGTATTCTCCCTTACAGCAACAAGATTCTACACATCGTCCTACTGCAACTCAGACCTATAACTTCAGCCTCCTTCGGCAACACCATGAACCCCAAAACTTCACACATGTGAGAGAGATAAAGCTCAAAACATATATTTTTCACCATTTTTTCTTCTCCTAGACCTTCTCTCTTTCTTGTTCCTGCTTCTTAGCTACAGATCAAATTATTTCTTGAAAGATCGAACTTCTTGAGTGAGTGAATCTTAAATGAGGTTGAACTGCTTCTTTATATATCCTTTTCAGGGAGTCGAATTCCCTCCTTTAGGAATAATTGTAACTTCCATGGTCGACTTGTACTTTTGTAGTTTCTAGGACTTTCTAGACTCAAAAATAAGTCTTCTTACAATTACATTTTTCCCGGAAGGGTCTCATAAACATGATGTTCATTGCTTTGACTCATGAAAATAAATCCTAATACCTAAAAAACCATAGAAGCATGAAGAACATGTTTTTACCTAGAATACCATAAACAAAGAGCATGAAACCCATGCTTTAATAATAATAACTTTTTATTTTCTTCTCTCGTTTTTTACATAGGATACATATTGAAATGAGTACAACATTTATGAAGACCGAAACTAGTTATATTTTCAACACTCCCTCTTAACTAGGGAGGTATTCATAATTATAGAATGAGTACAACAACATTCTCAAATTGAAGAGTTCTCATAGGAAGAGTCGGATTGATACGCCAAATTATAAGCATCATTATCATGACCAACATTGTCTTTGAGGCCTAACTAGACAAGCTCTACTTTAATCAAGATCATTACGTTGGGAGGTTTTACGTGTGATATTGCACTACCTCTATAAGGAAAATACCCCATCCATATGTCTACAAGGTATGTCCTTTTAGGAATATTCTTATCTTGGATATCCAATCCTGATTCCTCAAATAATATTGGTCCTCTTCGACCACCATTAGAGAA
The DNA here is from genome assembly GCA_034641835.2 of Pinus albicaulis. Classification (NCBI taxonomy): domain Eukaryota; kingdom Viridiplantae; phylum Streptophyta; class Pinopsida; order Pinales; family Pinaceae; genus Pinus; species Pinus albicaulis. The sequence continues at coordinate 1,234,375,724 of CM076581.1, read as the reverse complement.
ATTTTGAGGTCAAAAATTGGCCTCAAAACAAGAATGTACAACAAAATTCAACTTTATAAGAACCAATAGGATTCAAGATGATGATGTAAACCATGGGTTTGATTCACCATTTTTAGAGGAAAAAAGTAAAAATATTAAAGAATAACCAAAATAAAAAGACTATTTTTTAACTTGTATCCTCAACTTATATTCCTATGGTTTTACTCAAATTTTGAGTGGAAGCACTCGTTGGATGAAAATTTTAATTCCTCATATAAGAAGTACCCATGTTGTCTACTTTTAATGGACCCTACTACATGAAAAATAAGAAATTCATTAAAAAATATGAATTCTCATTTTCCATGTAGCATGTTCCATAAAACGTATGCAACATGGGTACTCATTGGATGAGGAATTAAATTTTGCATCCAACGAGTGCTTCTACTAGAAATTTGAGTAAAAAAATAGGGAGATAAGTTGAAAATATGACTTGAAAAAATAGTTTTTTCTCTTTTCCCTCTAAAATTTGATGATGTAAACTAATATTATCTTACTATTTTCACTATTATTTTATAATATTCCTTAGGAGGCCCATTTTAAACATCAAAATTTCTCTAATTTCTTCTCTTGGATACCTGTCACATCCTCAAAGAGTGTCAGTGCCTTTCTTTTCTTGGAGGATTTATCCTCAAGGAAACCATAAATGCTTATCCAATCCTCCGCGAATCTCACTTCATCACCTGAAGAATAGAATTCACATGTTATGTCCAACATCATTCCCTCTCAACTAGAGAGGATATCCCTATTCTCCTTTTGCCTAAAAGATAGATCCTTGCTCCTATTAAATGAGACTCCTTTTACTCCCTCTCAAAACTAGAGATGATCTAGACTTCCCTTTTATTTTTGAATTCAACATCACAAGCCTTATATCTTTTCTTCATAAGAATACTAGATACTATTTCTCCATAGTTTATTGTCTCAATATTTTTCTCTACGTCTCATTGTATCTATTGAGATTTGGTAGCTTGGGAGGTACTCCAAGCCCTAGGGTCCAGGGTTTGGAGGTTGGAGCACCACAAAAGGGCTTTGTGGGCTTGGAACCAAAGGTGTGGTATTTTCACCCAAGCTTGTGGGCATCAAACCACTAAAATTTTATGGCATGTGATCATTTGAAGTGATAGAGGACCTTGAGAGGAGAAAGATGCATCGAAAATCACTCAAAACTAAGTTGTAGAACTTGAGATATTAATTTTTGAAGTGGTTAGTGGGTTTTGTGGTTGAAAATTCATGTAGGCTTGTGTCTTATGATAGTTAAACAAGTGCACTTGGATGTTTTGATGGAGCCCTTATATAGGATATAAATACAAGGTGAGTTGGAGGCATTTAGACACATCCATGTGCATCAAACATCACCAATACATCTCTAAAATAGGTTGAGAAAAAGAAGAGGACAAGGTGTGGGAGTGAGGCGTTATTTTAGTCATGATTTTCTCTCTATTGCAGGTATGAATTGTTGCAGAAGAGTGATGAATTGTTTGAGGGTGGTTTTAGGTCTACTTAATGTTGTAATTTGAGTGGGAATCCTTTGTTTTTTTAAGTCGAAGAAGTTTTTTCCATACAGGTGATTGAGACGGTTGTTAGAGCATCCAACAAGGGAGTCACATGCCTATTTTGAGGCTGGGAAAAGGGTCGAGTGAGTCGGAGAGGGCTGGAAGCCATAATTCAAGGTTGATTTAACCATAGGAAGGCAGTGCTAAGGAGAAAAAATAGGACAGGAGTAAGCCACAATTTTTGAGGAGGTATTTTTGACGAGAAAAGAGGATTTTGAGCAAACTTTCATCAGCCCTAAGAAGGAACAAAACCTACAACAGTTGGAAATATCTACGAAAAGGTATGTATTCATTCATTTGAGGTTGTTTTGATCTTAGGGATGAGGTCCTAGTTTTGACATTGTATTGGACAATCCTGGTTTGTTGGAGGGCAGCGTGAGAGTGGACCACGAGTAGCCTAGTGCAGCACTATGATGGACTATGGTGGTTGCTAGGAGTGGCAGTTTGGAGAAGCTCAACATTTGGCCAGCTAGGAAGAGTAGTTTGACAGCCCATGTTCATTGTTGGAGAAGTGATATTCGATGTTATGCAACCAACTCACAAAATATAAGAGAATATAGATCAACGACTTAAAAAATATCCACTTTGAGGGGGAAACCTCCTTTACATTCCATAAATGAAAAATTCTTGGATGATTCAAATGAAAAAACCTATTTTCTATATATATGAGTCTAAGGGGTCACAATATAATCAGAGCTGACATAACAATAATAATTTAAGGGCACAAAAATAAAAATAGTGGGCTTCTATGGGGCACAATAACAACAATATGGGGACTACATGTGCACAACAATAAAAATAAGGGGCCTACACTAATAATAAAAATAAGGGGATACACTAGTATTATAGGGATCTAACATGCCCCTTTGCTTCAAAAAAATGTTTTCCTCAATGCTTGAGTATTTATGAATGCTTCAATATAAAATTCTCATCCTCCCATGTGGAATATTCAGCGGGTAAGTTCTTCCACTTGATGAGATACTATGAAATTGATCGATTTTGAAGTTTCAAGTTCTTTATTTTGTGATTGATTCGGGTTCCAATATGATTTTTCCTTCCTCCTCAAGTTCAAGCAATATTTTTTGAACTTCGAGATTGTCACATATAACCTTATTTAAGCATGAAACATGGAAAATTAGGTGCACTCGAGAAGATGCAGGAAGATCCAATTTGTATTCCATAGTACCAATCTTTTGCAACACCTTGTAAGGACTATAATACTTTGGCTATAATTTATTATCCTTCTTGGCTTTCTTGAGGGACATTTGTTTGTATGGTTGTAGACGTAAAAGTACCTAGTCACCTACATCAAAACTTATGTCAATGCGATGTTGATCTTCTTTTTGTTTCATTTGATTCCATGCCAAAGTGAGGTTATCCTTTAAGAGTTGGAGAAATTTTTGTTGATTCTCAATGTGGTCTTCCACCGCTTGAACCTTATAATTTTCTCTTAAAAATGATGTGATGTATCTCGGATCATATCCATAAAGTGCCATAAATGGGGTCATTGTTCCTGCAGTATAGAAGGAAGTGTTATACCACCATTCAGCCATAGCTAACCACTTGACCCATTGTATCTGTTTATTAGATACAAAGAAACGAAGATATCCTTCCATTAGATTGAGGATAATAAGATAAGCTATGAGCTAATTGAGTACTGAGACAAGAAAATAATTTCGTTCAAAAATTTCTGGTGAAAATGGGATCTCAGTCGCTTACAATAATATTTGGGTTTCCATGTAGCTTTTGAATTGTTTCCATAAATGCAATATAAATTGTATTGACATTAAATGGATGAGATAATGCACAAAAATGTGCATACTTGGTAAGTCTATCAACTACCACCATGATGACACTCTTTCCTTCAGACTTGGGTAAAAATGTGATAACGTCCATTGAAACCTCCTCCAAACGTTCACCTAGAATGGATAAAGGTTGTAACAAACTCGGGGTCTGTCTCGACTTTATTTTCTTTCCAAACCAAAAATTCCGCCACAATCTTTTGAATATCATATTTAAGGCATCCCAAAAAAATCCTTCTTAACCCTGTGGTGAGTTTTTAAAAATCCTGATTGCCCTCCTAAGGGAGAGGTGTGCAATTCCAAAAAAAAAAAAAATTTGAGTTGAGAATTCTTACAAAGATATAAGTGATATTTGTACCATAATGAATCATTTTTCCAACTAAATGTACCATATGTACTGGGATCTTGCTGCAACTTTTGAATGAGTGTCCACATGATCTGAGCATGTTAGCTACCAGATTTACCCATGATCTTTTACTTCTGTGATTTTGTTAGAATTTCATTTTAAAATATAATAAAATAAAACACATGCATGCTTAAGCAAGAGGAATCAAGACAACCATCAACAACACAATAACATGAAATGTTGATAATGGAGTTCACCTAATGTGGGCTACATATTCGGACCCAGTGTCAAAATGGGGTAGACCGCTTCATATAATGTTGGAGATGGGAAGAAGTGTATCGATGATGTTCATACAAGGATGTGCCCTCAACATGAGTGGCTTGTCTCTCCATGAGATGTTCCGCTACAGGAACTCTCACTCACAATGGACCTCCTATAAGCATGACATAATCTCACGTGAAGCAAAAAAATAAGATCCCGCAACATGCATCAAGCAAGGATCTAGAAATAATAATACATCTCACAAAAAAAATAGGCACGTGACCAACTGCATATACCTCAACCCCTGAAGCTGGTTGAAGAAGCGGATGCTCAGTTTTTTATCCTGGTTGCACCGTCAAATTCATAGCGTCGAGGGGCATAGAATTGACTGTCCACACTTGAAAATCGGACACCGTCACTCCAATCTGGAAAATGGCCGAGAAATGTGGAGCTCTACTGCTAGAACGGACATCGCCATTGATCTCTTATCGCCGAGAGGTGTAAAATTGACATAAATTTTGTCGAAAATAGACTCCAACAAGTTTTGGGCCTCAAGGAATCTTTTGATTCCCTCAAGATTCCCTAAGATTATTTTCTGTAGGGAATCCACAAATCTATTGCTCAAATGGCCATTCTAACATTAATATTGTATTCCTTGTGAAATTATGGTTAAAATAACCTTAAACTTCATATCATTCTGAAAAAATGAAATATTACCTCCCCATGCTATCTTTCAAGCATCAAGGAAACTTCTCTGCAAAAATTATTTATCTTGAAAAGCATGTCAGCATGGTTCTACCCTGGCCCGGTTCGCGGTCCCACACCTACAATTAAAATATCATTATTTTCCTCTACGCTCCACCATTCGATATGTTATCCTTCTTCCTGCTTCACCTCCTTCTCCGTCGGGGTCAAATGGCAAAGGATAGGGTTTATAACTTGTTTGATGGGTAGATATTACAAAGTAGCCCGTTAGGTTGTTGGTTAAGGTTGTGTAATAATAGGCATAGGGTAGAGGGATCAAATCTTGCCCATGCCAAAAATTTATGTGTTTTTTTGTAACGTTTTAACATTAGGGATAATACATAACCATTTAATGTTAAGTGTTGGCGCATTTGAATTTTTGTGGTTCGGTTGTCAGGACCACCTGCTCCGGGGTTAGGCAGGTTCAACACCCTGTCAGTCCCGTTTGATGTAATGCCTCTGGCGGTTATAGGTGGTAATACCATATTTGTATCATATGGAGGGGATATGTGGTATGACAGTGGGCAGGGTCTGCTCCACGCGGTCCCAACCCAACCCACAGTCTTAATATATATATGTGTGTGTGTGTGTGTGTGTGTGTGTGTGTGAAAGTAATTGGCCATTTTTAAGCTTTAGGAAAATAAGGGCTATTGGGAAAATTAAAGAGGCCACAATTTCACCCATTTTGGGGAGTTAAGTCCCTTGCTGGTTGACGGTGAATTTGTGGGACAGTTAAACCTGGCCCACTGCCCAACTTTGACCAAAACTTTGAGTCACTCTAACTTCTCCATAAAAAATTGCATTGGAGATCCGTTCGCACCATTGGAATAAGGGCAACGAGCACTTCAGTTTGAACCTGGTTTGAGAGAAATCCTACCACTTTGAATTTTGACCTATAATTATCCTTCTTGGTCTCCTAAGGGTGTCTGGAGCCACCTGGATCAATCCTCCCCATTGAGGAGCTTTTGGTTCACCAAAATCCTGAACATAATCTATAGCTGCTTTGAACCTTGTCTGCACTCCAAGTGTCTTGAAAGATCACCCTTCATTCTCCTTCACCTTTTTCCTTCGGAGCCAGAAGCAATGAGCCAACCCCTGCATCTTCTGCAAACCTATAGTACAACATTTTGCAAATTACATGCTTAGCTAAATGACCAATATTTGACCCAAGCATTCCCCACACTTTCCACGAGTTTATAACCATACTCGGTTGTCAAGTTTACATTAAATGGAATAAATACCCCAGTTATCAATACAAGGCCAAAATATCATTGTTGCTTCAACAAGTGATGGAAAACACCTCATCAATTTTAAATTTTAAGTTGCAACATATGATTTACAAAGTAAGGCCAAAACAATCTAACCCATCTAGAAAAACCATCTCTCACTTATCAAAATGAATGGGTTATCTTCATGTGGTGGATTCGCTTGTTGAACAACTAGTTCCTACATTGATTCTTTGTCCTTAAGGCGTTGATTTGGATGGAGCTTCCAACACGTGGCTCTTTGATGACCACTTTGACCGCAATGACTACAATGTCTCTTCTTCCTCCAAACCTGCTTTACCTTTTCTTTTCCTGCGACTAAGAAGGCCTTTCACAGGTCATCCTCTTTTGTGATGCCATTCTTTACCAACACTTAGCAAATACATGGTTATTTAATCCACAAAAACTACATGTTTTTCAATGCCATGATATATGTTCATTGTTAGCGACATGCATGTAATCAAAATGAACATTTGAATACCTAGAATTGTTATACCTTTCTTGTTGGTCTCTGGTGAAATCATGGTGACAAGAGCTTGCCTTAGCTCTTTCACTGCCATGAGCATTGTCATAAGATGATGGTGAAGTGTTCCCATATTTATCTTTCCCCAATGACTTCAACCATGTATTACTATCTTCTGACACCTTTGAGCATTGTCCTTCAGTGTATCCCAAACCTGCTAATCGAGGTCTCTGCACAACCTCCAATGGCTGAGTTAGGCCTTGGCCATTAACACCAAGTCCTCCTCCTTTTTATCCCATCTTAGTGAGGAGTCTCATGCCAGTTCCTATAATGGGTATCTGCACATTTCCCATATAAATCATAGCATGTGAAGATGAAACTGAAGAAAAATCAACATTTTTTACCTCAGATGTCAATTCAGAATCAAGTGATGATGGTTTCTTCACGCCTTTGTTGCGCTTCAACTCCTCCAAGACCTCTTCTACGGCTCGTAGCTGAAGCTGAAGTCTCTGCTTATCCAATTTCTCTTCTTGTAGAAGCCTCCTTAATTCAGCATCCTTTTCTTAAAGACTCTAGTTGTTGTGCTTCAGCCCTTACAAGTCTACCTCTGCAGCTTGCAACTGAAGCAGCACTCTCTTCTTATCCTCTTTCTCCTCTCATAGAAGCACTTTCAAATCAGTGTTATCTATTTGAAGGATATGGTTGATCTCCTCATTCGAATGATGAGAATACGGTGAGGGCGATGAATATTCACTAGAAGATGTGGATGAAGCATCGCTTTCTACTTCTTCTTTCTCCCGTCTTTCATGAGCTTCATACATAATGTCCACCATTTTTGGCATCCTAAGCATGGCCTCGTACATGTCTTTGTTATCCTCCATTGTTGCACGTTCAATCGTTGTTCACGCTCGTAATTCACATCAGCAAGAAGACTGCTCTGATACCACTTGATCCGGGTTTGTCAGCTATCGGATTTACCAATGATCTTTTACTCTTGTGATTTTGTTAGAATTTCATTTTAAAAGAGCTTAAAATAACACATATGCACTCTTAAGCAAGAGGAATCAAGACAACCATCAACAACATAATAACATGAAATGTTGATAACATATTTCACCTAGTGTGGGTTACGTCTCTAGGCTCGGTGTCAAAACAGGGGAGGCCACTTCATATAATTATAGATATGGGAAGATGTACATGGATGGTGTTCATACAAGTATGTGTCGTCAACATGATTGGTGTTTCTCCACGATACATTCCGCCACAGGAACTCTCACTCACAATGGACCTCCTATCAACATGGCATAATCTCACATGAAGAAAAAAAACAAGAACACGCAACATGCATCAAGCAAGGATCTAGAAATCATAATACATCTCATAGAAAAAAAAGGCACATGATAAAATTCATACACCTCAACCCCTGAATTTGGATGAAGAATTAGATGCTCAGTTGTTGATCCTGGTTGCACTATCGAATTCGTGGCATCAAGGGGTGTAGAATCAACCATCCATACCTAAAAATTGGACACCATCACTCCAATCTAGAAAATGGCCAAGAAATGGGGAGCTATGTTCCTAAAACAGAAATCGTCATTGAGCTCCTATCGCCGAGAAGTGTAAAATCGACATAAAGTTTGTCAAAAATGGACTACGACAAGTTTTGGGCCTAAAGGAATCTTCTGATTTCCTCAATATTCCCTAAGATTTTGTTTTGTAGGGAATCTGCAAATATGTTGCTCAGATGCCCATTCTGACTTTACCATCGCATTCCCTGCGAAGTTCTGGTTAAAATGATTGTAAACTTCATATCATTTTGACAAAATGAAATATTACCTAGCCATGGAATCTTTCAAGCATCAAGGAATCTTCTTTGCAAAAATTCCCTATCTTAAAAAGTGTGCTAGAATGGTTATGCCTAGTTTGCGTTCCCATGCCTATAATTAAAATATAATTCTTTTCCTCTATGCTCCACCATTTAGTTCGTTCTCCTTCTTCCTGCTCGGCCTCCTTCTCCATTAGGGTCGAATGGAAAATGATAGGGTTTATAACTTGTTTGATGGGAAGATATTGCAAAGTAACCAGTTGGGTTGTTGGTTAAGGTTGTGTAATAATAGGAATAGGTTCGGGGGATCAAATCCCGCCCATGCAAAAAATTGATGTGTTTTGTTGTAACTTTTTAACGTTAGGGATAATACATAACCATTTAACGTTAAGTGTTGGCGCGTTTGAATTTTTGTGGTTCGATTTTTGGGACCACCTGCTCGGGGTCCCACCATGTGGGTCGAGTGGATTCGACCCCCGCCACTCTCGTTTGATGTAATGCCTCTGGTGGTTATAGGTGGTAATACCATATTTGTATCATATGGTGGAGATACGTGGTATGACGGTGAGCGGGGTTCACTCCACGCTGCCTTGACCCAACCCAAATTCTTTATATATATATATATATATATATATATATATATATATATATAAGTTTGTTGATATAGTTGGGCTTCGGCCGTGGGGTTTGGCGAGGGTCATGGCCCGCCACCCCCATTTTTATATTTTTTATTTTTAAAGGTAATTTTCCATTTTTTTACTTAACAAAAATAAGGGTTATTGGGAAAATTAACAAGGGCACAATTTCCCCCATTTTTGGGAGCTAAGTCCCCTGCCTATTGACGGTGAATTTGTGGGACAGTTAAACCTGGCCCATTTCCCAACTTTGACCAAAACTTTGACTCACTCTAACTTCTCCATACGGACTTGAATTGGATATCTGTTGGCATCATTGGAATCAGGGCGACGAGCACTTCAGCCTAAACTTGTTTTGAGAACAATATGACCACTTTCAATTTTGGCCTATCATCAACCCTCTTGGTCTCCTGAGGATGTCTGGAGCCACTTGGATCACCACACCTCTTCATCATTCTTCCATTCATCCCTTGCTTCAGTTATCCACTCAAGTTGGGTAATAGAAATGGCACAAACAAATGCTTCCACATCCTCATCCTTTCTTCAGAGTGTATTGTGCATGTAGTATTGTTAACATTTAATTCTCATAAATGGGTTTGTGTAAATACTTTCCTTTGATTGGATGAATTTTAGAACAATGGGTCTTCCTTCTTTCATTAAAACCACACCAATTCCATTTCCTAAGGCATCGCATTCCACAATAAAGGTTTTTGTGAAGCCTAGCGCAGCTAAGACCGGTGCTTGCCGCATTGCCTCTTTAAGTTGTTCAAAGGCCTTAGTTGCTTCTAGAGTCCAAGAAACTACATTGTTCTTCAGTAATGATGTTAGAGGTGCTGATATTATCCCATGATTCTTAACAATATTGAGATAATACCCTATCAACCCGAGAAATACTTGAAGATGCTTTATGGTTGTGGGGATTTTTTATTCCTTATGTTAGGGTCCTATAATAATAGGGTTCATAAATTTTGAATTGACTTTGATAGTCTTGTAAATATGTACATACCTTGCTTTCTGCAAGTTTTTTTGCCATATTTTGAAAAATGAAAAAATAATAAAAAACCAAAAAGAGGGTAAAAAATCCTAAAAGAAAGATCAAAGGATTTAGAAAATATAGACCCCAAAAGAAAAAAGAGATAAAATAAAACCTGAAAGTGAGCAAGTCCAAATGCAACTACTTTTACTTTTACTGCAAGAATAATTATTATGTGCAGTGTCAATATATGCCATAATCCATGATCAGTTAAACAGTTTAATATTGACCTTTCATGCTTTCAATTTCATGTTTTAGATAGAGAATAAATATTTTTCAAACAGTTTAAACTTGACAAATTAGTAGATAGGTAGAGAATAACGAGGAGCTCAACAGTTTAATCTGAGCCCTTGGATGAAATAAGGTAGACTTAGATATTTTTATGCTTTGAAAGAAAAATGTTTTAGGGTTGCAAGCCTAAATGCACCCATGAAAATGAAGTAAAAAATGTTAGAAATAAAGATGGGTAGGTAGAAAGCAATTGAGAAAGCATGTAATAAAGCATTATCGGGAAAAAATCACTAATTTCCCCTCCCCTATAAGTGTTCAGTATTCTAAACTATCAGTCAAAAAGGCTCAGAGCATTTCTCTGACTTTTTTTGGGACCGGACCCAAGGCTCGATGACTGGTTAGTTAAAAATATTGAATTCCTACATTAAACCCATATTCATCATCATTTATCCTTCATTCATAAATCATAATCCCTTTTTTCCTAAGTAAAAACCCATTTTTACTTAGTAAAAATAGAACCCTAAATAATTAACTTCATTCCCTTTCAAAATCATTCATAAAACACTCAAAATACATTTATCCTAAGTTAAAGTGAAGTAATACAACAAAGATAAACAATGCTTTATTTTTACACTTTACTTAGAGTTAACATATATTTTGTTTCCATTTCACTACCCTTTATTCCATATTAACTTCAAAACTATTTTATTAAATCCCTAAACTACACCTACCCATATATTATTAATTCCCTTATATTTAAAACAAACCCCCAAACCCTTTATTTTAAGTTTAGACCAATGTTTAATATCCCATGTGCGCAAATATAAAATCCCGCCCAACTATCCCATTGGTTTAACATATCTATAACACAAATAACCCGCCCCTTGTAGTTTAAACAAGTGTTAATTATATTTGATAAAACTATATAATAAACACTCACTCCGATGCATTGATTGAAACATTGTAAATGTTTTAATTAAAAAAGCCTAACCCCTTCACCATTTCATAAAAGCATAGTTTAAACTTTATTAAAATCTGATATATAAAGTTTAAACTATCCCGCTGTGTTATGAAACTCTGGTCCCACCACTCTCATTCCGACGCAACTCTCCAACCAATCTGGGTCATTCGCAATCAAACCCCAGATCCGATGGCTAAACTCCTATATCGCGTAGAAAACTTGCGCGATCACCCCCGTTCCATTTCTGTGTGAAATGGGCAGTATTAGAATTTTATCTCTCCTCCACGTGCCCATTTCTCGTTGGATCGTGCCGGTTAGCCCCAAAACAACTTACTGCCAAAATGCCACATGATAACCACTTGCTGTTTTCAATCCTTTGAAGCCCGAAACCACCGTTCCCGCCTGATGTGACCGCAATTGAATGCCATTACCCATTAGCCCTAATATGCATACAAAACATTGGAAATGTATTCATTTCCTACCTTTTCCGCGCATAAACCCAATGCCAACCTCCCCGACTATAAAAACAACCATTTTCCACCATTTTCATGCCAAAATAATGCAAATTTTAGCCTGTACCCCTTTCAGATTTCCAAGAAGCTCATAATTGCTCCAAAGATCAGACAGGAGTTGTTCAACCGTTGAAAAGACTGCAGGAATTATGCCAAACCCCTATACCTTCACATAACAGGTTTTCTTCTCAAATTAAGCATGTTTACAATTTAAAAATCCTTTTTAAAGACAAATTCCGTTCATAGATCAAAATTATCCTAAGAAACCTGTCAAAAAAGACCAAAAAACAGGCCAAACCCTGTCAAATTTTTTCCAGAAACCTAGTTTTACTGTTGCGCACTATTGTGAAGAGAAAATTGTGAGTTTGTACAGTTTTAAGAAATATTTTAAGTTCTAAATTAAAGCTAGAAAACATCTAAATATATCCTAAGCCTCTTTGCCCAATTTCAATGGACGTTTTAGCCCAATTTCTCATTAAAAGACTTAGGAAACCCTTGTTTCTTGTTTTAAACCAGTTCAGAAGCTTGTAAACCTGTTTGATAGACCTAATTGAAAAGAAAGCCCAAAGAAGAGGCCATACTTTTCCTATTTCATCCAAGAAAATTCTGCTAAAAATAAAAATACTTCTGCAAATTGTCCAAACTTGCAGAAAGTAGCCAAAATGCCTAAAAAGAAAAGTAATAGAAATCCTGAAAATTCCAAAGTGCCTAAACCAACCCTTACCATGACTTCTAAGACTGTCATAGTTGTAAACCCTCTTCAACCACCTATTGTAGATGTTGAGCACATTCCACTAGATGATATTGATTATAAAATAATAGATCCCATTGTTGAATATAACCTGCTTGATATTTATAACTGGAGCTATGAGAAGTCATTAGATAATGAAGGAGAAATCCAGATTTGGGAATCACACTTACCCAAATATGTTGTCCCATTAACTCATCCATTTCAAGAGGTCATCAGATTATGTCAGAAGTATTATGTTCCTGATCAAAGAGCCATAATCAATGCCAATAAAGAAGTACTTTTCACTATTATGTTGAATCCCTCAATAAAATGTTACAGACCCCCAAGAAGTCCCTTTATCCATAGAAGCCTTAACCAAACTGTTTATTGGCCTAGATTTTCCCAAGAGATTCATGAATTTCCATACATTCATGCCCTCACATGTAGAAATTCCTAAAATAAATCCCCCATATTCTACTGCCAAATTCCCATAAGGTTCAAGACATGTGATTTCCATGCTTTCATTCATCCTGGGGTACTTTACTGATGAACACACTGATGAATCCATCTTGGGTTTCCTATCCACTTTTACCCCAAGTCAACCTCCATCTGTAATCTTTGATTATGTTGGTTATATTGCAGATAATATCCATGATCAGTTGATAAAATTTCCAACTGAAGGAGTGTTCAGATACACTTCCTTCCTCTTCCATATGTTTTTAAATTTCCAATCAGATATATTTCCAGTTACTCTTCAAAAGCTTGACATAGAGGGAAATCCTCTTTCTGTCATTTTCTGGACTACTTTACCCAGGAAAGAGTGTACAGACTTCATATATGCAGAATTTTCAGAGTTATTCTTACATCCAGTGATCACGATGTTAACACAAACACAACATCCAAGGATAAATGAAGAAATGAAAAAGATATTGCAGTTTCCAAAGCAGAATAAGGTTGGTGACTGGTACTTATATGAAAAGCATATTTATATCATAGTATTTGGGTCAAACTTGTTACCTTACAAGTTACCCAAGCATGTTTCAATGAGGATATTTTCCTTGGAGTATATTAGGCAGATCCTAAATTCTGATTCTATAAATTTCATGGCAGCAAAGAAGAAAACTCAATTCAAATTAAAAAATCAAATAGGGCCATTCATCTGCAATCGCAGGGATGCAGAAAAAGAGGCAGCTAAGCAACTCTTGGAATACAAATTTGAAGAAAGTTTTCCTTGGAATTATGATCCACAAGGGATCCTAAGTAAAGTAAGGGTTAAATGCAAGTTAACCCCTTTCATTCATGAAGCAAAACTAGAAATAGAAAAATTTGCAAATCAGATTGAGTGGACTAAAAATACCTTAACAGATGCAGTAAACAAAAGTGATACTAGTCACCCTTTGGAGACTGCAAATCAGCTAGAAAAGTCCACTTAGAGAGTAAGGAAAAAAGGAGCCTATGTTGTGAAAACTACAACTGAAACTAAATTCAAGTTAATATATAACAAAAGGACTAAGTTAAGTTCAATTGGTAAAGAGAAGATAACAATTGATATAGATGATAAAGCGACACTAGAGACAAATATTGATACTACTGCAACCATCATAAATGAATCAGTCACCAAGAATCAGAATGGAGAACAGGTTAATATTGAAGATGCACAATTAATAGAAAGGAAACAGAGCATGGAAGCCTCATCATCACAAACAACTAAAGAAAAGGACCTAGACATCAGGGAAAGGTATACGCAAATTAAGTCCAAGAATGAAGAAATCAAAGCTGAAATTTATTCTCAATTTTTTAAACAAAAACCAGGCAAACAGAACAGATTCCTATCAGCTTTTGATTACTCAAGTAAGAAGCTGATTATGTTAGTATTACAGCCCACAGTACTAGCTCCAAAGACAGTTGTTGTTTATACAGTTGTTGTTTATAAGAAATTTGATTGAGAAGTAACTACAGACAGTATCCATGAATTAGATCAAATAGAGTTTCATAGGCAGAGCTCAGAGATGTTGTATTCCACAGTTACAACAAAATCCATGAGTGTTCAGAAACTTGAGAACACTATCACAAATATGAAAGAGCATATGAAATTGGATAAAGCATCACTATATGCTAAGGATCTAAGAATTAAATCCTTATAAGATTTGGTAATTAAAGTGGGATATGACCCTGCAAATGTCAATGCAGCAGAATTGTTATTAAAGAAAAAGAATGAGAACATTACAGCCTTGAGGAAACAGATTAAAATTCCTCCAAGTGAACATCCCCAGGCTAAAGAAATCATACAAGAATAGAATGATAAAGATAACATTATGAACATCATCTTTCAACTTACAGGACAGATTAAGGAGATGGAGATTCAGATGGATAGACTTATCCATGAAAAGGAAATGGTGAAAGTACCAGAGCCACCTACAGTTATCCCCATGGTCACTATAGTTGTGCCTTCAACTCTAGCTGAAGAGTTGGCACCCAAAGTACCACTGGCTACTGCAATGCCATTGACTTCATCCACCACATCAGCTACTGAGTCATCCACAACAACAATTCAACCTACAGATGAGGCCAGGAAATTGGTGAAAGATATGGAAGAAATGTCTTTAAATAAAAATGAGATTAACAGGTTGAAAAAAATGGTAGAAAATATTGAGAATGCAAACAAATTATCTCAAATAAATGCAACAACACATGAGCAAAAGGCCATTAGACTCAATGAAAAGTTGAATAATCTGCAAAAGGATTTAACCTTAAAGGAGCAAATATCATACATAAAAAACTACCTTTGGAACAATGTCATTGAAGCCATTCATGATGTATGGCCTTTAATTCAGGTAATATTTGAACAAAGAGAATTATTACTAACAGTCCAAGCAGAAATCCAAAAGACTCAAAGTGAACTAGCTGACAAACCAGGGCAAGCTTTAAAGCTAATCACATTCCTTAACAGCAAAAATAGACAAGAGTTAGAAGAACTCAAGATTACTAACATTACATAAACTATCCTAAAAATTAGAAAAGTCATTACAAAGAAGAATCTAATGAAGCAACTAGAAGAAAAGTGTGAGAATATGAATACTGCCATAACCAGGTTTATGGTCAAGTTTACAAATTTGAAGCAAAAATAACTTCCTGACATTATGGTTATTAATGATAAATCGACGCCTCAAAATGACTATGATAAGAAAATTAGAGAATTTGCAAAGGAACAAGTAAAAAACCACTAGGACAGGGTATTCCAACAGGAAAGGTCTTACTCAAAAGTTTTGAAGACTTATTCTATTTGCAGCATGAGATAAGACACTTGTTTATCATCAAGCCAACTTTTGCTAGATACATTGAATATGATGAAAACTTCAGGAAATTAAAAAAGATACAAATTCCTGATTATTAGGATTGGCAGTCACTCACAGATTTATTATGAAGGATAAAAAGACAAACAGATGAAAGGAGGAAAAAATTGTTTGCTAATTTACATTTAAAAACAGATTTTTTTATAGCAGTAAACAGTTTGACTATGGTTAAAGAGTATCCGAGTTTAGAGAGTATCAGTGAATAAAGAGAATCAGGGAAAGAGTATCAGACAAGGCAAGTCAGATTCCAAAACAAATTTAAAATATATAAAGCCAGCAAGGAGGACACCAAGGCAACCAACTGCATCTTATCCTCAAAGTAGTTTCTATTTCTTTTGGATAGATATGACAGCTTACTGATTTGTTAAGCAGCTGTCTCTATTTTATTGTAATGATATTTTTATTTCCCTTAGATAATTCCTAGAAGCATTCTAGGATATTTTGTAAAGAATTATGTATAAATACTTCATCTTTAGAAGTATTTTGTGTGGAACAAATTTTTGGAGATTTTTATAGTCATTTTTGTTGGACTGGAAGGCTTTTGTGTTCAAATTTGAGTAGCAGACTGGATCAAACCAATTGGCATTATACTTCAAGATTCCTGTGATGAGCTATTTGAAGTGAATTATTTCCTTACTTGTCATTGTTTTCTTTCTTTGTTACATGCATCCATCTATGTTTGTTCTAAATTTGAATGAATAACTAGGAGTATTACTACAGGATTTGTTAAGAGCACCATGTTTTTAACTAGTTATCATTTCTATGTTTTCCTCTGATTTCCAGTGTAGGGAACCCTTAATTGCTCCCTCTCTCGTTTGACCTCTGCCTACTACTTCCTTTTTCTGGATCAAAGGATTCTTAATTTCCCTTTATCCCGATCATACCACCTCATAAAAACAAATTTCCAAGATCTCCAAGGGTTATCTATATTGCCCTGAAAACATTTGACCTTTTTGGCCTTAATCTCAGTTCTGTTTGCTTGATTTTGACTCCTTAGCCCAATGGACAAATAGATCTCCCACTATCCATACCTTCAAGTGATTTTTTCCCACCAAACCAATCAAAACCAAAACCAAAGCTGCACATTCATAACTAGCATAATATTTATAAATCATACAAAGATAAATCTTAAAGAGAGAGCCCTCTATGAACCCTAGGAAGGCTAGATCCTAGAGTGTGAAGTTGGTTTGTGGTTACCTCTAGTGTTCTTTGACTAAAAACCAAAAATCTCACAACTTTAGAATTACTAGAGTGGTAACATTATTGGCGACCATATTGGGAAACTAGCCAATCCTCAATCTTAATACTAGTCTTATAAGATTTCTTTTATAAGTTGCGGGTATTGAAAAACTATAATTCTGACTTCTAGGAAAATTTACTATACCAGGTCTAACCTAGATCCTAAACCTGCTACTATAGTAGACAACCCAGACCGAATTGGCAAAAATAAAAAATAGATAAAAGGTTTAGAAGCTGAAGTGTCATTAATAAGAGTTAATTCATTACCACAGGAATTAGCAAGTTTGCAAGATATAGATTTTGATCTGAAATTTGAACATTCTTTATTTAGAAGTAACTCTAAAAGTGATTTGAAAACTGTTGTTTTAGACCCTATTTTTATTTCATTTTTGGAAACAAAATAGAAAAAAATATTACAATAGAATCTTAATCAAAGAAAGTTGAAGATCATACTAAAATTGAAGAAATTAATGCTGTTATTCCCAAAGATATTGATGAAGCCATTGAATTAGCTAAATTGTTAGCATATACAACCAAGCCTTCAGTTTCACAGTTATATACCACCATAATACCAATTGTAGATTCATCTCTATATGTTGCTACATCATATATAGCTTCCAATACCAACACATCTAAAGATCCATTTACCCCTAGATTACCTTTATAGCCTAGAATACTTTTTCCACCATCCATCCATTATATCCACTAGCTCACCTTTTGATTTTTCAAACACATCATTCTCATTCCTTAGTAGTTCCATTTATATTCCAGTTTCATTTCCCGACACCTCAACTACAGCTTTTATTTCATCAGCTATTGTTTCTAGTTCAGCCCCTAGCACTTCCACTTTACCTCCTAACCAAGCTATAATTCAAGCTATCGCTGCTAGGTATGCTCCCCTTGTCCTTCTAGGACAGCTTCATGACATGCCCCAAGACTACCAAACTAAAATTCCACAGTTTGATGCTACTACACAGTATATTGCACAACAACACATAAACAAAATGACAAATTACTTTGAACTTCATGAGATAGATGAATCAGATGTAAAAATGAGGTTGTTTGCACAAACTTTAACAGGGGAAGTTAAGAAGTGGTTTAAAGGTCTTGCAGCTGGTAGTATAACTGATTTATTTGCATTTTATAGAGTGTTTTTAAATAAATGGGAAAAGAAAAATAATCCACTCCAGATATTGTCTAAATTTGATGCCATGAGAATAGCTCCAAATGAGTTAGTCCAAGACTACTGCACTAGATATAACAGTGTTTACAATTCCATCCCTGCAAATCTTAAACCCACTCCTGATTCTATCCTACTCAAATTTCCTGATGGATTTGACACATACATGGCTTATTAGTTGAGGGAAAGAAATGCATAAACCTTAAAAGAATGAAAACATATTCTATTAGTGTAGAAGTGAACATTCTAGCTAGAAAAACAAGATTGAGAAATGAGAGAAGAGTGACCATTAAAGAATAAACCTCAAGTTCAGACACAAAAATAGATATGTTAGCTAAAAATTTAAAGAGGATGATGGATAGGTTAGATAATATAGAAAGAAGACCTCAATGGGATAATCAACAGCGGATTAGAAATTCCAATTTTAGGAAAAACACAAATTCAGGAAAAGCAAAAGAAACAGCCTCAGACCAGAAAATAAGACCCCCCTTCCAAGAGAACTATATTGAAAGTTCTCAGAATAATGATGATGATGAGGATGCAATAAATCTAATGGGAATAGATGATAATAATACTATTTTTCTCTCAGGAAGATCAGGAATTATTTGAACTCCAACAACCCAAATTAGATTCAAGTGAATCCTTTGATTATAAAAAAGGTTATGATTATGCTATAAATGAAATACACAATCAATATAACCTTAGAAATAAGAAAATCAATGAGTCTTCTACCAATAAAAATTCCCAAACACAGAATAATAAAACGGTAAAATCTCCAAAACAAAAGCTCTGCAAATTCTCCCAAGGAGAAATAAGCAAAACTCTAGTTCTTTCCAAAATATTTCTAGTCCTAAAAATACAACAAGCCCTAAAATTGTTGATATTACTGATGAAGTTGCTCAAACTACAAAAAACTCACAGAAATCTACTTTAAACAACAAATTTAGATCTTCAAATACCCTTTGCTGATCCTAAATCAGTAGATCCAAAAACTAATACTTCAAAAACACCTGCTGATAATTCTAAGCTTGAAAGAACATCTACTGCTTCACAAACAATCCTTGAAAAGAAAATTAGGAGTAGTAAAACACAAGAAACCCAAACAGAGAATGTCAAGCCAATTGAAAATGAAAACATAACGGTAGAAAAAAAAGATAAACTAAGCCAAACTACTGTTACCAAAGAAGAATCAATTCAAATTAGTAAATCTCAACCTTCATTTAATATAAAAACTAAAAATGCAAAGTTAAAAATACCAATTCCTTTGACAGAATTGGTAAAACATGACTTGTATAAATAAACTATCACTGAAACACTAAATATGAATGATGGTGAAGATGATATTAATTTGAATGATGATCAACCAGAGTTGATTTTTTGCCCAGATGTGAATGGAAAACATGTAGATGGAGCAGTTCCTCCATTTTATATTAGTCTTACCATTCATGATCAAATTTTACACAATGTTATGCTAGATTTAGGAGCTTCCCATAATATGATGCCCAAAGCCATAATGGAAACTTTCAATTTAGAAATCACAAGGCCTTACAAAGATTTGTTTTCATTTGATTCAAGTAAATTTAAATGCCTAGGTTTAATCAAAGATTTGTGTGTAACACTAGTTCAATATCCTGGTAAGAGTATATTAATGGACATTGTAGTAGTTGATATCCCACCTAAATATGGAATGTTACTTTCTCACTCATGGGGAGCAAAGTTACAGTGATCTCTACAATTGGACATGTCTTATGCTACTATATCAGTTTTTGGTCAGCCTAAGAAGTTATATAGGGAAACATTGATGAAGTTCATGGTCAGTAGTGCAGAAATATCTATAAATTACCCAATTTTGTCTACACCAACTAACCTTGATTCTTTTATCTTATGTAACTCTGAAACAAATGAAATCCAAACTGAACTAATAAAGAAAAATAAAACACCAAACAATGATAATATCTTTCATGAATCTTTATGGAATTTATACTTTGATGGTTTAGTAAATAAGTTAGAAGCAGGAGCAAGAGTTTGGATAACCAACATGGAGACTAATCACTTAGAACGCCATGCTTTCAGGCTCAATTTCAAATGTACCAATAACATGGCTAAGTATGAAGCCCTAATTCTAGGACTCCAAATCATTAGGAACTCAGGAGGCAAAAGAATATTAATCATGGGAGATTCAAAGTTGATCATAAAGCAAATAAATGGATTATATTTTGTTTACAATCCTAGATTAAGCCGATACAGAGATACTGTGCTAGATTTAACTAATCATTTGTTGGAATATAAATTCGCTGCTATACCTAGAAAACAAAATATACAAGCTCACTATCTAGCAACCTTTGCTAGTACATGCAATTTACCATTCCAACCTAATCACATATATACTGCTGAAGTCAAGCATAGACCAATTATTCCAAATAACCTACAATATTGGAAAAAAATTTCTCAAGATGAACATATTTACAAGTTTATGAACAATGAAGGTGAGTTTCAGAACTGTAAGATAGATACAGATTGTACTATAGATCAAGATTTAGATTGTGAAATAGATTTAAATAACATAGATGTAAATAAAGTAAAGTTTTCTAAACCAACTAGATTTAGTCAATCGGATATAGATAACTTAGAGAAAGTAGAGATTGAATAAATTGCTGATGATGAATTTGACATATTGAATCTTAAGGATAATTTCTTACCTAAAGGTTTAACTCCTTTGGAAGATCTTTTTGACTCCAACGATGTAGCCCAAAATGGAGCCAGGTAGATCTTATATAGAAGAATGCAATATTGGTACAGAGTTAAAACCCAAAATGATCAAACTTTCCAAAACATTACCTCAACAAGAAAAGGAAAAATATATTTCTCTTTTAAAGGAATATCAAGATGTTTTTGCTTGGAGTTATGAGGATCTCAAATCCTATGATACCAATATAATTCAACATAAAATTCTAATAAAAGAAGATCAAAATCCCTTTAAACAAAAGTTGAGAAGAATTAACCCTGTTTTATTTCCTTTGATAGAAAAAGAAGTGAAAAGAATATATGATGCACAGATAATTGCACCAATCATATATTCTGATTGGTTTTCAAACTTAGTTCCAACAAGAAAGAAAACATGAGAGATTAGATTATGTGTTGACTTTAGGAATCTAAACAATGTGTCCTTAAAAGATAATTACCCTTTACCTAAAATGGATCACATATTACAAAGAGTAGTTGGCTATTCTAGAATTTCACTTTTAGATGGCTTTTCAGGATACAGTCAGATTTTAGTCCAAAAAGAAGATCAAGCCAAAACAACATTTACTACTCCTTGGGGCACTTTTATGTATATAAAAATGCCTTTTAGTCTAATGAATTGATCATAAAATGGAAGTATTTGTAATGCTATGCAAAGTATCCATTTCCATTAAATTAAGTGTGCAAAGTATTCTCCATGTCTTGCAAATTAAACAAAGTGTTTTTGATAAGGTTTCTGAGTTTATGTGCGAGGGAATGCTAATTAAAATTACTGTTTAACATAGTATATCAAAAATACATAGCAGATAAACTTCACCATAACGTAACACAACAACATGATGAGGCAGTTCACCCCTACTGGGCTACATTTGTCGAGTCCAAGGCTCCCAATGGGCATGTCCTTTCTCTATTAAGTTGCTCAAAATGGTTATACAGTGAGAAATATGCCTAAACAGGAAAAACTATCTATTAAATTGAATTCAGAAGACAAAAATAAGCTAAAAATCGCTTTTTTTTCACCTCAAACAGTGAAGTATAGCCCAATACAGCTCCATTTCCCTGATGGCCCTGATGGCTCTCCAAGCTTCCCTGAAGCAAAAATGGTTGTATAACACATATGTTCACTCTGCAACCTATCCCAAACACTCTAGAATCCTCAAGAAACCCAAAATTGACTAAAATTTCGTTCAAATTGGTTCAATATTGAGGAAGTTATGGCAAAAACAAATTTTTGCCCAGTGTCCCGCAAAATCCTCCTCCAAAACTGGAGGAACTCCAATTAACTCAACTAAAAATGGCAAGCTTGCCTAAAAGGAAAAACGACACTAAAATGATGTATTTGTTTAAGTTTGCATTTAATTTTAAGTGGGGTGGTCACATGTGACCACCGCCACACCCTCCGTTTAATCGCCACTTAAACTGGTACTCAAGCAGCCGCATTAAACATGTAAGTGTGAACACATTGATGTGGCACTAACCAAAACCTTAACCGTCGGTGTCTAGCCCCCCGACCTCTACCATATGGTCGCATTGAGTATGTTTTGTGGGGGGCTGTCCCCCATTTGCCACCGCCCAAACCCACATTAAAACTCAAATATACGTTGACGCCTAAACATGTTAAGACACAACGTATAGCCGAATTGGTTGGGTCGTTGTGCTGGTAGGCGGGAGGTCTCCGTTTCAAATCCTGTGGACTCCATATATATTTTAGCCATGACCCCTAGGCCACGTGGCAGCCTTGGATTGGCCCACAAATTTCAAAGTCAACCCAATGACAAATCTAAATTTGCCACTTGTCAATATACCATTAGTCCAGATGGAATATTCCATGGAATATTTTGGGGAATATTCCAAGGAATACTAAAAGAAGAATATTCCTTGGAATATTCTTTTTTTAGTATTTCCAAAGTCAAAAGTCAAACTTGGTCAACTGATTTTTTTGAAGGATACTGGAGACTTCAAACCTGCATAACTTTCACATATGATGTCGGATTTCAGTGTCGTTCACGGCGCCAGAATCGCAGTGAAGAGGCCTTTCCGGTTGTTCAGATTGCAACCAATTCTAATAATTTCCATTTTTGAACATTTTTTTCAACTTGGACATGATCACCTGATAACACCTCCCAAATGGGAAGCTTTTGGACCCCAAAAGTGCTCTGATTTATGGAAACTGAAGATGAGGAGACTGATTCTCCACTCTTCCAACCTTGAACAACTGAAATCTTCCTAACTTCATCAAATTGAGCTTCTCATAAAAAGATAAATTCTTCCTTGAATCCGCTAACCGACTGTTGCTAACCTTGACTGAGTCATGATGCAATTTTTTGAAATTTTCAGAATAGCAACTATAATTTGCAGAAATCATGCTCTTCCTACAACGGTCTACCTTTAAAGGAAATTGAAATTGAGATTCACCTTGCCAACTGTCCTCATGGCATATTTTTGCCGAACGAGCCATGTACTTGTGTCGATTCCTGACCAAGTTTTCTCGCCATACCAATCTGCCATTCTGAAACCAGCAATGACCCATGCTAAACTTTGTGCCCTCTTTGCTTGCATGATTTACCCTCTCTTGGATTTTTTCACCACCTTGCATTGACACTTTTTTTTCTGCACCGATCAACACCAAAGGCACTTTCTACAACATCTTGTCATCTTCTTCCAAAGACAACCTGCTTTCAGACTAAAACATTTCATCATTTACATCAGAAATAGCATGAAAAGGATTATGTACAAAATCTTTTTTCTTAATTATCAACAAAGTTAAATTTTTACTTGCATTGACAAGCCTTTTCAACTGTCGTACATTCACTAAAGAAGATTCTAGCTTCTTCCGATGTGCTCTCACAATAAACTCCTTTCCATCCTTGAACAGATGATACTTGTTCTCATGGCGATGGAAGATCGCTTTTCTGTCATATAAATACAGACTAACCAACACCACACCTGTAATGTCAAGCGGTACCACATCTAATTCAACCAAGTCAACATAATGAGCTGTTATGGCAAAGTGCAACATGCACTTCCTTGAAACTTGTAAATTAACATCCTTGCAAATCCATCTAAGTGGATATGGCTTTGGATGTGGAATGGTTCAAGTTTCAGCTTCTTGACTAAGTCTTTTGAGATGAGACTTGCTTGAGACCCACTGTCAAATAGTGTGTCTATCTTTGTGTGTTTGGCTATTATCCTCACATGAAACAGCTCTATCCTCCTCTCTTCATTTGGAGCTTCTATGTGACAGTTTAAAGTGCTAGAACTGGGATTTGTTTCCTTTACAATCTCTTTCCCCTTTATGTTCTTTAGTACCATGGCTTGATTTTAGTTGCATCACCTGATTTAGACCCTAAGTCTTGTTCAGCAGTTGCAACCATTTTTCCCTTTTCTTTGGCCTTATCTTTGGTTTTAAATTTTTCTGGTTTCAACTCCAAATGAAATTTCCAGCAATGATCTTCATCGTGGCTTGTTTTGGAACATTTTTTACAAAATAACTTTCATTTTTCTTTCCTATAGTTTGCATTTCTTTTTCTCCCTTTTCCTTTAAATTCACTATCCTCATTCCCATCAAAATATTATTTACCTCTAGCCTCTAAATGCATAGCTTATACACAAACTTCATCTAGACTAGTAGGATTGAACATAAGGATAGTATGTATAATATAGTTGTGTAAACCACCTATATATTTCAGCAAATTTTCTTGGCTATGCAAATCAATTCCAAGTAATAAAGCCCTTATTCTAAACTCTTGAGTGTAATCTTCAACACTTTGTCCCTTAAGTTGTCTAAAACTTTGCCAATTCATGATAGCCTTTTGTAAATGAGCTAATGGATAAAATTGTTGCTTAATTGCGGAAATAAATTCAGCCCATGATAAAGTGATCTTACCGTGTTTTTTAATTTCATCCTTGGTCTTGGCTTCCCACCATACCAATGTTGTTCCTTCCATTCTCAAAGAGGCTAACTGAATCTTGGTGTAATCTTCATTAAGGTTTTATATCCTAAAATAAACTTCCAACTGTCTTATCTAATTGTCAATTTTCTCTGCATTGACCTCACCATTAAACATAAGAAACTCAAATTTAACATCAAGTTTTAAAAATGGATTGTTACCAGTGGTTTTAGACTTGTGAGATTGATTCACCGAAGTTGAGGATGATGATGTAGAAGAAGAGGATGAAGATGGGGATGGTGGATCACCATTTCTTCTGTCTTCATTCTTTGACTTGTCATCACTTTTCTTGCCTCCTGAAGAACCCTCTCCTTCTTTTTGGTGTCTAGACCCTTCTTCAACAAGCCTATCATTCCTTTCTTGGTAGAGTATCCTCAACATCTCTGTCATGTCTAGGAAAGCCTTTCGGAATACCCGTTCTTCTTCTTTGGGTTCAATGTCTTCAGGAGCTTCTCTTTCTCTTTAAGACATGCTTGAAGCTACTTCTATGGCTCTTGGAGGTGGCTCTTTGGCCCTTCTTCGTTGTGGATTACTCTGTGCACTATCCAAGTGTCATTCACCTCTCTTGAGTTTAAGCCTAGTAAGCATCAAAACTTGCAAACAATCAACTATATCTTTGCACAAAACAAATGCTGAGTAAAACTCTAGCTCCTAAGGCTCAAATCGTTACCTCTGATACCATCTAATCTGAAAATTGAAGTATTTTTAATGCTATGCAAAGTATCCATTTCCATTAAATTAAGTGTGCAAAGTATTCTCCATGTCTTACAAATTAAACAAAGTGTTTTTGATAAGGTTTTTGAGTTCATGTGTGAGGGAATGTTAATTAAAATTATTGTTTAACATATTATATCAAAAATACACAGCAGATAAACTTCACCATAACATAAAACAGCAACATGATGAGGCAATTCACCTCTCCTGGGCTACATTTATCGGGTCCAAGGCTCCCAATGGGCATGTTCTTTCTCTATTAAGTTCCTCAAAATGGTTATACAGTGAGAAATGTGCCTAAACAGGAAAAACCAGCTGTGAAATTGAATTCAGAAGACAGAAATAAGCTAAAATTTGCTTTTGTTTCACCTCAAATAGTGAAGTATAGCCCAATACAGCTCCATTTCCCTAATGGCCCTGATGGCTCTCCAAGCTTCCCTGAAGAAAAAATGGTTGTAGAACACCTCTGTTCACTTTTCAACCTATCCCAAACACTCTAGAATCCTCAAGGAACCCAAAATTGACTAAAATTTCATCCAAATTGGTTCAATATTGAGGAAGTTATGGCAAAAACAAATTTTTGCCCAGTGTCCCCCAAAATCCTCCTCCAAAATTGGAGGAACTCCAATTAACTCAACTAAAAATAGTGGGCTTGCCTAAAAAAGAGGAACAGCGCTAAACTGACAGAGTTGCTTAAGTTGGCATTTAACTTTAAGTGGGGCGGTCACATGTGACCACCGCCACACCCTTTGTTTAATCTGCCACTTAAACCATTACTCAAACGGTCGCATTAAACATTTAAGTGTGAACACATTGATGTGGCACTAACCGAAACCTTGACCGTCGATGTGTAGCCCCCCGGTCTCCGCCATATGGTCGCATGGATTATGTTGTGTGGGGGGGTGGCACTTAGGGTTTGGCCCCCATTTGCTGCCACCCAAACCCACATTAAAACTCAAATATGCGTTGACGCCTAAACATGTTAAGACACAACGTATAGCCGAACTGGTTGGGCCATTGTGCTGGCAGGCAGGAGGTCTCCGTTTCAAATCCCACAGACTCCATATATATTTTAGCCATGACCCTTGGGCCACGTGGTGGCCTTGGATTGACCCACAAATTTCAAAGTCAACCCAATAACAAATCCAAATCTGCCACTTGTCAATATACCATTTGTCCAGATGGAATATTCCATGGAATATTTTAGGGAATATTCCAAGGAATATTCTTGGAATATTCTTTTTTTAATATTTCCAAAGTCAAAAGTCAAACTTGGTCAACTAATTTTTTTAAGAATACTGGAGACTTCAAATCTGCATAACTTTCACATACGACGTCGGATTTGGGTGTCATTTGTGGCACCAGAATCACAGCAACAAGGCCTTTCCGATCGTTTAGATTGCAACCAATTCTAAGCATTTCCATTTTTGAACATTTTTTTTCAACTTGGACATGATCACCTAATGATGAATGTAGGGGGAACCTTTCAAAGAGCTATGGACATAGCTTTTACAAAGGAAATACATGATTTCTTAGTAGTTTACTTGGATGACATTAGTGTGTTTTCTAAAACTGATAATAAACACTTGGATCATCTGAGACAAGTTTTTATTAAATGCAGGAAATTTGACATCTCTTTAAACCCTAAGAAAAGTTGATTTGGATTAGAAGAAGGCAAGTTACTTGGACACATAATTTCTAAAGAAGGAATCAGAATAGATACTGCTAGGATAGAAGCAATTATTAACATCGGTCCACCAAGAAACATCAAAGAGTTACAAGCCTTTCTAGGTAAGATTAACTTTTTAAGAAGATTCATATCCAATTTAGATAAGATAATTAGAGAACTAAACAACATGCTTAAAAAATATTTAGTTCTTAAATGGAATATTGAGGCCAAACAGTCATTTGAATCCATCAAATAGGCCTTAACCAAAACTCCAGTCCTAATAATTCCTCACTTTAAGAAGGATTTCATAATTTTTTCATTTTCTTCAGAACACACCATTGTTGCAGCTTTACTGCAAAAAAATGACCAAGGATTTGAACAATGCATAGCTTTCTTTAGTAAGACACTTAGAGATGCCCCTTTGAAGTACAACATCATGGAGAAACAAGCCTTAGCTTTGTTAAAGGCCATTAAATACTTCAAAGTTTATATTCTCTATTCTCACATCATTGCCTGTGTTCCAAATTCAATAGTAAAATACATTCTTACTCAGGATGGTCCTGATGGAAGAAGAGGTAAGTGGATTGCCACTATCTTAGAATATGACATAGAGATAAAACCCACAAAGCTCATTAAAGGTCAAGGATTAGCCAGACTTATGGTTGAATCCAATTGTAATGCCCTAGACATAAATTTTATTGCCCAAGTAGATGATCAGGAAGAGATGGCGACTCCAACGATCAGTGAAGCCTTTTCAGACTCACCTTGGTATACAGATATCATATTTGTACTAGTAAACTTACAAGCTCCCCCTGGATTGTCAAGAACCAAAGCCAGATTCTTAAAACTAAAGGCAGTAAGATTTTGTATTTTAGACAATGTACTTTTTTGGAGAGATCATAGTGAGATTTTATTAAATTGTTTATGAAAGGAAGAAGCCAACAAAATACTTGGAGAATTTCATGAAGGTGATTGTGGAGGACATTTATACTGGAAAACTACTAGAGACAAGATCCTGAGAGCTGGTTTTTATTGGCCTACTTTGTTTGCTGATGTAAAAAAGTTTGTGACTTCCTGTCACAAGTGCCAAATTTTTTAGGGTAAGAAAAAAATGTTACCCCTGCCTTTAAAGCTTATTTCAACTGAAATTCCATTTCAACAATGGGGTTTAGACTTCATTGGTGAAATTCAACCTCCATCTTTAGGTCAACATAAGTCGATTTTAACAGCCACTGACTATTTTACTAAGTGGATTGAAGCCATACCCTCCAAACAAGCCACAGATATTGTCATTATCTCCTTCCTAGAAAATAACATTCTTTCAAGATTTGGATGTCCCCAAAAGATAATCACTGATAATTTAGCAGCATTCAAATCTAAAAAGATTGATTTTTTCCATAAATACCATATTACCGTAGGCCACTCTACTGCATATTACCCTCAGGGTAATGGCCTAGCTGAATCCTCAAATAAGAACCTTGTAACATCAGTAAAAAATTACTGGAAGATAACAAAAAATATTGGAACAAGAAGTTAGTCAATGCCTTATGGGCAGATAGACTTACAACTAAAAAATCTATTGGTACATCTCCTTACCAGCTTTTCTATGGAATGGATGTTATTTCTCCATCCTCCTTAAGAGTACCAGTGATGAAGATTATCCAAGAGTTACAGGTTGAAACAAATGACATTCAGAGAAGGATTAATCAAACTATTCACTTGCAGCAAACAAAAGAAGAAGTTTACATATAATCCCAAGTTATCCAGGACAAAATAAAGAAATTTTTGATACAAAGAGTAAAGAAAAATATTTTTACATTGGAGACCAAGTGTTAAAGTGGGATTCCAGAAGAGAAGACAAAGATAAACATGGAAATTTTGATTTTTTGTGGAAATGACCTTATGTAATTTATGGATATAGAGGTAATAATGCTTTCTTTTTTAAAGAATTGGATGGAACATATCTGCAAGAAGGACCAGTAAATGGCAAAATGCAAAAGCACTACTATTCATCTAAGTTAACCAATATTTAGTTTCATTTACTTTTGATCATTATACATATACATTGAAAATTTTAGATTGGATTGGATGTTTTCCTAACAAATTTGAAGCCCGGAGAGAAGGCCCTAAGCTTTGAGAGGTAAAGTATCATAAATATGAGTTATTGCAAAAAATCAGAAGATACTTACAGGATCATCACAGTCAAAGGTCAAAGGCTACTAGTCTTAAATTTCTTGACATTTCACCAGGAAATGTCATCCCCATGTGGAGCCACTGTTAGGGTCCTATAATAATATGGTTCATAAATTTTGCATTGACTTTGATAGTCTTGTAAATATGTACATACCTTGCTTTCTGCAAGTTGTTTTCCCATATTTTGAAAAATGAAAAAATAATAAAAACCAAAAAGAGGGTAAAAAGTCTTAAAAGAAAGATCAAAGGACTTAGAAAATATAGACCCCAAAAAAAGAAAAGATAAAATAAAACCTGAAAGTGAGCAAGTCCAGAGGCCACTACTTTTAATTTTACTGCAAGAATAATGATTATGTGCAGAGTGTCAATAAATGTCATAATCCATGATCAGTTAAACATTTTAATTTTAACTTTCCATGCTTTCAATTTCATTTTTTAGATAGAGAATAAAGATTTGTCAAAAAGTTTAAACTTGAAAAATCAGTAGATAGGTAGAGAATAATGAGGAGCTCAATAGTTTAATTTGAGCCCTCGGATGAACTAAGGTAGACTTAGATAGTTTTATGTTATGAAAGAAAAATGTTTTAGGGTTGCAAGCCTAAATGCACCCATGAAAATGAAGTAAAAAATGTTAAAAAGAAAGATGGGTAGGTAGAAAACAGTTGAGAAAGCATGTAATAAAGCATCATCGGAAAAAAATCACTAATTTTCCCTCCCCTACAAGTGTCCAGTATTCTAAACTATCAGTCAAAAAGGCTCAGAGCATTTCTCTGACTTTTTTTTGGGACCGGACCCAAGGCTCGATGACTGGTTAGTTAAAAATATTGAATTCCTACATTAAACCCACATTCATCATCATTTATCCTTCATTCATAAATCATAATCCCTTTTTTCCTAAGTAAAAACCCATTTTTACTTAGTAAAAATAGAACCCTAAATAATTAACTTCATTCCCTTTCAAAATCATTCAATAAACCCTCAAAATACATTTATCCTAAGTTAAAGTGAAGTAATACAACAAAGATAAACAATGCTTTATTTTTACACATTACTTAGAGAACATATATTTTGTTTCCATTTCACTACCCTTTATTCCATATTAACTTCTAAATTATTTTATTAAATCCCTAAACTACGCCTACCCATATATTATTAATTCCCTTATATTTAAAATAAACCCCCAAACCCTTTATTTTAAGTTTAGACCAATGTTTAATATCCCATGTGCGCAAATGTAAAACCCCACCCAACTATCCCATTGATTTAACATATCTATAACACAAATATCTCACCCCATGTAGTTTAAACAAGTGTTAATTACATTTTATAAAACTGTATAATAAACGCTCACTCCAATGCATTGATTGAAACATTGTAAATGTTTTAATTAAAAAAGCCTAACCCATTCACCATTTCATAAAACCATAGTTTAAACTTTATTAAAATTTGATATATAAAGTTCAAACTATCCCGATGTGTTATGAAACTCCGGTCCCACCACTCTCATTCTGACGCAACTCTCCAACCAATCTAGACCGTTCACAATCGAACCCCAGATCCGACGACTAAAATCCAATATCGCGTAGAAAACTTGCGCGATCACCCCAGTTCCATTTCTACGTGAAATGGGCGGTATTAGAATTTTATCTCTCCTCCACGTGCCCATTTCTCATTGGATCGCGTGGGTTAGCCCCAAAACATCTTACTGCCAAAATGTCGTGCAATAACCACTTACTTTTTTCAATCCTTTGAAGCCTAAAACCACCGTTCCCGCCCAATGTGACCGAAATTGAATGCCATTACCCATTAGCCCTAATATGCATACAAAAAATTGGAAATGTATTCATTTCCTACCTTTTCCGCGGATAAACCCAATGCCAGCCTCTGCGATTGTAAAAACAACCATTTCCTGCCATTTTCATGCCAAAAGACTACAAATTTTAGCCTGTACTCCTTGCAGATTGCCAAGAAGCTCAGAATTGCTCCAAAGATCAGACAAGAGATGTTCAACTGTTGAAAAGACCGCAGGAATTATTTCAAACCCCTATACATGTGCATAACAGGGTTTCTTCTCAAATTAAGCCTGTTTTTAATTTTAAAAGCCTTTTTAAAGACAAATTCCATTCATATATCCAAATTATCGTAAGAAACCTGTCAAAAAAGACCAAAAAACAAGCCAAACCCTGTCAAATTTTTTCCAGAAACCCTATTTTACTGTTGCGCACTATTGTGAAGATAAAATTGTGAGTTTATACAGTTTTATGAAATATTTTAAACTCTAAATTAAAGCCAGAAAACCTCTGAAGGTATCCTAAGTCTCTTTGCCCAATTTTAACAAAATGTTTAGCCCAATTTCTCATTAAAAGACTCAGGAAACCCTTGTTTCTTGTTTTAAACTAGTTCAGAAGCTTGTAAACCTCTTTGATAGACCTAAATGAAAAGAAAGCCCAAAGAAGAGGCCATAATTTTCCTATTTCATCCAAGAAACTTTTGCTAAAAATAAAAAATACTTCTGCAAATTGTCCAAACTTGAGAAAGTAGCCAAAATGCCTAAAACGCCGAGTACTAGCAATCCTGAAAATTCCAAAGTGCCTAAACCAACCCCTGCCATGACTTCTAAGACTGCCATAGTTGTAAACCCTCTTCAACCACCTGTTGTAGATGTTGAGCACATTTCACTAGTTGATATTGATTATAAAATAGCAGATCCCATTGTTGAATATAACCTGCTTGATATTCATAATTGGACCTATGAGATGTCATTAGATAATGAAGGAGAAGTCCAGATTTGGGAATCACACTTACCCAAATATGTTGTCCCATTAACTCATCCATGTCAGGAGGTCATCAGATTATATCAGAAGTATTATGTGCCTGATCAAAGAGCCATAATCAATGCCAATAAAGAAGTACTTTTCACTATTACTGTTGAAACAATCAATCAAATGTTACAGCTTCAGCCTGACCCCCAAGTAGTCCCTTTATCCATAGAAGCCTTAACCCAGCTATATATTGGCCTAGATTTTCCCAAGATATTCATGATTTTCCAGACATTCATGCCCTCACATGTAGAAATTCCTAAACTAAATCCCCGATATTCTACTGCCAAATTCCCAGAAGGTTCAAGACGTGATTTCCATGTTTTCATTCATCCTGGGGTACTTTACTGATGAACACACTGATGAATCCATCTTGGGTTTCTAATCCACTTTTACCCCAGTTCAACCTCCATCTGTAATCTTTGATTATGTTGGTTATATTGCAGATAATATCCATGATCAATTGATCAAATTTCCAACTGAAGGAGTGTTCAGATACACTTCATTCCTCTTCCATATGTTTTTATATTTCCAATCAGATAAATTTTAAGTTACTCTTCAAAAGCTTGACATAGAGGGAAATCCTCTTTCTGTCATTTTCTGGACTACTTTACCCAGGAAAGAGTGTGCAGACTTCATATATGCATAATTTTCAGAGTTATTCTTACATCCAGTGATCACGATGTTAACACAAACACAACATCCAAGGATAAATGAAGAAATGAAAAAGATATTGCAGTTTCCATAGCAGAATAAGGTTGGTGACTGGTACTTATATGAAAAGCATACTAAGATCAGAGTATTTGGGTAAAACTTGTTACCTTACAAGTTACCCAAGCATATTTCAATGGGGATCTTTGCCTTGGATTATATCAGGCAGATCCTAAATTCTGATTCTATAAATTTCATGGCAGCAAAGAAGAAAACTCAATTCAAATTAAAGAATTGGATAGGGCCATTCATCTGCAATCATAGGGATGCAGAAAAAGAGGCAGTTAAGCAACTCTTAGAATACAAATTTGAAGAAATTTTTCCTTGGAATTATGATCCACAAGGGATCTTGAGTAAACTAAGGGTTAAATGCAATTTAAACCCTTTCATTCATGAAGCAAAACCAGAAATAGAAAAATTTTCAAATCAGAATGAGTGCACTGAAAATACCTTAACAGATGCAGTAAATAAAAGTGATACTAGTCACACTTTCGAGACTACAAATCAGCCAGAAAATTCCACTAAGAGAGTAAGGGAAGAAGGAGCCTATGTTGCAAAAACTACAACTGAAACTAAATTCAAGTTAATATATAAAAAAAGGCCTAAGTTAATTTCAGTTGGTAAAGAGAAGATAACAATTGATATAGATGATATAGCTACACCAAAAACAAATATTGACACTGCTACAGCAATCATAAATGAATCAGTCACCAAGAATCAGAATGGAGAACAGGTTAATACTGAAGATGCAAAATTGATAGAAAGGCCACATATAATGGAAGCCTCATCATCACAAACAGCCGAATAAAACGACCTAGACATCAGGGAAATGTATAAGCAAATTAAGTCCAAGAATGAAGAAATCAAAGCTGAAATTTATTCTCAGTTTTTTAAACAAAAACCAGGCAACCAGAATAGATTCCTATCAGCTTTTGATTACTCAAGTAAGAAGCTGATTATGTCAGTATTACAAGCCACAATGCCAGTTCCAAATACAGTTGTTGATTATAAGAAATTTGATCTAGAAGTAGCTACAGACAGTATCCATGAATTAGATCAAATAGAGTTTCACAGGCAGAGCTCAGAGATGTTGTATTCCACAATTATAGCAAAAGCCATGAGTGTTTAGAAACTTGAGAACACTATCACAAATGTGAAAGACCGGATGAAATTGGATAAAGCCTCACTATATACTAAGGATCTAAGAATTAAATCCTTAGAATAATTGGTAATTAAAGTGGGATATGACCTTGCAAATGTCAATGCAACAGAATTTTTATTAAAGAAAAATAATGAGAACATTGCAGCCTTGAGGAAATAGCTTAAACTTCCTCCAAGTGAACATCCCCAGGCTAAAGAAATCATACAGGAACGGAATGGTGAAGATGACATGATGAACATCATCTTTCAACTTACAAGACAAATTAAGGAGATGGAGATTTAGATGGACAAACTTGTCCATGAAAAGGAAACAGTGAAAGTACCAAAGCCACCTACAGTTATCCCCATGGTCACTACAGCTGTGCCTTCAACTCTAGCTGAAGATTTGGCACCCAAAGTACCACTGGCTGTTGCAGTGCTAGTGACTTCATCCACCACATTAGCTTCTGAGTCATCCACAACAACAGTTCAGCCTACAGATGAGACATGCAAATTGGTGAAAGCTATGGAAGAAATGTCCTTAAAGACAAATGAGATTAACAGGTTGACAAAAATGGTAGAAAATATTAAGAATGCAAACAAATTATCTCAAATAAATGCAACAAGACATGAGAAAAAGGCCATCAGACTCAATGAAGAGCTGAAGAATCTGCAAAAGGAGTTAACCTTAAAGGAGAAAATATCATACATAAAAAACTACCTTTGGAAGAATGTCATTGAAGCCATTCATGATGTATGGCCTTTAATTCAGGTAATCTTTGAACAAAGAGAATTATTACTAGCAGCCCAACTAGAAATCCAAAAGACCCAAAGTGAACTAGCTGACAAACCAAGGCAAGCTTTAAAGCTTATCACATTCCTTAACAGAAAAAATAGACAAGAGCTAGAAAAACTCAAAATTACTAACAGAACAGAAACTATCCTAGAAATTAGGAAATTCATTATAAAGAAGAAACTAATGAAGCAACTAGAAGAAAAGTGTGAAAATAGGAATATTGCCATAACCAGGTTTATGGTCAAATTTACAAATTTGAGGCAAAAAGGACTGCCTGACATTATGGTTATTAATGATAAATTGATGCCTCAAAATGACTATGATAAGAAAATCAGATAATTTGCAAAGGAACAGGTAAATAAACCACTAGGACAGGGTATTCCAACAGGAAAGGTCTTACTCAAAAGTTTTGAAGATTTATTCTATTTACAGCATGAGATAAGACACTTGTTTATCATCAAGCCAACTTTTGTTAGATACACTGAAACTGATGAAAACATCAGGAAATTAAAAAAGATACAAATTCCTAAAGATGAGGATTGACAGTCACTCACAGATTTATTATGAAGGATAAAAAGACAGACAAATGAAATGAGGAAAAAATTGTTTGCTGATTTACAATTAAAAACATATTTTTTTACAGCAGTAAATAGTTTTGACTATGGTTAAAGAGTATCCGAGTTTAGAGAGTATCAGTGAATAAAGAGAATCGGAGAAAGAGTATCAGACAACGCAAGTCAGATTCCAAAACAAATTTAAAATATCTAAAGCCAGTAAGGAAGACACCAAGGCAGCCAGCTGCATCTTATCCTCAAAGCAGTTTCTATTTCTTTTGGATAGATAGGACAGCTTGCTAATTTGTTAAGCAACTATCTCTATTTTATTGTAATGATATTTTTATTTCCCTTAGATAATTCCTAGAATCATTCTAGGATATTTTGTAAAGAATTATGTATAAATACTTCATATTTAGAAATATTTTGTGTGGAATAAATTGTTGGAGATTTTTATAGTCATTTTTGTTGGACTGGAAGGCTTATGTGTTCAAATTTGAGTAGCAGACTAGATCAAACCAATTGGCATCATACTTTAGGATTCATGTGATGAGCTATTTGGAGTGAATTATTTCCTTACTTGTCATTGTTATCTTTCTTTGTTACATGCATTCATCTATGTTTGTTCTAAATTTGAATGAATAACTAAGAGTATTACTACAGGATTTGTTAAGAGCACCATGTTTTTAATTAGTTATCATTTCTATGTTTTCCTCTGATTTCCAGTGTAGGTAACCCTTAATTTCTCCCTCTCTCGTTTGACCTCTACCTACTACTTCCTTTTCTGGATCAAAGGATACCTAATTGCTATTTATCCCGATAATACCACATCATAAAAACAACTTTCCAAGATCTCCAAGGGTTATCTATCTTGCCCTGAAAACATTTTACCTTTTTGGCCTTGATCCTAGTTATGTTTGCTTGATTTTGACTCCTTAGCCCAATGGACAAATAGATATCCCACTATCCATGCCTTCAAGTGATTTTTCCCACCAAACCAATCAAAACCAAAACCAAAGTTGCACATTCATAACTAGCCTACTATTTATAAATCATACAAAGATAAATCTTAAAGAGAGAACCCTCTCTGAACCCTAGGAAGGCTAGATCCTAGAGTTTGAAGTTGATTTGTGGTTACCTCTAGTGTTCTTTGACTAAAAACCAAAAATCTTACAACTTTAGAATTACTAGAGTGATAACACCTTAATGGCTTTAATTTTTTTAGGGTCTACCTTAACACCCTCATGAGATACAATATTACCCAAAT
The DNA here is from genome assembly GCA_034641835.2 of Pinus albicaulis. NCBI lineage: Eukaryota > Viridiplantae > Streptophyta > Pinopsida > Pinales > Pinaceae > Pinus > Pinus albicaulis. Next base: position 1,234,339,000 of record CM076581.1, on the reverse strand, counting down.
ATTCCACCTCCTATACTCCAAAGAAACATTTGGAGGTTTGAAAATGGAATTCATCAAACCTTGAAATTTCAAAGGTGCATTATGAAGGCCAAAAGGCATGACCAAAAATTCATAATGACCCTCATGAGTTATAAATGTTGTTTTTGAAATGTCTTCAGTCTTCATTCTAATTTGATGATATCCTGAACGAAGATCCATCTTGGTGAAATTTATAAATGTAATTCATCCAACAATTCATCGATGGCGGGGATGGAAAATTTATCTTTAATAGTAAGATTTTTGAGCTCCTTATAATCTGGACACATACACCATGATCCATCCTTCTTGTACACCAATACTATTGGAGAAGAGAAAGAACTTTGACTAAGTTGAATTATGCCAGCCTCTATCATTTCTTCAACCATACGTTCAATCTCACACTTTTGGGCATAAGGATATTTGTAAGGCCTATTGTTTGGAGGAACACTTCCTGGAATCAAAGGAATAGCATGATCATGATCACGAATAGGTGGGAGGCCTTTGGGAGACTCAAACACCTTGGAATGATCGTCCATGACTTTTTGGAGAACTAGAAAAATAGATGATTTTGATGTTTGAAACTCTAGTGAGCATAATTGTGCATTTACGCCTTGTTTTTATTTCTTCAGAAGCTTTTTCATGAAATTAGAGTTGATTATATTTCATGGTTTCCCTACGGTACCCCATAATTCAACTTCCTTTCCTTCCCAAAAAAAATCAAGAAAAGTTCTTGAAAATTAAAAGCTATCGTCCCCAAAGATTGTAACCATTGGACTCATAGTACAACATCAACACCACCCATCGGAATGGAGAGCATTGAACTATTCAATAAATACTCCCCCATGCTTAGCCTGATATTATGGCACTTTCCAGAGTAATTTATAGCTCCTCCATTTGTAACCATCACTTGACACTCTAGTGTTGGATATCGGAAGCAATTAAATTCCTTGGATATCTTACAATGAATAAAACTATGGGTACTACCCAAATCCATCATCACTATTACCTTTCTCTTCTTGATATATCCTTCTATATTGAGAGTTTGAGTGGTAATTCTTGCCAATGCATTATAATATATGGTCAGATTCATTTCTTCTTTCTCATGGATTGGCTCCTAGCATATATCCTCCTCTTTTGATGTTTCTTGTTCATTTTCTTCTTGTTGTTTACAATCTATGTAAAATAATCTATTCTGAGCGCACTTATGGCCTTTAGTGTATTTTCTATCAACTATAACAAAACATTTTTTTCTCTTTTTTCCTCCAATTGTTGTGGTATCAACATTGTAGGTTGTGGAAGTCTAGGAGCAGCAACACTTCCATCTTTATAATTGTGAGTGGTATACTTCCTTGTTTCCATAATTTTTCTTTCAACTTTTCTTTCCACCCTAAATGACTTCTCCAATGAACCAGGTTCCTAAAGGCAAACTTCATGTTGGATGTTATCCTTTAAATTCCCTATGAAGACATTAACCATATGCTCCTCTGGAATATTTGTTACCCTTATATTCAATTTTTGAAAGTCCTCAATGTGATTTGCCATTGAAACATTTTGTTTGAGATTTATCAAATAGCTAAAGAAGGTGTTGCTCTTTGTAACCTCATAATGTGCTATCATTTCCTAAGTAGAAATTGACCAAGTGAAAAGTGTTTTATGAGAATAAAGACATTGATACCATACAAAATAATTGGGTTCTAAATATAAAGTTGCAATGTGTACCTTTTGTGAGTGTTGCAAATCATGAAAGCAAAATATTACTCCATTTATAGTATCCATGTTATTGGATCCTTGCCATCAAACTTCCTCATATTGATATTTGGAATGTGGTGGTTCTTAAACCCAACATTGGAGTTTCTAAAATCACATTTCCTTTTTTCCTCATCATGATTTTCATGGATTACCTTGTCACCACCGGGAAGCCTTTCTTGCAACAACTTTGTAAGACCCTCCATGTCTTATTTAAAACCCTCCATCTTAGCTTCCATGCCATCCTTCAAACCATCCATATTAGCTTCCATTACATCCATATTGGTTTCCATATATGCTTTAAAACCATCTATGTCACCTTTTAGTTCATCTTTGGTTTCTCTTTGTGAGAGAGAAATTTGTTGCACTTAGGTCCTGTAATTTTGAGATATCATGTTGCAATTCTTCCTCTTCATTTGTCATAGTAGAGCTTTCCGAGGGCTTAATGGGTGTGGAATTATTTTTGGGAGGAATTTTAGACCCCAGTATTGATATTATGCTTCAATATTACCTTTCAATCACTTCAAACTGATTTTTCAAACAAAAATTATGCAATTTTAAAAGCAAATACACATAGTTTTTTTGCTTTTGAAAGCTCGGTATTGAACTTGATGTATATTTGTGATTTAGGATCCCAAGATTTGAACTTCGGTCCTATAGTATCCCTCTTTGTATTCTTTCCAATGCCATAGGTCAGACCTAATTTGAATTCTTCAAAATAAAGTTATTCTTGATCTCCCACAATGACCAAATTATAGATTGTTTCATGAAATCGAACTTGAACAGAGCTCCACGTGTCAATGTTTTGACCTTCAGCCCTGAAATTGCTACAAAAAAAACTACAATCCCTACACTTTCTGCCAACTTTTACAGAATTCAAATACGATGCTTGAAATGAAATTTATGACAATTTTCCATAGGTCACCTTTTAAGATGAATTCTAGAGCCCACAAAAACCCTAACTTCCTCATATCATATCTCTGAAAATATAGTGAACCAACCTCTGAAATTTGAGTACGAAGTTCACTAAAATTTCGACTCCATGTGGTTTTAATTTCAAATTCTGAATCTTCTTAGAAAAAATTTATATCAAAAATTCCAAGATGACATGTTTTAAGAAGCGAAACCTTAGAATTCAAAGCTCTCATACCAAATGTTATGCAACCAACTCACAAAATAGAACAAAAGATAGATCAACGACTTAAAAAATATCCACTTTGAGGGGGAAACCTCTTTTACGTTACGTAAATGAAAACTTATTTGATGATTCAAATGACAAATCCTACTTTCTATATATAGGAGTCTAAGGGGTCACAATATAATCAGAGTCGACATAAAAATAACAATGTAAGGGCGCAACAATAACAATAGTGGGTTTCTATGGGGTACAATAATAACAATATGGGGACTACATGGGAACAAAAATAATAATAAGGGGACTACACTAACAATAAAAATAAGGGGATACACTAGTATTATAGGGACCTAACATTCGATGATGATAGGTGGCAGCTCTCCTACCCAATTTTAGTCTTCATTGGAGTAGCGCGGGAAGACTATAGTGGTAAGACAAATCCCAAAATATTTGAGGAGCAGTAGTGGGAAGAAGTCTCAAAGTGTTATGACCTTGAAGGATGAAGGAGAAAATAGTGTGCCTGAAAACCCTATGTGTTGATAATAGATGGACTTATCATCAACTTGAGGGAAGATTGTGGATATCGAGTTTAGTGGCCTAAAGGAGTTGGTACATTGATAAACGTAGGTGCTGTAGAATGGAAGTGAAGGACCCACATTGTATAGGATATTAAAAAACAATTGTGATTGCATTCTACATCAGCTAGACCATCAGTGTATCTTGTAATCTTGTATTCTTGTACTAGTAATATATTGGGGACCATTATCCCCAATACGAGAGCCCTAGACTGTTGTATTATTCAATTGGATTAAAAAAGTTGGGTTATTGTACATATTTTGTAAAAAATTGTGTATATTTTTTGCACTAGTAGATTTACTACAATATATTATTTCATTGTGTAAAGTATTCTGGTTATGATACTTGGATTGGTTGCATCAGTGATTGAAGATTCTATCCTGGACTCTAGTATCATAAAAAAAAACATGGTTTTAGAGCTACTTTGAAGGGCCATTGAATGAGATTGTGCACAGTGAAGTACAACTTAAGAGGGAGTTGGTCTCATTGGTCGTGAAGAGATCACAACAATATCGAAGTTTCAGGATGGACTCTGATATGAGGACATGTTGGAATGGTTGTGTTGGTCCTGTAGGTCAACAGGATCTGGGAATTTGCCGAGAAATCAATCACGAAGCCAACTGACCCTAATGATTTGGATACAAAGGTAAATTTGATCATCCTAGATGGTCTTGACGACTCCTTAAAACATCATTTTTTTGGAACAACACTGCACATGCGATGTGGGTAGCTCTTCATAATTTGTTCCAGAATAAGAATGAGAACCGGGTATTGGTATTGGAGGATAAGTTAAAATCCACCAAGATGATACATGGGAAGGGGTGACATCATATCTGACAAGGTTGTCTCAGGTTCTAGATGAGCTTGCCATCGTCGGTGTGACTATTGCAGATTCTGAGATGTTGAGGATTGCCTCGATGGGGTTTACTCTAGAGAGGAATCGATTCATCAAGGGGATTGTTTTCAAGGAAAATTTTCCAAACTAGATTAGGTTATGGGATGACTTCATTCAGGAAGAGTTACAATACAGTGGTCTTCATCCAAAGAAGAGGGATTCAAATGATGATGCAGTACTTGCAACACGAATGAAGGGTGAGCAGAAGGACTACAGTAAGATCAAGTGTTTCAAATGTGGTCAAATGGGTCATTTTTTGATGACATGTCTGATGAAGAAGAAGGGAGATGATGAGAAGAAGAAAGTGAAGCAGGTCGTGGGTATCACCACTTTTGTCGAGATAGAAGATCTCTCTAGGAGGTTGGAGAAGAAGAACTTTTTTGTGATCTCTCATTTCTCACATGGCACCATTGACGACGTTGTATGGTACATGGACAACGGAATGTCAAAGCATATGAAAGGGCCACAGGAGGTTTTTGAGACTCTAGTTGAGTGGAACTCGAAGTTGCACATGGTGTTGGGTGACAAGAGACAAAAAAATATCAAAGGATCGGGATTTGTGCCATTCAAAATGGAGTCATGATAGGTTATGCAAGTTCAGGAGTGTATTGCTTGTACCAAGAATCAAATATAGTGTGATGTTTGACTTAGTGATTGAGCAGAAGGGTTTTGAGGTCTTGTTCCAAGATGTGAACGCAAGACTCAGGCATAGAGACTCTAGCTCTACATTTTTCATAATTGGAGTTAGAGAGCATGGTATATACAGGATGATGGGCAAGCCTATATATCATGGGAAGAAGAAAGAGAACCAAGTGTAGGTTCCATAGAAGAAGGTGCGGGCTTTAGAGGATCAGTTATAGATTCCAGAGAAGAAGATCCAGGTTCCAAAGGTTCAGAGGGAGTTGAGATCTAGAAGGATTTTTCAGGCTCAGAGAGAGTCTTTGCAGCCCAAGAAGAGCACGTGGTCAGTGGCGAGAAAGGGTGCTTCTAAAACTATGAAGAAGGAATCAAGGAGATAATGGAAAACATTTCAGGAAAAGAGTAAGAAGCAGGAGACTTCTAGTGACAGTGACATTTCTAATAGAGGCTTAGTCCATGCTACAAGGATTTTTTCAGTTGTGGGTGCCATGAGTTGGGGGAGTGTTGCGAGCAGTTTTTGGAAGTACTGAGAGGGGGTTGAATCAATACTTCTTATCAATTAGCACTTTTAAATATTTTTAGTGCATTAGTTAATCTTCAATTATCCTTGATGTTTATCCAATAACACCAGTAAACAATAGAACACAATAGGCAGATGAATTTTAGGTGGAAAACCCCCTCCAGGTCAAAAAAACACCAAACGCTTTTCTAATAAATTCTTTAATCTTCAGCCCCAACTGAAATGAAAGGTACAACTTCTTATAACTTTAGAAAAGTATTATTCTCCAGCTCCCACTGGAACGACGCCCCAATGCTCTAGTTTCTTCAATAGTCAACTGAATGGATGTCCCGACATCCTAGACTGACCTACCACCTTGAAGTGTTCACAGGCTCCAACCTGTAGGTGACTTCATGCACCAACCTAGCACCTCCCTGCCACCCTATAATGATCAAAAATAAGACAAGAGTGTGGACTCTCGTACCAGGGACAATGATCCAGGATACAATATTATTCACAATGATTTTTTTGAACTAGACCAATCACCCAATCACACTATGACCTACAACCCAACCATAACATTATCCAACAATGACACTTATACCCCCCAAGAATTCCTCTCAAACTCTAGGTAGATTGACTCTTTTAAAATAATGACTCTTTTACAATTTTAAAATGATTATTTTTACAATACTAACTTTCGATATGACCTGATACTTGACTTGACACTGCTTATTTGAACACTAACAGTTGTTGAGGTATTTTTGTGATTGCTTCAAGTAATGGTACTTTGGCGTTGCATTGTCCATCTAGTATGTGTCTGAGTTGTCTTATTGTGTCCTCCTTCCTGCACATGAATTATTGAACAAGACCCAAACCAATATACAAACGAAATAATTACAATGTCCTGCAAACCATATGTCAGAGAAATATTCAAAATTCAAATGTAAATGCGTTCAACATTTATCAACAAAACCAAATAAAACATAAATAAAAAATACTTGCATTGTACGGCAAAAACACATGTCAGAGATGATAATCAAATTAAAATTCAAACACTAATCATACATACCTTTTTGTAGCAGCCTTACCCTTGACTCTTGATGTGTTGTCCTTACTACAGTGATCCTTGAATGCATATTTTTTCTTGCCTTCTATAAGCTCTATATTAAATCTATTGTATCTATGTAATTTCGATTCTCCAAGGTCTGAAATTGTGCCCTATGGTAGCCCTCTGAGTCCTCTTTCCAACCCTGCAAGTCTGATCAATATTGGATTCTGCAAGAAATAGTTATGCCCAACCTCCTATGATGACCTGATTATAGACTAGTTCAGTAGAGCGAACTTGTACGAAGTTCCAGGTGTCACTATTTCAACCTTCGGTCCTAAAAGTGATATCCAACAAACTATAGTCCTTCCTATTTATGTCACTTTTTAATAAATTTGAATCCAATGCTCAGAGAGAACGTTATGATGATTTTCCCAAGGTCACCTATTTGACAAGAAATTCAGGAGTCAGCAAAAACCCTAACCTCCTCATATCATATCTCTAAAAATAGTGCGAACCAATATCTTATAATTTGGTCACGTACTTCATCAGGACTTCGGCTCAAAATTTGGTCACGTACTTCATCAGAATTTCGGCTCAAATGGGTTTTTTTCAGCATCTGAAGCTTCGTAAAAAAAAAATTATAGCGATAATGCCACGATGACCTGTTTTAAGTAGCGAAATCCTTGCATCATGACGATATGAGGGTCACAATTTATATAAATTCTTAGGTTGAGAGGGTCTTCAACAAGTGAACGTTGGAGGGATTTTGGGAGTTTAAAAACTTATGAATTATTGACTATTCAATGACCACAACCAATGATTAGTGTCATGCCACAACCCCATGGGGTTTTCGCCCACTAACTAGGGATACTAACTTCAAACACAGATATCTCTCAAACCGTGAAGAATTACGTGGTGTGCCATATATCAACGGAAGCATCTTGATAAGTAGAAACCATCCAAAATGTCCTTGACTCAGAATAGAGTAATTTGTCAAGTCAAAATTCCCATGCAAGATCAAGGTAGCCCTTGGTGATGCTTGGGTTGCATCAATGAAAACCACTAATCAAAAATCTCCCCCTTTGGCATTGATGGCAACACAAGTACTCCCCCTGCGATCATGACACCTCTTCCTACAGCATTATCTCTCCTTTTTTCATCAATGGAAAAGGGTAACTCACCCTTACAAACGTCATCCTGCGGACCCGTACACACCTCAACTCCCCTTTTTTTACTTAGTTAGATAAGAGAAAGAGCCTAATGGAAACTTGGGAAAATCCCAAGCTTTAGGCGAAGATACTCAAATGCTTCATGAGGTAATCGTTTGGTAAAGATTGTTGGCCCTTAATTTTTCCTATCATAAATCCACCTATTTACCATAATATTACACATTATTTCATCCATATATTCCTCATTTTAGCTTTATTATTCATATTCAGGTAATTAAATTAAGTTTTTCAATTTTTAGAGATTTTTGTAAAAATTGGGTTTTAAGAGTATTTTTGGACTGCACTAAAAATTCTCCTAATAACTTCATTGAAGTCATATGTGCAGGACACTTGGGCAAGATTTGAGCATATATTAAGAAATATTGGGAACCATATATGGAAAAATACATATTGGTTTAGTCAAACTGAGCTAAAACAGGCCCAGTCAACCCTGGTCAAACTTGACCTGTTTTTCAGAAATCCTTAGGAAAAAGGGAAAAATTAGAATTTTGGGGGGTTTTTCCTGATTTTGTGAACCAAAATGGATGAGTTCGACCTAGATGGATAGGACTGTTAGAGACATTACAGCTCATTTTTTTTTTATTTGTCTATTTAAACCAAGTTCATGGACAATTCAAGCATGTAGGATTTGTATAATTTTTTATTCAAACTTTTGAAAACTTTGAGATAACTTGAAGAACAAATTCTACTTCCTATTTGTTGTTCATGTTGTGGATGATGGATTAAATTTTCTGTAGCTGAGAAGTTTTTCAAGTGTGCAAGACAAGGGTGGAGGGCCCCCACACCAGCCTAAGTACACTTTGGTTAAATTAACATAATTTTCATGCAATAGTTTTTTCTTCAGATTTATTATTCAGTCATTTAGATGTGTGAATATTTCTTATGATTGGTGAATGATTATTTTTTTAATTCTAATTTGCATATGAAATTACAAACAAGAATTTAAGTTAAAATCACTTTCTATCAAATCATGAACAATAACTAAAATTAATCCTCTTTAGTTTTCTTTCTTCAATTATTTCTTGAATTTCTAGTTTTAATGTAGTGGTAACAATGTTGAAATAGAACTGTAAAGAAGGACAACCTGGACCTCCTAAGTTAGGAGCCTCTTCTCTTACTTTATATACATCATAAACTATTGTTATTTAGTTTCTCTTCATGAAGATAGTACTCTGGGTAAGCACAACAAGGATCTCCTAAGTTAGGAGCCTCTTCCTTCACTTACTACATATTGAATCAGAAACTTCTTAATTAGATTTTATATTTGTAATATGCATTTCCATAAATCTTAGAATTTAAAATATATTTGTAATATGCATTTCTTTAAACTTCTACACTTTGTCTTCTAAAATTGATTTCATCTTAAATCCATATATTTTGGACATCCTTCCAAGTCTACAAACCTAGATTGACAAGTAAAATACATGTGTTAGTTTACTTAGTAAATTGACCCAACAAATTGTTGAGCATTGAAAAAGGTGTGAATTCACCATGTATTTCTTTATCTTTTTCATTTAAACATAACTCTTTTTATTCTAGAAAGATGATATATTGAAGGATTATGATAGAATTGCAAAGATTAATGTTTATTGTGAAATTGGCTAAAGATTGTCTTTTATTTTAAACAGGAAACAAATGAAGTGGGAAACCACCATTCGAAAGGCAAAGCTAAAGTAGGAGTAACTGTTGTTCTTCCAGCAAAGGGCCGTATCCAGTCAATAAGGATGAATTCAAAACGCATAGTTAAATAAAGGCAAGGAACAGCACGACTACAGCACAAGAAGACAAAGCGTTAGCTAAAAGAGGAAAATAGAGCGAATCCCTCAAATATTTGATCCTGAGGGATCGTTGTCCAAATTTTATCTTTGTTTCTTGTATTTTCCGCCGAGTTGTTATAAAAGGCAACCCCTGTAGAAATCGAGGAGATTATCATTGAAACTTCTTTTGCAATTCTATACTTTTATTGACTCTCATGATTCAAGCAGAGAGCGACTAGTTGTAAGCATTGTTATGCATAATTAATATATGATTTAGTTACCGTTCCATCACTTGATTCTGGAGTAGCTCAGCGGTGTTTCCCTAGCGGCTAAGGGCCCGGCCCTGGTGGATCCACTTGCTCTTTTGTATCATCATATTTCGATTACAGTTGTGTGATGGTTTGCATTTATTTTCATTACAGTTTCAAGTTTAATAGTTTACGGTTTTATTGCTTTATAATCTTGGTGTGTTGCATTGTTGATTTGCATTGTTGTTCCTTTCCAATCTAACAAGAATCTTGATCCCTGTATAACTTATCTTGTTATGCTTTAACAGAGCTTCGTTGTTCAACATTTGTTGTTCCACTCTAGTTTTTGTTCCATCCCCTTTATTGTTCCATTCTGATTGCTGTTCATTTTGGATTGTTGTTCAATAGAATTTTTTGTTCGAATTCATTAGACAGAGTTTGATGTTCAATAGAATTTGTTGTTCAATTCATTAGATAGAGTTTGTTGTTCAATTCCAGTAAAATAGATCTGCTATTCATTTCAGTTAATTAATTTACAGTTTATTTCATACCTGCAAAGAGTTTGGTTTTGCTTTTGAGAGCTTGCCTAGTTTACTTTCATTAGCAGCATTAATGATTTAGTTCGATTTCCATTTAATTGCTTTAGTGTGGAGTGTAAGATCATCAACTGTAAAGAGCATTGGTTATTTCTACCTACGTTCTCAGATTGATTGTCTTGTTCTTGTTTGATTTCATTTACATCGGTTGCCAAAGGAAAGAGTTATTACCACTACATCCTTAACTGATGATTGTTGAGTGAATGATTGGGTTTCAGAGCATTTAGTTTCATGTTATTGTAGTTAGATTTCCTTTCCAAGCATCCGTTTACTCTTGTATTTATAACACTGTACTACATATTGGAAAACATTACTCTTAGATTGAATTGAAACCTCAGACTGAGTACACTCTTGAAATAAAAAATCGTACCTGGATTGATAATTAATATAGGATAAACAGGAGTTAAAAAGACACCTTTTATACCTCAACATTTTAGCGTCGTTGCCAGGGAGAGTGTAGCTATTTAGGAAATAGTAATGTACATTTGATTTTCTCTCCTAGGGAAGAACTGGGTATTAAAAACGGAAGGTAAGAACCTGCGTACCGAGCGAGGAACATGCTTTTTCATCGGCCCGCTTCACAGCAGAAATGAGTGAAAATTTTAGGTAGGAATGAATGCTTGTGTTTTTTTGAATGAATAGAAAATCTAAGCAGAAAAAAATTCCTCCTAAACCCGAAAACCGAAGGGACCGGTGACCCTTGGGCGAACAACTTTCATCGACGAAATCCTTAAGAAATCCAAATCTCAGCCATCAGTAAGACCTAGAAAAGTTACTTCTAGACAACCTACTAGCTCCCTTCAGGCCACAGAGTCACCATCTGTAGCCTTTGCTGAGGTCCATAGCCAAACAGAAGAAATTGAGCAAGATCCCCAAGAGATTGAGAATTCTCGCCTAATTTCTCTGCAAGAAGGGAACTCTAGTAATCTTCGCGAAGGAGGAGGAGAAACAGGGGAAATAGAAGAACCAAAATTCCTCTTGAATTAATCCAAACAGTGAGCAGCCCAGATAAGGGAAGTGTTGTCAACATCATTCAAAATAAATCTAAAGGACCTGAATCTCCTCAAATAGTAGGTCAACAAGGACACTCATTATTCCAGACCAAGGAAGTGTTGTCAAGGTCATTCCTACTCCTTCTAGTCAGCCTAGGAATAATTCCCCAGAAATCCCAGAACGATATTGGCACATATTTTATTAAATGGCCCACAACCAGCAACCATCTCAACAAACTTCCACACCGCAATATCCCATCGTGGACACTGCAGTTAATGCATCTATGAAGGTCATTCCTCTTCAGCATATTCCTACATTCCATGGCTTAACATTGGAAGACCCAGATGCATTTCTGTTTGAATTCAATGTATTATGCAGAGGGTATGACTATACCACCGATCCCCAAAAATTAAAATTATTTCCTTCCACATTAAAAGAAGCAGCTCTACTATGTTTTATGGGGTTAGGTGGAGGTGTTATAAATGACTGGGATCAGATGAAAGCTACTTTTCTAAAGAAATATCAGGATTATTGTAGGTCCAGGGGATTAAAAGACGAAATATTTTAGATGACGGCAAAACCTAATGAAACACTCGAGGAATATGTAGAACGCTTTCAATACAACCTCCAGAGATCACCCTATGCATATTTACCCTTACTGGATAATGTGTTAAAAACTACATTACTTAAGGGGATGAAGGAACAATGGGTTGAAACATTAAACATCATGGGCAAAGGTGATATATATCAGGAAAATTTTGTTGACATTATTAATTTATGTATCAGGAGCTCGAGAGCCAACACAAGGCTAAAGTCAGCACAATGTGATATGATCACAAGGGATAGTAAGACCTCTAGTGAAGGTATAACCCGCGCAGAAATTGGCAATCTACTAGAAGATTTTAAAACTGATATTCTAGGACTCTGACAATGCAGTTTGACATCATGCAAGCTAAACAAAAGCAAGCAGAAGCAGAACAAAATTTGGCAATATTCTGCCCTAAATGCAGAAATAAACACAGCCATAAAGAGTGCCCGCTGGATATAGTCAAAGTCTGTGCTATCTACACAAAAGATCACTCCATAGAAGGTTGCCCCTCGCTCCCAGGATTGAAATCAGTCTACAAAGAAGCGGAAGAAGAATCAGAAATGGTATGCCTACTCAATCAGCACCGACAATGGAAACCACGACAAACATGTATGCCAATTGATCCATCCTCTTCTTTTCAGTCTCCTCAGTATAATGCTCAGCAATATAATGGAATGTGGAAAAATCAGCCACCTTTCCCCAATTGGTCACAACATCCATTTCCTACATCACCATGGCCAAATCAAACAAATCAAACCAATTGGCCAAACTTTCCTTATTGTCCACCGTTTTGGAAAAATAATGCTTATCCAACACAATGGTCCCCCTCCACCTCGTAGAGTCAAACCTGGCAGTCGAACTGGCAAAGACCTATGAATCATCCAGCTGGAACAATCCCTCTCCCTCAACCTACACTGCCAGCACCATATACATTGCAACAAAATCCCTAGACCAACTTAAGACCGCAACTCCCAGCCCAACCCAACACAAACCCTAATAATAGGCAGGTTCAGTCTGTTCAAATAATGGAACCACCAGAACTAGAAATTGAATTAAGGGAGTGCAACGACCTTCAACTAAGGTCTGGGTTCAAAATAGAAACAAAGGGAGACAAAAATGTTCAAGTTGAAAATTTGTTACCTTCAGAACAAACACTCCAAAAGGAGAATGTGGTTATACAATAAACTCATGAACAAGCAACCACCTCTTCTCCACCATTCCTAAAACGATTAATCATACCTCGTCCAATAGAACATCTTGATTTTGATCTTCTGGGAGAACTGAAAAATTTGTGTATAAAAATCCCACTCCTCCAAGCTATCCAAGACATTCCCATTTATGAAAAAACCATCAAAGAGCTATGTATCCAAAGAGGAGAACAACAACTAACCCAACTGTCCAAGTAGTCGGCACTCTATCTGACATACTATCAGGAATGGAAGCACCTGTAAAGTATGAGGACCCAAGAAATCCTATAGCTACAATGCAAATCAATGGACAATCATTTCCATATGCCTTAGTTGATTTGGGAGCTGCAATTAATATCCTAACAACCACCACTTGTCAAAAACATGGCATTACATCATTAGACCCAAAAAACAACCTTAGTGGAACTGGCTAACCGATCAGTAGTCAAGCCAGAAGGCACACTACATGATGTAATGGTATCTGTAGACTCCTGGGAATATCCTACTGAGTTCCTGATTATCAACCCCAAAAACCGGCTAGATGGACATCCTTTGATCTTAGGTAGACATTGGCTGGCAACTGCTGATGCCTATATTGGCTGTCGGCAAGGCAGCATGACTATAACTAGAGGGAGTTATGTCAAGAACTTAGCTTTATACCCTCCAGCCCAGCCAAGCCTAACAATGATAAAAACAAAGAAACAACCTGTATCATATCTCATAGAAAAAATTAGATCACCACTAACCATAGAAGATGCCCTCGACTTTAAAGATCAAACAGAGGATGACATCATTAACAGTTTTATCAACCAACCAAAAATCAGATCCCATTTGCAATGTCACATGATCAAGGTAGCATTTGATAATGAAGAAGATCCCATGAAAGACATCCAAGAACAATCAATACCTACCACTTTTGTTTACAATAGCAAAACTATAGAGATTGAGCTAGGAAAAACTTTGAACATTAACAAAAATCTGAGTGCTGAACAAGAAGAGGAGTTGGTCCAACTACTGAATAAATATAAGGGATCCTTTGCATGGGATTACCCAGATATGAAAGGAATTGATCCCCAGTTATGTACGCACCACATTTATACAGAAAAATATGCTAGACCAATTCGCCAACCCCAACGAAGATTAAACCCTCACCTTAAGGATATTGTGAAAGTTGAATTACAAAAAATTTTGGATGTCAACTTTGTTTATCCAATATCTGATAGCAAGTGGGTCTCTCCACTAGTAGTGATGCAAAAAAGAATGGGAAGTGGAGGATATGTGTAGACTACAGAGAACTAAACAAAGCAACCTAGAAAGACCACTTTCCCCTTCCTTTCATTGACCAGGTATTAGACACATTAGCAAGAAAGAAATTCTTCTCTTTCTTAGATGGCTTCAGTGGGTACAATCAGATTCAGATAGCCCCTGAAGACCAAGATAACACTACTTTCACCTATCCTTGGGGGACATTTGTTTACATGGTTTTACCCTTTGGTCTATGCAACACCCCTACTACATTTCAAAGGGCCATTCTCAGCATCTTTTCAGATATAATAAATGAAGGGCTCGAAGTACATATGGATGATTTTACACCTTATAGAGATGAATTTGAGCTAGCATTAGAAATATTGGAAAAGGTGTTGTAAAGGTGTATTGACACCAGAATTTGCCTAAGCCATGAGAAGTGCCACATGATGATGACCAAGGGACTCATCTTGGGTCATTATATCTCAGCAACTGGAATACAGGTAGATCCAGCTAAAATCCAGGTACTTTTGTTAATACCTACTCCCACCACACAAACAAAGGTACGTAGCTTTCTCGGATTTTCTGGTTATTATAGAAGATTTATAGAGCATTATTCTCAAATAGCTGCACCTCTATACGCACTAACAGGGAATGTTAATTTTAATTGGACAGATAAATGTGACCATGCCTTTGAGGATCTGAAAAAGCTTCTATCAACAGCCCCGGTGCTAAGGGGCCCAAATTGGGATTTGCCATTCCAAATTTCATTTGATGCCTCAGACACAGCTATTGGAGCAGTCCTTGGGTAGGAAGAAGATAAAAAACCATATGCAATTTATTACATTAGAAAAAATCTATCTCCTGCTGAATTAAACTATACTATGACTGAGAAAGAATTTTTAGCAGTAATACATGCTGTAAATAAATTTAGACATTATATAACTGGGTATCCTATAGTTTTATATACAGATCACTCTGCCATAAAAATTTTAGCGAATAAACTTGTTACAAATGGTAGAGTAACAAGATGGTTGATTCTATTGCAGGAATTTGACATCACAATAAAGGATCGACCAAGAAAAGAGAATCATGTAGCTGATTTTCTCTCACGAATGCCAAAGCCAACAGACGTAGCAGCAGTCGAGGATCACTTCCCAGATGAACATTTGCTTGTTGTTACTGCTATAACCCCATGGTATGTTGATGTTGCAAATTATTTAGCAGTAGGTAAATTACCTACGCATCTAACGCCCAATGAACGAAAACAAATAGTCCAGTGCAACACCCGATTCTCTTGGATTGGGGGTTACCTATTTCATACCGAAGCAAATATGCACATCAGAAGATGCGTCCGAGAAGACGAAATATTTTACATCTTGAAAGCATGCCACGATGGGCCATGTGGCGGACATTTCGCAGATCGCAGGACTATTCACAAGGTTTTACAAATAGGCTATTACTAGCCTACAATTTTTAAAGATGCTAAAAAGTTTGTACAAGCCTGTGATAGTTTCCAAAGGGTAGGGCACCCTGGACAGTCCGATGAAATGCCTTTTAACCCACAGTTAGTAATCGAGCCATTTGAGCATTGGGCGCTCAATTTTGTTGGTCCTATTAACCCACCATGAAATCAGAAAACATATATACTAGTTGCAATAGAGTATGTTACTAAATGGGTTGAAGCAAAAGCACTTCCAAGAGCTACAGAAGACTCTATAATACAGTTCTTTTTCCAAATATTTGTGCGATATGGCCTCCCTAAGGACATAATTACAGATGGAGGGCCGCAATTTGTAGGTAATAAAATCACTACAACATTAAAAAACTACCACATTCAGCACAAAATCACGACCCTATACCACCCACAAGAAAATGGCCAGGTAGAGAGCACGAATAAGGTGATAGAATCTATACTAACAAAAAATAGTTGCATCACACCAACGTGACTGGGCTTTAAGATTGTTGGAAGCCTTGTGGGCGTACCGAACAACATGGATAAATACCATTGGGTATTCACCATATCAATTAGTATTTGGAAAAGAACCCATCTTTCCAATAGAATTTGAAATTCAAACATTAAGAACAGCCCAAGAGGTGGGTTTGGACTTAAATGAAGCTTAGGCCAGAAGATTACAGCAAATCAATGAGTTAGATGAAATTAGGATCTCTGCTCTCCAGCACACTACATTAATTCAATAGAAAAGAGCAATGGCACGACGCCCTTATTAAAGAGCAGATCTTCCACGAAGGAGATTGGGCACTCCTATATGACTCCAGATTTCAGGATTTCCCAGGAAAACTCCAGACACGATGGCTTGGACCCTATGAAATACAGAAAGTGCATGACAATGGCACCATCACATTGACTACCATTGATGGATCTGGACATTTTTTCAAAGTAAACGGTCATCGAGTGCAACTTTACCATAAAATGTTTAACCGGGAATCCTTTTACCAGCAATTACAGGAAGATTCTACCATGCAGATTCTTGTTGAGGGAGATAACTCCTCCTCAGCACCCATCCATTGAATAATTCTTTTATTTTGAAACTTGTACATAAGCTTTTCTTTTTTCTTTGCTTGTTTTTTGGACAGATTTTATTTCTCAAGTTGTTCCTTTTAAGGAACAACAACCGTTCCTCTTAAGAAACAGTGTGTTTGTGTGTTTCTTTATGTTGTTCCTTTCAAAAGGAACAGCATTTCCATCGATTATTTTTGTTGTTCATTTCAAAAGGAACAGCAGTTTTGTTGTTCCTTTCAAAAGGAACAGCACTTTTGCCGCTTGATTTTGTTGTTCCTTTCAAAAGGAACAGTTGTTTTTGCTGCATGTTTTTGTTGTTCCCTTCCAAAGGAATAGCAATTTTTCCCGCGTGTTTTTGTTGTTCCTTTCCAAAGGAACAACAATTTTGCTACGTGTTTTTGCTATTCCTTTCCAAAGGAACAACAGTTGTTTCTATGTGTTTTTGTTGTTCCTTCCCAAAGGAACAATAGTTTTTGTCGTGTGTTTTTACTGTTCTTTTCAAAAAAGACAGCAGTTTTTGCCACCTGTTTTTGTTGTTCCTTTCCAAAGGAACAAAATTTTTCCTGCTTTTTTTTACTGTTCCTTTCAAAAGCAACAGCATGTTTTTTCCGATTGTTTCTATTGTTCCTTTCAAAAGGAACAACATTTTCACAAATTTTTTTTGTTGTTCCCCTTAAGGAACAACAGTTGTTCCATCTAAGGAACAGCAGCTACTCCATCTAAGGAACAACAAATTTTTAGTGCATTTTTCTTCTTTTAGAACAACATTTTGAAGATTTTTGTGAATTCTTCATGACTCTTTTAAAAGCAAATATACAATTTATGCAAGGACACAAAAATTAGAGGTTACTGGAATTAGCAAATCAAGAGAAATTGTAATTTTTAAGAAATTGTTTTATAGTGATAAGAAAAGGAAACGACACAACCATCTATGTCACTTTGCTTTCTTTATTTTCACTAAAATTAATATGATCGGTTATCTTTATCATGTTGGTTCTTCTCTAAATCTTCATAACTCTCTTTGATTTTTATTTATTGAATAAGAATAAGGGCATACTTTCTCTATTGAGATGTTCAGACTTCTTCCACCATCCCTACACTTAAGGAGTGTTGAGCCATCCTCTATACATAAATAGGGAAGTGCTACATGAAAAAAGAAAAAAAATATCTATATCATTACTAATAATTCTATGATATGGCAGATGGAGGATAGAGGGTCTCATCAAGAGCCAGCCTACCATGATCATAAGATAGCAGTGAAGTGGCAATCCCATTATGGCCACCACACCAGGGATATGATCCAATGGACAACTCAGAAAAATAAAAAATTCCCTAGAACAAGAGGTCTCATCACGAGCCAGCCTGCCCACCTTTCACTCCTTCCTGGTGAATGGCATTGTGATTCATCTGGCTCCCAAGCCAGCACAGTGGCCTCCATCATGACATCACATAACACTTCCCTAGGCATAAATAAAGGATAATGGTTCCAAGGGTGAAAAAGCAACTTTGTCAAAGTTATAGACACCTATGGGCAACAAAGCTCTGCTAATGGTATTGGAGTCATATTTTTCACAAATCAATAGTAATGATAAACCCTTTTTCTTATACATTTATCTAATATCAAATGAGAGTATGCTCCAAAACCCTTTGTTCGGAACCTCTTATGCATGAAATTTATTTATAAATCAATCATAATGGTTTATGTGGATAATGACCGCATAAGTATTTTTTTCACATCAGCTGTCCTTTTCCCTTATTTCTGAATCATTACATAAATATTTCCATATCCACTCACGATTTCAAAATATGCATCGATTTTAGTAATGCGATAATTTTTTTATCATATCATAAGTATGTATGCCTTTCCATGATGTAAAATTGCTATGCGGTATGCTGCTCTTCTATTTGACGGTCGAGGGCGACCTATCATATTTCAGTAGGGCACGGATGCCTTTTAAATGTGCCTGCATGTCGGTCGAATTCCTGTGTTTATCAAATTCTCGGAAACAACAAGAGTTTAACGGTATTGTGCCGATATACACAAGGTGGTGTTCCATTACAATTTCTGTGTATTTGTGAAGAATTAACAGTGTGCAGACAGAATGGGAGGACGAGTAGTACGTATTGAGCCACAGGTGCTAGCAATTTCCAATGTTGCACGGGAAATTCTGGAGAGATTAGGATGGATTACCTACCTCACATGACTGCAGCGACCTCATGAAATGGTGGCCATGAATTTTTATAGAACTTGCAGGAAGGTTATTCCATGGTAAGATGAAGGCAAATAGCAGTTTCAGATGCAATAATCATCGAGGTATCTGGTCTACCAGCAAAAGGACCCATATGGACCCATAAAAAAGTGAAACTTCAAGAAGCCATGAACATCTTTCAAGATGAAGGGAAGACCTTGGTCATCAAAGGAAAAGGAGTCCAGTCGGCAACCTTGGGAGAACCATGGACAGAACTGGCGAAAGTAGTACAAAGCTACATTACATGTGATGGAAGAAAGGATGTGGTAACCACCACACCACCTTAAGTTATTAGCAATATTAAAATAGAAATGCACTGTAAATTTTCATGCATATTTAAATTTCTTATTGCATGATGCTTCTCGGAGCATAAGAAAATCCCATCATATAGCGACGGTGGTAAGCCACCATTGTTTAATCCGATTAATAGTGAGTTATTGCCTTGCCCAACAGCAGACTAGTTGGGAAGAATTGATATTCTCAATTGACAGAGGAATAGCCCTACCTGCCCCAAAACGTAAAAGAGTTACTAGCACAGTAACAAAACCTTTAAAGTGCAGACAGTCCTCCAGGTTAAGGAGAAGTAGGGGAATGATAGGAAGTCTTCAAGGTAGCAGCAGCCAACCCTTAAAATTGCCCAATTTAGAAGATGAACAACCCCTGACACTTGGAGAAGGAAGTCATCACACTGGTGAAGAAGAAGGAAATCAGGAAGAAGACGAAAGTCACCACACCAGTTGAGAAGAAGGAAGTCACCATACCAGTGAAGAAAAAAGAAGTCACCACACTAGTGAAGAGGAAGAAAGTAATCACATCAGTGAAGATGAAGGAGAGGAAGTAGAACCTCCCAAAACCTCCATTGCAAGCCCACCACAGAGTCCATTGCAGGAGGACCAATTGGCCCAAATTTTGGCCAATATGAGTGAATATATACAACCTCACAGTCTGCTTAGCCTCAACATTGAGATAGATCAATTGCAAGAACAAGATGTTACTGACAAAGATACGACCGAGGAAATTCCTGATGAAGAAAATCCTCAGGGAACAGCAGAACCAACTAGGGTTACTTCGCCCAAGGAATGTAGCCAGGAGCATGGAAACACTAGGGAAGTGTCCCAAACAAAAAACATAGAAGCAAGCCTGGGCGAAGGCACAGCCACTGGAGAGCAAACCCTAGTCGAGCAACCAAGTACAGAAAAAGGAACAACTGTTCCTTCCAAGAAGAAGAAGAAAACAAATGAACTTGAGAAGCTGTGGAGGGAATGGAAAAAGCTCCAAAAACTAGTAAAACAACTCAGGCAGAGGATTAGGGTGATAAACAGGGGAAAGTCTCTAAAAGAACCTTGAAAACGAAGAATGCATCTATCCAAACGGAACCCCACAATATAAGGGTCATGGAGACTCAAACTGAGCCCACATTCATTCAGGATAATGAGAAACAACTGGCAGTTTCTATGGACGCAGTTGCCCAAACTGAAAATGTATAGGTCTGTGAAAAAGATGTTCAGACCGAGGTACTGTCCTCTAGCAGTATGGCCAACAAAGAGACACAGACTGTAGGCACTCGACATGGTAATAAGAACACCCAGGTAGATTTTAAACCCAAAAACGTTTTGATAAAAGACCTTGGTATATCAAAACTCCAAGAGGATCTCGCACAAACTCAGAGGGCTAGAGAAAAGCTCGAAGAAGAGACTGTTTCCAAAAAGAAATACCAACAGTTATAGCAGCAATTAAAGGACATCAGTGCATCACAGGCTGAAGCTTTCGATATATGTCGAAAGGCAGAAGATAAAGTTGAAAAGGTAAGGAATAGATTAAAAACAATCAGGAATCAGATGGATACTATTTGTTCTTTATACACAGATGTCCTAGCATGTAGGTGCCCTGCCAAAAATTATGCTTTGTTTTTATTAGAAAGATATTTGGAGTTAAAAATTAAGGTTGTTAAGGCAGGAAAACCTATAGAATTAGAAACTGTAGGTGATTTTATAAGCTGCTGCAAACTCTATGGAGTAAAAGTCCAGTGTCTACTCTGTGAATTTTATTTGCACTATTTTATATTAGCTAGGGAAATGGAGACAAATCCCAGCCCTTTTTTGGGCGATATCCAATTTCAATCATTCATTTCATTTGTTGTTAACCAGTTAAAATGGCTCAAGGCCTAAAACGCTTTTCAGAGCCAAGAAATTGGGTTGGACCTTTGGGTTAGGGGTGAACCGAAACACCCATTATAATTATGGGCTAGGCAGAAAAGCTTAATGACAAAAGAGGGTGTGATCCAAACATTGGGACCCATACACAAAGCAATTATCCTGGATGGGGTAGAATACTTTCTATCCATCAGAGACCAGGCCATAGTAGTAGCTAAACTCCGATGGAAGATTTCCAAATGGAATATTCAAGACAGAGAGCCATTCAATTACAAAAATTTTGAGTTAGCTACCAACTGCCTGGTTGATCTGAAATCGTGAGAACAAAGAATTTCTCATACAGAGATTGACTGTAGAGGGCATTCACCGGATATTTCACCTTTACTAGAAAGGATGAATCCGGAGGCTACCTAGCCCTTCTACAGACTCTGCCTAAAGAAATAAAATGTAATCACTAATGATCTTGATCAATGAAAGTATTTGTTTTTAAGTTCAAAGTATTCATTGATCTGTTTTTATGTGTGAATAAGCAAGAATATATGTTCTGCAATTGAAGCGTAGAGGTTTGATGATAAAATAACAAGTTTTGTTTACTGTATAAACTTGTTTGGGAAAAGCATGCTTATGAAAATTTACTGTTTAAACTATCAGAATCTGAAAATAAATAGCCAAAATATACATAGTGACAGAAGATAATTGTTTAAGCGGTTCACCCCTCTCTTGGGCTACCTCCGCTGGGTCCAAAAGCCTCTAATTAGGCTCAGTCCTCCTTTGATTAAATGTTTAAAATGAGATTACATCTGTATAAAAGCCTCAAATGGAAAAATAGACTGCAAAAATAGATTCAGAAGACCCAAATCAGTCTAAAATGACTACAAAATCACCTCCATTGGATGAAGGTAGTCCAATGCAGCTCTCTTTCCCTTAGGCCCTGATGGCTCCACGATCAAAAACGCTGTAAAATTCGCAGATAGAATGCCCTGGTGGCTCTGAAAACACTTCCAACAGCTCCAGAATGATCTCTCCACCCAAAATCAAAAAAAAATTCGTCTCAAAAGACCTCTCCTAGCCAAAGTTATGGCACTTTTACTCCAACTGCCAGTTACACTAAACAAACTCCAGCTAAAACTGGAGACACCGCCAGATAGGTCCGACAAATTAGGCGCGGCGCTATAATTGGGGCACTCCGCCGTATTTTCCGCCAACTGTGCTGACGTGTAGGGCCACGTAACCGCTCTGATCGGAGTTTAATTGAATAAACTTTTGGGTTTTTAATGTGGCATATTAAAGTTCGGAACCATATGTTTTAAATAAAACTCCGCTCCACTCCATAACGTAACAAAAATTTGCCACGTAACCATTTTAAAACACGTTTAACAACCACCATTTGAATGGCCCACGAGGCATACGTTGAATGTTTGCGCACCCATTTAACTTAGCGCTATGGTCTTGAGTGGATGGTCGTATGTGAGAGGGGGCTGGCCCTTTTGGGCCCCGCCCAAACAACAACACGCCTTAACTATGACTGCGCCGCAACGTTTAACAACAATCAAACCGTGGTCCAACGGTTAAGACTTTCGATTGACAGCCCGCCGACCCATGTTCGAAACCCACCGCGGCCATAGAAACTTTTGAACGCCATTCCAATCCGCTTTGGGGGCCCACGTGGCGGCCTCCGGGCTAGCCACGTGGCGCTCTGTAATTGGCCACCAATAGAATATTCTGTGGAATATTCCACGGAATATTTCCAGAATATTCTGTGGAATATTCTTTTTTTAAATAAAAATATATTTTTTTCCAAAGTCAAATTTTGGCCTTTTTTAATTGAAACTGGCGAACTTCAAAGCTGAATATCTTCCTCATACGGCGTCGGATTTGAGTGTCGTTCACGGCGTTGGGATCGTATTGACGAGAAATTTCCAGTCGATTTGTTTCGGAGCAATTTTGAGCAACTTTATTTTTGAGCTTTTTCCCAAGCTCAGATTTGAGCTCCTGATCACTGGTTATCTATAGTAACCTCATCTTGAGGGAAGGCCCGTATTGGCTAGGTTGTAGATATCGCAGCCCTATTATCTGGTATCCTGCAGTAGACTATAAGGCCAAATATGAACTACCTAAAGGATAGATAGGGCATATCTTTGAAGCTTTAGCTGCAAATCATGGTTTTAGACCTCTTAATGAAAAACCCTATCCAGCCTATTCTCTAACTACTTTACATGTAAACTATGGTTTTCATGATGACATGAAAAAGGGTAAGCAGGGGGGTGTGTTGAGAATTGGAAAAGGTATGAATTCACCATGTATTTCTTTATCTTTTTCCTTTAAACATAACTCTTTTTATTCTAGAAAGATGATATATTGAAGAATTATGATAGAATTTCAAAGATTAATTTTTATTGTGAAATTGGCTAAAGATTGTCTTTTATTTTAAACAGGGAACAAATGAAGTGGGAAACCACCATTCGAAAGGCAAAGCTAAAGTATAATTGTTGTTCCTCCAGCAAAGGGTTGTATCCAATCAAGAAGGATGAAATCAGAACGCATAGTTAAAGAAAGGCAAGGAACAACAAGGCTATAGCACAAGAAGATGAAGTGTTAGATAAAAGAGGAAAATAGAGCGAATCCCTCAGATCTTCGATCCTGAGGGATCGTTGTCCAAATTTTATCTGTGTTTCTTGTATTGTCCGCTGAGTTGTTATAAAAGGCAACCCCTGTAGAAATCGGGGAGATTATCATTGAAACTTCTTTTGCAATTATACACTTTTATTGACTCTCGTGATTCAAGCAGAGAGTGACTGGTTGTAAATGTTGTTATGCATAATTAATATATGATTTAGTTGGCATTCCATCACTTGATTCTGGAGTAGCTCAGCGGTGTTTCCCTAGCGGCTAAGGGCCCGGCCCTAGTGGATCCACTTGCTCTTTTGTATCATCATCTTTCGATTACAGTTGTGTGACGATTCGCATTTATTTTCATTACAGTTTTAAGTTTAATAGTTTATTGTTTTATTGCTTTATAATCTTGGTGTGTTGCATTGTTGAGTTGTGTTGTCGTTCCTTTCCAATCTAACAAGAATCTTGATCCCTGTATAACTTATCTTGTTATGCTTTAACAGAGCTTCGTTGTTCAGCATCTGTTGTTCCATTCCAGTTGCTATTCCATCCCCTTTGTTGTTCTGTTCTGATTGTTGTTCATTTCGGATTGTTGTTCAATAGAATTTGCTATTTGAATTCATTAGACAGAGTTTGTTGTTCAATAGAATTTGTTGTTCAATTCATTAGATAGATTGTGTTGTTCATTTCTATTGCTGTTCAATTCTAGTAAAATAGATATGTTGTTCATTTCAGTTAATTAATTTACAATTTATTTCATACCTGCAAAGAGTTTGGTTTTGCTTTTGAGAGCTTGCTTAGTTTACTTTCATTAGTAGCATTAGTGATTTAGTTCAGTTTCCATTTAATTGCTTTAGTGTGGAGTTTAAGATCATCAACTGTAAAGGGCATTGGTTATTGCTACCTACGTTCTCAGATTCATTATCTTGTTCTTATTTGATTTCATTTACATCAGTTGCTAAAGGAAAGAGTTATTACCACTGCATCCTTGACTGATGATTGTTGAGTGAATGATTGGATTTCAAAGCATTTAGTTTCATGTTATTGTAGTTAGATTTCCTTTCCAAGCATCTGTTTACTCTTGTATTTATAACACTGTACTACGTATTGGAAAACATTACTCTTAGATTGAATTGCAGCCTCAGACTGAGTACACTCTTGAAATAAAAAATCGTACCTGGATTGATAATTAATGTAGGATAAACAGGAGTTAAAAAGACACCTTTTATACCTCAACACAAATATGTCAGCAATTTGTTCCTTTGTGCCAACATATTCAAGCTTGATATTCTTTTCAGTGACCTTCTCACTAACGAAATGATATTTGATTGGAATGTTGTTACGCAGAATTATGATCTACGGATAAATCAAATTCCCTAAGTGTGGTGCTAGGAACTTAGAACAACAGATTAAAGACTTTGCTATTACTTTCTCTAAGAGTAAATATACACAAAGAAAGATATAAGAACCTACATGTGATCCAAGTGCTTCCTATTCTCCTTTTTTTTCTTTTGTTGTAGTCTCCAATCCAACTTAGATTGCCAGATTGATTCCTGCAAGTATAAATAGAGAACAACAAAGAGATTGCAATATATAGATGCCTATGTATCTTAATCAATTAAATCGATTAAACACGAAACATATATATCATTCAAGATTCCATTACATGATAAATAGAAACATAAACAGATAAATATATGGGAAAATGAACAACAATCTTTATTAAAGAGTAGAAGGGGGAGGTTACAACCAATGATATATTTTATGTCACCAGCTCCAGCTTCATCCCAGCCTCATCACAATCAACATCTCACCAACAGCATATCACTTCTTTCACTCTCTCAATTGAGAATCCAGCAAAATTTCCTTACCAAAATTCTTCCTTCCCTAGCACTAGGATTTGTGCTCAATTTATAGGGAAACTGAAGGTAGTTTCTCAGTCAATGACTTTCTAATAATAGGCAAGACATGTTCCCAAGATCAGAGGTGTTATATTGACACTTGGATTTGAATTTGGACACATATGGACTCTTCTAGAAGGCACTGGCCATGTCGAGATTCCAGAATAATGAGAATTTCACTCCCATTTAACCAACGCACCCTTGAATGTCGGGAAGTGCATTGCAGTGCACCCTTGAATGGAGGGAGTTTCATATGCAACGCAGTTAGTCCCTTGAGAGGCAGCGTTGGTGAGCTCATAAGTGATATAACATATACTTCAAACCTTGGAAATATTGCAATAGAAGCCATGAATGATTTGTTATTCTCTTAGGGCATATAGCAACTAAAATGATAGGGGATGATAGACCCTATTTCATTGGTCCTGGGGATGATGTCCAGTTTGACCAGGTCATGGGGGATGATGCCCAAATTGACCTATAACAAATGTTTTTTGTTTTGGAATGAATCACAAGATTCTTGGAGATATTTATGGCATTGGTGTTATCACAAAATATGGGAATAGGCTCATCAAACTTGCCATGAAGATCTTGCAAAGTTTTCTTCATCCAAAGAACTTGAGTACAACAAGTTGTTGCCGCGATATATTTTTCTTCTATTGTGGATAACGAGATTTAAGATTTTTTTTTACTTAGCCATGAAACCAGGCAGGCAACCACCTAGATAGAATGTTACTCCACTAGTACTCTTTCGATCATCAACACTTCTTGCCCAATCTGCATCTGTATAAGCTTGGATAACTATATTATTTCCTTTGGGATACCATAAACCACATTATGTTGTGCCCTTAAGATATCAAAGAATTATTTTGACGACAATAATATGAGATTCTTTTGGTGCTTCTTAGAATCTTGTTATTTGTCCAACTGTCTTCATTACGTTTGGCTGAGAAGTTATCACATATAGAAGACTACCAATCATAAATCTATACAATCTATGGTCCACATCCTTTGATGAATCTTCTAAACTTAACTTGCAACCTATTACCATTGGGGTAAGGACAGGTTTTCAATATTCCATATTGAATTTCTTGAGCATTTCCTTAATGTACTTGGTTTGAGATATAAATATTCCTTCATCCTGCTGAGATATCTGAAGCCCTAAAAATTATGTCATGTTGCCAAGTAGAGACATTTCAAACTCACTTTGCATATTTGTGGCAAATTTTTTACTTAATCTTTCATCATTGCTTCCAAAAATTATATCATCCACATATACCTCGATAATTTTTAGGTTATCTTCATCCAATTTCACATATATATTATTGTCTATTTTTCCTTTCCTGAATCCTTGTTGATGTAGATATCCATCAAGACAAGCATACGAAGCTCTAAAAGCTTGCTTGAGACCATATAGTGCCTTCTTTAATCTGCAGACATAGTATTCCTTTTCAGAGAGAAGAAAACCTTCAGCTTGTTCAATGTAAACTTCTTCTTCCAATTCACCATTTATAAATGTTTACTTAACATCCATTTAGTAGACCTTGATTTTTCTCTAGCATTCATAAGCAAGAAACATTTTGATAGCTTCCATTCTAGCAACGGAAAAAAAAATTTCTTCAAAATCGATTCCTTCAACTTGTCCATATCCTTTACAGACTAATTTTTCCTTGTTCCTGGTAACCTGCCCATCCTCATTCAATTTGTTTCTAAAGACCCATTTAGTTCCAATAACAATTTTATCCTTTGGTCATGGAACCAATTCCCAAGTGTCGTTCTTCTCAATTTGATCTAGTTCTTCATTCATAGCTGCTACTCAATTTTCATCTTGAATAGCTTCCTCAAAATTTCTAGGCTCAAAGTTTCTAAAAGAAAGGTGGGCTTGTTGTGATGAATGAATTTGTCGACTTCTTCTGGTTCCAATTCCTTCATTTATGTTGCTGATGATTTGATTTGACAAATGATTCTTTTGACACCATTATTTTTACGATTTTGGAAAAAAAAATTGTACATCTTGCTGATCATTTCTTATTTCCTCTCGGTTGATTGTTGTTTCCTTATTTTATCGGTCTTGTTCTTGAGCTTCTTCTTCATCCTTCACAGATTCTCCCTCAGATCCCTCAGATTTGCTTGAAGAGACAATCTCATTGTCATCATTGGTAACACAATATTCACCAAAAGTAACATTTATGCTTTCCACTATTTGTTTTTGCCTTAGATTGTATCATCTATAAGCATTCCTTTTGGGTGAATAACCAACTAAAATACCTTCATCAACACGGGAATCGACCTTGCCCAATTTTTTATCTTCTCTTTTGATGTAGCATTTTCTTCCAAATATTTTGAACTATTTGACGTTACCCAGTCTTCCTTTCCATAATTCGTATGGATTCATGTTACAATTATTCCATAGCAAACATCTATTTATAATGAATAGCACATTTAAGTATCGATTGCTTGAACCCAGAATATATCATCTAATTTTGAATC
This sequence comes from Pinus albicaulis, assembly GCA_034641835.2. NCBI lineage: Eukaryota > Viridiplantae > Streptophyta > Pinopsida > Pinales > Pinaceae > Pinus > Pinus albicaulis. The sequence continues at coordinate 1,234,310,670 of CM076581.1, read as the reverse complement.
ATTTAACATTGTTCTAGCCATTTCCTGTACAGTTATGTTTTTTCTTTCAGCGACTCCATTTTTTTGCGGTGTTCTCGCTGTTGAGAATTGCCTTTTTATTCCATTTTCATCACGATATTGCTGAAGTACTTTGGAAGTGAATTCTCCGCCATTATCTGATCTCATACATTTGATCTTCAAATCAGTTTCATTTTCGACCAATTCCTTCTAGATTCTAAAACACTTGAGTGCCTCACTCTTTTTCTTTAAGAAGATGATGGTTGTCATTTTGGTGTGATCGTCTATCAATAGTATAAAATATAATTCTCCATCTAAACCTTTTGTTCTCATAGGACCACATATATCAGTATGTACTAATTCCAATGGACATGATGCAAAGTGTTCTTTTGTCTGCTTTTCGTGCCGACAAGATTCACATATCGTATTGGTAGGTTTTGAAATTTTAGGAATTTCTCTTACTGCTTTCTTCTTATTGATCCTAACCAAATTGTCGAAATTTATAGTCCCATTCATTTGTGCCATAACCAACTTTCACCTTCTTTCACCAAAAATCACCCTTTAGGTGTCTAATCCAAAATATATATGTCATTTGGATCTCTGCTTGTTGTAGCCACAATTGTCTCGAACTTTCTTTTCCTGACTTCATATTTCTTAGAGTTAAATAGCATCGTGTGTCCTTGATCGCACATTTGTCCAACACTGAGCAGATTGTGATTCATATTTTCAACCAACAACACATCTTTTGCTAATGCATTATTTCTTCCAAGTGTGGTTGTACCTACTCCTATGACGTTTGAAGACCTCTCATTTCCAAAATAAATTGTTCCATCCTTCTTTTCCTTCAAGGATATGAACGTATTCCTATCTACAGTCATATGATTTGAACAATCACTATAAACATACCAAATGTTTCTGTTGCTTTGAGCCTTGAGAGCGATAGCACATTTCTCAATCTTCTTTTTCCCTATTTTTTCATTCTAATTTTGAGAGAATTCCTTTGAAGAAATTCCAAGTCCGTATTCTTTAGCCAGGTGTCCAAAATTGTTACATTTGTAACATTCAACGTCATCTCTCAAATGATCAAATCTGTTAATATTCTGCTGGGTTCTGGAGTATACATTTCTGAAAGATCGCCTAAAACTGTATTTATTCTAAACATATGTGTGAAATTATATAGCTCTATGTCCAAACCTTCCACATGAATAACAATGACCATAGAAGATAGGTTGATACCTGGGAGGAAATATTCCTCGAGGAATTGTCTTCCATGGTTCTTCCTACGAGTCGTGATCTCTTGAGTTAGCTAGGAGGTCTACCTACTTGTTATATTTTTCATATCCATCATCTTTTGTTGTCATAGAAGGACTTCGCTCCTTTTTAGATTTTTCTTTGTAACCAAGACCAGTCTTTTCACTGTTTGATCGCTGATTTTTGATGATTTCTTCTAATGCCTTGGAGTTGTTGGTGTAGTTTTTAAGAGTTTTTGCATTTTTTACTTGCTTTCGTAGAGAAATTATTTCAACTTCCAATGCTTCTCTTCCTTGTTTCTTTCCTTTAATTCTTCCCTAAGCGATCCTTCAACTCGTTTGTATTCTTCAACCTTAATTTAAAGTTTAGGACATGTTCCCTTTCTATCATCAATTCTTCTTCAAGAGTGTTGACATGTTTCTTCTCAACCTTGAGCTCTTTGATAACCTTGATTTTTGGGAAACCAGCTCCAAAAAAAGAAGAAAAGAGATATTAACGCCTTATAAATAAGCCACTTCGAGGGGGCAACCTCCAATACATTACATGAATGAACAATTCTTAGATGATACAATTTACAAAACCTCATTTCTATATATAGGAGTCCATGGGGCCATAATGTAATCCTAGTGGGCAACAATGTAATCCTAGCTGACCTAACAATAATAATTTAAGGGCACAATAATAACAAAATGAGGGTTACAAGGGTACAATAATAACAATAAGGGGTTTACACTAACAATAATAAGGGACTATACTAGTGATATAGGGACCTAACATGCCCCTTTCCTTCAAAAAAGTGTTGTCCTCAACGCTTGAGTAGCTCCGGGTGCTTCTGTATAAAATTCTCATCCTCCCATGTAGAATCTTCAGTGGGTAAGTTCTTCCACTTGATGAGATACTCTGAAATTGATCAATTCTGTAGCTGTCGAGTTCTTGTTTCCATGACCGCTTCAGGTTCCAATATGATTTTCCTTCCTCATCAAGTTCTGGCAATATTGTTTGAACTGGAATATTTTCACCTATAACCTTCTTTAAGCATGAAACATGGAAAACTGGATGCACTCGCGAAGAAGCAGGAAGCTCCAATTTGTACGCCATAGTACCAATCTTTTGCAACACCTTGTAAGGACCATAGTACTTTGGCGATAATTTATTATCCTTCTTTGCTTGCTTGAGGGACATTTGTTTGTATGGTTGTAGCCGTAAAAATACCCAATCTCCTACATCAAAACTTCTCTCGATGCGATGTTGATCTGCCTGTTGTTTCATTCGATTTTGTGCCAAATTCAGGTTATCCTTTAAGAGTTGGAGAACTTCTTGCTGATGCTCGACGTGATCTTCCACTGCTTGAACCTTCGAATTTTCCCTTAAAGATGATGTGATCGATGGTGGATGATATCCATAAAGTGCCATAAATGGGGTCATTTTTGCTGCGGTATGGAAGGAAGTGTTATACCACCATTCAGCGAGAGGTAACCACTTGACCCATTGTGTTTGTTTATCAGATACAAAACAACGAAGATTTCCTTCCAAACATTTATTTACTATCTCAGTTTGACCATCAGATTGAGGATGATAAGATGAGCTATGAACTAATTGAGTACCCAAACAAGAAAATAACTCCGTCCAAAAATTTCCAGTAAAAATGGGATCTCTGTCGCTCACAATAACCCTTGGGCTTCCATGTAACTTTTGAATTCTGTCCATAAATGTAGTAGCAACTGTACTTGCTTTAAATGGATGAGATAATGCACAAAAGTGTGCATACTTGATAAGTCTATCAACTACCACCATGATGACACTCTTTCCTTCGGACTTAGGTAAACCTGTGATAAAATCCATTGAAATCTCCTCCCAACGTTGACTTGAAATGGATAAAGGTTGTAGAAGTCCTGGGGTCTTAATTGTTTCCACTTTATTCTGCTGGCAAACCAAACATTCCGCCACAAACTTTTGAATATCAGATTTAAGGCCATCCCAAAAAAATTCTTTCTTCACCCTGTGGTAAGTTTTTAAAAATCCTGAGTGTCCTCCTAAAGGAGAACTGTGCAATTCCAGAAGAATCTTTTGTTTTAGTTGGGAATTCTTACAAAGATATAAGCGATCTTTGTACCATAAGGAATCATTTTTCCAACTAAATGTATCGGATGTACTAGGATCTTGCTGCAACTTTTGAATGAGTGTCCATACATCTTTGTCCTTCTTCCATTCATCTCTTGCTTCAGTTATCCAATCTGGTTGGATAATAGAAATGGCACAAAGCAATGCTTCCACCTCTTCATTCTTTCTTGAGAGTGCATCTGCAACAACATTAAGCTTTCCTTTTTTGTAGATTATTTCAAAGTCATAACCCAATATCTTTGTGACCCATTTTTGCTGCTCTTCTGAAGATAGTCTTTGTTCCAAAAAGTGTTTAAGACTATCATGATCAGTTTTTACCTTGAAGTATCTTCCCATTAGGTAAGTTCGCCATTTCTTTAGTGCATGCAGTATTGCTAACATTTCCTTCTCATAAATAGGTTTTTGTAAATAATTTCCTTTGATTGGACAACTTTCAAAAGCAATGGGTCTTCCTTCCTGCATTAAAACAGCACCAATTCCATTTCCTGAGGCATCACATTCCACAATAAAGGTTTTTGTGAAGTCTGGCGTAGCTAAGACCGGTGCTAGGCACATTGCCTCTTTAAAATGTTCAAAGGCCTTAGTTGCTTCAGGAGTCCATGAAAATGCATATTTCTTCAATAATGTTGTTAGAGGTGCTGCTATTCTCCCATAATTCTTAACAAACTTGCGATAATACCCTGTTAACCCGAGAAATCCTCGCAACTGTTTTATGGTTGTGGGGACTTTCCATTCCTTAATGGCTTTAATTTTGTTAGGGTCTATTTTAACACCCTCGTGAGATACAATATGACCCAGATATTCCACCTCTTGTACTCCAAAGAAACATTTGGATGTTTTTGCATATAATTGTTTCTCCTGCAATAGTTTGAGCACCCTGTCAACATGTTCAACATGATCCTTCCAAGACCTGCTGTAGATTAGTATATCATCGAAAAATACTAGCACAAATTTTCTAAGGAAGGGTTTGAAAATGGAGTTCATCAACCCTTGAAATGTAGAAGGTGCATTGGTAAGGCCAAAAGGCATGACCAAAAATTCATAATGACCCTCATGAGTTCGAAATGCTGTTTTTGGAATATCTTCAGTCTTCATTCTAATTTGATGATATCCTGAACGAAGATCCAACTTGGTAAAATAAATTGTTCTATGTAATTCATCCAATAATTCATCAATCAAAAGAATGGGAAATTTATCTTTAATGGTGAACTTATTGAGCTCCCTATAATCCGGACACATTTGCCATGATCCATCCTTCTTGTGTACCAATACTACAGGAGCAGCGAAAGAACTTTGACTAGGTTGAATTATACCCGCCTCTAACATTTCTGTAATCATACATTCAATTTCGCTCTTTTGGACGTAAGGATATCTATAAGGCCTGATGTTTGGAGGAACACTTCCTGGAATCAAATGAATAGCATGATCATAATCACGAATAGGTGGGAGTCCTTTGGGAGTTTCAAACACCTTGGAATGATTGTCCAAGACTTGTTGGAGATCTGCAGAAATAGATGATTTTGATGTTGGAACTTCTAGTGAGCATAATTGTGCAATTACGCCTCGCTGTTCTTTCTTTAGAAGCTTTGTCATGACATTAGAGCTTATTATCCTTCCTGGCTTCCCCGCAATACCCTGTAATTCAACTTCCTTTCCTTCTGAAAAAAATTTCAAGAAAAGTTCTTGAAAATTAAAAGCTACCGTCCCCAAAGATTGTAACCATTGTACTCCTAGTACAACATCAGCACCTCCCATAGGAATGGAAAGCATTTGACTAGTCAATACATATTCCCCCATGGTTAGCTTGATATTATGGCATTTTCCAGAGCAATTTATAGTTCCTCCATTTGCAACCATCACTTGACATTCTGGTGCTGGGTACAAGAAACAATTTAATTCCTTGGCTACCTTACAATGAATAAAATTATGGGTGCTACCTGAATCAATCAACACTATTACCTTTTTCTTCTTGATCTGTCCTGCTATCTTGAGAGTTTGAGGAGTGCTAATTCCTGCCAGTGCATTACATGATATGGTCGGATTCATTTCTTCCTCTTCTATGGCTGGTTCCTGGTGTGTATCCTCTTCTTGTTCATTTTCTTCTTCTTCTTCACAATATATGTAAAATAATTTCTTTTCAGCACACTTATGACCTTTAGTGTATTTGCTATCACAACTGTAGCAAAGCCCTTTTGGTATTTTTTCTTCCAATTGTTGTGGTGTCAACCTTGTAGGTTGTGGAAATCTAGGCGTAGCAACACTTCCTTCTTTATAGAATTGAGTGGTAGGCTTCCTTGTCGCCATTATTTTACATTCAACTTTTCTTGCCAACCTGAATGCCTTCTCCAATGAATCAGTTCCAAAACACGAACTTCATGTTGGATGTTATCCTTTAAAGTGCCTATGAAGAGATCGATCCTGTGTTCCTCTGGAATATCAGTTACCCTTATATTCAATTTTTGGAAGTCCTCAATGTGTTGCCCCACTAAACCCTTTTGTTTGAGATTTATCAATTGGCTAAAGAAGGTGTTGCTCCTTGTATCCTCATAATGTGCTATCATTTCCTCCGTAAAAATTGACCAAGTGACAATTTTTTTACGGGAGCAAAGCCATTGATACCATACAAATGTATTTTGTTCTAAATGTAAAGTTGCAATGCGTACCTTTTGTGTGTTTTGCACGCTATGGAGATCAAAATATTGCTCCATCTGTAGTATCCATGTTACAGGATCCTTTCCATCAAACTTCCTCATATCCATTTTTGGAATATGGTGGTTCTTCTCGCCAACATTAGAGTTTATGAAATCATGATTAACATTTACTTTGTTCTCATCATGAGGTTCTTCTACTATCTTTTCACCATTAGGAAACCTTTCTTGTATCAACTTTGTCAAACCTTCCATGTCTGCTTTTAGAAAATTCTTCATGTTTTCCATTTTCTCATCGATATTAGCTTCCATGTCATCCATCTTAGATTCCATGCCAGCCTCCATGCCATCAATATTAGATTCCATGCCATCTATCTTAGATTCCACGCCTTTCTTCAAAACTTCCATGTCATTTTTTGTTGCTCTTTGCGAGAGCGAAATTTGTTGCACTTGCTCTTGTAATTTTGATATGTCATGTTGCCATTCTTCATCTTCATGAGTCATAGTAGAGCCTTCCAAAGGGTTAATGGGTGTTTAATTCTTTTTAGGGGCCATTTTATAATCCAATACCGATATCTATTCTACAATATGCCCTTGCAATCAATTCAACTTGATTCTTCAAACAAGACTTATGCAATTCGGAAAAAAATACACACCTTTTACTTGCTTTTGAGGAGCTCGATATTGAAATTGTATTATCTTTGTGATTGTGGCTCTTCAATATTTGAAATTTAGCGCTGAAGTAGCCTTCTGAATTCTCTTTTGAATGCCAGAGGTCTGACTTGATTTGGATTCTCAAAGACAAATTTATGTCCAATCTCCCACAATGACCCAATTATGGACTGGTTCAGTATAGCGAACTTGTACGACTTGCCACGTGTCACTGTTTTGTCCTTAGCCTCTGAAATTGATAGCCAAGAAACTAAAGTCCGTGTACTTGTGACCACCTTTTACGGCACTCCAATCCGATGCTCAGAGAGAGAGTTATTGAAATTTTCCCACGATCACCTTTTTGAGATGAAATTCGGGAGCCTGAAAAAGCACTACCTTCCACAGATCATATCTCCAAAAATATTGCGAACCAAGCTCTGAAATTTTTTGACGAGTTTCCTTAGGATTTCAACTTCGCACCATAAAAATTTCAGATTTTGAACCTCAGTAGAACAAAATTTATAGCGCAAATGCCACGATGACCTGTTTAGGAGCTTGAAAAAATACCTAACTTCCACAGATCATATCTCCGAAAATATTGTGAATCAAGCTCTGAAATTTTTAGAAAATATTCCTCAGGATTTCGGCTTCGCACCTTAAAAATTTCAGCTTCTGAAACTTCATAGAAAAAAATTCATAGCGAAAATGCCACGATGACCTGTTTGGAGCAGCGAAACCCTAGAATCCAAAGCTCTGATACCAAATGTTGGGAAACCAGCTCCAAAAAGAGAAGAAAAGAGATATCAATGCCTTAGAAATAAGCCACTTCGAGGGGGCAACCTCCAATACATTACATGAAATGAACAATTCTTGGATGATACAATTTACAAAACCTCCTTTCTATATATAGGAGTCCATGGGGCCATAATGTAATCCTAGTGGGCCACAAAGTAATCCTAGCTGACCTAAAAATAATAATTTAAGGGCACAATAATAACAAAATGAGGGTTACAAGGGTACAATAATAAAAATAAGGGGTTTACACTAACAATAATAAGGGACTATACTAGTGATATAATACCTAACATTGATCACTTTGTTTTGAAATTCAACCTCAGTATCTATTCTTCTTCGTCTCCTTCTTCGTCAGATGTTTTTTGCTTATTATGCTTGGCCATAAACAATACTCTTCCATTTATTTCTTCTTCTTTATCACTATCTTCATCAGATGAGGAGTTATCTTCTTTGGATAACAAACTCTTCTTAAATCATTTCTTCTTGCCTTTCTTGTTGAACTTCTTTATACCTTTCTTTCCTTTCGTAACAGCCTCATTTTGTGAGGACACTTTCCTGCAAAATGCCCAACCTCACCACAATCGAAACATATCAATGGAAGTTTACCTTTGAATTTCCCATACCTATTCTCATTTTTCACGTGAAATAGGAAAATTCTTTATCTGAAAATTCTTCTTCATATTCTTCCTTACAACTATAAGTTTCCACTTTTGGAGTATGCTTGTCCTTAATATCCTTCTTGGATGCGATGAATGTTGTTTCTAGGTGAGATATGTTGTCCTCTTCTTCAATCCTCATTTCATGTGCCATAAGAACTCCATGCAATTCAACTTTGCTGAGATTTCTTAGATTCGAACTATATTCCAAGACAGATACCTTTGGGTTGAATCTTGTCGGCAAGGTTCTAGGATATTCAGACAACAATTTATGTGTCGACAAGTTCTCCCAAACATTCCAATGCATTTGTTATTTCATCAAAACGTTGTAAGTATGCATCAATATTTCCATGTTCCTTCATTTTGAGTTCCTCAAATTTTTCCCTGTAAATTTGAAGCTTTGCTTCTTTCACATTTGATTCACCTGCATATATATTCTCAAGCTTGCTCCATATTTCTTTAGTAGTTTTTCAACTCAGTACCTTAAGATAGATAGATTTGATAAGTCCACTGTTAATGAGATATTTATCATTTTCATCATATGCCATATTTTTCTTACCTTGTTCATCTTGGGTCGTTGTAAAGCCTTTTTCAATGATTTCTCATACTTCGTATACTTGCGTCAGCAAATGAACCTACATTCTTCCACTGCAAAGTGCATAGTTAATTCCATTGAACAAAGGAACTCTATTCTTAGTATACTCCATGATCTCCTTCCAGTGGTTAGACTGTTATTGAAGGAACCAAGCTCTGATACCAATTGTTGGAAATACTAAGGGAGGGGTGAATCAATATTTCTTATCAATTATCACTTTTAAATATTTTTAGAGCATTATTTAATCTTCAATTATTCATCATGTTTCTCCGGTAACAACAATAAACAATAGAACACAATAGGCACACGAAGTTTAGGTGTAAAACCCCCTCTGAGTCAAAAACAACAGAACACTTTTCTAATAAATTATTTAATCTTCATCCCCAACTGAAATGAAAGGTACAACTTCCTAGAAATCTATAAAGGCATTCTTCTCTAGCTCCCACTGAAAGGATGCCCCAACACCCTGGTTTCTTTAGTAGTCAACTAAATGGATTGTCTGACATCCTAGACCGACATACCATTGTGAAGTGTTCACAAGCTCCAACCTGTAGGTGACTTCATGCACCAACCTAGCACCTCCCTGCCACCCTATAATGATGAGAAATAAGACAAGAGTGTGGACTCTCGTACCAGGGACAATGATCCATGATACAATACGATTCACAATGGTTTTTTTGAACTAGACCAGTCACCCAATCACAATATTACATGCAACCCAACCATAACATTATCCAACAATGACACATATACCTCCCAACAATGCCTCTCCGACCCTAGGAAGATTGACTCTTTTGCAATAATGACTCTTATAATTTCACAATGATTATTTTTACAATACTAACTTTTGACACAGCCTAAGACTTGACTTGACACTGCTTCTTTGAACACTAGCAGCTACTGAGGTATTGTTTTTATTGCTTCAAGTAATGGTACTTTGAAGTTCCATTGTCCTTCTAGTATGTGTTTGAGTTGTCCTATTGTGTCCTCCTTCCTACACATGCATTGATAAACAAGACTCAAACCAGTATATATAAAAAATACTTACATTTTCCTACAAACCAGATGTCAGAGAAATATTCAAAATTCAAATGTAAATACGTTCAACATTTATGAACAAAACCCAATCAAAACATACATACAAAATACTTACATTGTCTTGCAAAAACACGTCATAGATGATAATCAAATTAAAATTCAAACACTGATCATACATACCTTGTTGCAGCAGACTTACCCTGGACTTTTGATGTGTTTTCCTTACTGCAGTGATCCTTGAATGCATATTTTTTCTTGCCTTCTATAAGCTCGATATTGAATCTATTGTATCTATATAATTTCAGATCTCCAAGGTCTGAAATTACACCCTATGGTAGCTCTTTGAGTCCTCTTTCCAGCGTTGCAGGTCTGATCAATATTGGATTCTTCAAGAAATATTTATGCCCAATCTCCTACGATGACCTGATTATAGATTGGTTCAGTACAGAGAACTTGTACGAAGTGCCATGTGTCACGGTTTCAACCTTCGGTCCTGAAAACGATATCCAACAAACTACAGTTCATCCTTTTTCTATCACTTTTTACGAAATATGAATCCAATGCTCAGAGAGAACGTTGTGACGATTTTCCCAAGGTCACCTGTTTGACATGAAATTTGGGAGCTTGCAAAAAACCTAACTTCCTCAGATCATATCTCCGAAAATATAGCGAACCAATATCTAAAATTCGGTCACTCACGTCATCCGAATTTCGGTTCAAATGGGTTTTTGTTTCAGCATCTGAAGCATTGCAGAAAAAAAATTATAGCGATAATGCCACGATGACCTGTTTTAAGTAGAGAAATCCTTGCATTAGGAGGATATGAGGGTCACAATTTATATAAATTATTAGATTAAAATGGTCTTCAACAAGTGAACGTTGGAGGGATTTTAGAAGTTTAAAAAATTATTAATTATTGACTATTCAATGAACACAACCAATTATTAGTGTCATGCCACAACCCCATGGGGTTTTCGCCCACTAACTGGGGTTATTAACTTCAAACATGAATATCCCTCAAACTGTGAAGAATTATGTGGTGTGCCATATATCAACGGAAACATCTCGATAAGTAGAAACCATCTAAAATATCCTTGACTCAGAATAGAGTAAGTTTTCAATTCAAAATTCCTGTGAAAGGTTGGGGTAGCCCCCGGTGCTGCTTGGGTTGACATCCATGACAACGACTGAAAAACAGCAGTGACAGTGATGATTACAAGCTACTTCCTAGTCTTGGAAGTATATCTCTCGCAAAGAGGGGGTGTTGAGATTTGGTAACATAGGGTGTACTCCAAGCCATAGGGTGACTGCTAGAGGGAAGATTGTGGGGATTGAGTTCAATGGCCTAAAGTAGTTGGTATATTGATAGAGGTAGGTGTTGTGGAACGAAAGTGAAGGACCCACAGTGTATAAGATGCGACAAAGCAGTTGCAGTTGCATGGTAAAACAACTAGATCGTCAATGTATCTTGTATCTTGTATTATTGTACTATTGGATATTTGAGGGCCATTGTCTCTTGTACGGGATCCCTAGATTATTGTATTATTCAGTTGGATTAATATAACAAAGTTGGGTTATTGTACATATTGTGTAAAAAGTTGTGTATATTTTGTGCTCTAGTAGATCTATTGTTTTATATTATTATGTTGTGCAAAGTAAACATTTTTTGATACTTGGATTAGCAGCATTAGTGATTTAAGATTATATCCTAGACTCCAGTATTGTTAAAATAACAATATCAAACCTACTTCCTTTTGTGGTACCATGGAGAAATTTTCACTCTTCAATCTTGTGACAAGTTCCAGGCCATTCTTCTTGCTTATCACTTCCATCTTCAGCATTGTAGGTGAGGCATTGCATTGATCCTTTCAAGACTTCAAGTTGATCATCACTTCCTCATGAAAGTGACCTTCTTTGACCTTCAGGTTATCTTTTCACAATGCTACCGTTTTATTCCTAAGATGTCCACATATTGACTTCACAATTTCCAAGTACCCGATATTGAGCTTCCCTCAAAAAATTTCATCCATATAGTTGAACTTGCTTCCACTGCCATCAAATATCCCTGCATCATTCTTCTAGGCAGAAAAAGTAACATGTTAACCAGATAACCAACAATAATCAAAATCAAACTTACCTTACCATGATAACTTTCTCATCCAAATATCAACATCCTCAAGGTCAATATCCACATGAATCTTCCTTCATGCATCAGAGTTCCCAAGGATTGAACTTGAATACCAGGTCACAAATTTTTCTTCTAAAGATTATTCTAGATGTTAATCATTATAGTCTAGAGAAATTCTTAATATTTTATACATCATTAAGTCAAATACTTCCTTTCAAACATCATAAAATCAAACTAAGCATGTTACAATATTTTATCCATATGAACCTTATACAAGATTCACCATCAATGCGCATTCTTATGCTTCTAATTCCATCATATATATATATATATATATATATATATATATATATATATATATCACAAAGAGCCTGCAACCTAAACCATTGCATTTATTCATCCTTTTACTAGTATTGTTTCCACATTACATGGAATGTATACTAACTTTGTCATGGTGCTTCTCCCAAGAACCTTCTATAATGATGTTTCTTCCAAGATCATAATGATACCTCTAAGCAGGATGACTTCCTATAACATAATTTTAGACAATTCTTGGGTGATCAATATGAAAATGGTCTATCTATATTCTTAAAGACTTTCTACAAAGTAACTTAACCAAGTAGACTCTACATACACTACTACCACATGCTTCTATCTATGATGCTATATAAAATCAAGTAAACAACAACAATGCATATTAGCCTAAAATGACCAACTTTACAAAGAACCTAATAATCAATATGCCTTATTTAATAGTAAAGATATTTTACTTCTTTTTTTGGCTTCTTGTCAGTTTCACCTGTTTCCTCAGCTATATGAGCTTCACACCTTTCCTTTCTCTTGTTGCTTTGTTGCCTTGGGCAGTCCCTCTTATACTATCCAAACTCAATGCACTTAAAATCATTGAACCTTGCACATGTCTTTCTTCTTGGAATTTCAAAACTTTCCCTTCTTTATCTTCTTGAATAGGGCTAGCATTAGAGGTAATTCTAGCCTAAAAGTGGTCTCCTAAAAAAAAATAATAAAATAATAGTTAAAATAATAAATTAAGAGTTATTTATTTTGGAGGGAAAAGAAGAAAACTACTTTTTTTAATTATATTTTTGGATTGTCTCCTTATAGGTTTACTCAATTTTCAAGTTTAGAAAGTTATTAGATGCTGAATTAAACTCCACATCCAACGCGTACCCATTATGCATACTTTTGAGAAGACCCACATTGATAAAAAAAATGCAGATACATTAAAAAACGTGTTGAAGCACACTTTTTTAATGTATCTGTAATTTTGATCAAGGTAAGTCTTCTAAAAATTATGCATAATGGATACTTGTTGGATGTGGAATTTAATTTTGCATCCAATGAGTGTCTAAACTTGAAATTTGAGTAAACCTATAAAGAGATAAGTCAAAAATACAATTAAAAAAATAGTTTTTTTTTATTTTCCCTCCAAAATATTTACATGTACCTCCTTTTAAATTTAAATCATTTTGATTGGTTTACATATTATGACATGGAAATTACACGAAAATTTCATGGGAACTTTTAGGTTGAAATTTCCTCTAATGAAGGATTGAGACTGCTTATCTTATCCAATGTCATATTTTCCTTAATACTAGATTCTTCCAAAATGCATTGTGCTCGCAACTCATCAAATGGAGTTGAATTTTTCTTGGACTAAATGCATGCTCCAAAGTTGATTCATTATTGTGTCAATGCATTTAGTACACAAATGGTCACTTCTGAATCAGATATTGTTTCCCCAAGTCCTTACAGATGGTGTCTTAGCTAAGAGACTTTCATGAGAAACGATGCAATATCGTCATCCTTTGATTTATTTATTCTATATAACTTATTTCGCAAAAACATATTTTTTCATGATGTACTTACAAAGTACAAATTCACTAAATTGTCATGCATATCCTTGGAAGTCTTTAAATTTGCAACAAATTAAACAAGAGAATATTTAATGGATTCAACTATGATCCTTTGAGCCCTTACTTCCCCTTTCTTGTACTTCTCTATTTTCTGTGTCTTCTCTTTGCTAGGTTTAGTAATTTCCCCAATAAAATATTCCATTACTTCATATTTTGTGAGTATTAGCTCAACCCTTTTCTTCCATGCTAGATAATTTCATGCTCCAACAAGCTTATTGCATAAAGAACCCATATGAGTCGTAGATTCCGATGGGATGTAATACTTACTTAATAATCAAGATACTTCTCTTCCTTGATGATGCCTCCAACCTTCTTGATGCCTTCAAGATCTTTGAAGAGACTTTATCGAAAGATGTTCCCTAATATTCTTCCAATAACAACTTCCAAGAGTGATGAATGATAAGATCCTTTGATGCTTCCTTTCAAGAGGTCTACCAATGAGTCTTCAACTAGATCCTTCAAGCCTGAAAATCCTTCTTGAAGTATTCTCCTTCAATATTTCCTTGAAAGTTTCCTTTTTCATTCCCCTTAACAAGTAATTCCTTCTAGTGTCCTTCCAACTACCTTCCCTGTTCACCTTAGCTTGGATACCACGTTGGGAAATGTAAAGTGGCAGCTTATTAATTCGTATTTTCCTTCCCTTTAATATTTTATTATGAACTTTATTAATCTTCTTGATGCTATTTAGTTAAATATTTTCATCAAAAAAATATCAAGAATGAATCATCAACAACAGAGTACACAAAAAATAGGCTCTCATCCAGGGCAAAACCCCTCTAAGGGGAAAACCCAGAAAAATATTCTCTTCTTATAGAATCTGCTTCAATTGAGACACAAAGACCCAAACCCTAGACCAATTCCTTCTCCAAGTACAAAGTCAACACTCCAACAAGTCCTTCCCTGAATTTGCACCAACCAGCTTCAAATTGCAACTTTGACATGTTAGCTTCAATACTGCAACTTCGACCCATAAATTTTTGCCTTGTAGCTTCCCTAGAAAACCTAATCATGCTTCCTCTTGAGACCTTCCTAGAGCAAGACAACTCTTCCTAAGGTCAACGAGGTTGAGGTATGGCATTATCCCTTCCAACTAAAGGATTATGCACTTCATCCTGCTGCAACTCATCCTGCAACTTCGGCCTCATTTTGCAACACCAGGAACTCTAAAATCTTTAACGTGTGAGAGAGATAAAGCCCAAAACAAAGATTTTTCGTCCTTTCTTCTCCTATACCTTCTCTTGCTTTTTCCTTCTTCTCAACTACAGATCGAATTCTTTATTGAGAGATCAAACTTCTTAAGTGAGTGACTTCTCGATGAGGTTGAATGCTTCTTTATATAGCCTTTCTAGGAGATCAAATTTCCTCCTTTAGGCTGACTTGTAACTGTCAGGGTCGACTTGTACTTTTGGAGTTTCCAAGACTTTCTAGACACAAAAATAATTCTTTTTACAATTAAATTTTTCCCATAATGGTCTTATAAACATGATGTTGACTCCTTTGATTCATGACAATAAATCCTAAGACCTAACACACCCTAGAAGCATGAAGAACATGCATTTACCTAGAAGACCATCAATAAAAAGCATGAAACCAATGCTTTAATAATAATAATTTTTTATACTTTTCTCTTGTTTGTTACATAGGATACATATTGAAATGAGTACAACAATTATGAAGACCAAAAATAGTTACAATTTCAATATTGAAGGGTGGACTAACAACATGTCACTTCCCTTTGGTGGTTGGGAACACCTAATAGGATCGTCTTTTAACCACTCTTATCGAGGGATGTAACACCATTAAGTGACTAAGGCCCCAAATTTTAGAAGAGAAGCCATGAAGTGTTATGGTGCCCAATTCTTTCAAGCTTGGTTCACTTAGATGTACTAATGATTAATGTGCATGATGATGAAAGTTGCAACACTAGATATTGTGTGTAATTGGAAGATTGACACATATATAGGTATGGCAAACATAGCTAGGGTCCAAGTCCTCTAACGGGACATATTGATACCCACATGTGATTTTTGGAGCATCCCTTGGACTCCAAACAATTGTGGAGCATCATTCATAGTCATGGGCATCTTCAACACGCACAGCTTCTACACTTTTCCTTGTATTTTTCATGAGATGATGCACTTAGACCAGTTTGTGCCTAGCCGTATTATCACATGTATATGGTGTAGAATTTGATCTGTTAGGTCCCTATATTATTAGTGCAGTCCCTTATTGTTGTTAGTGTAGTCCCCTTATTGTTATTTTTGTACCCCTATAGTCCCCATATTGTTATTATTGTGCCCCATAAAATCCCACTATTGTTATTGTTGTGTCCTTACATTATTATTGTTACATCGGCTAGGATTATATTGTGACCCCGTGGACTCCTATATATAGAAAGGAGCTTTTGTCATTTGTATCTTCCAAGAATTGTTCATTTATGTAATGTAAAGTGGTTGCCCCCTCAAACTGGCTGATTTCTAAGGCATTGATCTCTCTTTTCTTCTATTTTGGGAATTGGTTTCATAACATTTGGTATCAGAGCTTTAGATTCTAGGGTTTCGCTGCTTCAAATAGGTCATCGTGGCATTTTCTCTATAATTTGTTTTCTACGAAGGTTCAAAAGCTAAAAAAACCCCTTTGCGAAGAAATCCTGAGGAACTTCGTGTAAACATTTCAAATTTTGGTTCACAATATTTTTAGAGATATGATTTGTGGAAGTTAGGGTTGTTGCAGCTCTCAAATTTCATCTCAAAGAGGTGACCTTGGGAAAATCGTCATAAATATCTCTCTGAGCATCGGATTGGAATTCTGTAAAAAGTGGTTGAAAGTACATGGACTATAGTTTCCTGTGTATCAATTTCAGAGCCTAAGAAGGAAACAATTACATGTGGAATGTTGTACAAGTTCGTTCTACTTAACCAGTCCATAATTAGGTAATTTTGGGATATTGGGCATAACTCTGTCTTGAAGAATCCAAATCAGGTCACACGTGTGGCATTGGAATGAATATTCAGAGGGCTAATAAAGGACCGAAGATAAAATCTCAGAGATCTGAAATTACAGAGATACATCAGTTTCAATATCAAGCTCCTAAAAAGAAAGAAAAATGTGTGTATTTATTTTTCAAATTGCATAAGTCTTGTTTGAAAATAAGTTTGAAGTGATTCCAAGGGCATATTGAAGCATAGATATTTGTATTGTGTTCTCAAATGTCCCCTAAAAAGAATTCAACACCCATTAAGCCCTCAGAAGGCTCTACTATGACTCATGAAGAGGAAGAAGTGCAACATGATATATCAAAATTACAAGACCAAGTGCACCAAATTTTGCTCTTGCAATGAGTAACAAAAAATCAAATGGAAGTTTTGAAGAAAGGCATGGAAGCTAAGATGGATGGCTTGAAGAAATGTGTGGAATCTAAGATGGATGGTTTACAGAATGGCATGGAAGCTAATATGGATGCCATGGAAGCTAAGATGAATGACATGGAAGCTAAGATCGATAAAAAAAACTGAAAGAAACATGGAATACATCAAGAATGATCTAAAAGCAGACATGGAAGGCTTCAAGGAAGGTTTGACAAATTTGATACAAGAAATGATTCCTAATGGATGAAAGGTAGTACAGAAACTCATGATGAGAAAAAAATAAATGTTAATCATGATTTCATTAACTCTAATGTTGGATTGAAGACCCACCATATTCTAAGGATCGATATGAGGAAGTTTGATGGCAAAGATCCCGTAACATGGATACTACAGATAGAGAAATATTTTGATCACCATAATGTGAAAAAAAACACAAAAGGTACACATTTCAACTTTATATTTAGAACAAAATACATTTGTATGGTATCAATGGCTTTTCTCTCATAAAAAAATTGTCACTTAGTCAATTTATACAGAGGAAATGATAGCACATTATGAGGATAGAAAGAGAAACACCTTCTTTAGCCAATTGATAAATCTCAAACAAAAGGGTTCAATGGTGGAGCACATTGAGGACTTCCCAAAATTTAATATAAGGGTAACTGATATTCAAGAGGAACACATGATTGATGTCTTCATAAGGACTTTAAATGATAACATCCAATATGAGGTTCACCTTTGGGAACCTGATTCATTGCAGAAGGCATTCAGGGTGACAAGAAAAATTGAATGTAAAATTATGGTGACAAGGAAGCCTACCACTCACATCTATAAATATGGAAGTGTTTCTACCCTAGACTTCCACAACCTACAAGGTTGACACCACAAAAATTGGAAGAAAAAAGAGCAAAAGGGCTCTGCTACAGTTGTGATAGCAAATATACTAAAGGTCATAAGTGTGCTGAGAAGAAATTAATTTACATAGATTGTGCAGAGGAGGAAGAAAATGAACAAGAAACTTCAAAAGAAGAGGATATACACCAGGAACCAACCCTAGAGAAAGAAGAAATGAGTCTGACCATATCCTGTAATGCATTGGAAGGAATTACCACTCCTCAAACTCTCAAGATAGGACGTGTAAAGAATAAAAATTTAATAGTGTTGATTGTTTCGGGTAGTACCCATCATTTTATTCATTGTAAGGTAGCCACGGAATTGAATTGCTTCATATACCCAGTGCTAGAGTGTCAAGTGATGGTTGCAAATGGAGGAGCTATAGATTTCTATGGAAAATGCCATAATACCAAGCTAACTATGGGGGAATATGTATTGAATAGTCCAATGTTTTCCATTCCAACGGGAGGTGTTGATGTTGCACTAGGAGTACAATGGTTACAATCATTAGGGATGATAGCTTTTAATTTTCAAGAACTTTTCTTGAAAAAAATTTCGGAAAGAAAAGAAGTTGAATTGCGGGGTATTGCAGGGAAATCGAGAAAGATAATAAGCTCTAATTTCATGACAAATATTCTGAAGAAAGAACAATGAGGCGTAATTGCACAATTATTCTCACTAGAAGTTCCAACATCAAAATCATCTATTTCTCCATATCTCCAAAAAGTCTTGGACAATCATTCAAAGTGTTTGAAACTCCGAAAGGACTCCCACCTATTCGTGATCATGATCATGCTATTCATTTGATTCCAAGAAGTGTTCCTCCAAACATCAGGCCTTATAGATATCCTTATGTCTAAAATAGCGAAATTAACGTATGATTGCAGAAATGTTAGAGGCTGGTATAATTCAACCTGGTCAAAGTTATTTCTCTGCTCCAGTAGTATTGGTGCACAAGAAGGATGGATCATGGCGCATGTGTCTGGATTATAGGGAGCTCAATAAGCTCACTATTAAAGATAAATTTATCATTCCTGTGATTGATGAATTATTGGACGAATTACATGGAGAAATTTATTTTACCAAGTTGAATCTTTGTTCAAGATATCATCATATTAGAATGAATACTGAAGATATTCTGAAAACAACATTTCGAACTCATGAGGGTCATTATGAATTTTTGGCCATGCCTTTTGGCCTTACTAATGCGCCTTCTACATTTCAAGGGTTGATGAATTCTATTTTCAAACCCTTCCTTAGAAAAATTGTGTTAGTATTTTTTGATGATATATCAATCTACAACAAGTCTTGGAAGGATCATGTTCAACATGTTGACAGGGTGCTCAAAATATTGGAGGAGAAACAATTATTATATGCAAAAACCTTCAAATGTTTCTTTGGAGTACAAGAGGTGGTATATCTAGGTCATATTATATCTCAAGAGGGTGTCAAGGTATACCATAAGAAAATTAAAGCCATTAAGGAATGGAAAGTCCCTACAACCATAGAGTAGTTGCGAGGATTTCTTGGGTTAACGGGGTATTATCGCAAGTTTGTTAAAAATTATGGGAGAATAGCAGCACCTCTAACAAGATTACTGAAGAAAGATGCATTTTCATGGACTCATGAAACAACTAAGGCTTTGAACATTTTAAAGAGGCAATGTTCCTAGCACCAGTCTTAGCTACACCAGACTTCAGAAAAACATTTGTTGTGGAATGTGATGCCTCAAGAAATGGAATTGGTGTTGTTTTAATGCAAGAAGGAAGACTCATTGCTTTTGAAATTCGTCCAATCAAATGAAAGTATTTACAGAAGCTATTTATGAGAAGGAAACGTTGGCAATACTACATGCACTAAAGAAATGGCGACCTTATCTAATGGAAAGACACTTCAAGGTAAAAATTGATCATGATAGTCTTAAATTCTTTTTGGAAAAAAGACTATCTTCATAAGAGGAGCAAAATGGGTCACAAAGATATTGGGTTACGACTTTGAAATCATCTACAAAAAATGAAAGCTAAATGTTGTTGCAGATGCACTCTCAATAAAGAATGAGGAGGTGGAACCATTTCTTTGTGTCATTTCTATTATCCAACCAGATTGGATAACCGAAGCAAGGGAGGAAATGGAAGAATTACAAAGAAGTGTGGACACTCATTCAAAAGTTGCAACAAGATCCCAATACATCGGATATTCCTTATGGTACAAAGATCACTTATATATTTGTAATAATTCCCAACTAAAACAAAATATTCTTTTGGAATTGCACACCTCTCCCTCAGGAGGACACTCGGAATTTTTAATAACTTACTACAGGGTGAAGAAAGATTTTTTTGGGATGGCCTTAAATCTGATATTCAAAAGTTTGTGGTGGAATGTTTGGCTTGCCAGCAAAATAAAGTTGAGACAATTAAGACCACTGGTCTGTTACAGCCTTTATCCATTCCAAGTCAACATTGGGAGGAGGTTTCAATGGATTTTATAACAATTTTACCTAAGTCCGACAGAAACAGTGTCATCATGGTGGTAGTTGATAGACATACCAAGTATGCACATTTTTGTGCATTATCTCATCCATTTAAAGCAAGTACATTTGCTACTAAATTTATGGAAACAATTCAAAAGCTACATGGAAACCCAAATATTATTGTAAGCGACATAGATCCCATTTTCACTAGAAATTTTGGGACGGAATTATTTTTTTGTTTGGGTACTCAACTAGCTCATAGCTCATCTTATCATCCTCAATCCGATGGGAAAACTGAGATAGTGAACAAATGTTTGAAAGGATGTCTTCGTTGTTTTGTATTTGATAAACAAACACAATGGGTCAAGTGGTTACCTCTGGTTGAATGGTGGTATAACACTTCCTGCCATACTGCAGCAAAAATGACCCCATTTATGGCACTTTATGTATATCATCCATTGTCCATCACACCATCTTTAAGAGAAAATTGTAAGTTTCAAGCAGTGGAATATCACATTGAACATCAACAACACGTTCTCCAACTCTTAAAGGATAACCTAAATTTGGCACAAGATCAAATGAAACAAGCAGATCAACATCACAGCGAGAGAAGTTTTGATGTAGGAGACTGGGTATTTTTACGGCTACAACCATACAAACAAATGTCCCTCAAGAAAGATAAGAAGGATAATAAATTATCACCGAAGTACTATGGTCCTTACAAGGTGTTGCAAAATATTGGTACTATGGCATACAAATTAGAGCTTCCTACTTCTCGAGTGCACCCATTTTTCCATGTTTCATGTTTAAGAAGGTTATAGGTGACAAACTTCAAGTTCAAACAATATTTCCAGAACTTGATGATGAAGGAAAAATCATATTGAACCTGAAGCAGTCACGGAAACAAGAACTCGACAGCTGTGAAATCGATCAATTTCAGAGTATCTCATCAAGTGGAAGAACTTACCCACTAAAGATTCCACATGGGAGGATGATAATTTTATACAGAAGCATCCATAGCTACTCAAGCATTGAGGACAACACTTTTTTAAAGGAGAGGGGCATGTTAGGTCCCTATATTACTAGTGTAGTCCCTTATTGTTGTTAGTGTAGCCCCCTTATTGTTATTGTTGTACCCCTGTAGTCTCCATATTGTTATTATTGTGCCCCATACAATCCCAATATTGTTATTGTTGTGCCCTTACATTATTATTGTTAGGTCGGCTAGGATTATATTGTGACCCCATGGACTCCAAAATATAGAAAGGAGGTTTTTTGATTTGTATCATCCAAGAATTGTTCATTTATGTAATGTAAAGGAGGTTGCCCCCTCAAAGTGACTGATTTCTAAGGAGTTGATATAACTTTTCTTCTATTTTGGGAGCTAGTTTCATAACATGATCTAGGACCTAGATGAGATTTATATCATGCCTTGAGACATGGGAGGGGTAGTACCATTTTCAGTGCCTTTAAAATTGGAGCACAGATAGATATTTGATCACTTGGAGACCCCTGAGACCTAGTTTTGTTCCCCAAACCCACATTATGCAAGCAAGCCTACCATGCCAATGGATTTCATAGTTCCTAGCCTTCATATTGTTGTAGTGGAACATTTGTCAAACTCCAACAAAATGGAGAAAAGAATGGTGGAGTTGTTGTAGTTTTAAGAGGATCGATTCCTAACATGTTTTCACCAGAATGTACAAAAATATCGGGAGAAGACCTGGCACAATCGTCATATCAAGTAGAAGGAATTCCAACTTAGCAATTTAGTTTTGTCGTATGATAGAAAATTTCTCAAGCTCCCTGGCAAGCTTCAAATGCATTGGCTAGAGCCATATGTTATTAAGTATGTCACAGAAGCAAAATATGTTTCGCTAGAAAAGATAAATAGTGAACCATTGTAAGGACTTGTTAATGGAAGTCGATTGAAACTGTACCAGGACAGTCGGTCTACCCTTCAAGATTGATTTGTGTTGTATAGCAAAAAAGGAATGAAAAAAATGTTTTTTGTGTCTACAAGTATGTCTTCATGGATCATGGTTACATGCACAAGAGAGCAGGTATGACACAATTAACTGTCAATTTCGCAGTAAAAGCTAATGCACCATGTACTTATAAATACAGAGAAATTGTAAATATAGGGTTCAGATGGAGCACACAATGTGGGAATCACATGTAAAGGGGAATACAAATGGCAATCAACAAACAATGTAACATAAGCCAAAAAAAGGGGCAGAAAAAGGCACCAGAAAAAGCGCATGCCACCCATGTGCACTGGGCTCCGTGGAGTTTCATTAGGATCATCTTAAAGCATATTAAAAGAAAAATCCAATAAATATTATCGGAAGTGACAAGAAATTTGCTAACACGACTCTCAAAAGGGCCATGTACAGAAAAACTAACTTAATTACCTAAAGAACCTTCCCAGCTCAAATGATCCAAACATGGCCAAATATATTTTAAAGTTTTTCTAATCATGGAAAAACAAATTGAAATTATTGTGCCTAAGAGAAGCATGCGAAGTCAATAAAATAGCCCTAGTCTCTTCTGAATTCAACCTTAATCGTTTTGAGCTTTTGCACTCTATGAATTGATCTAAGAAGCGAAGTAGAGAGCAGAGTGAGTTGTAGAGCTATAATTGCAAAACCAACAGACCAATTGTTAGAGCCTCCACAAGGATCTACATAGTGTCATGGCTTCTTCATCAGTACCTAAAAACGCAAAAACAAAGGGCATTGTTGTTGCGCCAACTCTAGAACCAGCGACAATACCCAAAGCCCAACCACCTAAAGAGCCAGAATACAGAACAATTACATTAACTATTCCACCTGGAGTAATATATCAAGGAGACATACAGGGGATATGGACAAATTGAAATAAAATGAACACAAACTCAAGGACTTCAAGAAATTTTCAAAGGTTGCAGAGGACAAATATGCCATGAGATTGAGCAACAGACAAATTGATTGTCATCAAAGTTCAACAGTGGGTCGCAAGCCTGGAGAATTCGGGCATCCTAAACTTGTTGGATATTCACCACTTTGACAGTCACAAGCCTGGAGAAGTTGGGCATCCAAAACTTGTTGGATATTCACCACTTTGACAGGTGCGTAGAGATCAATACCTATGTCAATTTTTTGTTCACTTGTGTGCATGTGGATTCTTATGGCCGAATGAGCTAGTTGAGATCGATACCTATTTAATTTCTCGAGTTAGGGTGTTGCCAACCAACAGTAAACATCCAAAGCCCTTGTTGACAAGAAAAGCGAGAATTTAGTGGTAAAAGAAATCACAAAGAAGTATTCCAACATTCGCGGATCGCGTGGAGTGATGATCTCCACCATAAATGATGAGTCTATGAGGTTCCCCAAACAACTCATGCCTGAAAGTTACTATATAAATGTAGGAAAGATCGATGTCCACTAGGCATAGTGGCTACAACTACAAAATGTGTGGCAAGTGTCCAAATGAAGTGGGTGACCTTGCTCAATCAGTGCATGCAAGATTCTCTTGAAGCCCAGCACAAGAAGACAAGGTTTCATTGCTCCTAGATCTTTATTTTGATAACACTCACGACTTGCCAAATTCCAAAATATAATACCGCAGAGAAACAGCGACAAATGGATAACAATGCAACATTCTATGTAAGGAAGGAGAGCATCAACCATGTCATTCAAAAGTTAACTCACATTCCCTTTCAAATTGTTGAAGCTTACAAATTTGTGGTGAGGTTTCGCACCACACCACAATCCATGTACATTCAAGTTGGCATAGACCAAGAGAAACGGAGGTTGTAGTGCCACTACAAGCTCGATGAGTACACTGTGAAGTAGATCATGAACGAGTGACCACCAGAATGCACCTACTACATCGACACCAAAGACGCGACATCCAAAAAATGGTGAAGAGGAACAACACAATGGGGCATCGCAGAAGTCTAGAAACATGTAAAGGAAGAACAACAGTGACCATCGTAGGGATAATCTATCAAAGAAGAGGCACTTCAATTAAGTAGCAAAAGGTCATAGAAGGGATCAACCAGTCGGCGGCACACCATTAGAGAGAAAATAAAGGCCAAAAAGATGACTTGTACAAAGACATCGTCTCTGTCAGAGGACCTGGAAAGAATTTCTAGATAGATAAATGAGGTGTTCGAACAGGCAAACACCCATTTTGTCTCCACCATTCAAAAGGCAATACAGGAGCAAAAGGACGTACAGATTACGACACAGGAACAATTGGAGAAATTGTGACAGTTGATCAAATCCACTAGAGCTATGACCCCACAACTAGTAGCAATGGACCCCATTGTTGCCACAAAGAAGATGAGAAAATCCCAGGTACTAAAAGATAGGTAGACATAATTTCAACCTTCTTATGCATCAGTGAAGCGTTGTGCACTGTCTATTCCACCAATGCCACTACAGTTTTTAGACACAAATCCATCAGCACTCATAGTCATTGTCATATATTGACATTATTCTTTCACAATTGTCATTGAAGAACTTAAGTCAACTCTAATAAAGTGTCACATAGGAGTTGCAGTTATGCATGTACGTTACCTCAACAAAAACTAGTTCAACTAGATAGAAACTATGGAACTTTGCAAGTTGATTGTGCATAGTTGTTCAAGGAGAAACAACAAGAAGTAGAGAGAGAGAACTTGAGATAAGCGAAAGAGCATATATAACCTCCTCCTTGATGTTGAACCAGACATTGACACACCTGCAGAAAGGAAGCTATCAAAGATGGAAGAGATTGTTTGGTGCCTAAAAGTGAAGGTTGACGAACTGCAACTATAGGCACAATCAACCACTCCACCAGAAAAGTTGCAACAAAGGGAAATGGATAATGAAGCATTTGGATCGTTCAAAAATTCATGAGGCCTTGACTTTGAATGCATCAGATTATATAAAGTGGGAGTAGACATATGGAACAAGTTGCAGGGTAATGTCGAGCTAAGGGAATTTGCAACTCAGATTCATACTACGCAGGTAGAGGAGCGAATTAATTCATGTACAGTTGTTCGTTCCATTTAGTATCAGAGTTATTTGATCCTCGAGTCACTCGCCACTATGCAGAGCCACGCTCTCTGATCCAGGTCCTTAATTGTCAAATTCGTCAGCATTATTGTCATTGAAGCGTTTCACTACCATAATTTGGAGTTTCTCCATGTCGCCATTTAAGCCTTTAGCCATTATATATATATTAAAAAAAAAGAGTTAAAAAAAACTTATATTTCAAAAAAAAACATTAAATAAATAGACAAACAAACAAACAAAAATTGAAAATAAAATCATATATAAAAAAAATAATTAAAAAAAAAAAAAAACGAAACAAAGTTAAAAGTTATAATGTAAATGAAAAAAATAAAAAGCTTCACCGATGGGTTGATGGGTGTAAATGCAACTGTCGTTGAGCGTGCCTCCATAGCCAACTGTTGATTTTTGGGTACCAACGGATGTGCTCTAGCTCCAAAATTTTGTGGAGGGGCTAGAACACATGAAATCTCCAAAAGACCCAGAAATCGTTTGGAGAAATTCTGCCCGAAATGAATGTTATTCAAATAATTAATTATTTTTAATGGAGCCTACGTTAAAACTTAGGAAATTAAAATAATTAAAGTGAATTAATATAAATGTGGGCGAGAAGCTTCTAAGTAACAAGGATCAACTATGTTTTAATCTTAGTCATTAATTAAATATTTGATCACAGCCGTTGATTTCTCAACAGGAAAAGTATAAAGGAAGGCTTGAGGGTCAGTTGGAGAATACACATACAGTGAGTGAATGAGATCGAATTATTTTGATGGAGCAATGCTCCGATGAAGATAAGATCTAAGTGATTCAGTGCAGTGAGAGGCAGAAGCAGTTATTGGTCGGGAGATCTTCTCCGAGACCAAGAGTGCATAGCAAAGAGGTAACAAAGACAGCAGAGGAAGCAGTGCAGCCACTAGGAGAGGTGATGCAGTCCCAAGAAGGGGTGACGTAGGGCCACGCAGTGACTGTGCAATGTTTCCAAGGGGCACTCTGAGTTTTGTTGGAGATCGGGTTTCTGAGCAAGGAGGGTTGAAACTCAATTTTTCGAGAGGCGGATCGATTCAAAGAAGAGGTGACATAGTCCTCAGCCATCCCTACACAGGCCTATGCATCTACTACGCAAACGCAATGCAGAGGGAGCTGGGGTTTCACCAGTTCGGATCCGAATCAATCGAGACTTGCAGTGTGAGGTAAAACTCACTATTTTATTTGTCTGCCATGAATTCTCTGTATTGGATAGTGAGCAAGGCATCCAGAGATTGTACTCAGAAAATTGTTGCTTAATAACAAAAACCCTCAGATCTACTGCACCGGTTTTCTCGCGTTAGGTTTTTTCAAGGACGTTTAATCCAAAAATAAGTGTGTCCTTTGTGTGATTATCTCATCTTATTTTTAAGTTCTTGATCTGTATAATAGTGTAGGTTGCAATATATTTCCATTAATATGTACTGAATAATTTTGTAAATAACTCGTTAATTGAAGAACACAAATAGGAAACACAAATCAGTTAACTGAATTAGGATTGTTAAACACCATGTTGAAACACACACATGGTGTATGAGGAAGATGAACACACACACACAAGAGACTCAACACAATGAAGGATAAGCGTGAGGCTTTCTTATTTTCCATTATACAAAGATGTACATTTATAGTACAATGGTGTGACTCTTGGTTTCACATTCCAAGGTCACTTGGACTCCATTGTGACTTTTCGCATTCCACACCTACCCATGTAGGATTAGGTGTTCCAACATCGCCCCTTAATCCGAAGGGGTATGTGTGAGTCCAAGAAAAGAGTTGTAATATAAATCTGCAAAGTATACATGGCAGCGCTTGGCTGAATCAACTCTCTGAAATGTTGGAAAAAAGAGGTGGTTTTAGGATGACCACCAACACTGGAATGCAAAACTTGTTGCAGTTCCCGGAACTCTTCCAAAACTAGCAAGAAGCTGAAGGCTTCTGCTAGAGGAATTGTTCCTCATATAAAAGGGAGACCTTCAACCTAAAAGAAGGGAGGTCTACTACCGGTGATGGTTTTAGGATTACCAACAACTCTGGAATGCTTTGAAGCATTTCCTGGAACTCAACCAATGCTGGCAAGAAGCTGAAGGTTGCTACGCTGAAGGCTTCTGCTAGAGGAATTGTTCCTCATATATGAAAGGGAGACCTTCGACCTAAAAGAAGGGAGGTCTACTAACTGTGGTGGTTTTAGGTTATCCACCAACCAAAGATGATGGTTTAAGGTTGTCCATCAATTGAAGGCATGCTCATGGGCATCCGTGTCTCTGGCTACATCTCTGAATCTGGAATGACGAATTGTGGCTCAGGCTCGCTTGAACTGCTGTGTCTCTGGCTACAACTTTGAACATGGAATGAGAGATTGTGGCTCAGGCTCGCTTGATCTGTCGTCGAAGCTTGTACATGACCACCATTTTCCCCCCTGTCAGGGACAAGGTGAGATGATGGCGAAAACTCAACTGCAAGTTTGCTCAATATCCGTGAACAAGTTCTAACATGTGTCGTAAACATCATCTTGGCTGTTGATGCCCATTGCCAAGAAGCGATCCATCCAAGATGAATCTTTGTTCTTGCAGGAGGCTTGTGTCTAAAGCATCTGTCTGAAGAATGGGTGTGTCGTCCACAGTGCTTGCATGGATGAAGATCAAAACAGTGATCTTTCATGTGGCCAACTCGATCACAATGTTGGCATTTTACAATCTGATGTTGTTGTGGAAGTGGAACAGGATCTGAAACAGCTGTAGGTGAACTGTCATACAGGAATCCGACACTCTGAAATATGATGGGCTTTGTGTAGTCTGGAATATGAAAGGACACATCCTTGTCATATCCAAGACCAGTTCGGTGCTTGTTGTGGACAAGCTCTTCCCAAGGTCTGATGATGGGCTTGAGAAGTGCAGGCTAAGCTGCTGCATCTGCATGTACATCTGCTCTAGTACAAGGAACTAAATGTGAATCATCTACAACTTTATCTTCTTTCTTCTGATGAGAGTCCTTCACAATCTTCTAAACAGAAACGGGTTCAGAATGGTGACTCTTTTGTTGAAGTTCGTCTTGTTGGAGCTGAGATTCCAACTGCAAAAACTCAATCTTCTCGTGTGCATCTTGCAAACAACTTTGAATGTTACAAAGAGCATCCTTGCTCATTTTTATCATGTCATCAACATTGGAATGAATGAGGTTATTCAACAACATTAATGCCTCATTGATTTTAGCCATTTTTCAACAACTTAGGCTCAAAAATGAAAGGGTGTCGGCTTCAACCGAAAATGCACCCGTTTACAATGTGATGCAACAAGAAATACAAATGACTCAAAAGAATTTCCAACTATGGAAATCTCAAAGTACAAAATCTGCTCCTCAAATGATGGAGGGAAATCAACAATCCAACAACTCAAATTTACTGATTGCAACTATGAAGAAGATGCAAATTCGACTCACAATACAATGTCAATTCAATACAATATCTCTGCAAAATATTTGTTTGAATGCGCAGCAAAAACAATATGCAAGAGGCCTTTAAGGCAACAGAATTTTCCTTCAAATCGCTGTTTTGCAATGATGGCAAACTGTCTTCACATGTAAATTCTTCAAAAAATCACCCTTATGCCACAAATCACACAATGTCAAATCTGCAATTTTCTCTATGTGTACTGTCCATTTACTGATATGTCATTTCCTTCATTTCTGTTGTTCATACTCTCTCTTCCTCTCTCTCTCTCTGTTTTTTTTTTTTTAATTAATTAAAAAAATGGAAATAATTAAAAATGTGGGGGAGGGAAAACTATTGAGAGGGGAGGGGGGAGTATTATATGAGAAGGGGAATTAAAAAAAAAAAAAAAAATCGAATATTAAAATTGGGAGGGAGATTTATTAAAAGGGGGGGAGAAGATTAAAAAATTAAAATTAAAAAATCGAAATTTAAGGCGGTCTTAATGATAAGAGGGGGCGGTATTATATGTGAGAGGGCGGTATTTAAGAAGCGTTATGGGTGGTGTGCAGATGAGGGCAGAGTGATAAGGGTCGATGTGTGCAGATGTGTTGAGCAATGGGGAGGAGCAGGCCGCGTAGGAGAGGTGGGCAGGGAGTGTATGCAGGTCGAGGGGAGGCAGTGAAAGCCGAGAGTAGAGTGACTGTTGTGTGCGCGCGGGGTTAAGGGGGTGAGGGCAGGGTAGCGTGGCTTAGGGGGCGGGTTAAGGAGCGGCCGGTAGAGGCGTAGGTGTAGGGTATATGCAGAACTACGCTGGAGGGATGTGAGTAGAGTGATGTGCGTGGAGTGGTGAGGAAGGGACGGTTATGCCGTGGTTAACGCAGAGATGAGAAAAGCGTTGGGTAGTGTGAGGAGTTAGGGCGGTGTAGGGGAGTAGCGTTGTTGAGAGTGGGCCAAGGAGATGGACGAGTAGAGCAGGGATGTAATGGGGAGTTAGGAAACGCAGATAGGTGTGGGAGCGTAGAGTATACAAGGGTTGTGTGCAAGGCCGAGCGGCCAAATTTAGAATTTTTTTTTAATTTTTTTTTTTAATTTATTTGTTGTTTTTTTAATTTAAAAACAGCTGAGAGGAGACTGACTTTAAAGCAGAAGCATATTTTTCTTTTAAATACACAGCAGAATGGACAAAATGCAGAAATGAGGGCAGCAGTACAAATTTCAAGTACTGAAATGCAACAGCAG
Organism: Pinus albicaulis; assembly: GCA_034641835.2. Taxonomy (NCBI): domain Eukaryota; kingdom Viridiplantae; phylum Streptophyta; class Pinopsida; order Pinales; family Pinaceae; genus Pinus; species Pinus albicaulis. Next base: position 1,234,280,389 of record CM076581.1, on the reverse strand, counting down.
ATTGCCAATAAAACCCAGAAATTTTCCAATAGCCCAGCAACAGAGAATATTTTCCAGCAGCAGAAAAACGCAGTCCAGAAGCTCAGAAATTTTTCAATGAAAACTCGGAAATCTTTCTAGGAAAAACCCAGAATTTTCCAGAAACTCATTTTAAACACTTTTCTAGCAGCTCCAAAATGGTGCAGAAGTTAAAATGCAGAGATTTTTCAATGGAAAAATAAGCAGTGAGAAAACCTTCAGATGCACAAGGCTGTGTCTCCAAACCAATTTCTGAATGCTGCCAAGGATTTTGAATGCTGCTCCTTCTCAAAACCAATGCTGCTCTTCTTCAAAACAAATGTTGCTCTTCTTCAAAACAGATTCTGAATGCGGCAAAAAGACTGCTGTAGAAATCTTTGAGTGCTGCAAAAATTATCAAAGTTTTTGCAGATATGCACAGGCCATAAACACAAATGGCTCACTCAATTTTGAGCAGGGCCAGAAATCACCTGCTCTAATACCATGTTAAACACCATGTTGAAACACACACATGATGTATGAGGAAGATAAACACACACACACAAGAGACTCAACACAATGAAGGATAAGCGTGAGGCTTTCTTATTTTCCATTATACAAAGATGTACATTTATAGTACAATGGTGTGACTCTTGGTTTCACATTCCAAGGTCACTTGGACTCCATTGTGACTTTTCGCATTCCACACCTACCCATGTAGGATTAGGTGTTCCAACAGGATTTATGTTGGTTTAGATTCAAAAATTTCACACAAGTGTTGCCACCACACGTGCAACCACGCACAACCTCTGGTTCCCAGACCTGCCCACTGACCATCATAACATCGTCAACTTTGAATCCTTCGAAATCTTGTCTCGCACCACCATAAAATTTTCGTTGTGGTATTGATGCCCTTGTCCACCGCTGTCGAGCCACTATCAACGACTGTCGTATTGTATGTTGTCGTCGTTTGCAGCGATTACCATTGTCAGCTGCCACGACCGTGACTGCCCCCGCGAGCTCTTTCACCACTTCCCTCTAGTGCCATCAAAACAACGAACCACTACTTCTGCTGCCACACAGAACTTGCCACCACCACTGTGTTGCATTCAATCATCATCGTGCTGCATTCAATCGTCGTTGTGTTGCATTACACTCAACCAACACTCGGCTAACCATTCTTTTGCAGCAATACATTATCATTTCGCACGACCAATTGTTTTTTGCAGCCACCATCACCAATTAATCCACATTCGACACCATTGTTATATCACTCACACACAACATAACCATTTATTAGCTACCAACCTATCTCCAATTTGCAACCTATATTTGAGAAACCACACCAATTATGTAGCGTTTCACAACAATTCATGTTCGTACAGTTAAAAACCACGTCCATACATGTCAATACAGTGGCAAAGTCAACTTAAAGGTGTGTTACCAGATGCAGTTAAAGTTAAGAATTAAATGAAGTTAAGGTATTTAAAAGGTTTATATATATATAAACCTTAAAATTTATAAGGGTTAAATCTAGAGTTTAAGGAGATTATAAAAATAACAATTTATAATAAGGGTGGGTGTTTTCAAAAGTATTAAAAATATATATAAGTTCATAAGCAAAATATTGTTGATATAAAATTATTCAAGAAGCAAAATGGAGCCTAATACGAAAATGAAGGCACTAAGCTTTTAGAAACCTTACCCAACTACGCCAAAGTGCTATTTAAAATTAAAGGAACTCTCGCAGGAAAAGATGTCACTATTGCTATATCACCTGCCGAAGAAAAAAATTATACAAACCCTAAAATTGCAAACCAATTGGTGATCCCTGAGTTAAATATAACTGAAAAAATAGACTTTTTTAACAAAAACCAATACGACATAAATAATATACAACTAAGTATTGGGGATTATACTTTTATATCTCAATTTACCGTGACATCCTTACTTTTTGACGATAGTGACATTGTGTTGGGCTCTGTTGTGGATGATTTTGTCACCCTCCTAGAGACAGCCTAGAGTTGCCATAGACCAGTGCCTAGGACATCTTAATATAGCAAGGAGTCCTTTATAGTTTGGGTTGTCAGTCCAAGGGACTCACCTACTATCTCTTGTTCTAAACAAGGAAATTAGATTGAATTGGTCCACTTTCTCTCTCAGGGGCTGATACAAGGATATGAATAATGTAAAGACATCATGTAAAACTTCAGCATGAAAGTATCAGATAGTTAAGAGACCGCTTGCCGTAAAGAGGGCCGATTCAAATAATATATCACAGAAATCAAATATTAGGAAGTGCAGGCAGTGAGGAAACATAAGAAGATATTACTGGCAGAAGGGCGCACCAATTTACGAATCCTTAAGCCACTAATATAGCAGAAATTATGAAAAGAGTGAATCATGGAACATCATATCACTTCTAGGCCTATTTAAAGCGCTTGACTAATTCCAGAAAGGGCACCACTTAAGATGAATCCTTACTGCAAACTAGTGAGCCACTCGCATTCTAGAACATGATACAAGAAGAAAATTTGTATGAAAAGAGATGATATATTAACACATAAGAAAAGTTACATACTGTGAAATACTAAAGACCAGAATCCTCAATACAGTCATAACCCCTCCTCACTGAGACCCTACGGGCTCTGAAACTTCATACAGAAATGTTACAAGATGAATACAGTAGTCTTCTCACTGCACAGTTCGCTGACAGAAATCTGGAACCTCCACAATGTCTTATTTTTGAGTATTTATAGAGAAGACAGAAACTTCCCGAGGAGGAGGAAAACGAGGCACAATTAATGACTCAGTTTGAAACCCAATGGCGGAAAACATTCGCGCCTTATCTTATGAATGACTGGCTATAAATGATGGTACTGAACAGCCTGTTTAAGAAATAAATGCTGGGAGATAAAATCTCCTTACATACAAGACGGGAGAAATAAAATATATACAATTTGTCGCCCGCGGCTGAGAGGAAATCTGCTGCCGTAAGAGATTTGGAACAATCCGGATTTAAGTACTGTACTCTCGGCTTTCGGCTATGGATTTGAATCTTGGATCTTTAATGCGGGGCGGACGCATCTGGAGAGTTCTGAGAGTTCATATCCCTGTCTTCTTTAATGGTGGTGACCTCTTCCACCTACTCTCGGCTCCTTCCTTTAATTGCTGCCAGTATGATCTGTCCTTTGGTTATGCTCTAGATTTTTCAATTGAGGCGGAAAATTAAAGGCCAGCAAAGCCAAATGAAGACCTGCAAAACCCACAAATCATTAGAGAAAAACGACTCGGCGATATGGAGTGTGGTTACAACAGCGGCCATGAAGTCGGTGATACATTTTAGACGAGACATTGTGAGGGCGCAGGGTGACAGGAAACACATAAACACAATGGAGAAACGGAGAGTGACGAGGCAGAAATCAATGGGGCAACAGTGAATAAATGGGCTAAGGGTTCATAAACCATGACACGTTATCAGGACACACGAATGGTGGAGGAAGGATGCAGCGTACACTTGTGAAACATGATGACATGGCCACAGGAGGTGGGACCCGAATCGGCAATCGGAATCGGAAAGCAGAATGGATAGAGCGGGAGTGGCACATCTTTTATATTCCGATTGCGATTGAAAGCAGGGCTGCGATCAACCCAGGACCGTCCGATCTTGAAACAGGATCGACGGCTGTGCTTGCATCGGAGGGAAATAAAGTGGTGGGAGCAAAGAAAATCGCCGATCGACTGCGCGCGGACCCACCATATATGTTAACTGTCGCACCGTCGATTTGAGCTAGATCGGATGGCCATTATTGCGTCCGATTGTTAAAACAGTATCCCCCTTCTTGCTTTGAAGTGTGGTTCTCTGACCTGGGTCATATGGAGGCCGAAGCGGGAGGGAGCCAAAATCTTAAAGGATCGGCCCGATTGCTTAAATTTGAATTTTGGACTATTGCGATGCAGGTTTTCGGGCAGAGATAATAGCGTCGAGCAGGGTTATGGGGTTTTAGGCTACGGCGGGGATGAATATGTACAACATCGGCTCCATCTGGGGACGGCATGTTCGTCCTCGGACATGCCGAGAACATGCAGACCATCAATTATTTCATCTTTTTTTTTGAATTCTCCTGCATTTTAACTTCAAGCACATATCAGCGTTCTTTTCCTTTATAAAAAGAAGAAATAAAAACAAAAGCAAATTATATACAGTATATACAACCAGGCATTTTTAGCCGAGATCAGAATTGAAAATAAGGCTTGAGGAACTGGCCATTCACGGGCGCATCCAACAAATCACCTTGTAGATTTTCTAAAGTAAAGGTGTTGTTTCTCCCCAGCTCCGCTATTTTAAATGGCCCAAACCATAATGGATCAAATTTAGCATGTTTGCCCTTTTCTGCTCTGCGAACATCCCATCTAAGAACCAGGTTGCCAACTTGAAAATTTCTATCCTTCGCATGCTGATCGAAGACATTCTTCATTTTTTCTTGGTATTCTATTAGTCTCTGATCCACTTGGTTCCTTGTCTCCTCCAATTCTACCAGCTGATTAATTCTTCGGATCATGTCATCTGGTTCTTCTTGGTTCTCTTGCATGAAACGTGCTACTGGCAATGCTAATTGCAAAGGAAACACTGCAGCCCGCCCATACACCAGCGCATAAGGTGACTTTCCGGTGGCTCTTTTGCTGGTGATCCTATTTGCCCATAAGGCAAACTTTAATTTTGAATCCCAGTTCTTCTGATTTTCAGCTATTGTCTTCTTCAGGGCTCTTACCAGGGTTTTATTGGATGACTCTGCTAGACCGTTTCCTTGTGGATAATATGCTGTAGAATGGGTAAGGATGATGTTGTATCTTTGGCAGAATTTTACGAACCTGGCAGACTTGAAAGCCTGTGCATTGTCGGTTACAATTCTTGCAGGACAACCAAACCTAGATATGATATTATCTTCTATAAAATTCATTATTACAGCATCTGTAGCATTTCTGGTAGGTATGGCTTCCACCCATTTCGTAAAATAGTCTGTGGCTGTCAATATCCATTTATGCTGGCCACTTGATGGGGGATGTATCTCTCCTATAAAATCTAATCCCCATTTCTGAAATGGTTCATTTACATGAATTGGGATCAAGGGCAATGCCGCTAATTTCTGTCTTTCCGCAAACCTTTGGCATTTGTCACACGATCTGACCCAGGCAAAAGTATCTGAATACAATTTTGGCCAGTAAAAACCGGCCTTCAAGATTTTATGGGTTGTTGCTCTCCAGCTGTAATGTCCTCCACATATCCCCTCATGAAATTCCATCATTACATTTTGCACTTCATTTTCGGTAAGGCATAAAAGTAATATGCCTAGAGGGTCTCTCCAGTAGAGCTGTCCATTAGCAACTGCGTATTTCTGAGATTTCATCCTTACAGCTCTGTATTTGGCCTTGTTACATCCTGGAGGACAGCTAAGTGTTAACAGATATTCAACTATTTGCTTATACCAAGGACTAGTCAGATATTTCACATGTATCTTTTGTGTAGCCTTCTCTAGTCCATGTTGCTCTTCTTCTTTTTCTGATTCTTCATTTGCTATCACAGACAGGTTAATCCCCAAAGCTTGATGATTTGATTCAGATAACATCTTGGCAAGTCCCTGTCCTTTGATCAGTTTAGTAGGCCTTATATCCAGATCATACTCCTGAATTTTTGCAATCCATCTTCCCCTCCTACCTTCACTATCCCCTTGTACTAGAATGTCTTTTACAGCTGCTGTGGGAACATAAGCAGTAACATGAGATTGCAAAATATAAACTCTAAAAGCTTTAAGGGACTTTACCAGGGTGTATGCCTGCTTTTCCAGTATATTATATTTCAATTCAGCATCGTATAGCACCTGACTGAAGAATGCTATTGGCTGTTCATATCCCTCTTCATTTTTCTGCAATAACACTCCAGCAATGGTATGAGGTGAAGCAAATGAGAATACCATAAATGGCTTACTATAATCTGGTCCTGCCAATACAGGAGCCTCGGCGAATGCCTGTTTTATCCTTGTGAAAGCGTCTCTAGACTCCTGAGACCATTTTACTTCATTTTCCTTTTTCAGCATATTGGTAATGTGCCTAACTATCTCTGCATAGTTAGGGATAAATCTTCTCAAAAAATTTATTCGCCCCAAAAACACCTGTACTTCTTTCTTATTTCTTGGCAAAGGAATGTTGTTTATCACTTCAACTCTCTTAGGATCGATTTTTACACCATCCTTAGTCACGATATGTCCTAAGAGTTTTCCTTCGTCTAATGCAAACAAAGATTTTTGGGGATTAAGAGAAAGGCCATACCTTCTGCATTTTTCGAAATTTCTTCTCAAATGCACAATATGCTCATCATCACTCTTTGAGAATACCGTGATATCATCAAGATATACCACCAAGAACTTGTCCTGTTCTCCAATAAAGGCTATGTCCATTGCCCTTTGAAAAGTAGCACCTGCATTAATCAGTCCAAATGGCATTCTTGCATACATAAAGGTTCCCCATGGCGTTGTGAACGCAGTCTTCTTCTGGTCCTCAGGGAAAACAGATACCTGATTATAGCCTGAAAATCCATCCATCATTGACACTCTGGATGCTCCCACCACTTTCTGCAGGATATGGTCCATTTGAGGCAATGGGTAATTATCTTTGAGAGATGCCCTATTCAAATTTCTGAAGTCCACACACAGCCTTATTTCTCCATTCTTCTTTCTAACAGGAACAAGGTTCGCTATCCATTCTGAGTACCTTAGTGGCACGATTATCTTGGCTTTCAACAGCTTCTTGATTTCTTTTTCAATAGATGGAAGAAGCAAAGGATTTATTTGCCTAAGCTTCTGTTTGTATGGCTTTGCGTCTTCCTTCAACGGAATTTTATGCTGTATAATATTTGCATCAAAAGTTTTCAGGTCCTCATAGGACCAAGCAAAAACATCTTTGTAAGATTGAAATAACTTCAAATACTTTCCTTTGTATTCTTCTGGGACTTTTTTGGACAATTTAACAATTTTGGGGTCAGTGGAAGTACCCAGATTCAAATCTTCTACTTGATTATCTTCTACTGTTTTATTTGGCTACACGGGTACGTCATCTTTATTGAATAACTTCTCTAGTGGTACCAACCCTCTGGGTATGACATTACCCTTTAGCTGCAGCACTTTGCTACCTGCTATTCTTTCTTCCCATTTATTTTCAGCAATATTTTCAACTTCTTCTTCTCCATTATCATCAATCTCTATATTGGAGAATTCTCCCACAGTCTCTATAAATCTTTTCATCTGTTCATCATCTTCGAATACCTGCCAATGCTTTATATTGTCTGGAATGGATGGTCTATAACGTACCTCCACCTCATATCTTAGGAGTGGGTTCTGAGGAGGTCGGAAAGTACTGGTAGCTATCGCAAGGGAATCTGCTATTCTGTTTTTCTCCCGGGGCATGAACTGTATGTTAAATGCTGAAAAGAAGTTTTCTATCATGTCCCATACTTCATTTCTATATGCTCTGAGACATGGGTGCTTAGTTTGACATTCATTTTTAATCTGCCTTACGACTAGCTCAGAGTCTCCAAACACTTTTAGACACTGGATGCCCATGTTCCTAGCTGTCTGCAACCCCAGTAATAATGCTTCATACTCAGCTACATTGTTTGTAGCCTCATACTCCAATTTAAAAGACAGTTGCACCCATTTTCCTGCAGGGGAAATCAACAACACTCCTGCTCCATTACCCTCCCTTGAATTTGCTCCATCAAAATGCAAGGTCCATATCCCTGATTCATGCGCTTCTTTAGGCTGCTCAGCCTGAATCTGACTAAAAAGGGACTCATGTGCATAATCCTGATTTTCTTCCAACATAAAACATGAAAAGTCCCCTTCTTTGTTATAAATTGGAGAATTATCTGAGCAGTCAGCCCTGGTTACTGTTTTGACAAATCTGGTCTCCCTATATAACCTCCTTTCTTGACCTCCAAAGACTGGGACAGTAGCATATGTTAGATCCAATTTGATTGACCCCCCAATCTTGGTACCCCAGGACCTTGACAACAACATGCCAAAGCGGGCTGGGATATCAGCAACCACAATGTCCATGACCACACTTTTTGCTGGGATTTGAGCTAGATTGACCACTAAATCTTTAATCATTCCCAAGCATTTAACCCTTTTAGAATCAAATGAATATAAATCTTTATATGGTCTTGTAATTTGCAGCCCTAGTTGCTCCATGACAGAGAAAGGCATAAGATTATGGGAAGCCCCAGAATCTAACATACAGTTGTGCAGCAGCAGATCATGGATGACTAGGGACACGTAAAAGGGAGGAGTAGAAAGGTCTATCTCCTCGACATGTGGGCCAAAGACTACCATTGGTCTCTCTTCTTGCAGATTTAAACTATCAGGTGCGATGGGTAGTTCAGGAGGAAGAATGAAAGAGGTAACTTCAGACTGGTATGCAGGCTGTTTTAATAATTCAGTCAGAGGAACAGGAATCTTAATCTTCTCAAGCTCTTTTTGCAAATTGAAAGCAGACGTGGGCTTTTCTAGCGCTACTTCTTTAGACTCCTTATTTTCAACTGAAGACTTGACTTCTTTTGACACTGGCTCAGCATTAGGGGGGCCAACTGGTATAGAAGAGGAGGGAACTTGATCATTAGACTGCAAGGGGGTATTCAGAAGATTCTTACCTTTTTCTATGCACCTTTTTGCTGCTGATTCCTTCTGAGCCGATGTTTCCTCTCGAGGCTGGTCTTCCTCTTGCTCCTGGGTTCGGGTCCTCTTCCTTGAGGATCTAAGATCATATTTGACGTTGAATTGTGCTTCCATGAAATCAGCAAATTGCTTGCAGTAATGGTCGATTTCTGCCTCTTCGTCTTCTTCTTGTAGGGGGCACTCCATATCATCACTATTAGAGAAGGCCAGATTTGAATCTTCAAGTTTATAAGCTGCATCTCTAACGGAGTCATCTGCTGGTCCCTCCAGGTACAAGGGATGGGGTACCTGGTCTTGCTGTTCTCTTGGCATTATCTGTAAAGGGGGCTTTCTGTACTGAGGATTATATCCTCTGTTTGGAGCATTATAATAGTTCTTGGGAGCTGCATTCTTAGCTTCCAGCTCCAGCTTGACCATTTTCTTTATCATCTTGCTTATCTCATCCATTTTGTCAGAGTCTTTGTCTTGATTGGAGGTAGAAACCTCTTCTTTACCTCTCCTTCTAATATCTTGCTCAACTTTTCCCTTTGACTTACCAGTGGCGGCAAAATTTGCCTCCAATTCTAGAGCATCTGTTTGAGCATCATCCAATGTGACAGGCATTCTTTCCCGCAGCGAGAAACCAAAATCAGAGTCAAAAGCTGCTATGAAAACAACTTTGGCCGCAGCTTCATGTGGCTTCATTTCGGGAGGTAGGCTCAGGTATAACTTGTTAAATCTCTTGATGAACTCGGATACTCCTTCACTCTGTTTCTTCTTCATGGTATTAAATTCAGTAAGGCACATTCCATAATCTTTCTTTTCCCCCCACTTCCTGAGAAAAGCAGTTTCCATTTGGTCCCAGGTAGTCACGGAATTATTCCCCAATGTCTTAAACCATTTTCTGGCTTCGCCTTCTAAAGACTGCACAAACAACCTCAAGACCACATCCAGATGTTCAACATTTAAGTTCTCCGCGAAAGAGCAGAAGGTCTCGAGATGCTTCTGAGCATCAGTGTCACTTTCACCATTAAACCTCGGTAGGATCTTCAGGTAATCTTGCGGCATGTCATGCAGAACTGGGGGTAGAGCCAGTGGAGCATATTTATTTAACAGAAAAGCAGGAACATTGGCCATTGGGGGAGGTGGGGGTTGCACAACAATTTGAGATACAGATGAAGGGAGAGAAGTAGGAGGAAGTGAAGTATGAATAACAATGGGAATATATCGCACAGAAGCCTGAGGTGTAGAAGGGAATAACTCACGGTTAACAGTAGCTACTTCTGTGACCTCTTTAATTTCTTCAGCCTCGAAAGTAGGGTGAGATCCTCCTTCAATCCAGGCGTTTTCTCTACGTGGAGTTTCTAAGTGAAACTCGGGTTTTTCTGTTCTAACTTCTTGAGAAGAAGAAGGCGGGTAGTCTTCAACAGAATATTCAGAATTTTCGGGACGAACCGACTTCTTCTCTTTCCAACCCTTCTTACGAATAATCTTTTCCGGGTCAGACACGGGTGTTTTCGGTGGTGAGGTATCCGACCTCAAATGGGGCCTCCGGGAAGCCAGAACTTCCAATAAAATTTATCAAATAAAGACCAGTGGAGTCGCCAAGGTGAGAAATCTACAACTCTTCACCTCTCTGTGCTCACCTGATTAGAGAGTGAATAAAGGATGTCGAACCCAGGGAAACAGATATTCTTGAATTCGTTCCCCGGCAACGGCGCCAGAAAGATGTTGTGGATGATTTTGTCACCCTCCTAGAGACAGCCTAGAGTTGCCATAGACCAGTGCCTAGGACATCTTAATATAGCAAGGAGTCCTTTATAGTTTGGGTTGTCAGTCCAAGGGACTCACCTACTATCTCTTGTTCTAAACAAGGAAATTAAATTAGATTGAATTGGTCCAATTTCTCTCTCAGAGGCTGATACAAGGATAGGAGTAATGTAAAGACATCATGTAAAAACTTCAGCATGAAAGTATCAGACAGTTAAGAGACCGCTTACTGTAAAGAGGGCCGATTCAAATAATATATCACAGAAATCAGATATCAGAAAGTGCAGGCAGTGAGGAAACAATAGAAGATATTACTGGTAGAAGGGCGCACCAATTTACGAATCCTTAAGCCACTAATATAGCAGAAATTGTGAAATGAGTGAACACGGAACAACATATCACTTCTAGGCCTATTTAAAGCGCTTGACTAATTCCAGAAAGGGCACCACTAAAGATGAATCCTTACTGCAAACTAGTGAGCCACTCGCATTCTAGAACATGATACAAGAAGAAAGTTTGCATGAAAAGAGATGATATATTAACACATAAGAAAGGTTACATACTGTGATATACCAAAGACCAGAATCCTCAATACAGTCATAACCCCTCCTCACTGAGACCCTACGGGCTCTGAAACTTCATACATAAATGTTACAAGATGAATATAGTAGTCTTCTCGCTGCAAAGTTTGCTGACAGAAATCTGGAACCTCTATAATGTCTTATTTTTGAGTATTTATAGAGAAGACAGAAACTTCCCGGGGAGGAGGAAAACGAGCCTGATGTATTTCGATTTGAAGCCAATAGCGGAAAAACATTCGCCTTATCTCTTATGAATGACGCTATAAATGATGGTACTGAGCCGACACCTTTTAAGAAATAAATGCGGGTTATAAAATCTCCTTACATACAAGACGGAAAATAAAATTTATACAATTTATGCATGTATTTGAGAGGAAATACTGTTGTAGTAAAGTTGGAACAATCCGGATTTAAGTACGCCTGATAAACTTTCGGTATGGATTTGAATCTTGGATCTTTAATGCGGGGCGGACGCATACGGAAGTTCTAGGTTCATATCTACATCTTCTTTAATGGTGGTGACCTCTTCACTACTCTCGGCTCCTTCAACTTTAATTCTTTCGGTATGATCTGTCCTTTAGTTTATGCTCTAGATATTTCAATTGAGGCGGAAAATTAAAGCGCCCGGCGAAAGCCAAATGAAGAGATTTGCAAAACCCACAAATCATTAGAGAAAAACGACTCGGCGATATGGAGTGTGGTTACAACAGCGGCCATGAAGTCGGTGATACATTTTAGACGAGACATTGTGAGGGCGCAGGGTGACAGGAAACACATAAACACAATGGAGAAACGGAGAGTGACGAGGCAGAAATCAATGGGGCAACAGTGAATAAATGGGCTAAGGGTTCATAAACCATGACACGTTATCAGGACACACGAATGGTGGAGGAAGGATGCAGCGTACACTTGTGAAACATGATGACATGGCCACAGGAGGTGGGACCCGAATCGGCAATCGGAATCGGAAAGCAGAATGGATAGAGCGGGAGTGGCACATCTTTTATATTCCGATTGCGATTGAAAGCAGGGCTGCGATCAACCCAGGACCGTCCGATCTTGAAACAGGATCGACGGCTGTGCTTGCATCGGAGGGAAATAAAGTGGTGGGAGCAAAGAAAATCGCCGATCGACTGCGCGCGGACCCACCATATATGTTAACTGTCGCACCGTCGATTTGAGCTAGATCGGATGGCCATTATTGCGTCCGATTGTTAAAACAGTATCCCCCTTCTTGCTTTGAAGTGTGGTTCTCTGACCTGGGTCATATGGAGGCCGAAGCGGGAGGGAGCCAAAATCTTAAAGGATCGGCCCGATTGCTTAAATTTGAATTTTGGACTATTGCGATGCAGGTTTTCGGGCGGAGATAATAGCGTCGAGCAGGGTTATGGGGTTTTAGGTTACGGCGGGGATGAATATGTACAACAGGCTCACCATGGATGGAAACTCTAGGGTCTTTTATCCTAAATACGAAAAAGAAGCTTTCCACATTTTCCCACAAAAAAAAAAAAAAAAAAAATAACACTACAAGATGTTACCTTGAAGCCAAATTCAATGACGCCTGAAGACATACAAGAAATCTCGAGAGTATTTAATCAAGAAAGTAAAAAGGTGATACAAAATATGCAAAGAGAAGTTGACAAGATCACCACTGACAAAAATGAAGAACTTTCTCGACTTAAAGACCACAGCGAAAAACCACTGACACAAATTAAGAAGCTTAAGAAGGACAAGAAGTCATTAGAAAACAAGGTAAAGTACAAGTTGAGGATAAATGAATAAATATTGATCCAATCAATATCGCAACTAAAGAAGAGGACAAACTAGTTGAAGTAAAGAGGTACTCAGAAGTTTCGAGTGAACATCCAGAAATTAACCATTCAACGTCCATAGCTAATGGAAATCAGGTACTTCAAATAAATCAAGAAAACGACACAAACAAGATAAGAGAAAATCAAATAATTAGAATTCCTTATCGACATTTAAATCATGAGAGTAGACAACTCAATCAAGCTAAGTATTCAAAACAGAAACAACAAATTGATGTTCTGAAGAATACTAATGTATGTGCAATCCACTCATGTGATAACAATTCATCACAAGTTTCAGTCACCGCAAGATACCATAGAAGATTGATCTAGGATGGTCTGATCCCATCTCGACGCAACAATTTTGTTTCACTTAGAGGATCATATCAATTTGTATCAACGAAGATGATTGTCCCGAGACAAGAAAACGTCGTAGCAAAAAAAGAGATTAAGCCCTGTCATCAACAAGCTTTGAGGACAGTTTTTTTAGGAGGAAAACAATGTTTTTTATAAAATAATATAAATAATGTAAACAATAATTAATAATTAATTAGCTAATAGTTATTAATGAAGAGGCATGTCTAAATGGGACATGACCATCCATGAAGAGGCCCCTGCCTAATATATAAGCAGACCCCACACTCTTAATTGTATCATCATTCTTATTCATACTTTCTAATATATATTCCTGTATCCTTAATGGATATTTTTATATTCCAAGTCTTTTGGAGTATTTGACTTTGAGTAACGAATTTTGTTCATTCCAGTTTGACCACTCTGCTATTGTCAGAACATCGACTAGCCATGGTAGTAAGTGCATCTTTGGGGGAGCAAATCAATCAACTGAGAGCAAATAAGCAACAATTAACTACAAGATGGGGCACTTCATGGAACTAATAGCAATGTTGTAGCGCAGAGCACAACCAAGTAGATTACTAAACAAAATCAATCCTTGTTCTAAATGGTGATGCCTATCGAAGAAGCAGAAAAGATTATCATCTAAGCAAAGGATGCAAAAGCATTAGTATTGAAAACAAAACAAATATGTGAGTGATTTATGTCGAAAAACAAGGAGGTACTTCCTTCACTCGACACGCACTCAGAGTAGAGTGGCTTGGGGACAAGCCACAAATAGTGTTGAGGATTGTTGGCGCAGAGGGTAACCAAAGGAAAAGTTTTGCAAACTTTTATAAATTTGCCTATGTATGGGATGACCGCATAGGATATCGCACACAACAAAGAATAATGAACATCAAGCACAACATAGTGGTAAGTGGGGGTATTATGTAGATGTGCAATGAAGACAGGAAGGACCACAATGAAATCAACAAAAAGTCGCTACCAAACAGTTAATTATAGTCTCTTGAAGTTTTGTTAGATCCTCCCATTAAAGATAGTGATATTTGTTTGTTACATGCATATTAATGCCTTCAGTAGAGAGGTGTAATAAAGTAGTTATTGTTGTTATTGATAGGTTTTTGTAGAAGTTGTAATGATAATGGTAATTGTAGTTGTAAGAGAAGGAGAGAGATTGAAGAGAAATAGAGGATGCATGTATGAAAAAGATTGTATTACTATAGAGTCGCAGATGATGTATCTACATGTATAAAGAAAATATTGCTATGATGAATAAAATCTGAATTGGTTGATTTCTCTGAAATATTGTTATCTGCATCTCAATACTAAAACGAGAATGAATAATGTTGAAATGTATTGTTGTGCTTTAATTAGTAATGTGTATGCCTCTAAAGTTCTTTGACATAGTAAATTTGCATTACAACGAATATGAGTATTTTTACTACATAATTGGCTATATATGTGTTGTATTTTGAATCTTGGTGGTCGAAGGAAATAGTCTAAGCCAGATCATCTTTGTCTCCCCTTTTCTTCCAAAACCCTTCAAAGGTTCTTCCAAGCATATCACGGTGTCTTGAGTGAGACCTCACCTACTCGCTGGTGTTGAATATACCATTGTCTAAGGAGTTTTTGTTGGCCAATTCCTAAACACTGGATCACCCTTATGCACGCCAACATCACCCCGATTTGAATCGAGGTAGGTGCATGATTATTGGAGGTTTTAGTCCCCATGCATAAGTTAAGTCAGTTTTCCCTCCAAAATCAATGAGGATTCCCCCAAGATACCACCCACAAAAATGAATAGTTATGTACCAAGATCCCATACCAAGTCTAATATTTATAAAAAGGAGCTGCAACTTGTCTTTATTACATAGATCATAATACATTCTTAATAGATGCAAAGTGATGAAATCTTTCTCTCTCTCTCTCTCTCTCTCTCATATATATATATATATATATATATATATATATATATATATATATATATATATATTGGAACTGACACAATATATCATCGTCTCTAAATCCATCATAAACAATAACATCTTTATAAAGTTACCTCATTTGCATTAAAAAGTGCTCCCAGCCATTTTGTATAGGGTAAATTTCATATTGGATGCAAGCCTCAATTTTGTAATGCCAAAATCTGATATTTCTGATGTAACATTATTACAGTTACTATATCTACTACAAGTCCAAAATGGAAGAAAATTATGACCAAAGTAGTAACATTGACGACTCAGGCATGTAAAGACAATAAAAAATCAGAAATAGTTTAGCGGTATTGAATTGAAGATTACAAGTTTAACGAAATGTCAAATGTAATTAAAAAAACATAACCAACAGTATTGCCCCTATTGACACTTCAAATTGAAATCTGATTCAAATCATTTTAAAAAGAAAAAAGAAAAGAAAAAAGAGTTGCATTGAACCACTTTTCAACTTTAACCTTGAAACGAATAGGTGGTCCTCAGACCAATAAGCAGGACTAATTATTGAGCATCTTAGGTGGTCCTCAGACCAATAAGCAGGACTAATTATTAAGCATCTTAGGTGGTCCTCAGACCAATAAGCAGGACTAATTATTGAGCATCTTGAAATAACAGGTTGAAGGGCCAAATTTGCTTTGCCAACATAAATTTTTCTACAACAATCGAAAAGTATTCAAATAAATCTAAAAATGGAAATGTCGGGCAACTCTCAAATCAAATGGAACACTTCCTTTCTAAGCTCCCACAATATCATATGCTGCAGCTTTGTCTTAACTTACAATAACTATTTACATTTAAGAATTAATGTACCAAAAGGCCTGAGTTTGAAGCAAGTGAGAATCTCTGTACTTTCGACCACTGCCTATCTTACTGCCACCATGCAACCAATCTTCCCGATGAATCCATTGATCTCGACTGAAGTAATCTAGAATACCAAGAATCTGCCATAACAATGACATGTTGCATAAATTTATGTTTCTAACAATCAACAGGAAGAATAATAAAGAGCAAAGGGTCATCCTAAAATATAAATTTAGAGGACCAAGTAGATTTTGAAATTCATTTATGTGAATAAAGTTCTGAAAAGACGAGAACACAGCCAGAAATGTCAAGATGGAAAATAGTGGTTTATCCTGTTTATTCAACTAATTGGATTACACATAACTCAGAAACTAAGACACGTGTAAGTCCAAATAATTTCTTGTTCATTCTAATATGATAACACAGCACAAAACTTTATACAATTGTAAAAACCTTGGCAAATCTTATTAACTCTTCAAATTCCAACCATAAATTCATAAATGTTTTAAGGTATTTTTGTTAAAATATTCAAATTTTGAAAATTTTGAGCATTATTTCATGTCAAATTTAGGCAAATCATTTTAGGAATAAACATGGAAAATGACAAAACACTTTTTGGGAAAAAAACATAAAAAATTAGACCCGGAGTAAAATTAAATAATATGCATATAAATAATGACGATAATTGTAATGATGATTAGTTAATTAGTAATGAGGAGGCATGTCTAAATGGGACGTGACCCTCCATGAAGTGGCTGCCTAGTATATAAGCAGGCCTCTCTCTCTCAATTGTATCAATCATTCTCATTCATACTTTTATATATACATTCTTGTATCTAAATGAAGATCTTTATATTCCAAGTCTTCTAGAGTATTTAACTTGAAGGAAGAACTTTGTTCATTCCATTTGGTATCAGAGTTATTCGATCCTTTGGTTGCTTAACCATTGCACAGAGTCGCATTCCCCAATCCAGGTCTTTGACCATCAAATTCGTCAACATCGTTGTCATTGAAATGTTTCAGTACCAGAATTTGGAGTTGCTCCATAGGCCATTTAAAAAGTTATTAACCAAAAAAAAATCAATATATATCGGATGGAAAAAAAATTAGGAGAAAAAAAGAAAAGAAAAAAAGCCTCGATAAAAAACAAATTGGGAAAAATATATTTAAAAATCGATATTAATGAAAAATAAAAAATAAATCATTTAAAAAATAAATAAATAAAACAAAAAGGAAACTACTTAACAACATATTCCAACGTTTTTCCGTCAACCACATCAGACGAGTCACATAGCAGCCACTGTTGCCATAGCCACCAACTCCTTTATCACTGCAAAGAAGCCTTGTCATTCTTGTTACATAACCTTTGCCCTTCTGGTCGCACGCATATTGCACAAAGGTCATTGTCGTTGCCTTCTCATTGTTCCCCCGTCATTGTTGTTTCCCACAATCACCTACAAACCACACACCCACTACCATCCACCACTGTCGTCCTTGCGTTCAACAACCACTTCTGTCATTTTCCAACCGCATTTGCCTCCCAAACCAACTGCAATCTCATAAAGGAAATTAAAGGTATATTATAAAAAATAAAAATAAAAGTCAACCAGGCCTTGTTGACCCTAACCTGCTGCACGCAATAGTCGTTGAAGCAATCGTTGCACACCCGCCGCTCTTCCATTCTTACCACCACCGCTACCATCGACCAAAGGCATTTAGACTATTGTGTTGCAACCTCTAGGCCGATTCCAACTTGCAACATAATTTCGCTGCATGTCCCACCAGCAAGTTGCATGTCCGATCAGGAGCTTTTTCTGATGCCACAGCCTAGTGATTCCACAGTCGTCGTCTGTCTTAAACGCTCCACCACTTTTTCTTAGGACACTGCTACCACAATCTTTTCACACCTTCGGCACATGCAACCCCACCCTATTACCACCATTAAAACTACAAAGACACCACACTGTGTACGGTGCCTATAAAAAAGCGCCCTTCAATCACATAAACTTTGATCAATTTCCATACATATTGTGATAATTACAAAACATCTGCT
This sequence comes from Pinus albicaulis, assembly GCA_034641835.2. Lineage (NCBI taxonomy): Eukaryota > Viridiplantae > Streptophyta > Pinopsida > Pinales > Pinaceae > Pinus > Pinus albicaulis. The sequence continues at coordinate 1,234,262,323 of CM076581.1, read as the reverse complement.
TTGTATTTCAATAGTCACGACTCTTCAAACAAAGTTTGGAAAAAAATTATTAAGAATAATATGCGAATTCCATATTCATAAACGGGTTATCGTAATATATATTATAATAACCCAGATTATTTTAAAAACCTTTTGAAGGGTACCAATTATAAATTTTATATTCAAGTAATAAATTTATTTAAATACAAAAAGGTGTAAACTATAAAGGATCATTTTATAAATAAATAAATATATATATAGGAAGAAGAAAAGGGGTATCTTAAAACCCTAAGAGCGAGAAAAATGAAGCCTAACTCAGAATTGAAAGGAATATTTTTAGAAACCTTACCCGACTATGTTAAAGTGTTATTTAAAATTAAAGGAACTATGTCACTATTGCTATCTCACATGTCGAAGATAAAAATTATATAAACCCTAAAATTGAAAACCAATTGGTGATTCCTAAGTTAAATATAATCGAAAAATTATACTTTAAAAAAAAGAAAACAATACAACATAAATAATCTACAAATAAGTATTGGGGATTATACTTTTATCTCTCAATTTACCGTGAAATCCTCACTTTTTGACGATAGTCACATTGTGTTGGGCTCACCCTAGATGGAAACTCTAGGGTCCTCTATCCTAATACGAAAAAGAAGCTTTTGACATTTTCCCACAAAAAGAAAAAAATAACGCTATAGGACGTGTTGAAAAGTGTAACTATGATCGGTCTTCATATTGACTATATAATTATGAATTTATGTAAAGAATAAGACAAAGATAATAAAATGTATTTTTGTTGTACTTGCTTCATGGGTTTCATGAGCAAGATTTTATTATAGGTCAATAGACTTTTTCTGAATGTCTATTAAGGTTTGTCTTCTGTTTATAAATGTAATTAAGAGACATGTATATGAAGAGTCTAGTCAATAGAATATGCCTCAAGACCTTGTCATGAAACCGTGAAGAAAATGGCTCCAGAAGGATGCTCAAAGCAGTCCTCAAATAGCCTCATTAACGATGGAAGATAAGCCTCTCAAGTCGGCTTAAAAATATTGCAGGAAAGTTGGCTCATGAACAGTCACAACCATTCATGGTCAGATCGGCTTGTTACAGGGTCCAACAACTATAATTACGCCAGAAGACTGCGCAGTAAAGACAAGAAAAAAAATTCGCACATCTCAGAGTTTTTCAGACTGTAATTGCAGATTAAAACAAGTCATACATCTCTGAATTTTCGGACATAATGGCAAGAAGGAAAGTGCGGATTAAGGTCTGTTATAGATGTGTATTCTAGCAAAGGTCAAGGGAAGCACAATGCAGAAATAAAGTGTATTGTTTTTGGGTAGAAGACTGTAGTGAAGTACAGATTGCAGTGCAAGTAATACACCACGGAAATGTGACCATCCAGCAGAGAAATGACGAGACAGTCCAAGGGTAATGTATATTTGTTTTGAGTTGGTATTTACCTCACTCATGTGAGGTAGTCCGAAGGTCTCTACAGGACTGCATTCCAGTGCATAGAAGGAAGTCTAGACAGTAAGGATAAGAAGGCTTGCAAGGTGTGCAAGTTTTATTGGTCTAGGGTATCTTGGGTATAATAAGAAGACCAAGCAAGAGTTTTCGGAGGCCGAGCTCACACTATAGATGAATTAAAGAGAAGCACATCAATTAGGGCTGCTAAAATAGGCATCGAGTTTCCCTAGTGTTGGAACAGTATGATGTAGTACAGTGCAGAAAAGAAGGATAGTATAACGAGCCTAGAAAGAGCAGTGACAAGGTCTTGGAGGCATACTAGTGTCAAGGCTCTAGGTCATGGTCATGGTACTTGTCAACTAAAAGCCTATAATAAGAATTACTTGCGGGTTTTCCTCTCCAAGAGGGAGAGGTTTTGGCGCTGGCTTGAAGAGCCTAAAACTTGTGTCTCTTGTGTTTTGATGATTGACTTGATGAAAGATATAATAAGCTAGTAAAGAGAAGATCTAAGAGAAATAAGTTCACAAATAATTATCAAGTGGAGAATTGAATTAAATTATGCCCTTTCAAATTCTCAACAAGACGTTACCTTGAAGTCAAATTCAGCGACGCTTGAAGACAAACAAGAAATTTCAAAAGTAATTCTTCAAAAAGTAAAAGGCGATACAAAATATGCAAAGAGAAATTGACAAGATCGCCACTGACAAAAATGAAGAAGTGTCTAGACTTAAAGACCACGGTGAAAAAATATTGACGCAAATTAAGAAACTTACTGACAAGAAGTCGTTATAAAACAAGGTACATCAACATATTGAGAAGGAAGCATCAAATGTAGAAGTCTGAGTTGAAGAAAAAGGAATAAATACCAATCTAGTGAATATCACAACTCAGAAAGAAGACAACCCAGGGAAAGAAAAGACACATTTAGATGTTGCAATCCAGATGATGAACATCCCAAGTGAAGGTTTTGTAACTAATTCAACATCATCGTCACTTGAAGTAAATCAGAGTATTTCCACACACATGATAAGGGAAAGACAAATGAAAAGAACTCCTTATTGACATCTAAATCACAGGAACAAACATCTCAATCAATCAACGAATCTCTATCATTCAGAACATGAAAAACAAACTTAAGTTCTAAAGATTACTGATGTTAATGCAATTCAGTCTTGTGACAAAAATTCACACAAAGTATCCAGTAACCACAAAATTCCACAGACAACTAATTTAGGATGGTAAAATCCATTCTCAGTGTGACAATTGTGTTTATCACTTAGAGGACCATATCAACTTGTATCAACAAAGATGATTGTCCTGAGATGAGAAGACATTCGTAGCAGAAAAAGAGATCAAGCCCTTCCATCAACAAGCTTTGAGGACAAAATTTTTTTGAGGAAGGCAATGTTATGAATAAAATAATATATAAATAACATAAATATAAATAATGACGATAATTGTAACGATGATTAGTTAATTAGTAATGGGGAGGCATGTCTAAATGAGACATGACACTCCATGAAGAGGCGCCTGCCTAATATATAACCAGTTCTCTCACTCTCAATTGTATCAATCATTCTCATTCATACTTATATATATATATATATATATATATATATATATATATATATATATATATATATATATATATATGTTCTTGTATCTCAATGGAGATCTTTATATTCCAAGTCTTTTGGAGTATTTAACTTGAAGGAAGAACTTGGTTTGTTCCAAAAATTTAGCCCCTAAATTTTTCCCAATGCCTATCCAACTAACGAGACTACATGTATCTAAAAACTTAGAAAGTTGTTGATCCAAATAGTTTCCTTTCATTCTAATATAAATATACATAATGTGTGCATGTGATTACGCTCTTCAAAACTGTACTTCCCTTTTTATTAGTCAAATGTACATATTCATAATATATGTTTGTCACAGAATTTCAATTTGAAAATCAACATAGATCTTTTGTCTTACTAGGCTACGCTAGAATTACATCTCTCGCATGACGACAACTAAATAGCTGAGTTCTAAACTATATAGTATATACATTACGCTGACCTGCATTACAATCTAGCAACATATAAAAAGGGAATAGATTTAAGAATTGTTACCTACAGATTGCAGAATCAAAGTAGAAAGTCTCAGGCTTAGCTTGTCTAATGATGTCACAATTATGTAACTATAAATTTTTCTAACGAATTTTCCATTCAATTTTGTATGTGTGTTTCCTTTATTATGTAGTAGATAATGATTCATGAGAATTTGGAAAGTTACAAAATTCGTTCATTAGCTGCCACTGCACTCTCTTGTTCCTTAACCAGATTTACTTCTAAGATTTCACCTTCTCGATTTGGGGTGAGGCAATATCCTTGCATTAAATATTTCTTCTACTTCTGCGACATGCTTATTCATGTCGTGGGGTGAATTAGAATTCTTGGGTTCCAATTGTGGTTTGTATTGAGAATAGCTACCGTTGGAGACAATTTGAATGTGAGTGAAATTAAAAGGCTCGATGGGGGTTTCTAGCCCTTGTCTGCAATCAATGATAAAGTAAAAAAGAAAATCATACTAACTCATCTGCAAGTGGAAGTGTGCATGCACGCACATAGTGTGTCTGAGAGAGAAACTTCCCACAATTTTATAGTGTGGGATGTAGTGTTAAATTTGGCATCTAGGGCCAAACTCCATGTTGCATTGCTCATATGATGGAGATGATATTTTTGTTGGATTCCCCTTTCAGAGAGGTGCAAGATTGATCATCTTGTTTGGATGAGCAGAACTTGTATTTTGAATTTATTTTCCACACATGTGCAAATTGTCAAGGTCGGCCGGAATTGTAATGTAAGCTCACAAGCCCCAAAAGTTGTGTCACACACCCATATTCATGGATATAAAAAGGAGAGACATGATGCTCATTTCATCATTCACTCATCTCACACATCTCTCTCTCATCTGATTGGTTTGTACAGCGTTAGAGGCTTCTCTCTCTCCTCCACGCGTGTGAAACAGGAAGCTGCAATTTGCAGACTGTTTTAGGACTATTCCAGCAGTGTTGACCAGCATTGACTTTGGGTCAACCTTCACCATTTTACTGTGTTTTTAGCTCAGAAAATCTGATCTGGAGAGGCCGCGGCTGGAGGCACAGAAATCGAGGTCAAACGTTGACTTTGACCACAGCATTCACCACAATGTTGACTGTTTTGACCGCAGAATTTTGACTTCTGCGTTGACTGTTTTGTGGACTGGATTTGGGCTGTGTGTGACATTGATGGAAGGCCGAATTTGACCAAGTTTGACTGAACCTGATTGGAGGTTGAAGGGCTGGTTTGACCAGCAAAGTCTTTGCTGGCTAGGGCATCCTGTTGACTGCCATAAAAGACTTTTTCTCTCTTCTCTGCTGAATAAGAAGAATTATATAAATTATTGTCTCTTGCCTTGGCTTGTCTTCTGTCGATTTATTTTATGTTCTATGAGCATTTACTTTCAATGATTATGTGATTGCAAATCTGAATTTTAATTGGGCTAATAAGAAGATTAAAGTAAACTGCTCTAAGCATAGAACATACCATGGTTAACTAAAATTAACAGATAGCCTATGCATTTCCAAATTCATGTGTGATTGCACAGAATTACGAAGTACAACATTCCAAACATCCAAGATTGGCCAAACTCCACATCAGAAGGTGGCAGGTAAAGAAGGTTTAGAAAAAATTTCAGTACAATATTTGGATATGAAACAACCTTCTTGTATGGTAAGTTGAGAATACTTACAGCACCGCCCTTCCAGGAAACAATTAGTGGGTCTGTCCTCTGCTGCAATACCTAGCAAACAATTTTATGAAAATCAGAGATCAGTAAGGTTTTGAAATCCTTTGGATATTATGTCAAACAATCAGGTAGAATAATATGGCTCTTATTGTCCTGTATTTTAGAAACAAATTTCATTATAGGATTATTAGCGAAGCCGCAGCCTGCAGGAAACATGGAAATGTATTCAAGTTTCCAAAATGGGAATGCCTGGAAATCTGACCCACGAAAAATAGGTACCTGAAAAAGCATCGTATATAAAAAATACAAAAAATATAGATATGTAATTTCTTTTTCAAATAGCATATTATCTTGCAAGAAAATAAGAATGATGCACATAAATGACATTTTCAATGAAGACCCTTACCTATCTATATTAACTCTCATATATGATTACATTATGCAGAATCCCTTCACTAATGCCAATCCCATACCCTCATATATGATAGAACCCACTGGAAATGTTACAATCATCCCAATCCCAAAATATTAAAACCTGTTAAGTCTGCTGAATTCTGAATGGGGCATGACACTCTACTTTGTCAATATGGAGTTTGATGAGGTTGGAACCACGCTCAAATATCCTAAAAAACAATTAATGGTATTTGAGAGTGCAAGCTTCTGTGATCCATAACATATTAGATTAAAAATCTTTCGGGAAATCACATGAGAATTTTGGAACCGACGCGTTTCGAACTACCGACGCGTTTCGAACTACCAACTGTAGTTCATCATCATTATCCTGATGATGAACTACAGTTCAACCGACTCATAATTTTAATTATATATATTCCGAAGAGTTTAATCTAATAAATTAATGGTATTGTTAAAAATTTACGTAAAATGAAAAATAGCATAAGATAAAGGAGAATGTCAAAAGAACGTCAACTTTAGAAAAGGTAAGATGAAGGAGAATGTCAAGAGAATGTCTTACAATTAATTACCAAGGTCACAAACACCTCGAAGCTCAGTTCCCTATATTTCTTCAGTCTTATGGGACCTGTTACTCACTTTGATGAGGAAAGAATTACCTCCAGCATGAAAATTTTCTCAGAGAATTACCTCCGTCTATGAACATTTGGGTGGACCGCTCCACATTATCATGAATCTCCATATCTGAAGAATTGCATCCCAGCAAATGAAATATGGTGCCACCTATTCAGACTTCATATCCGCAGTGTACCACTGACCCTATAAAGACTGCTTCATAGGCTCCAGCATGGTCAGCGTTGCTACAAGGGAGGTGAAGCAGATATTTCCCTATTATTTGAACGGTTATGACTAAATGAGATTTGCATTGAGTGCGTGATGAGATGCCAGGGACCTAATTCCCATTACAAATCTATGTCCTAGCATTTTTTAGTTTGCAAATATGACAGCTCATGAGGTTCCTTTTTCCAGTAATATTCTCAGAATGTGTTGATTTTTTGGTACAACTTGCACTTAAGTGTGAATGCAGCCCCTTGTGCAAGAGAAATCCTAGGAGGTCTAATCTAGGCATGTTTTCAATTTATTAAAAAAGGGGCAGAAAACAATAGCATTCACTGACTAGTACATTACCTGGAGTGTTTTCAGCAGGTTTCTGTGCTTACAATTAGTAAAAACAGCAGCATATCACAAAGATCAGTACTCTAAAAATGCTATATTCAGCATAATATCCGGTGGAACAAATTAGTAAACAGTGTATTAACAATGGAGGAGTGCTTTGTTTGAGTATAGTTCCAAATCTTCTGTGATCTACAATCAGCATATAGTAGTGTATTCTTTAAAGGACAGCGCTGTAGTGAGCTATTTACAGCAAAATAGTTACTATTTATCTCACTGGCAGCGTTTACAATGCATGAAGAAAAACCAATTGGTATCAAAGGAAAATGGTTCAAGGTCTGCACAGCCTCAACATGTTGCAGCATATCATTTAAATGAAATGATTCCCTATCCTTTGCGGGAGCTCTACCTGCTGATGTTTTGGGTAGTGTTACCACTCAAACTAGCAGGGGGTCCTTGGAGGGGATCCTATAGAGTAACTACTAGGTCAAGTGGCAACAATGGAGCAATAGCCCACTGTCACCTCAGCTATAGCTCCCTGCTCTTTACGGACTTTCACCGATGGGAGACCCGGTATAAGAGGAATCACAAGGATGAACAAATCAACGAATGGATGGAGGGTGATCCCTAGAGCCTATTCACAAGCGAGACCCAATTATATGGCTTACTTGCTTAAGAAGCAAGGTGATCGGCTCTCTAGGAAGGGCTAAGAGGATACTTAAGCCTAGGTTTTGGGAATACCCCTTGACAAGAAGCTTGCTAGATCTAAGAATCCTCGTGGAGAAATGGCTTATATGAAATCCTTATGGAATTTGAGTTATAAAGTTGTGGGACCACAAAGAACCAAAGCGGACCCAAACTAGGTCAAGGATATGGAGTTGATCAACACTAGAGGGGCTTGACCTGTTTAGGGAGGAGAGTTGGATCAATGGACAAATTTCTCTTTTGAAATACAAATGCAATGACCCAAGTGAGGACACTAACCCAAAGCAACCTAGGGAAAGAGATGGTGTCGTGTATAGGACTTGCTATATCTCAGGCTTCCACCATCAAATTTGCCTCAAACTTGGAGGACCTCTTGAGAAAACCCCAGCGCAATAGTGGACCAAAATTCAAGGTTTTTCGTTGGCTACAAATAATTTCACTTGATGCCCTAGGTGACCCACTAGGGTTAGCCCCAGAAAGAAGAGAAAAGAGGTGAAAAGAGTTTTCTTTTGTGATCACCTTGGGACTAGACAAGTGCCTAGCCTATTGGGAGAATGGAGTCTAATAGAAACAAATGTTTAGAGATGCTTAATTCCAATCAAGGAGTTCCCCAACAACTTTGCATGACACTAGCAGCAACTAGGTTACAAGGGAAATTTATACTTATAATTATTTGCAAATGATGACTTACCAAGATAGTGCATGAACAATCATGTATCTCTAGGACAATAATTCACCAGACATTACAACAATCAACATGAAAAATTCCTCACAAAGACAAGTTAAGCAACTTCGCATAAGCCCAAGAGCAGCTACACCAGCGTCATTAACGAAAATATTCCATAGATCATTTTATGAGACAAAATTACCAGATAAGCATGAAAAGAGTACTCACAATGTATAGCGAAATTATTCCAGTCATCAAGCACAACAAAAGCGAAGCTCCAAGACAAAATTAAGATCTTCCAATCATCAAAATGCATTAGTTCTCCAATTAATCCATCAAAAGGTCTAGCAAAAATCTCGAGATACAAATGATCCAAATCCAAGTGATGATGAGTTACAAATGAGGCCTCACTTGTATTTATATGAGCCTCTAATAGTTCAATGGGTCTAAAATTTAAATAGCCCAACAAATCCCTAAAAGTGTCTTTAATGTGCAAAATAACACCCTAATTAGTGTCAAGCCCACAAATAGCTCCATAACATGAAAAATAAGCCTCTCAAGAGGGTCAAAATGATAAAACAATAGCTAGGAGGCCTAGTGGAGTCTAATGCGTGCCAAGATTAATGAATCAGCTCCAAACATAGTGATAAAGGGGTTGGCCCCTTGATATCCAAACAAGTCACATGTGGTGTCCCCAAGTGGGTGTGGGGGCACAATGACATCCTCATGGGTCTCCAAGTGGATCGATAATGCCTGTAAACCATCTGTAAGGGCTAGGATGATGACATAAGCCCTCCATTTGTCTCCCGCGGTGAGACACGCCCTCATCTGGACCTTGGAACCTCTTCCAAGTGTGTGGTACAAGTGTGAAGTCGGTTGGGCATGGTGATCCAGGTACATCATTCTCTTCCAAAAAGGTGGAACACAAGTAATCACTGGATGGTGCTTGGGATCCATGAAGTGCTCTCTGCCATGGTGGAGGCCCATGGCTATCTACGCTCACCCTACAAGTGCCAATGTGGCCCTCTAGAGGGCTTGGATCTTATATAGGGAGGCCAAACCAAAAATGGAGACCCACCTGCAATCCTATAAAAGATCCAATGCCTCCCATTGCCCTCCAATACAACAAATAATTAGGTAATCAAGTAAAAGAGATTACAAATCATGGAATCAAAAGGACACTTCATGGTGGCATGCCCTTCCACAGTGGGCTTTGGCATGTACAAGTGTCTCCAAGCTCAATAAGGGGGTTAACCAAGAACCCTATTAGGTGATTTCAACCTTTAAAGGGGGTGACATGTCCATGGTACATCCACCGAGTGGTAGGTGGCATGTGATTTAATGATAGAATGGAGTGGGGATCAAGGGAAGGCTCCAAGCCACATGCCATGGTACAAGCGTAGTTATAATAGGGGAAGCCCACACTTGGATATATGAGTGTATGAGGGAGCAATCGTAGTACATGAGTTACCCTGGCCTTTGTTTTACCACCCTTCTTCATATGCCTTTTTCCTCTGAATGATTTTTCTTCATAACTGCTCGAGGCTCCAAGGGACTAGAACATGATATGTAGGATATAGCAGTAGATGCCCCTTTTAAGGTGGGGCAGTACATTGCCCACCAAGGGTTGGGACAATCATGGGTTCCTTAATGTCTAAGGGGCTCATCTAGGGCCCATAGGATCCAGGGTGATGGCCATAGATAAGGGCTAGCTCATGTTTGACTTTTTCCCACACGCTAAATTTATATGTCTCGGCCATCTTTTGCATTTTGTGGTACATTTCCTGTTGAGTGGCCAAATTATTCTTTTTCTTTTCCTTTAGCTACATCAACCTCTGAGGCATCATTCCGAACCCGACCCAAGTTGTGGGCAAGGGGAGGGGGAGGCTAACGCTTTGTGGACCCAGTGGACAAATGTGGACCCTGATGGGAAAAGTGATAATTGGGGTTAAAAAGAGTGAAGGGGAGTGATGTATATGGTGTCAGGAAGCAGACCATGCAACCAAAATCGAGATTTCGCGTGTAGTGTCAACTCTAATGCTAATAGTCAGTAAAGGAGATCCCACAGGACTAGGATACAAGGCTAACCACCAAATCAGTCAGCAGAGACAAGAGTACAAACCTAGCCCACTCTTTCTAACAAATCCCCCCAACAATCTATGCCCAGAAGTGTCCATGATAAGTAAGCAAACTTACTCAACTATACCAACGAAAAGCCATACATTCAGGGTCGAGAGGGCCACCTTCAAACATACAAACATAACAGATAGGCGAGGGGCCACATGGCTGGCACTAGTGGTGGAGATAAAGGCACATCGTGCTATCTGGTGGCTGCAAGGGGCTGCTAGCTGTCGGATGAGAACCATCTAGGAGAAACTTTTCTCCTATGGATACTACCCACATGAGGTGGGTAACAGGTAGCATCAGGAGTATTCTTACGTGTGGGGCAAGTTGGCAAAGTGATGGGGCTTTGCATCCATAGACCCATTGCATTCTGATGACCCATAGTATTTCACATGATATTCTAATGACCCATGGTATTACACCCTTTGGAGAAGTATAAATACAAGGGAGAGTGATTCATTCTTGTTGTCTTGTGGCTTCGCAAGAGTGCCAAGAGAGCCTGTGCAGAGCCTAGAAGGCCTATGAAGGGCTAGAAGGGACGAGCAGGCCAGTAGGGGTAGAGGATCAGGAGAAAGAGCCTCTTAAGGTTGAGCATCGACCAACAACACAAGCAGCAAGGGCATAGGCAGTAGATTTGGAGGAGCGAGATGTTCCTTCGAGCTCTACCAAGAGAAGGCTCAAGTAGGACTCAGACCTTTGAGGGGTGAGAGGGCCTGTGGAAGGTAGACGATAAGAGAGCATCTTTTGGAGAAGATCGAGCATGTGAAAATTTGCTTGAAATGTAGCAACTGGAAAATTATTCTTCTAACTGGTTAATTATTAAGCAGTTTATTTGCTACGGCAAACAATGAATACTTCACACTACAATTTCTTCACAATAAAAATGTTGCAGAAATAAAATGCAAGAAACTAAGAAACATAATGCACACAAACAATAATTTGGACATAGTTATTTTTGGACAATTGTCCCCAGAATAATCCAATGCGGGAAAAATCAGTGCAATAGATAAGGGTTTTATTATTATGCAGCAGTGATATTCTGAGTACAATCTGTGGATGCCCAAATTGGCAATCCAATCTAAGAGAAATACTGGAAAAATCAACTGAAGGAAATATACCCTCCTCCACAAGCAATCTCGACTCAGTCTAGCCACGCGAACTAGCAAACTCAAACCCTTATGTGCAGCTTCTACAGTCACCCACACGCATTATCCAGATTTGCCTCTAACTAATTGTACGTGCTCTTAAATGAATTCTCCAACCCTCCAAAAAATTATTCCAACCTTCGGCAACTCAACCCTCCTCCTGCTCAGCTAAATCACATTGCCTTGTTGAGGCTACTGCGTAGTCCCGGTGCAACCTCCAAGAGAAATAACTCGGCCTCCTCTCCTGACTCTCCGAAATTGGAATCCTTCTCTGGAATCACTATCTCTGCCCCTTTGCGTCCCTTCTGGCTCGAACTCTCTTCCTCTACTCGACCTCTAAAGCTAGATAGCTCGATCTGCCAAGGAACTCACACTATTTCCTTTTGTCTCGTGTGTCTTGCTCCAACCCCATCGACCTCCTCTTATAATCTCCAATTGGATAACCAATGGCCACGATTAATTCCTTATCGATAGTTGAGATCATTTCTGAGTTAATCCATGCGAGTTTCTAGAGAATTCTCACCTTTCTCAATTAATTCCTATTAATTAATCGATTTCCAAAAAGTTAGACTTAAGAAATTTTAATTATCGATCAATTAATTTAATTGAGTTGTCTCTAGGTGGAATTTCCAAATGATTTCTAAGTTTTGGAGCTTTCATGTGTTTTAGCCTCTCCATGATGTTTGAAACTAGAACACCTATCTGATGCTACAAAAATCAACACTTCCTCTTAGCGAGGAAGGTGTTCTCTCTATCTCGTAACACCATCTCCCATAAAAGTTGTTGATGTGTGACAATTGTGGCTATCTGCCACTGCCCACCAACCACTATGCAACTATTATTCATCTGCCACATTGTAGTTGAACCAATATTGCATCTACGTTGTTGTTGACACTGCCTTGTACACCATATACTACTGCCAACTCTGAATTGCATTGTAACTGATCTAATGTTGCTATTGCTATTGCAACTGAGAACTGAATCTCTGAATCAATTGTCTATGGACTGTAACTGCCTCTTGAGTCACTAATTGCTACCAACCTCTACACTATCCATTGACTCTGTCTGCACTGCAATTGCATCGTGCTCCTTAGCATCTACTAGCAACTAGTACTAAAATTATCACTCAAGAACTAAATGCGCCATCTAATTGATCCATCTGCTACCAAATATTGTGGCCCCCTGCAGCAAGGGTGTTGATTGAGTTGTTTTTCCACGATCCTAGTGTCTAGGATAGAATCTTAGATCACTAACGCTACCAAACCAAGAATCACAACGAAGCTAATTTGCAAAGAAGAATATAAACAATAGTAAATCTACTAATGCAAAAAATATACACAATATTGGATAATAACCCAATCTTTGCTATATTAATCTAATTGAATAATACAACAGTCTAGGGCTCTCGTAGCAGGGACAATGGCCCTAAAATATCCAATGGTACAACATTACAAAGACAAGATAATTTGACAGTCTAGTTGATGTAGTCGACGATCATAGCTTCTTTGTCATATCTTGTACACATGAAGGTCTTCGATCCCAATCTATAGCACCTTCCTCTATCAATGCAACAACTCCTTTAGGCCACTGAACTTGGTCTCCACAATCTGCCCTCTAGCCGATCATATGTCCATCTATCATCAACACATAGGTACTTCTTCCCACCACTGCTCCTCAGCTCTTTTGGGACTTGTCTTCCCACTATAGTCTTCCTATGTTGCTTCAATGAAGACTAACATAGAGCAGGAGGGTTGCCACCTATCACCATCAAATGTCGTTTCTCCAATGATGAACACAGGCAATCAAATTTGCTCCTTTGCCTGGCTAAACCTTGAGCTTCAATCTGACTCTTCTAGTAGCCTCCTTTGTCCATCAAGGAGCTACTTAGGCTACAAATCCTTCACCCTACTCACAATTTTCCAAAGTCTATTGTTGTAGGGCTACTTTGGACCCTTTCACGATGCCCTCTGTTAGGGTCCTATAATAATAGGGTTCATAATTTTTGAATGGACTTTGATAGTCTTGTAAAAATGTACATACCTTACTTTCTGCAAGTTGTTTTTCCATATTTTGAAATATAATAAAAAATGAATAGAGGGTAAAAGTCCTAAAAGAAAGATCAAAGGACTTGGAAAAGAAAAAGATCAAAAAGAATAAAAAATGGACCCCAAAAGAAAAAAGAGATAAGAATAAGACATAAAAGTGAGCAAGTCAAAATGCCACTACTATTTACTTTTACTACAAAAATAATGATTATGTGCAGATTTTTCAAAATGCCATAATCCATGATTAGTTAAATAGTTTAATCTTAACTTTTCATGCTTTGAATTTCATGTTTTAGATAGAAAATAAAGATCTGTCAAACAGTTTAAACTTGACAAATCAGTAGATAGTTAGAGAATAAATGAGGAGCTCAGCAGTTTAATCTGAGCCCTTGGGTGAAATAAGGTTAGAATTAGATAGTTTTATGCTTTAAAAAGAAAAATGGATTTAGGGTTGTAAGCTTAAATGCACCCATGCAAATGAAGTAAAAAATGTTAGAAAAATGATGGGTAGGTAGAAAGCAGTTGTGCAAGGCATGTAATAAAACATCATCTGGCAAATTACCAATTTCCCCTCCCCCACAATGTTCCAGTATTCAAAACCTTCAGTTAAAGAGGCTCAAAGCATTTCTCTGACTTTGTTGGGACCGGACCCAAGGGTTAATGACTGATTGGTAAAAGTACTAGATTTCTTTCATGAAAACCCATTTCCTCAACATATTCACCCTTTACCAAAAATACAATCCCTTTTCCTAAGTAAAACACCTTTTTGTTTAGAAAAATAAAATCCCCTCTTAATTAATTTCATTTCATCCATAAACACTCAAAAAACCCATAAAATACATTTTATCTTAAGTATTATGTGTAAATATTAAAATGGGACCATTATTATGCTCAAATGCCTATTTTTAAACTTTGCTTAGTTTATTTTATGTATTTTCATTTCATTTCCATTCATTCCATATTAATTTTCACATATTGTATTTAAATCCTTTTAAACTACCCCTTCCCGTATATTTATTAATTCCTTTATTATAAATATCCCAAACCCACTATTTTAACTTTAAACCTATGGTCTAAATACCCACGTAAAATATTATCCTGCCCATTCCCATAGGTTAAAAGCATATTACATATAATCCTGCCCTATGGTTATAAAACATATGTAAATATCTCATTTGCTATTTATATATCATGCCCTGCCTATCATAACTAATACTTTGGTTTTACGTTAAAAACATATGTTTTAAACGTTAAACTAACCCCGCCGCATAATAAAAATTTTGGGCCCCACGCCTCCGCGCCAAGCAACTTCATAAGTTAATCTCTGTCGTTCGCACACCCATCCCCAAATCCAACGATCCAGATGCAATATCGCAAATCCAATAGCGTGATCATTAAACATTTTCAAAATTGCGAAATGGGAAGTTTTGCTCTACTATCTCTCCTCCACGCGGCGCTTTATTACTGGATTGCATTTGATCTAAAGAAACCACTTACTGCCCTTAGCCTATGCGATAACCACTAGTGGTTTCTCCCTCCGACGCCAAAACCACCTACCTTCTGATTTGACCGCCATTAAATGCCTACCCTGTTTTAACCTAAAAACATTATAAAACTTCATATGCGCGCAGATATACCCTTTTATGTATTCTTTGTCCATGTTTAAGCTTTCCCGACTGAAAAAACACTCTCTGCACACCATTTCACGCCAAAGAACCAGAAAAAGCTATTGAAATTGCTCCCAAGACCATTGAAGCTTCCAGTTTACTTCAAAAGACTCCAATAGCCATCAGAAAACCTTTCTGACGCCTCAGAGACCCGTTTAAAGACCAAATACCTGCACAAACAAATATTCTTCGAAGAAAAACAACCTTGTCATTTGAAAAAGAGTTTTCAGAGAAATTGAAACTTGTGAAGTCTATTTACCCACAGAAAGACCCCTATATTTGCCTACAAAGAACTAATCTGCTGTAAAAATCTGATAAAACCCCAGTTTCGATACTACATCCGGTTTTAAAGCAAAATTGAATATATTTAGCCTTATAGATTTTAAAAGAACTTCTAATCTATCTAGAAAACCCTTTGCAAATACTCACAATCTTTCTGTGCCTGAATTAAACCATTTTTAAGTCAAGTTTATCCAAAAAAAGCAAAGAAACCCTTGTTTTTTCATTTCCTGAACCTGTAAAGAGTTTGAAAATAAGATTTAGGGCTAAATTTGAAGGTTTAAACCAAAAAGAAAGCCAGTTTATACCTTTTTCTATTCCATAGACCTCTGTCACAGCCAGAAATACCTTCTGTAAACAGTTCAAGCTTACAGAAGAGTACGAAAAAAGTCTAAATACAAAGCTTTAAGCTTCCATAAGGTCTAAAATGTCAAAATCAAACTCAGCAATGACTTCCAAAACCACTATTGTTGTAAACCCTCTACAACCTCCTGTTGTAGATATCGAACATATACCCTTAGTTGATGTGGATTACAAAATAGTTGATCCAGTGATAGAATTTAATCTTCTAGACCTCCATTGCTGGAGTCTAGAAAAACCCTTAAATCAGGGAGATGAAGTACAGATTTGGGAGTCAAATCTACCCAAGTATGTACTTCCACTTACTCATCAGTGTCCAAAAGTCATTAGGCTGTGTCGAACCTATTATTCACCTGAACAAAGAGCTATGGTTGATGTTAATAAAGAAGTATTGTTCACAATTACTACAGAGTCTATAAACCTAATGCTTCAGCTGAAACCAGATCCCAATGCAGTTCCCTTATCCATAGAAGAACTCACAAAGCTTTACATTGGTTTAGACTTTCCTAAAAGGTTTCAGATCTTCCAATCATTTATGTCTGCATATTTTGAAATCCCAAAAATAAGCCCTCCTTATTTCACTTCTAAATTTCTTGAAGGGTCAAGGCATGTCATTTCTATGCTATCCTTTATCCTAGGTTATTTCACTGATGAACATATTGATGAGTCAATTCTAGGTTTTCTATCTACCTTTGTACCTAGTCAACCTCATTCTGTCATTTACAATTATGTTGAATACATAGTTGATAATATCCATGATCAGCTTGTGAAATTGCCCACTGAAAAAGTCTTTAGATAGTCATTCTTCCTCTTTCACATGTTCCTTTACTTTCAAGCAGATAAGTTCCCAATAACATTTCAGAAGCTGGATGTAGAAGGGAACCCACTCTTAGTCATCTTTTGGACTTCTTTGATCAGAAAAGAGTCCACTGAGTTCAATTATGTAGATTTTACAGATTCTTTTGTTCATCCATTGATAAACATGTTGACAAATAGAATACAGCCAAAAATCAGTGATGAGATAAAGACAGTTCTACAGTTATCAGAGCAAACTAGAACTAGAGATTGGTACTTATATCAGAACCATACAAAAATCAAAGTTTTTGGGTCAAATCTTTTACCCTATAAACTACTTAAGTAGGTACCAATGAGAGTTTTTGCCTTGGAGTATATAAAGCAAATTCTAAATTCAAATTCAATCAACTTTTTGGCTGCCAAAAGGAAGACTCAATTTAAGCTGAAAAACCAAGTAGGACCTTTTATTTGCAATCACAGAGATGCAGGAATAGAAGCAGCAAAACAGTTGTTGTAATACAAATTTGAAGAAAGCTTCTTATGGAATTATGATCCTCAGAGAATACTCAGCAAAATGAGGGTGAAATGCAAATTGACACCTTATATCCGTGATAAAAGGCCTGAGATTGAACAAATTGTTAATCAAACAGAGTGGCTAGAAAATACCTTGATAGAAGCAGTTAAACAGGGTGATACTAGTCACACCTTGCAAACTGTAAATCAAAGAGATAAAGCTACTAAGAGAATCAAGGAAGAAGGTACCTACACTGTTGAAACAACAACAGAGACTAGGTTTAAACTCAGATATAACAGGAAGCCTAAGCTCAATCCAGTTGATAAAGAAAAAGAGACCATGGAAGTGGAAGGTACAGATGTTCTAGATACAAACAGTGAGCCAGCCACAGAGATTATAAATGAAAAGCATCCTGCTACTTCAAACACACAGGTAATTGAGAAACAGCAAAGTATGGAGGCATCCTCCTCACAGCCAGCAGAGGATAAAGATATTGACATCAGAGAGAAACATAAACAGATAAAAGCCAAAAATGAAGAAATCAAGAGTGAGATTTATTCTCAATATTTACAGCAAACTCCAGGAATCCAAAATAGGCTTTTATCAGCTTTTGATTATTCAAACAAAAAGTTGATTATGTCAGTGCTTCAACCAACAGTGAAGACACCCAAAACAGTGGTAGATTACAAGAAAGTTGACCTTGAAGTACCTGTTGAAAGTATCCATGCATAAGATCAAATTGAGTTTCATAGACAAACTTCTGAGATGCTTTATTCTACCATAACTACAAAGGCAATGAGTGCCCAAAAGCTCCAGAACATAGTAATAAATATGAGAGATCAAATGAAGGTTGAAAAGGCTTCCTCATATGCTAAAGACCTTAGAATTAAGTCTTTAGAAGAATTGGTTATTCAAGTAGGATATGATCCTGCCAATGTAAAAGTTGTAGAAGAATTAGTGTAGAAAAAGAATGTTGATATTGCAACACCTAGAAAACAGCTCAAGCGTCCATCAACATAACATCCACAAGCCAAGGAAATTGTGCAAGAGGCAAGCCAAAAAGATGATATGATGAATTTGATTTCACAATTGACAGCACAGATTAAAGGGATGGAAATCCAAATGGACAAGCTGGTCCATGAAAGAGAAATTGCAAAAACACAAGAAGTTCCTACAGTAATTCCCATCAATGTTGCACGAAGCGGGGACGAAGAAAGGATGTTTTTTGGAAGCAGATACGCAGAAACGTCATTTCCCAAAAATCTAGGAAGCGAAGCGTCTCAGAACTGTCTACTATATATATATATATATATATATATATATATATATATATATTTATTTACTTATTTATTTATATTTATATTTTTTGCATTTATATTAAAAAAAACATCCAAAATACCACACTAGTTGTTGAAGATATGAAAACATGCATATTTGTATACAAATCAAGATAGAAAACATGCATCCATTATACATCAATGGTTAATTATTCGAGCATCAACCATCTAGAAACTAGATTCTAGAAACTAGATTCTTCTCCTCTTGTCTCGCCTTTAACTTTACCTCGATTGTCTAGGGATATTAGTCAACATTTTCCAATTTTAATCAAACTACCTAATCCAAGTCTTAAAATGTGGTGGAAAAAGCTTAACATGCTCGATCAATGATTTGACTTGATTGAAAGGTAATTTTTTGCGAAAGCCATGACAAAGGAGTTCAACAATTAACACCACCAACACCAGCGTACATGAGCACATAGAGGGCTTGGTTCTCTTGATTAAATGTCAATCACATATCCTCATACATGATATAATCTAATCAAAAGCCACAATCTCATTGATCCTGAATTCCTTAAAATTGTTAAGTCTGTTGAATTTTGAATAGGATATGAAATTCTATTTTCTCCATATTTAGGCCGATGGCGCTGGAACCACTCTCAAACATCCCGAGTCATTTCATGGTAATGTTAAAAATTTAAGTAAAAGTCTTTTACTTTAAAAATTTAACATTACCATGACGGAGCATCTAGGAAGCATCTAAGGAGCATCAAGCGAGCACCTTGGGAGTGTCTAGGAAGCCCCAACCCAACTTAAGTCAAAGAAATTTAAAAAAAAAAATTTAGAACCCTGCGGAACCGCCCATCTCCCTCTGGATCCACTGGCGATCCGCGCGGATCCGTGCCCAAACCTCCATGGATTCCTAACGGAGCCTTTTCTGGATTCGCGAATCAGGTATCTGGAACCGCGGATCGACCTTGTGTGGTTCCAGATTTCCAGGAATCGCCTCAAAACGATAGAACCGAGGATCTAATTTTCGGGTCCGTGGTTTCGTCAAAGGATCGCCCAAGGATCGGTACGGGACGTGGTTCTGACCTTGCATCCTTGGGGGGGAAGGATCGTGCAACACTGATTCCCATGGTAACAATAGTTGTGCCTTCAACTCTAACAGAAGAGTTGGCACCAAAAGTACCACTGGCCACAACAGTACCAGTGACTTCCTCTACTACTTCAGCTACAGAATCCTCTACCACAGCAACTCAACAATCTGATGAAGTCAGTAAACTCATTAAGGCCATGGAGGAAATGTCAATTCAAACCAATGAAATCAATAGGTTGAAGAAAGTGATTGAAAATCTGAAAGACACTAAGAAGCCAGCGCAAATTAATGCTAAAACTCAGGAACAGAGGGCTAACAGGTTAAATGTTGAGTTGAAGAATCTACAAAAGGATTTAACCTTGAAAGAACCAATGTCCTATGTGAAGAATCAACTATGGACCAAAATCATTGAATCCATCAATGATGTTTGGCCATCAATACAAGTAATCTATGAGCAAAAGGATTTACTAAAGGTAGCACAAAAGGAGATTCAGAAAACAAATGATGAACTAGGTGCCAACCCTGAAGAGGCCCTAGAAATCATAAAATTTCTCAACAGCAAGAACAAACAAGAATTGGAGGAAATAGAAATTACTGACAGAACAAAGACAATCCTTGAAATAAGAAAAGTAATTTCAAAAAAGAATTTGATAAAGCAACTAGAAGAGAAGTGTGGAAACATGAACATAGCCACAATTAAATTTATGGTTAAATTTGAGATCTTAAGGCAAAAAGGTTTTCCAAACATTCTTGTTCTTAATGATAAACTTATGCCACAAGAAGACTACAACAAGAAAATAAAAGATCATGCAAAACAGAAGGTAAATAAAACAGAAGGACAAAGAATTCCTACAGGAGAGGTTCTACATAAAAGCTTTGAAGGCTTGTTTTATCTACAACATGAGATAAAACACTTTTTTGTAATCAAACCAACATTTGCTAGATACACAGAGGCAAATGAGAACTTTAGGAAGTTGAAAAATATCAAAATCCCTGATGAAGAATTTTGGGAAAAATTCATTGACTTACTGTAAAAGTCAATTGCAGAGAAGAGGATAAAAACAGTTTGCTGATTTTACATAATTAAAACAGAAATTTACAGTAGTAAGGCAGTTAAAACAATGATGAAAGAGTCTCAGATAAGAAGATAGATATTCAAAACAGATTAAAAGATCTTTTGCCAGCGTTGGAGACAACAAGGCAGCCAACTGCACCCAATCCAAAAGAGCACTTCTATTTTATTTGGATAAATAGGACATCTTGCTAAGTTGTTAAGAAACTGTCACTATATTGTTGTAAAAGATATTTTATTTTCCTTAGAAAATTCCTACGAGTATTCTAGGATATTTTGTAAACATTTTTGTATATATACTTCATCTTTTGAAGTATTATTGTGGAATAAATTGCTGAAGATTTCTATAGTCAATATTTTTGTACCTGAAGGCTTTTTGTAGCAAGTTCAAGTAGCAGACTGGATCAAATCATAAAGCACCATATTTTAAGATTCATGTGATGAGCCATTGAAGTGAAGTATTTCCCACTGTCATTGTTTATCTTCTAATGTTTACATGCATCCATATATGTGTTCTAAATTTGAATGATAAATTAGGAATATTATTACAGGATTTGTTAAAAGCACCCTGTCTTTAACTATTTATCATTTCTATGTTTTCTGCTGATTTCCATAGTAGAGAACCCTTAATTGCTCCCTCTTTCGAATGACCTCTATCTTCTACTTCCTTATCTGGATCAAATAATTCTTAGTTGCTCTTTATCCCGATCAAACAACTTCACCAATCAGCGTTCCAAAATCTTCAATGACTTGTCTATCTTGCCCTGAAAATATTTGACTTTTTGACCTTGATCCTAGTCCTGTCTGCTTGACATTTGACTCCTTAGTCCAATGGACAAACAGATCTATCACTATCCATCTCATTAAGTAGTTTTTTCTCACCAAAACCAAACCAATTTGCACATCATCACTAACCTAATATCATATATTAAAACAAAGTTAAGTCTTATAAAGAGAGCCCTCTCTGAACCCTAGGAAGGCTAGATCCTAGAGTTTAAAAGTTGGTCTGTGGTTACCTCTAGTGTTCTTTGAACTTTAAATCAAAATCTCACAACTTAAGAATTATTAGAGTGATAACATACTGGTGACCATATTGGGGAACTAACCAATCCTTAGTCTTCAAATAGATCTTAAAGGAAATCATTTTTATCATCCTTTCACCTTAAGATCATTTTATAAGTTGTGAGCATATAAAACTGTAATTCTGGCTTCCAGAAGAATCTATTATACCAGGTCAAATCCAGATCCACAACCTGCTGTTATAGTAGACAATCAGGACAAAATTGGGAAAAAGAATAAACAAGTAGAAGACTTAGGCAATAAAGTTTCCTTAGTTAAAGAAAATTCATTGCCAAAACAGTTAGTGAGTATACAAGACATAGAGTTTGACTTGAATTTTGAAAATTCTTTATTCAGAAATAAATCAGAAAGTGACCTAAATAGTGCTGTCATAGATCCTGAATTTGTTTCATTTCTTGAAAGAAGCAGGAAACTGTTTTAGTAGATTCTGAATCAAAGATATTTGAAGCTTATGATAAACTTCATGAAATAAAAGCTATTATTCTTAAGGAAATAGATGAAGCTCTTCTTCAACATTCAGTTGAATTAGCTGCCTTATCAGCATATACACCTAAGCCCTTTACTTCTCAATTAGATACCCACCTTTTAGAATCTGTAGGTTCATCTCTTTTTACCACTGCATCATCCATAATTCCCACCACACTCCAATCTATAGAGCCATTTATCCCTAAACAACCCTTACAACCTAGAATAGTATTTCCATCTTCCCCCACCTCAACTTCATCCACTAGTTTATCTTCTGCAATTTCAAACACATCATTCTCATTTCCAAGTACTGCTTCATATATTCCAATTTCATTTTCTAGCACCTTAACTTCACCCTTTAGTTCATCCACCACATTTTCTAGTACATCATCTTATATTCCAATTTCATCAGCCACTTCGTTAACTATATCAGCTAGTACTTCCAGTTCTGCCCCAAGCACTTCCAACCTACCTCCTAGCCAAGCTAGAATTCAAGCCATGGCTACTAGGTATGCTCCCTTAGTCCTTCCAGCACAATTACATGATATGCCTCAGGATTACCAAAGTAAAATACCTCAATTTGATGCAACCACTCATTATACTGCCCAACAACATATTAATAAGATGACTGATTATTTTGAGCTTCATGAAATAGATGATTTTGATGTACAAATGAGACTCTTTGCTCAAACATTAACTGAGGAGGTTAAAAAATGGTTTAAAGGTCTTAATCCTAGTAGTATAGCTGACTTAGCAATTTTTCATAGATTATTTTTAAATAAATGGGAAAAAAAGAAAAATCCACTCCAAATATTGTATGAATTTGATGCTATGAAAAGAGCTCCTATTGAATCAGTCCAAGACTATTGCACTAGGTACAACAGTGTTTATAATTCAATTCTTGCAAATCTCAAACCCACTCCTAACTCTGTCCTACTCAAATTCCCTGATGGATTTGATACAGACATGGCCTACTCAGTTAAGAGAGTGAAATGCAGAAACCTTAAAAAGAATGCAAACAGATGTTGTTAGTGTAGAGATAAATATTTTAGCTAAAAAAGCTAGATTAAGGAATGAGAGGAGAGTAACCATAAAAGAAAAAGCTTCTAGTTCAGATACAAAAATAGATCAACTAGCTAAGACTTTATAGAGAATGATTGATAGATTAGATAACATAAAAAGGAGACCACAATGGGAAAATCAACAACAAACTAGGAATCCCAACTTTAGGAAAAATACAAACACAGGAAAAACTAAAGAAACAGCCCCTAATCAGACAATAAGACCTCCATTTCAAGAGAACTACACTGAAAGTTCTCAACATAATGATGATGACGAGGACACCATAAATCTAATGGGTATAAATGATGATAACACTATCTTTCTGACACAGGAAGACCAAGAATTATTTAAAATTCAACAACTTCAATTAAATTCAGGTGAATCATTTGACTACAAACAAGGTTATGAATTCGCTCTCAATGAAGTACATAGTCAATATAACCTTAGAAGCAAGAAAAACACAGAGCCTTCTACTAAGAAAACTGCTCAAACACAAAATAAGAAAATAGTAGAAGCTCCCACTACAAAAGTTTTGCAAATTTTCCCTAGGGAAAACAAGCAAAACTCTAATTTTTCCGAAAAATTTTCCAGCCCCAAATTTCACCCAGTGCCAAGATTGTTGACATAACAAATGAAGTTGCCCAAGCATCAATAGATTCACAAAAATTTGTTGTTGTTAAAACAACTAATTCCACTAAAACAGCAAACTCAGATTCCAAAACACCCACTGTTGATCCAAAATCCGCTGATCCAAAAGCTGCTACTATTAAAACAGCTTTTGAAAGTACAAAATCTACAAAAACATCTACTACTCAAACTATCCCAGAAAAGAAAACTAAAACAGTAAGACAATAGAAACACAAACTGAAAATGAAAAGATAACTGTAGAAAAACAAGACAAACCTACTCAAACTACAATTACTAAAGAAGAGTTAATTTAGTTTAGTAAATCACAACCCTCATTCAATATACAAGCTGAAACTGCAAAATTTTAAAAAAACCAATTCCTTTGACAGAATTTGTAAAACATGATTTGTACAAAACAACTATCACTGAAACCTTAAACATGAATGATGGAGAAGACTCAGTAAACTTGAATGATGATCAACCAGAGTTGATTTTTGGTCCTAATGTTGATGGAAAACACCAAGATGGAGCAGTTCCACCATTTTACATTAGCTTAACTGTTCATGATCAAATATTACATAATGCAATGTTAGATTCAGGGGCTTCAAACAATTTAATGCCAAAAGCAATAATGGAAACCCTAAACTTAGACATCACAAGGCCTTACAAAGATCTCTTTTCATTTTATTCAAGCAAAGTTAGATGCCTAGGTTTTATTAAAGATTTGTGTGTCACATTAGTTCAATATCTTGGTAAAAGTATACTCATGGACATTGTAGTAGTTGATATCCCTCCCAAGTATGGAATGCTCTTATCTCGCTCATGGAGAGCAAAATTACAAAGATCTCTACAATTAGATGTGTCATATGCAACAATCTCAGTTTTTGGCCAACCAAAGAAACTCTATAGAGAAACATTGATGAAATATATGGTGAGTAGTGTAGAAAGACCAAGAAATTACCCAATTTACACTACACCTACTGACATGGATTCATTCATCTTATGCAACTATGAAACTGAAATTGAAATCAAAACTGAACTAAAGGAGAAAAACAAAGTACAAAACAATGAAAATATCTTTCATGAATCATTATCGCATCTAGATTTTGATGGATCAGTCAATAAACTAAGAGCAGGAGCAGGAGTTTGGATAACTAATATGGAAAATAATTATGCAGAAGGCCATGCTTTCAGACTAAATTTTAAATGTACTAATAACATGGCTGAATATGAAGCTCTCATTTTAGGATTGCAGATTATCAGAAAATTAGGAGGTAAAAGAATATCAATTATGGGAGATTCAGAGTTGATTGTAAAACAAATAAAATGAGAGTATTCTGTTTATAATCCAAGATTAGGCCGATATAGAGAAACAGTGTTAGATTTGCTAGATGAACTGTTGGAATGTAATTTTTCTGCCATACCAAGAAAACAAAATATACAGGCTCACTGCCTAGCAACTTTTGCTAGTACCTATAATTTACCATTTCAGCCCAATCATAAATATACTGCAGAAGTCAAACACAAACCAATAATTCCAGATAACCTTAAATATTGACAGATTTTCTCACAAGATGAATAGATTTACAATTTTATGAACAATGAAGGTGAATTTCAGATCTGTAAAATAGACACGGATTGTACAGTAGATCAAAATTTAGATAGTGAAATTGATTTGAATAATATAGATGTAAATAATGTAAAGTTTGCTAGACCTACTAAATATAGTCAATCAGACATAGATAAATTAGAGAAAGTAGAAATTGATGAGATAATTGATGATGAATTTGATATATTAAATCTCCAAGATAATTTCTTACCAAAAGGCTTAACTCCTTTAGAAGATTTATTTGACTCAAACGATGTTGCTAGAAAACCCAAAATGGAGCTACTTAGATCTAATATTGAGGAATGTAACATAAGCACAAAGTTAAAACCTAAGATGATTAAACTTTCCAAAGCTTTACCCGGTTCATTAGGTCCACCGGTCCGGTCACCGGTTTCGGTTTTAATAACTATGCTCACACAGATCCAGAGGTACATGAAGGCATTGGACAAGTTGGTACCTGACAGGGAGGAGTGTGCTAGATTGCACCTTGAATTAGGCAAATACTTCAGTTGCACTGCTAACTTTGGTTCTTTCCATGCAATGGAAGACAGGGACAGATTTGATGCTCTCACATGGTGGGAAGCATATGGCGGCATGGGACTTTTGCCAAAGTTGGCTAAAAAAGTTCTCTCACGGGTTGTGAACACTTCTTCTGCAGAGAGGTGTTGGAGCACCTACAGCTTCATACACAATGTGAGAAGAAACAGGCTGAATGAAAACCGAGCTAAAAGCTTGGTTTATGTGCATTACAACTTGAGGTTGTTGAGCCATTACTGTGATCGGGCAAATGAGGATCAATCATACAGAGTCTGGGACAACAACCCAAAGGATGATAATTTGGAGGGCGGCACGGTACATATGGAAGAATTGAAAGCAGAACTTTTTAGGGATGATGATGAAGCATCAGCAGCACCGCCACACACAGGGCCAATCCCACCATCTACTGTTAGCAGTGCTGGTGCGGGTGCCAGTGCCAGTGCCAGTTCTCGATATCAAACTATTGTTCCTTTGCAGATTCAGCCTCCACCTTCTAGTCATGGTCGTGGTACTCCTGAGAGTACTAGAAGACCACCATTTCCTTGTGGCTCGCACAAATTAGACATTTCTCGTGGGCGTGGCAAGGGGCTAGCCAGTAGATAAAATAGATTTGTTGTTTACTAGTCTTTTCTAATTGTTGTTGACAGTTGAACAGTTGAAACTTGACTCTTTCATATATTTAATGACAATTTAAGTTTGAAGTTTGAATTTGAAAAGTGAAACTTTGAAGTTGGCATTTATAAGTTTACAAGTCATTATGAATTATGAATATGATGCTTCATGAAAGTTATATGGTGATCAATGAATCAATGATGATAAATGTTATATAATATCAATGATGATAAATGTTAAATATTGAATTTTGAAATCAATGAATCAATGAATCAATGATGATAAATGATATATATCAATGATGATAAATGTTATATATTGAAATTTGAAATCAATGAATCAATGACGATAAATGTTATATATCAATGATGATAAATGTATATTGAATTTTGAAATCAATGAATCAATGATGATAAATGTTAGATATTGAAATTTGCAATCAATGATGGTAAATGTTATATATCAATGATAATAAATGTTATATATTGAATTTTGAAAGCTTGAAACCTTCAGATTGATGATTCGCGAGACTCAAGAGTCAATATGTTGTATGCTTCCAACTTGTGGGCGTGGTTGATGAAGATTATAACTTCTAGATGATTGATGTTATATGATTCAATCTATGTTTTTATGTTTTTTATGTCTAATTCATCATTCTCCATGTTTTTGTTGACATATATGCATCAAAATAAAAATTAAAAAATTAAAAAATTAAAAAAATTAAAAAAAAAAATAAATATATATATATATATATATATATATATATATATATATATATAAACGCTCCCGAAAACGCTTCGGACCGGAAGCTTCTAAAAATGGCATTTTTGCTCCCACTCCCAAGTAACCCTATTCTAATTCAAATTGTAACTCCTCAAGACAAGAGTACCTCTCTTTCTATTCATGGGATGAGTTACACTTCTCATGTAACTCCTCCCTCATGGAATTCGATTCTCCTACTATTGGCTCAAGGAATGAATTCATTTTGTAACTCCTCTCATTTCTCATCTATTTAAGCAAGAGCAAGTGAGAATTGAGAGTAGCATGTTCATCGCGAAAAAGGAGAGCTAGTGTTGAGTGTGTGCAAGTGAAGAGTAAGAGCAAGGGCAGAGTTGCAGCAAGCGTGAGGGACATCATTTGATCAAGAGAAAAAGGAGATCTTCAAGCAAAGAGAACGAGCACTTCAGTTGCAAGTTGATAAAGGATTGGTGACATTTTTCATTCGCATTCTCTCTCTCTCTTTGTACTCTGTTGAGCAATTGAAGAAATCTAATAGAAGAAGAATCATTTGGGTTTTCCCCTTGTAGGTTTTTCCTTGGTCATTCTATCTAACTCTCAATTTCTTATATTTGTGCTTGGTTGTCTTCATATGATCCTTAAATTTGTGTTCTATCTACAATTCTTGATCTAAAAAGTTGTTAAAGAAGAAATCTGCATTCTAAGTAATTGTAACAGCGTAGAACATTCAATTTTCTGCAAAGTACATTCAGTTTTCTGCAAAGTACATTCAATTTTTTGCAAAGTACATCCAATTTTCTGCAAAATACATTCAACTTTCTGCAAAGTACATTCAGTTCCATTCAGTTGTCTGAACAGTACATTCAATTTTATGCAAGTACATTCAATTTTCTGCATAGAACTTTCTAGTTCTTGCAAAGAATTTTTAAATTTTTGCATAGAACTTTCAGATTTCAACATTTTGGTGCTGAAATATTAATTGTTGCCCCTTCATCTTACTGCTGAAATTTTTTTTCTACCGTTCTTCCAAGATTTCAAGGAACCCAAGATATGAAAGTAATTTTGCAGATAGTAATTAAGGTGTTGCATGTGTTTAATAGTTGTGGTTTAGTACTTGTTCATACATACAAAAGTAAAGAGTAGTTTCATTTCTGCTTATGCAAGTGCAAGAAAGTGTTGTCTTGAAAGAAGTATAATGCACAAAAAGTTATGAAATAATAATTGATAGAAATTGAATGATAAAGATAGGGGGATTTTGAAATATCAAGTGTTATCCACTCTATTTGTAGCCCATTTTTTGCTGAAATATCACTTGTTCCTTCTGTTGAAATATCCCTTTTCATTTGCTACTAAAATATTACTTGTTATCCCTTCATCTTACTGATGAAATTTTGTTGTTGAAAATTTATTGTTATTGTTCTTCCAAGATTCAAGGAACCCAAGATATGATAGTAATTTTGCAAATAGTAATTAAGGTGTTGCATGTGTTTGATAATTGTGGTTTTGGTACTTTTTGATGCATGCAAAAGTAAAGACTAATTTTACTTATGCTTATGCATGTGCAAGAAAATGTTTCCTTCAAAAGAAGTATACTGCTTAGAAGGTTATGAAAGAATAATTGATAGAAATTGAATGTTGAAGATAGGGGGATTTTGATTCTCTCACATTATATGAGAAAGGTCATAATCTTATGGTTTTTGGTAATTTTAATATTAGAGATTAATGACAATAGTGATTGTAGGAAATAATCGTGACTTTTGTAAAATATGGAATGATAGTTTACTAAATTAACCTCTTTTGCAGCGATCAAAGATAGATTATAACTAATATCATTGCAAGAAATGAAGATAATATGTATAATTATTATTACATGCTTTCACTCTGGAATCAAAATTTGAAGATCTTTATAAAATCAATGGAAGACCTATCCATGCAGTGATTCATGATAAGTAATCATCAATGTAAATTGTGAAACTGAAAGTTCGTTCATCTTCACTATAAAGCATTACCTCATGTGAGAAAGATAGTTTTTGAAATGCCTAAGATTAGACTGGATCATGGAGTTTGGCAAGTGGTGTTCAAGAAGATGCATTTCTTCTACCAATGACATATGACTGATGGATGGTGGTAACATATAAGGGTCGGATCTAGAGGGAGATAACAGCTTCCTTCAATCCCCATTAAAAATATATATATATATATATATATTAGTGTTATGTTTTTTCTTTGTGTCACTGCTCTTGTTTAAATTTATCTTTTTAGATACTTGGTTATTCTTCCTGCATGAGTATTTGAATTATATTTTCATTATCTTCTTGATAAGAATGTGATCAAGAAAAACAGAGCTTGAAGATCATCAGGATGCAAAATAGTGCAGGAACAGTAAACTCCAAGAGGAAGTTGGTGAAAAGATAATGAAAGAGCCACTCTCACATCTAGAAAATAAAGAAAGACATGCCTCATCACCATGTATACTTTCACTATGTTTACTTACTTTGCTACTATAGTTCTTGCTCTTATTTTGGGATCAATGGCTACATTTGATGAATGTGAGAACCAAGTCCTTTGTATAGAGATTGAGGAAGATGTCGAGCCATCCCAGGACTTGAGTGGACATGAAGTGGCCAGGAGCTCAAGAATTCTACAAGGAAGTTGGAATTAAGAAAGAGATCACAGTACCGTATAACCTAGAACAAAATGGTGTGGCTGAGAGAAAGAATAGAACTATCATGGAAAGCAATCAAAACAATGGTGCATGATCAGAAACTACCAAATTTCTAGGGGAAGAAGTTGCTAACACAATTGTCTATGTTCAGAATAGATCTTCTCATCGTTCTCTAAACAACAAGACTCTGAAGAAGTCTTCTCTGGTGAGAAACCCGAGGTTGGGCACTTGAGGATCTTTGGTTTCCCTGTCTACTTCCACATGCCAAAGGAAAAGAATACCAAGCTAGAAGCTTCAGGTAAGAAAGGTACGTTTGTTGGTTATTATGAAAATTCTAAAGTTTGCAGAATATATGTACCTGGACAAAGAAATATAGAGTTTAGCAGGGATGTAACATTTGATGAAGATGCAGCTCTTGGAAAGGAAAGAGACACTCCTCTTTCTACTACTAATGTTGATAGTCAAGATGATGCATTTGAGATACAAGAAAATCCCGAGGCTGAAATTGATCTTGTTGATAAACCCATGGAGCCCATTGATCCTTTGGAACCTTCTCCATGTGATCCTCTTGCTAAAAGGAGACCTTTATGGCTTCGTGACACCCTTCAAGATGTTGATAAACATGTTGCTCCTAAAGGAACCTTCAAAGAAAGCAAGAAACCATGCCAGTTCCAAGGATATGTTGTAGCCATGAGCAACATTATTCAAGCCTAACCATGCACTTTTGAAGACATTGTGATGAGCAACATTATTCAAGCTTAACCATGCACTTTTGAAGACGTTGTGAAAGCTCAGTATGGAAAGATGCAATTGTTGAAGAATATGAGTCCATCATTCATAATGACATATGGGAAGTGGTTACAAGACCCCAAGGTAAATATGTTGTGTCTTCTAAATGGTTGTATAAAATTAAACAAGGTATTGATTTGGAGCAATTGAAAAAAATTAAAAACTACGAGTTGGCGACACTCGAGTGACATAGTGGAGCGTTCTCTTTACACAACATCTCTCACGCTTATTGCTTGGGCTTCCAACCCGAAGAGGAAATCTCTAATAAGATGCCCGCTATCCCTAATTGTAATACCCATTAATTTTGACCTGATTGTTAAAAGGTCATCCCAATTGGAAACAAAGAAAAATGTGTCGCTCTACATTGGACAAGTGCTTGTACAAGTTGGTGTTAGCGTAAGGTCTCATTTAGTCAAGAGTGTAGCATTAATTATAAGTATTGTATATATATATATATATATATATATATATATATAATTGCAAGTATGTACAAAGTTATTCATTAATTTATATAAGTTATATTATAATTATTATATTATTTATTTAGTTACATATATTATATACTATTGATTTTATAAATATTTATATAAAGATATATACTTGAAAGTCTGTATAATTTTTTATTTTTATATAATTTTAATTTTTAAAAATTATAAAAATATATTTAAAAGTTTTATAATTTTTATTTTTTTAAATTACAAAAATATATTTATATTATTTGTCCTTATCGTTTCTTTGTCGTATCTGGATCCTGAATTTTCAAAAAACTAGCGGATGTGTATTTGTATCTGAATCCAAGTAACTTAGGTAGCACGTGACTATCAAGAGTTTGATAGAGATGTTGAAAAGTGAATTTGGGTTTGCCATTTGATGTACTCGCAACAGTGGATACATTGTTGATGGCTAGGGTTTGATGTGCAGATTAGATAGAACCAAAATTCAGTATGGCAGTGGATATTGATAGCTATGGTTTGATGTGCAGATTGAGTAGAGGAAGATTTGATTGACAAAGAATGTTTTATAGACTTTTGATTTGCAATTTCCTATTGATATTAAGTGCGGGTGGATCCAGTCAGAAAATTGTGAAACATAGTTCGTTCGTAGATCATGGTAGTTGGGTGGTGCAACATAGGAGAGTGGAGTCTCTTTCAAGTTGGAGCTTGAGAACACTTCAGGGCGATAAGGTGGTGCTAGGGCTGGTTGGAGTCTGCACGGGATGTTGGAGCGTTCGTCTAGTTGCAGTTGGTAAACAGGTTGTCAGAGCATCCTTTAAATTGTAGCCTATAAACCAGGGAATTGGAGCGTCCTCCCAATTGCAGTTGGTAAGCAGGGCGTTGGAGCGTCCCATAGGTTGGAGCCTGTAAATCATGTTGAGAAATATATCGGGAAGTAGCTAGAATGATTTCACTTTTTATGATAACATCTAGTGATATCTTTTTACTTTTCTTATTAGCTTCTCTTATTATTATGTTTGTTCTTATCATCAAACATCTACCAAAACAAGAAGAACAATAGTACACAAGAACATAGGATATAGGGGAGTGATATATGTGGATAAGGGAGAGGGACCACGCAACCAAAGTCGGGGTTTCCCATGTAGTGCCACTGTAAAACCCAATGGTCTATAAAGGAGATCCCATGGGACTAAGATCCAAGGGCAACATCCAAAAAACGCCAAGAGCACAGAATCACAAACTAAGCCCACTCTCTCTATCGAATCCCCCCACTAATCCATGCTCATAAGTGTCCATGATAAGAAAACTCAATACTAAATTACCAAATCATCATAAAAAAATCATCATGCAATGGATCCTAGTCTAACATGCATAATATATAATATCAGGTGCTAGGTGTAATCATAGATCCATTGCAACTAACATATCAATTGATCAATACATGAATACATGTTTCCATGATTATTTTTACAATGGACCCAAAAATACAAATGTGAATAATGATATGAGGGGTTACAGGTGCGAGAGGTGGGAAAACAGGAGACCCATATGATATAGAAAGGAACCCTAGAAGAAAGGAAAGACATCAACCGAGAAGACTAAATTTCATCCTCCAACCAGAAGATAGAAATGTCAATGATCAAGTACATGAATCTTTGATGAAGAGCTATCTCAGGCCTATCATCCTCTAGGTAAGAAGGATTGAATGTCTCAAACACATTTAGGATGATATTATTTTGGTCATTGGGAAAAGAAGAAGTGGACTCATCATTGCATTTGGGAAAATTCAAAAAACCATGATTATGGGTTCTTCGTAGGGGAAAAGAGCTCTTCGTCGAGACTAGGAGAATGAACTTCATCACAAACATCTATTTCTAGGGTAGGGGCATAACAAGACAAGGGATGTTCTAACATGAAGAAAAACCCTTTATCAGTGGCATGGCTAAAGGAAGTATCTTCCTCAATGTCTTCTATATTAGAGTCATCAAGATTATCCATAATCTTGGAAGGCTCTTCTTTGATTGAATCATCTTGGAACATAAAGAAGGGACCCTTCCAATTACTAGGAAGGACTTCATAAGGGTCAGCATTGTTACTCAGAAGGGGTGGAGCATTCTCTTCTTTCCTGAGCTCATTCTTGTCGATTTGAGAAACTATGGAATCTTCATTTCTATAATCATATCCTATTCCTCAATCAACAGCCCAAAAGTCACTCACAGATTCTTCATTTCTTTGACTATCATGATCTTCCTCAAAATCCTCCCATTATTCACTATATATTTGGTGTTGTTTAGGGTGCCCTTCATTCTCTTCTTTAGACAACGAGGACTTTTCCTCCTTCATTCGTTCTCGAAGAATAATTTCTGAGGTGTTTACTACATCATTTTGATAGAATGATTCAAGGACAAGTTCATCGATAGGACTCTTTTTATATTCACACTTCATGTTACGGAGCTTTTTCGATTGCTCACAATAGTTGGAGAAGATCTCTTGGGAGTCACGTGTGACCATTAGTTGCCTTCAAGATCCTTCATATTCCACCTTCCATTCTTACAATACCTACGAGCTCTCGAGATCCAAATCTTCCTCATCACCCTTGGAGGACTTGCCTTTTGATTCATGAGTTTCTTTTTCGACACAATCCTCAAGCTAATTATCAAATTCTTCATTTTCCTTACTAAGCGTATGAGATCTTCCTTCTTCATTGCTCTCTTGATTAAGAGTCAAGACTACTTTGATTGGTCCATTTCTTCACAAAAACATCCTCAAATTGATCAAAATCTTCGATACTTCTTGGAGGGAGGTTAACAAACCAGTCCCTAACCTCACCCTCAAGTGATAATGCAAAGAGCATCAGGAGGGTATCATTGTCACCCTCATTACGCATCCATAAGGTACATTCCCATATAAAGTCAACCATATATTGCTTGACATCGACACTATTTCCATCAAACTTGGGCAACCATTCATAATGCTTGGAAACTAATAGGTGCGGAGGAATGGGGGGGGCCCTTAAGTTCAGTGCCTTAAATGAATCTTCAACCACCTTTAGTTTGAGCTTCTTGTGTGCCAAGAGGCAGTCAACCAAAGTGGATAAAGAAGGGATACTTTTCGGCTCGCATGATTTTTCAAGATAGCCCCTAGATGTGGGCACAATAGAGATGAGGAACTGGCGAATTTGAACATCTTCATGAACAATGTTTGCCTTCGATATATGTGCCATGAAACTAGCCACATGGTCAATTGTTGAAGATGGGCAAGGTTTTTCGATGATCACAATTAATGGTATTTGGGTATCCCGAGATCCATTTAATGTCCAATGTTGGGTATCTTGTTGTCCAATCCCACATGGTTTCGAATATTCTATGGGGATCATATGTGGAGTCACCAGGATGATTGGAATTCCCTTCACGAATGCTTGCTTCACCCTACAAGCATTGACATTGAAGTTTAATGAGGAACCAAGACTTCATTCCTCCAATGGAGTCGTCAATAATGATATGTCAATATGTCGTACGGGGAACAAAACACACGTTTCGTATCCCCAGCAACGGCGCTAGAAATGTTACCACTCAAACTAGCAAGGGACCTAAAAGGGCCTCCTAAAGTAGCAACTGCTAAATCTAGGGCAAAAATAGAGACTTAGCCCACTATCACCTCAGCTAAGGCTTCCTACACTTTACAGACTTTCACCGATGGGAGGAGACCCGCTTGAGTTGGACACTGAGCTCTGGGAGCTCCTGAGGGTTTGTGGTACTTCTTCGAGCTATGAGCGACAATAGGGTGAGTGATTCACCTTCCCCTATTGGTGCATTGTGTATAGGGTGAGTGGTTCAACTTCCCGTTTGATTCCCCGTGATGGTTGACATGTGTGTAGCTAAGTCACCTGATACGGGGATACGGGGATTCGAGGAATCGGATTCGGGTACGGTGACCCCAGGAACAGGATACTTCTGGGATACGATATGTTATATATTATTTTATTAAAAAATATATATTAAAAATTAGATATTTTTTACACAAATTCATACAAAATTCATTGATTCAAACATAGATACTCATGAGTCATACATGATCATTGATCATTGATACACCATACATGATACAATTGTCAAATTTACTCAGAAAGACAAGATTGAAGATAGTAAGATACTGTAGTTTTCTCATTAAGTCATAAGAATCAAAATGTGTTACATAAGTACACTGCCAATGGCAAATAAAATAGAAAATACAAAAAAACTACAGTCTACAAGACTACAAGCCTGAAGCCTCAATGAGTCATCAATCCTCATCATCATAATCAGCATCACTGTCCTCATCCCGATCATCATGCTCACCACTGCTCTCCTATGGCTTTGATGCATCCTCCTCCTCTACCATCTTTGCCTCTGCTAGTGTGGAGTATGACGCCTCTACTCCATCATCAAATGTGACAGGCTCTAGCACTAGTGCAAAATATAGAGGGACAGTGCACTTACCGGATGCTCGAATCTCTTCGAAAGAACTCCATTTCTCCTTGCTCACACTTCCTCCTTGCTCACCCTAGCTCCTTCTCACTTCACAAAATGAAATGGGTGAGAAACAATGAAGAAAAACCTCACTTTATAAAAGAAACAATGCTTTTTTTGACCTAGCCGTATCTAATTCACCAAGTATGGCGTATCCGTACAGGGATACGGTCGAGATACGCCGTACCCTATACGGATACACCGTACCCGGTGAATTGGGGGCGAATCGGGTACGAATTCGTATCCGATACGGGGATTCAAGATTCGGTGACCCTTTTTGACGAATCCAGATACTTAGGTGTGTAGGGTGAGTGGTTCACCTTCCCTTATGATTGACATATGCATAGGATGAGTGGTTCACCTTTTCCTATGGCATAAAAGCAGGATGAGTGGTTCACCTTCTCTTGTTGATGCCCCAGCATACATCCAACCCATGTAGTTCGTGTTGAGATTTTGGGGTGTTGGAGTAGCATCGGATGTGCTCTAGCTCCCAATATTTGTGGAGGAGCTGGAGTACATGAGATCTCCAAGACACAGAAAGCATTTAGAAGAATTCCATCAAGTTTAAGTTTTATTAAAATAATTAATCTTTTTAATTAAGGACCCTAAGTCTAACTTAGGAAAATTAAAAGATTAAAGTGAATTAAATTAAACATGTGATGAGAATGACTTAAGTGACGCGGATCAAGCAGCTTCTAATCTTAGCCGTCGATTAGAGATTAGATCACGGTCATTAATGTTTCAACGAGAAAAGTATAAGAGAAGGACCTCGGGTCAATTGGGGAACACACACACTAGCAGAGCACTGAAACTAAGATGAGATTCTAGGGCGTGGTTTGCTAAGAATTTTAGAAGTGTTTCAGCTACAACGAGGGGTGGTATTGGCGAATAAGATGGTTTGATCCTAGGCCAAGAGTACAACGAGGGCAAAGAAGGAGAATTCCAAAGCAGCGCAAAGGCAGCAGCTATGCAGTCCAACCAAGAGCCCAGCAGGGGTAGCACAGAGGTAGCAGGAGCCAAGCAAGGCTGACGCAGGCCCAATTAGGGCAGTGCAGGGGCAACGTAACCCCTTCTAGGTTTACACAAGCCCTTCCTGAGCAGCGCAGGGGAAGCGTAACCCCTTTTAGGGTGACGCAAGCCCTTCCTAAGCAGCGCAAAGGCTGACGCAGGTCAGTCAGGCTGATGCATAGGGCTTCAGAGCAACGTTGGAGTTTCCAGAGGTCAGAAAGGGTCTGAGTTCTGTAAATCCCGTTTGAGGGTGTGAATCAGTCATATTTTTCCGTCTCAGTGATAGAGGTATTGTTGCCTTTTATATTTCTTTGTCAGGTTGACAAGTTTTGGTGCCCGAGATTGTTGTACTTAGAATCTGCATAAGAATAAAAACCCTCTAGAAGCTACAAGCACTACTTTTCTCACATTGGGTTTTTCCAGGGACATTTGTCCAGAAAATCCTTGTGTGTCACTTTGTCTATGAGCATGTTATTCAGTATTTGATCTATATGTGTAGGTTGTTAACTGTATTTACTTCGATGTTAATTATAAATATTCAGGTCAATAACTTATGTAAGTAGGGGAAGTAAATCAAGATTTAATAGTAGGGTTTCTTAAGTTTAAGAAATTTTCACATGGTATCAAAGCAATTGGAGAACAAGCTGGATCTCCAAAAAGACGGCTGAAGAAATTTGTGTTGCAAAAAGCAGCAGTAGCAGCAGTGAAACCGGATAGGGCAGCACAGAACCAAAAGGACGCAGAGGAAGCAAGAGCCACATAGGGGCTGACGCAGTCTCAGTTGTGTGACGCAAAGACAAGGCAGTGCCTTCCAGAGGGACGCAGGAGCAGCCTGCGCTGCACAATCGCTGCGCAAAGGCTGCGCTGAGCCAGTCTGCTCACGCGGAGACCAGCCAAGGTGACATAGTCTAGTAATTGATTGTTGTGCAGAGTGCCATGAACTGGAAGCTGAGTTGTAGATCTTCAGCAGTTGCTTGTGGAGTGAAGATTTTGTCGGTGCAGAATTAAGCCTAACCTAAGTTGACAACGTGCGGGAGGAGAACAGCAGCTCAATAGATTTCATTGCCAAAAGATTTGAGGATCAATTGTAGGGTGATCGAAGAGAGTTGATTCATTGTGTTTGGCAGATTTCCAAGGAGGAAATCAGTAGTCCGAGGGAGCAGAGTGTGTCTTTTCGCCAAGGACCCTAGATCCGAGCTTCAGTTGAGAAGCAGAGAGAGGATCAAGATAGGTTGGACGGCCTTTCCAACTTTGCTATCTGGAAGGCCAGAAACCTGGTAATCCTGGAGGCATACGGCTTGAGGGAGCATGTAGAGAGTGCCTTGGCTACACCAACCGATGTGAAACTCCTGGAGGAGCATACTGAAGCAACAACACATGCCAAGCGCTTCATCATGGACGAGGTTAAAGATCATGTGGTACCACACATTGCTGAGAAGAAGGCTAATGAGATGTGGAAATCTTTAACCACATTGTATCAGGGGAAGTCTGTCTAGAGAAAGATGCTTCTGGAGAACCAGCTGAGGTTATCTATGATGACCAAGGGAGAGGAAATCAATCATCTCCTATTCAGACTGCAGTCGATCCGGGATCAACTGACTGCCATGGGGGTCAAGGTGGAGGATGATGTCATGGTGAGAACTGCTCTAAACGCAGTCACAGAGGACTGGGAAACATTTGTCCAAAGCATTTTGGGCAGAGTAGACCTTCCTAACTCGGACAATATGTGCGCTATCCTCCGACAAGAGGAGATCCACCGAATGACCAAGAGGAAAACCAACACTGGAGCCCGCAAGGTGAAGGAGGAGGAAGAAGAAGATGCATCCCTGGAATCAAAGAAGCAACAAGGGAAAAAGAAGCATGATTTGTCAAAGATCAAATGTTTCCAATGTGGCAAACTTGGACACTTCGCCAGCAATTGTCCTCAAAGGAAGAAGGACAAGGAAGCTTCTAGTTCCAAGGTTGTTGTAGCAAACAATGGCTCCGACGATGACGTAGCCATGAGCGCTCATGAACCACAGAGGTGTGGCGATATTGATCTGTAGAGCAGCTACAGAGTGGTGACGAGATCCTTGAGTAGCCTAACTCTTGGATCACATCCAAGCTACGGGAGCCTTAAGACAGTAGCAAGGAATGACTAGAGCAGTGGGTGCAAAAAGATCATGGATGAATCAAAGGCAGAGGTTGATACGCTGGAGAGGGAGCAGCGCAGTGTAGATGCAGTAGCAACGAAGGCAGCATCGCAAAGGCAGCACAAAGGAGGCATGCTTACGCAGTGCAGAGCTATAGAGGCGCAGTGGCTTCAAGAAGACAGCGCAGAGCAACAACCTATGGAGCTTCAATGATGAGATTCAGCCCGGCTGACCTATCTGTCATTGGGTAGGGGTCCTTCAGTTTCTCGCTCTCAACAACTGAGTTGTTGTGCAGAAGTTGGCAGCATGATGCAGCAATTTGAGAGGGAGTTGTAGTACGGATGTAGCAGTGATGGTGGCAGGGTCATGGGCAGCAGTACAGAGAGCAGCAGCAGCGTCATGATGTAGGGCATCAGGCCAATGATCAGTGCAGAGACCAATACCAGAGATCAGAGCAATACTTCGGGGTGAAGTGTATTACTAGAGCACATTCCTCACAAAGAGGGAGTGTTGAGATTTTGGGGTGTTGGGGTAGCATCAGATGTGCTCTAGCTCCCAAAATTTGTGGAGGAGCTGGAGTACATGAGATCTCCAAAACCCAGAAAGCGTTTAGAAGAATTCTCTCAGGTTTAAGTTTTATTCAAAAAATTAATCTTTTTAATTAAGGACCGTAAGTCTAACTTAGGAAAATTAAAAGATTAAAGTGAATTAAATTAAACATGTGATGAGAATGACTTAAGTGACGCGGATCAAGCAACTTCTAATCTTAGCCGTCGAATAGATATTAGATCACAGTCGTTGATGTTTCAATAAGAAAATTATAAGAGAAGGGCTTGGGGTCAGTTGGAGAACACACACACTAGCATAGCACTGAAGCTAAGCTGAGATTCTAGGGCGTGGTTTGCTAAGAATTTCAGAAGTGTTTCAGCTACAGCGAGGGGCAGTATTGGCTAGCGGGATGGTTTGATCCTAGGCCAAGAGTACAACGAGGGCAGAGAAGGAGCATTCCAGAGCAGCGCAGAGGCAGCAGCTATGTAGTCCAGCCAAGAGCCCAGCAGGGGCAATGCAGAGGCAGCAGGAGCCAAGCAAGGCTGACGCAAGCCCAGTTAGGGGAGCGCATGGGGCAGCGTAACTCCTTATAGGGTGACACAGGCCCTTCTTGAGCAGTGCAGGGGCAGCATAACCCCTTCTAGGGTGACGCAAGCCTTCCTAACGAGCGCAGAGGTTGACGCAGGCCAGTCAGGCTGACGTAGAGGGCTTCAGAGCAGTGCTAGGGTTTCTAAACGTCGGAAAGGGGCTGAGTTCTATAAACCTCGTTTGAGGGTGTGAATTAGTCATATTTTCTTGTCTCCAGGATAGAGGTATTTACTATTACTGCCATCTATATTTCTCTGTCAGGTTAACCAATTTTGGTGCCCAAGATTGTTGTACTTAGAATCTGCATAATAATAAAAACCCTCCAGAAGCTAGCAACACCGGTTTTCCTACATTAGGTTTTTCCGGGGACATTTGCCCAGAAATTCCTTGTGTGTCACTTTGTCTATAAGCTTGTTATTCAATATTTGATTTGTATATGTAGGTTGTTAATTTTATTTACTTCGATGTTAATTCTGAATATTCAGATTTAATAACTTATGTAAATAGGAGAAGTAAATCAAGATTTAACAGTAGGGTTTCTTAAGTTTAAAATTTTCACAGTCTGGGATAGGGACCATAGCACTATTTGATGGATGCATCATGTACTTCCGTACTTCCTATGTATAGGATGAATGTTGTTCAACAACTTGATCTGGGATCAATTGAGGTTCTACCTCTGGACTGACTTCTGTCAGTGTAGAGTGGTAAGGTCTTGTGACTCACTCTCGATCAATTCTTCTTCATTATTACATCATGGTTTAGCAGTGCAAAGATGAGATGACAGAACTAGTACATGACAACATGATGGCATGATGATCGATGATAGATTGGCAGATGGAATTCTCCCTAGTTGAGAGGGAGTATTAAAATTGGCAACTAGCATGAAATTCAACCTTGGGACAGCTCATTTGATGGAGATGATGACTGCATTAAATTCCTCTTTTCGAGAGGACCAAATTGATATAAGGTCATCCAATTTGGACAAGCAAAAGTGCATTTTTGAATTTATGCCCACAAATGTTCAAATTGTTCAGGTCGGCCACATCAACATGTAGGCTCAAGAAACCCAATGGACATGACTCTTCACCCACAACGAATTGTATAAATACAAGTGACCTCTCACCTCATTCGGCATCTTCATCACTCAACACATTCTCCCTCCTTCTCTCATTGGTTCGTACTACTTTGAGCATTCTTCTCTCTCACACGTGGATCAAAGACGAATTTCAGAAGCCGAATTACAGGGTCGAAATTACAAAGTTGTCTACAGTTTGACCAGCGTTGACCAGCACCTTCTGGGCATCATTTGACTACTATCTTTGGGGATATTTCTGTCTCAGTAGGCCGCAAATTTTGCACAGAAACCGAGGTTTTCTGAGCACTTTGACCACAGATCAAATTGTAGGTTGACCGCATATTTCAGCACAAAAATTTGATCGAGTTTCACTTTTGACTGTCACTGTTTTGGATTGACTTTGATCTCCTCATCAGGTCGAGTTTGAATGGAGAAGACGGAGTTGTTTTGAGGACATTCTATTGTTGTGTTTACCATCTTTGACATTCTGGTTAGGCCTGATTTGACTGCAGTTGACTGCAAATTTTGACAGAGTTGTTTTGACTTAATTTTGGCAAGTCAATTTTAACTATTGTACTCTCTCTCTACTGAACATTTTGATATAGTCATTGTTGAGATTTTGAGCGTTGAGGTATCATCGGGTGTGCTCTAGCCCTGAAACTTTGTGGAGGGTCTAAGAAACACATCACCTCCAAAACCCAGAAAGCGTTAGGAGAAATTTCATCTTATGTGTGAGATATTAAAGTAATTAAATCTTTTAATGAGGACCATAACTCTATCTTAGGGAATTAGAAAAATTAAAGGGAATTAATTAAACACACGTGATGAAATGTTCTAAGTGACGCAGATCAAGCAGTCTTCTAATCTCAGTCATCAATAAGAGATTAAATAACGGTCGTTGATGTCTCAATGAAAAATTATAAAAGAAATGCTTGAGGGTCAGTTGGAGACACACACACGGAGGCAAAGCTGAGAGACTGAGCTGGAATTCTAGGGCAGGTTTGCTAAGAATTTCCAAAAGCGTTTTCTGCAACGAGGGGTAGTATTGGCTGAGGGGATGATCTGATCCCAGAGCCAAGAGTCAGCAAGGGGCAGAGGAGCAGCAATTAGGAACAGCGCAGAGAAGCAGGGGCAGCAGCAGCAGCTGCGCAGTGCAGAGGGTTTCAGCCGCTACACAAGTTTTACACAGGCCCAAAAAGGGCATCACAGAGCCAGTAGGAGACATCCAGGGTTACGCAGAGGCCATCTAGGGCAGCATAAGGACAACGTCACCTAGTCTGGGGTTACGCAACCCTCTCCAGGCCAGCGCAGAGGCTAGCAAGCCTGACGCAGTGGCTTCAGGGTCAACGTTGGGGTTTCTAGAGGCAGAAAGTGGCTGAATCCTGTAAATCTCGTTTGAGGGTGTGGATTAGTCAAGTTTTCAGTCTCCAGAACAGCAGGTATTGTTGTAGATCTATTTTTCTCTGTCGAGTTAACTAGTAAGGTGCCCAGATTTGTTGTACTCAGATTCTACTTAATAATAATGAATCCTCATAACTGTTGCACCGGTTTTCCCACATTGGGTTTTTCTAGGGACATTTGTCCGAAAAATGTGTCACTTT
Organism: Pinus albicaulis; assembly: GCA_034641835.2. NCBI lineage: Eukaryota > Viridiplantae > Streptophyta > Pinopsida > Pinales > Pinaceae > Pinus > Pinus albicaulis. The sequence continues at coordinate 1,234,219,661 of CM076581.1, read as the reverse complement.
GTTGAATGAGCATAATATTTACTAAATGATTTGTATGTGTGTAGGCTGATAGTTGTGTTTACTTTGGTATTTTCTGAATATTTTCTGGAAATAAATTGTATAATTTAATCACAAGTAGGAGAAGTAAACCAAGATATTGCAGTAGGATTTTTGTATTATTGTATTCAGAAATGTTCGCATGATATCAGAGTGATTGCAGATCAAGCTTAATCTCCAACAAAATCAGCTGAAGACATATTTTCTGTATGGTAGCAACTAAAGCAACAGATCCGGAAAGGGTAGCTCAGCAGCAGAAGGACACAGTCTCAGAAAAGTCTACGCAGTCCCAATTGGTTGATGCAGAGACAGCGAAGCACCCTCCAGAGGGACGTAGGAGCAGCATGCGTTACGCAATCGCTGCGCTGGGCCAGTCTGCTCACACAGAGCCCAGCCAGAGGGACGCAGTCTAGTTATTTTTCTGTTGCAGAGCAGAGTTGTTGAGATCCGGAAGCAGTGCTTCAGATCTTCAGCAGTTGCTGGTGTGATGGAGATTCTGCTAGTGCAGAATTGTGCCTAACTAAGTCGAGAAAGAGCGAGAGGAAGACAATCACTCAACAGATCTGAGCCAAACAAATCTGAGATTCGATCAGGAGGCTGATCAGAGAGAGCTGTCTAATTGTCTTGGCTGAATATTTTCAGGAGGGAAATCAGTTGACAGAGGAAGCAACTACTATAGAGGGTTTCGGATCGCCAAGAAACCAAGATCCAAAATTTCTGTTGAGTTTTGTAGCAGAAAGAGGGAGAAGAGTATTGTTTCGTCATATTTGAGCTAGATGGCTTCTCATGGGCTGAAAGATCAGGCCAGGTTGGATGGTGTGTCCAACTTCGTCATCTGGACAGCTAGGATACTGAGAGTCCTGGATGAGTACGCCATCAAGAACCATGTGGAGAATGTCCTAGTTGAGCCTGCAAATCGTAATCCTCTGAAGAAATTCAAGGAAAATCAAGCGCGTGCTAAGCGTTTGATTATGGACAGAGTAAAAGATCATGTCGTGCCACACATTGCCGGAAAGAAGACGGCAAATGAGATGTGGACCGCTTTGGAGACGATGTATCAAGGAAGCTTCGTTCAAAGAAAGATGCTTCTAGAGAATCAGATGAGGTTGTTCCACATGCAAAAGTGTGAGGAGACATATCCCTTCCTTTTCCAACTTCAGACTATCCGGGATCATCTGATTACCATGGGTGCGACTCCGGATGAAGGGCTCTTGGTAAGGACTGCCCTGAATGCAGTCACAGAGGAGTGGGAAATGTCTGTCCAAAGCATATTAGGCAGAGCAACATTACCATCCTGGGCAGACATGTGGGCAATCCTCCATCAAGAGGAGATCAGGAGAATCACCAAGAGGTAGAACAGCAGCAGTGGAACTGTCAGGGTGAAGAAAGAAGAGGAACATGATGCAACCCTTGCATCGAAAGAAAGAAGGTAGCAAGGGAAGAAGAAGAGGGACCTATCCAAGGTCTAGTGCTTTAACTGTCGCGAACTTGGACACTTCGCCAACACTTGTCCTAAGAAGAAGGAAAAAAAAAACCTCTATTTCCAAGGCAGCAGCAACAAAGGATGATGGGAGTGATGATGGCGTAGCCATGAGTGCTCATGAGCCACGCAAGTGGGGCGATATGGATCTCTAGAGCAGCTACAGATCAAGGAGGCAGGATCCTTGAGTAAGCTCAACTCTTGGATCACATACGAGCTACGAGAGCCTTAAGACGGTAGAGGGACAAGTAGAAGATGGTTGCAGAATATCACAGTGAAGTAGAGGGCAGAGCTGAAGATGTTGTAGTGGGAGCAACGCAGTGCACAGGCAACAGCAACGTAGACGAAGCAGCACAGAGGCTGATGGGACTTTAGTAGCGCAGAGAGGCACTGCTTATGCAGTGCAGAGCTGTAGCAGCACAATGGCTTCAGGAGGACAGCGTAAAGCAATAGCCAAGCGAGTTTCGGTGATAGGATGCAGCCTGACTTATCTGTCAACAATTGGGCAGGAGTCTTTCAGTTGCTTACTTCTGGGCAACTAAGTTGCAGTGCAGCAGTTAGCAGTGGCAATGCTATGGGCAGCATGATGCAGCAATTTGAGAGGGAGTTGCAGTACAGATGTGGCAATATCAGTGACAGTGACATGGGCAGCAGTACAGAGAGCACTGGCGCAATAGATGAAGAGTAGCAGCACAGAGATCAACATCGAGATCTTGTGATACATGGTGTGGATGTACTACTAGAGCACACTCTTTGCTAAGAGGGAGTGTTGAGATTTTGAGCATTGAAGTAGCATCGGGTGTGCTCTAGCCCTGAAACTTTGTGGAGGGGTTAAGAAACACATCACCTCCAAAACCCAGAAAGCGTTTGGAGAAATTTCATATTATGTGTGAGATATTAAAACAATTAATTTTTTTAATGAGGAACCTAAGTCTAGCTCAGGGAATTAGAAAAATTAAAGTGAATTAATTAAACACATGTGACGAAATGTTCTAGGTGACGCAGATCAGGCAATATTTTAATCTCAACCATCGATAAGAGATTAAATTACGGTCATTGATGTCTCAACAAAAAATTATAAGAGAAAGGCTTAAGGGTCAGTTGGAGACACACACAAGGTTACTTGGGAGCTCGGGCGCTGAGCGCCATTTTTAGAAGCTTCCTAACTGATGTTTATATATATATATTATTTTGATGCATATATGTCAACAAAAACATGTAGAATAAAAACATAAAAACATAAAAAACATAGATTGAATCATATAACATCAATCATCTAGAAGTTATAATCTTCATCAACCACGCCCACAAGTTGGAAGCATACAACATATTGACTCTTGAGTCTCGCGAATCATCAATTTGAAGGTTTCAAGCTTTCAAAATTCAATATATAACATTTATCATCATCGATATATAACATTTATCATCATTGATTTCAAATTTCAATATCTAACATTTATCATCATTGATTCATTGATTTCAAAATTCAATATACATTTATCATCATTGATATATAACATTTATTTCCAATATTGATTCATTGATTTCAAATTTAAATATATAACATTTATCATCATTGATATATATCATTTATCATCATCGATTCATTGATTTCCAAAATTCAATATATAAAACTTATCATCATTGATATTATATAACATTTATCATCATTGATTCATTGATCACAATATAACTTTCATGAAGCATCATATTCATAATTCATAATGACTTGTAAACTTATAAATGCCAATCCCAAAGTTTCACCTTTCAAATTCAAACTTCAAACTTAAATTGTCAAGTTTCAACTGTTCAACCGTCAACAACAATTAGAAAAGACTAGTAAACAACAAATCTATTTTATCTACTGGCTGGCCCCTTGCCACACCCACGAGAAATGTCTAATTTGTGCAAGCCACGAGGAAATGGTGGTCTTCTAGTACTCTCAGGAGTACCACGACCATGACTAGAAGGTGGAGGCTGGATCTGCAAAGGAACAATAGTGTGATATCAAGAACTGGCACCAGCACTGGCACTGGCACCCGCACTGCTACCAGTAGATGGTGGGACTGGCCCTGTGTGTGGCAGTGCTACTGATGCTTCATCATCATCCCTAAAAAGTTCTGCTTCCAATTCTTCCATATGTACCGTGTCGTCCTCCAAATTATCATCCTCTGGGTTGTTGTCCCAGACTCTGTATGATTGATCCTCATTTGCCCAATCACAGTAATGGCTCAACAACCTCAAGTTGTAATGCACATAAACCAAGCTTTCAGCTCGGTTTTCATTCAGCCTGTTTCTTCTCACATTGTGTATGAAGCTATAGGTGCTCCAACACCTCTCTGCAGAAGAAGTGTTCACAACCTGTGAGAGAACTTTTTTAGCCAACTTTGGCAAAAGTCCCATGCCGCCATATGCTTCCCACCATGTGAGAGCATCAAATATGTCCCTGTCTTCCATTGCATGGAAAGAACCAAAGTTAGCAGTGCAACTGAAGTATTTGCCTAATTCAAGGCGCAATCTAGCACACTCCTCCCTGTCAGGTACCAACTTGTCCAATGCCTTCATGTACCCCTCTTGTACCTCTGGATCTGTGTGAGCATAGTTATTAAAGCCGGAACCGGTGACCGAACCGGTGGACCTAATGAACCGGGTTTCTAACTGGAACTGGTCTAACCGGGAGCAGTCAGATCTCAATGAACCGGTTTTAAAAAAATACATTAAATAATTATTTTTTAATAAAAAAAACTATTTTAAGATTTGCAACCATGATTCCAAGCCAATAGAGACAAAATATGCAAGGTTTGCTCATTTATATACCATGCAAAGGTGAATATATCAAAATGGCACCGAGTGCAATACATATCATCGAAAAATACATAAGCAATGAGGCTCCAAATGGCCCATAAAGTCCAAAAACAATGCTACAAGCTATGAGGCCATTGGCCTAATACAAAACTACATATTAGTGATCAACAACATGATCACTCCTCATCATGATCAAAATCATCACCACTACTAGACAAGGGATCATCAACATGAGCTACATAAATAAAATGGCTCAAAGTTTGAGGACTCCTAAAACTCCTCTACAACTTTAGTAGTAGTAGTAGTAGCAAAAATAGACATCAAAACTACAAATCACTGAGCAACATGGTCTCTCATGAAACTCATCATTGATTCATCGCTACTAGAAATGGGATCATCAACGAGAGATACATAAACATCATCTAGCTCAAAGTCTTCAGACTTGGATTGCTCAACCTTATAACATGATAGAAATTGAAAAAGTTTAACATGCCTAACCAATGATTTTGGTTTGAGTGAAGGGTTCATTTCCTCAACCTTAAAATTCGATAGAAAAAGATTAGCATGTCTAACTAGTTGTTTTCCTTTGATTGAAGGGTACATCAAGGTTCTTAAAGGACTTAATGCTCTTGATCAAATGCCAATATCATACCCTTACACATGATAGAATCAAATGGAAACATTGCAAATTCCCAAACCATGAAACCCTGAAAACCATTAAGTCTACTGAATTTTGAGTGAAACCTAAAATTCTAGTTTCTCCATATGAAATCCAATGAGGTCGAAACCACTCTTAAACATCCTGAGTCATTTCATGGTAATGTTAAAAATTTAAGTAAAAGGATAATGTCACTTTTACTTTAAGAATTTAACATTACCATGAAATGTCAATGCTTCCCTTACCTCCACATCAACCCTAAAACCCATTTCTGGCCGTGCGTGGGTCGCATAGGGAAAGAGTAGCTAAATGAACCCCCCCCCCCCATAAACAAATCGTTTTTTTCATTGAGAAAAATTTCCGCCCGGCGGGAAGTGTTTTTTGTTCAGGGGAGCGTTCGGGAGCGAATGCTCCCCGACCGCTTCCGGCGTTTAAAAAACGCTCCCAAAGCGTTTTTTAAATGCCAGGAGCGGTCGGGGAGCGTTCGCTCCCGAGCATTTCCGGAAACGCTCCCGAAAGGGCAGGGAGCATTTTAACAGGTTCGAAAACGCGCTCCCGAAAATGCTCCCCTCAGGAAGCGTTTTTGGGAGCGTGTTTTAACAGGTTCGGAAACGCGCTCCCGAAAACACTCCCCTCAGGAAGCGTTTTCGGGAGCGCGTTTCGGAAGCGAGAACGACGGGGGGGGGGGGAAGCTTCCCCGCAACCCTGGACACACACACGGAGGCAAATTTTAGAGACTGAGCTGGAATTCTAGGGCTGGTTTGCTTAGAATTTCCAGAAGAATTTTTTGCAGCGAGTAGTATTGGCTAAGGGGATGATCTGATCCTGAAGAAAAGAATCAACAAGAGGCAGAGGAGCAACAATCAGGAATAGCGCAGAGAAGCAAGCGTAGCAGCAACAACTACACAGAGCATAGAGCTTCAGCCGCTACGCAGGCCCATAAAGGACAGTGTTGAGCCAGCAAGAGACCTCTAGGGTTATGCAAAGGCCATCCAGGGTAGCGTAGGGACTGTGTCACCCAGTCTGGGGTTATGCAACCCTCTACAGACCAGCGCAAAGGCTAGCAGGGCTGACGCAAGGGCTTCAAGGGCAGCGTTGGGGTTTCTAGAGGCAGAAAATGGCTGAGTCCTGTAAATTCTATTTGAGGGTGTGGATCGGTCAAGTTTTCAGTCTCCAGAACAACAGGTATTGTTGCAGATCTATTTTTCTCTGTCAGGTTAACCAGTAAGGTGCCCATATTTGAAATTCTACTTAATAATAATAAACCCTCATATTTGTTGCCCCAATATTCCCGCATTGGGGTTTTCCGGGGACATTTGTCCGAAAAATTTGTGTCACTTTGTTGAATGAGCGTAATATTCAATAAATGATTTGTATGTGTGTAGGCTGTTAATTGTGTTTACTTCGATATTTTCTAAATATTTTCTGAAAATAACTTGTATAATTTAATAACAAGTAGGAGAAGTAAACCAAGATACTGCAGTAGGATTTCTGTATTATTGTATTCAAAAATTTTCACAATAATAAGAAGAATTGATCAAAGGGTTTTCCCCATATTGGAGTTTATCCCTGGCATCTACCAAATCTGGTGTCCTCTTGTCTTGGCTTGTCTTCTGCATTTTGTTTCATGTTCTATCTACTTTTAATGTCAATGTGATTAATGGTTAATGTGATTGCTACTGGAAATCTAAATTGGAAATTGACATTGGGTTGCTAAAGGAACATTGAAGTAATTGTGCTAAGCATAGAACACACCATTTTTAACTATAGTTAACAGGATCCCTTGGGCGATGCAAATACCTCACACTTGTTGGAGGTTTTTGAAGAAGAGGATCATTGAATTTGCCTTGGATATCCTCATCAAGCTAATTCTAGTGCTATGTTGCACGCCACAAAAGACCTCACAGTTTGGAAGATATCCTTGTTTGAAGATGGAGGACCAAATTTGTGGGAAAAATCCCCAACAAGTTAGATGATGTGGTTGGTTTACCTATGATGGTCAAAGGAAGGTAACTCAAAATTCATTATGTGACCCCTAAAATTAAATTTGGACTCCATATGCAAGTTGGCACTAAAATGACAAAGATATTCAACCCCAAAATAATTTAATTTAATATTTCAATTGTTTGTCGTCCAGCCCCTTCGAGATGCATCTTCGGCTATTATATATTCATGGCTAGATTTCCGTCAAATTGTACAAATTTCACGCGCATTACTTAAAGTGTCACCCATGAATCAATGGTTAACAAACCCTTTTTTTCTGTTGCTCGATCTTTGTTAATTGTTCTGGCGCAGGTTAATGAAATATTCGAACCAACGTTGTTATAGTTGTATTTATCTGGAGAGATTGTCTAGGGTTATCACATTCTGACCCAAATTTCAAAGGCGAAGTTGCAGCGTCTATCTGCACATGTTACTTTGACTTTGCTGTGCAGATATGTAAACATTTGACTAAGTTGGGAACAGAAAGATTCGACAGGCCGATTTGGAAAGATATTAAATAGCTCGAAGGATGTTCTGATGAGATCTAGTTATGGGCATGTTATTGACGGTTATAACTTCACAATATGTATTCATTTGAGCATTGAGTTGTGTTTCGGCAAAAGAGCGAGACAATTCTCAATACAACTGTATTACAAGTATGACTTATGATTGAGTTCGTTGGCAAATTTTTATTTCTTCTATGGCAAGGAAGAGACAAGGAGGACAAATTACATAATGGTGTATGTCGTCCAATTGCAGAAGACAAGATATGTGTTTCAAAACGTATTAATTCTCTAAGGTATCTGCGGCACTGTAGAGGAGCGGGTCACTGTGCAAGATTGGTATATTTTCTTCTTATCATCTATCAAGCCAATCACTAGAGGCACAGTATATTGAACAGTGAAGCGAACATCGCAATAAAATCACGATTTTGCAAAAAAGAAAACATCGCCAAAAATTCGCGATATTTTCGAAAAAATCCCGATCTGACCCGAAAAAATCGTGGGTGGCGAAAACAGCAATCTTCAAAGAGGAAAATTGGTTTTTTTGTTATTTTTTTCAAACAGAGGGCAAGAGAGAGAGCTAAGGAAAAGAAGTCATCTCCAAGGGCAAGAGAGGAGAAAAGTGAAGGGATTTAGCATCCCAAGCCAAAAAATTCAAGTTTGGACCATGTTTCTTCAACAAAGCGTGGTTTCCAAGTATGTGCATCAAATTTGGCCATTTTTTCTTGTTTTTCCTTGGGTTTCTATCACCCATGTATTTTCCATGATTTTTGTTTGGATTTATTGTGTTTTTTTCTTTTTGTTGCATTTAGTGGAGAGGGTTTATTTTGGTCAAAAATGCAAAAACTTGATTGTTAGATTTATTTGTTTCATTTCTTCTTGTGCTCTAGTTTTTTTCCATCATCTTTGTTTGGGTTTGAATGTGTATTTTTTGCCATTATTGTTGCCTTGAATTGAGGGTTTTTTTGTAAAAAAATCAAAATTTTGTATGTAAATTTTTTTTTTGTTTTTAACTTGCAATTCTTCTTGTGCCCTAAGTTCAAACTTCAAACTTCATCTTACATTAAAACTCAAGAGTTCAACAAAGTTACAAACATGCCAAGGAAATTGGACCCTATCTGCGAAGTTGGTTGAACCTGATGGGAGGTTTGACAGATCAAATTTGAGTTGCCAGTTATGTGGGCACCATATGACAGAAGGGGGTATACAAATTGAAGTTCCACCTTGCACAAATAACTAGACATGAGGTAGGGCCTTGCTCAAATACAAATCCAAAAATCATCCAAAGACCCCTCAAATCATTGGAAGGAATAGAGATAAGCAAACTTACCAAGGCAGCTATGAAGAGTCAAATAGCAGGGGGTGGAGTGTCAACATTGGGAGGTGACCATGACAATGGTACTGGTTCTTCACCATCAGCATCTACACCCAACCCCGTAGATGCCTCATCATATTTTGTTCCTAGAACTACACCTGGTGCACAACCATCTATCTCATTAATTATTAAAAAAAAGAGAAGGAAGAAGTTGACAAGTTGTTGGGAAAGTTTCTTCTTTGGAGTGATATTCCTTTTAGTGCTGCCAGCAACAATCCCTTTTACCAGGTCGTGGTTAATGTTATTGCTATTGTTGGCCCAGAATACAAAGCCCCTCCTTATGATGATTGTAGAGAGTGCATTCTTCAAAATTAAAAGGTTGACTGCACTAAGAGATTGGAGGAGATTAGGGAATCATGGGCACACACAGGATGCATTGTGATGTCAGATGGTTGAATCGATCAAAAGGGTAGAACCCTTATTAACTTCTTGGTCATTTGTCCCAAGGGGACAATGTTTATGAAATATGTTGATGCATCTGAACATATCAAAGATGCACGATTATTATGTGATTTGTTGGATGTGTTCATTCAGGTGGTGGGTCCACAACATGTTGTCCAACTCATAACAGACAATACTACAAATTATGTTGTTGTTGGCAAGATGCTTATTGAGAGGCATCCTAACCTATTTTGGACACCTTGTGCTGCACACTGCATTGATTTGATGTTGGAAGACATAGGAATATTTCATTTTATCAAGAATATTGTTAATTATCAAAAAGCATTACAAAATTTATATATAATCATGCATTTGTGCTTCATTTGATGAGAACATTCACAAAAAAAAGGAGTTGGTGCACCTTGTCATTACACGGTTTGCCGTCAGTTTCATATCTCTTCAATCTCTCCTGAATTCTATGTGGGATGTGAAAAGAATGTTTCTTTTAGATTGACCATGTCATTAAGTCACTAGGACGGAAACATTCTCCAAAATGTTTTTTTTTTCTTGTTTTTCCTTGGGTATCTATCACCCATGTAATTATCCGTTGTTGACGGATAGGATTTGATGTGGAGATTGGACAGAGGTAGCATTGTGTATGACAGTGGATATTGACAGCTAAGGTTTGATGTGCAAATTGAGCAAAGGAAGTTTTGATTAATATAGATTGTTTTATAGATTCTTGATTTCCAGTTTTCTATTGATATTGAGTGCAGGCGGATCCACTTTGAAAATTGTGAAATGTGGTCTGTTGGTTGATCACGGTGGCTGGGTGGTGTAAGGAAGGAGAGTGGATGTGAAAATTTGCTTGAAATGCAGCAATTGGAAATTATTCTTCTAACTGGTTAATTATTAAGCAATTTCTTCACAATAAAAACGCTGTAGAAAAAAATGCAAGAAACTGAGAACTATAAAGCATACTCACAATAATTTTGACAAATTTATTTTTGGACAATTTTCCACGAAAAAACCCAATGCGGGAAAACCGGTGCAGCAAATCATGGTTTTATTATTATGCAGTTGTGAAATTTTGAGTACAATCTTTGGATACACAAACTGGCAATCCAATCTAAGAGAAATACTAGCAAAATCAACAGAGGGAAATTTACCGTCCTCCACAAGCAATCTCGGCTCAGTCTAACCACTCGAACTGGCTAACTCGAATCACTTTGACCAACTTCTACGTAAGCCTTGCACAGTCACCCACATGCACTACTTGGATCTGCCTTGAATTTGCCTCTTACTGATTGTAATTGCTCTGATATGAATTATTCGACCCTCTGGAAAATTATTCCAACCTCCGGCAATTGAATCCCCCTCCTGCTCAATTAAATCGAACTTCGTTGTTGAGGCCATTGCACAGTCCCTGCACATCCTCCTAGAGAAATAACTCGACCTCCTCTCCTAACTCTCTGGAACTAGAATCCTCCTCTAGAATCACTGTCTCTGCCCCTCTGCATCCCTTCTGGCTCGAACTCTCATCCTCTACCTCTAAATCTGGATAGCTCGATGTGTTAAGAACTCGTACTACTAGCTTATGTCTTGTGTGAAAGCTCCAACCCCATCAACCGCCTCTTATAATCTCCAATTGGAACACCAATGACCATGATTAAGTCCTTATCGATGGTTGAGATCATTTATGGGTTGATCCATGTGAGTTTATAGAGAAATCTGACCAATCTCAATTAATTGTTGTTAATTAATCATTTTCCCTAAATTAGACTTAGAAATTTTTTATTACTAATTAATTAACTTAATTGAGCTGCTTCTAGTGGATTTTCCAGAAACGATTTTTGGGTTTTGGAGTCCTAGTGTTTCTTAGACTCTCTGACCAAAGTCAACACTAGAACACCATCTGATGCTACAAAAACTAACACTCCCTTTTAGCGTGGAAGGTGTTCACCCTGTCTCAATAACATCCTCCATACACGTTGCTAATGATTGACAATGATGACCACTATCACTGCCCACCAACTACTGCGCAACTCAGATTCATCTGCCACATTGTAGTTGAACCAATGTCGCATTTGCGCCACTGTTGACACTGCATTGTACACCTTGTATTGCTACCAACTCTGCGCTGCGCTACAACTGATCTGATGTTGTTGTTGCTGCAACTACTACAACTAAGAACTGAATCTCTAAATCCACTATGTTTATGGACTGCAACTGTCTCCTGAGTCACTAACTGTTACCAGACTTCGCACCGTCCATTAAGTCTGCCTGCACTTGAATTGCACTGTACTCCTCGGCATCTGACTGCAACTATCCCTCAAGAACTAGCTGCGCCATCTGACACTGCTCCATCTACTACTAAATATTGTGGGCCCTTGGAGCAAGGTTATTGATCCACGAGGAAACACCTACCTAATGCTAAACATTTGTTTGATGCTCAACACCTCTGTGGAGCAACCCTCAAGAGATCTTGCCCAGCTCTGTGCAACTCTGGAGTCTATAGCTCAATGTCTTCCCACCTCTCACCTAGAGGTATAGCTGCATATAGAGCAAAGTCTTCCTCTAACCTGGAGCACAACTAATCTATCTTTGCCGAAGCTTTTGTCTGCTACTACTTCTCCTTCTTGTCCTTCTTCTTCTGAGGACACTGAGTATCGTAGTACTAGTGACTGAACACACCACACCTGAAGCACTTGACCTTCGACAAGTCGTCCTTCTCTCCTCCCTGCGAACCTTGTCCCTAACTGGGACCTTTCTTTGCCTTTCCTTTTGATGCAAGGGCTACGCTCTCCTCCTCCTTCACACTCTTTGATCCATTGTTGCTACCACCGAGACTGCTCTTCACTAAAACAAGTCGCATCTCCTCTTGCGTGAAATTTTCCCACAAATGATCCTAACCAGGTAGTTGATCTCATCCAATGATTCCTTGGACAAAAGTGGCCCACTCCTCGGTGAAACCATTTATGGCTACATACACATGGCGTCTCTCAAACGACAGAGAGCTCATTCCAGATATCCTATATCCAGGTAAGGTAGGGAGTAACTCTTCCCTTTTGCATCTCGTCGGTCGTCAACTTCTCCTTCATGAACAACTTCCGATTCTCAGAAGAATTCTGATATAGTGTTGCAAGAACATCCCACATTTCTTTGGCTATATTCTTCGGTAGTAAGTGTGAGACTACCTGATCCCTTATGCCATCAAGGATCAACCTCTTTTCCTTTCCCATCTCCTTTCTGTAATTCTCTAGTTGTTGTGGGTTTGTAGGTGCGGGAACCACAACACCTTCAAACTATGCTCATCTAGCAGAAAGAAATTTTGGCCTTCCAAATAACGTAGTTGGATGCACCATCTAATTTGTCTTGATCACAGAGTCTTGCTGACACCATCTTTGCAAAACTCACAACAGGGAAAATAAACAAGAATCTCCTCCTCTCCTGCTTGGCTACATGCTTAGCAATTCGCACTCTCTTCTGGAACTCAAAGTTCTGCCTCTGAAACTGGAAAGTTTGAATTTCCTTTAGGACTGAAATTGGAAACCCTCTGAGAAAAATTCCTTCGTGTGTGGTATTTCTCTTCCACCCAACAAACTGTAAAACTGTTGCAAAAACAATTGCGCCCAGATCAACAATCTGCCCTGCAAAAACACTGATTTGCTTCACCTACAAACAAATTCACCTACAAATATTGTTTTATAGATCCTTGATTTGTAGTTTCCGATTGATATTGAGCACAGGTGGATCTAATTTGAATATTGTGAAACGTGGTCCTTTGGTTGATCATGGTGGTTGGGCGGTGCAAGGTAGGAGAAAGGAGTCTCTTTCAGGTTGGAGCCTGAGAACACTTCAGGGTGACAAAGTGGTGCTAGGGCGGGTTGGAGTATGTATAGCACGTTGCAGCGTTCATACAGTTGCAGCTGGTAAACAGGGTGTCAGAGCATCCTTCAGGTTGGATCCTGAAAATCAGGGCGTTGGAGCATCCTCCCATTTGTAGTTGGTAAACAGGGCGCTGGAGCGTCCTATTGGTTGGAGCCTATAAATCAAGGGGTTGGAGCATCCTTCAGTTGGAGTTGAAAACTTGATGTAAAGCTTTAAAAGACAAATATTAAGAACCGTTCAGTGGTTTTTGTCCTGCAAGGGTTTCCACCTAAGAATCTGTGTCCACTATATTTATTTTTGTGCATTATTGAATGGTGTTAATGAATGTTTATGTTTATCTATTGTTAATCACAATTAATGCTTTGTTAAGTTAAAAATATACTTATTACCACCATTAGTGGGTGACTCCCATACGAGAAATTTTTCTCCTAGATTGTCTTCAGCCGGCAGCCACAACCCCTTGTAGCAACCAGATAGCTCGATGTGCCGCCATCCCCGCCACCCAAGCCAACCATTATGTGCCTTCACCCATCTATTATGATCGTATGTTTGAAGGTGGGCCTTCCAACTCGGAAGGGGTATGGCTTTCATTATGTAATTGGGTATTTTTGCTCACTTATCATCAGCACATTTGGACATCGATTAGTGGGGGGATTTGGCAGAAATAATGCGCTTGGTATGTACTCTCATCCCCTTTGTCCAATTTGGTGGTTAGTCTTGTATCCTAGTCCAATGGGATCTCCTCTACTGTATACTATGTCGCAAAACACACAGGGAGCATTGAACCCAATGTCCAACAATCTTCCCCCCCCCCCCCCAAGCACAAGCTAGGTGAGCTTCAAACTCGAGACCTGTCACTCTGATACCACTAGTTGGAATCACAATTGTTGTTAGACCAAAATTCGTAGGCATTAGTCTCCACTACAATTGCCGAAGTTAGGATCCACAAGATGTGGTTAGTCCATGTCGCAAAACACACAGGGAGTGTTGAACTCAATGTCCAACACTTCTAGGCACCAAACAAAACTTTTACTAGCAAATAGAAAAACCCTTCTTTCAACCCTGATCCAGACAGACTTACTCCTTGATCACTCGACCTTCATTTGTTGCTATTGGTCCTTCATTACGACAGATTTGTCCTTTCCTAGAGCTTTGTGGTTCACTTCCTTTTTCTTCTTCACAAGAGATGAGCCAAATTGTGTGTTAAGTGGAGGAGGTCAAGTGACTCTTTTATAGTGATCTAAGGTGACCCAAGGGGCACGTCTCTTAGTGTTGGGTCGACTGAAACAATTGGAGTCGACCTTACTTTGGAGGCAAAATTTAAATTTTAAATGTCTTCTTTTTCATTTTTCTTTAGGGCCGACTCGAAGCTGGGGAATACCTTCCGCGGCTACCAAAAATCAACAACTCTGTGAACCCTGGCCACCTTGTATCCAAAATAATCTGGTCAAGACTTATTTTGAAAAAAGAAATGTTATACATAATATTGCCAACAAACATTGTCCTATATGGAAGAGACATATAATACTAGGACAAAACCTAAGTCACCGGATTCGCCTAAAAGGGCCACGAATCCCGAATCCCCGTATCGGGTATGTGTACGTACGGGATTCTGCCCCATTTCTACGAATACGGCATATCCGAACAGGGTACGGTGTATCCCGACCGTACCCCGTTCGGATATGCCGTATCCCATACAGCCGGATACGGTCGAGCCCGCAGCAAGGAAAATCGCGCGATTTTTGCTTTAAAGTTCGGTTTTTCCTCACTCTTTTTTCACCCATTTCATTTGTGAAGTGAGCAAGAGAGCTAGTGTGAGCAAGGAGCAAGTGTGAGCAAGGAGAAAGAGAGTTCTTTCGAAGAGATTCGAGCATCCGGTAAGTGCATTGTCCCTCTATATTTTGCATTTAGTTTGTTGTTAGTGTTTACATGTGCATATGTTTTATATATTTAGTTGTTTTTGTTTATTTTTTACAGTATTCATGGCTCAATCAAAGGCAGCAAGACAGGGGCAAAGAAAGGGGAAGAATGTCCCCATTGGAGATGCCCCTCCTGTCCCTCTTTCATCAGGGTCTGCAAGTATTCCATCCATTGGAAGTGGGGTTGCAACAGCAGCTTCAAATGTGCAGGGAAAACAAATTGTTGACCCCAAATACCCATTGTGGAAATATGTGACAAGAGAGGAAGGGGCAGCAAAAAAGGGAGGAGGAAATTGTTCATGGAAATGCAATTTTTGCAATGGCCATTTCACTTGCACATATTTCCGTGTGAAAGCTCATTTGTTGGGTATTCCAGGTTGTGACATTAAATGTTGTATAGCAATTGAATCGCCAGATAGGAAGGAATTGGAGAAAGAGCAAAGTATTGGTGAGGCAAATGTGGCAGCAAAATCAAAAAAATCCAAGAATGATGACCCCCTTCCATTCTTGAGGAAAAGCAGCAGCAAGTTCCCTTTTGAGACTTCTAGTAGGGGAGAATTAGCAAAGAGAAAGGCAACTGCAGTTGGTCCAATGGACAAGATTTTCCAAAAAGAGAAGAGGGAAGAGCTTGATCTCACCATTGCATTTTTCTTTCTATCAGAACTTCATATCCTTTAATGTTGCACGATCACCTCTATTTATTGAGATGTGTCGAGCTCTTTGTCATGGGGCTCCATTAGGGTATGTGCCTCCTGGGTCAGAGAAGCTCAGAACCACATTGTTGACAAAGGCAAAGAAAGAGGTGGAAAAAATGCTTGAGCCTATTAAATCAGCATGGCCAACATCTGGGGTTAGCATTGTTTCTGATGGATGGACAAATCTAGCACGCCACCCACTCATTAACTTCATGGTGTCATCCACGAATGGTGCAGTTTTCTTGAAATCAATGGATGCACTTGGACAGTACAAGGATGCACAATATATGGGTGAGTTATTTCTCAAAGTTATTGAAAGTGTAAGTGTGGATTGTTGTGTGCAAATCATTACAGATAATGCACCTGTTTGCAAGGCTGTTGGCATGATTGTGGAAGCAAAATATCCACAAGTATTTTGGACACCTTGCATTGTCCATTCATTGAACTTGGCACTGAAATCTATTGCTTCTGATGTGCTTTGGATTGGAGCCACTATTGAGGATGCTTGACATATCTGCAACTTTGTAACAAACCATACAAATGCCCTCACTATCTACAAGGAGTACAGCAATCTATCATTGTTGAAGATTGCAGATACACGGTTTGCCTCTTCATTCATCATGTTGAAGAGGTTGAGGGAGGTCAAGACCACTCTTGGGTCTATGGTTATTTCAAAGTTTTGGTCTTTTTGGAGAAAGACGAATCAAGCAGCCTCAAAGAAGGTGAAGGACATAGTGTTGGATGATATATGGTGGGACTCAGGAGAAGGTAGATCTAATTATTCAGATCATGAAGCCTATCATTTCCTTGCTCCGATTTGCAGATACAGACCAACCCATCCTAGGAGAGGTTTATGAGGGATGGGATTCCATGTATGAGTCTATGAGGACCATTATTTTACAGAGTCAGTGCCCAAAGTATGAGACATCACCTGAGGCCTTCTTCACCATCATATAGGATATTCTTGTTAGCAGATGGGACAAGAATTGCACATGTTTACATTGTTTGGCTCACTCCTTGAACCCAAAATACTACAGCCATGAGTGGCTGAATGGTGGACCTTCCCGCAGATTCCCTCCTCACATGGACGCTGAAATCTCACAGGGGAGGAAAGTTGCATTGAGGAGGATTTTTCAGGATAGGGCATCCCTTGATGAGGTGAAGGATGCCTTTGCAGATTTTTCCACTGGCAGGGGACAATTTGGAGGCTATGATTTGATTCGAGACAGGGGGGCTAAGAAGCCCCATTCTTGGTGGGCAACTCATGGGGCAACAAGCCCTCCTCTGCAGCAGTTAGCCATGAGGCTCCTCTCTCAGGTGACTTCATCCTCTTGTTACGAGAGGAATTGGAGCACATATGGGAATTTGTATAGTGTGAAGAGGAGTAGGTTTGAGCAATCCAGGGCAGAGACAATGGTGTATGTGCACACCAACCTTCGTCTCATCTCTAGGCAGAGGGAGGATTGGTTGAAGGGAAAGACAAAGATGTAGGATGTCTTTCCTGATGATATGGGTCTGGACAGCAGTGTTGAGTTGGCATTGGCCAACTTGGATCTCAATGCGCCAGTGCTAGAGCCTGTCACATTTTGATGATGGAGTAGAGGCGTCATCCTCCACACCAGCAGATGCAGAGATGATAGAGGAGGAGGATGCATCAGAGCCAGAGGAGAGCAGTGGTGAGCATGATGATCAGGATGAGGACAGTGATGCTGATTATGAGGATTGATGACTCTGACTCATTGCGGCTTCAGGCTTGTAGTCTTGTAGACTGTAGTTGCTTTTGTATTTTCTATTTGTATTTGCCATTGGCAGTGTTCTTATGTAACACATTTTGATTCTGATGACTTAATGAGAAAACTACAGTGTCTTACTATCTTCAATCTTGTCTTTCTGAGTAAATTTGACAATTGTATCATGTATGGTGTATCAATGTATCATTGTATTATAGTATCAATGATGATGTATGACTCATGAGTATCTATGTTTGAATCAATGAATTTTGTATGAATTTGTGCAAAAAATATCAAATTTTTAATATATATATATATATATATATATATATATATTTTAAAATATATATATATTTTTAATAAAATAATATATAGCGTATCGTATCCCAGAAGTATCTTGTCCGGGGGTCACCGTACCCGTATCCGATTCATCAAATCCCCATATCCCTGTGTCCCCGTATCCCCGTATCAGGTGACTTAGGACAAAACCTATTGGATGGTTGGTGTGACTATTCAAACAAATGATCAGTAAATTACATTTTATGAAACATATAGAACGTTAGAATGAAATAGGAGAAAACCTTTATTCATTCCTTTAAAAAGGAAACGCGTGATTACCTTGAATCCCTTTCAAGCCAGCAAAGTTTGACATGTAACACCTTGTATTTCACAATCAACCCAAATCTTGATTTCGCTCTACATACTCTTCCATTAAATCTACAAAAATTTCCATGCATAGATTTATATCATGTTTCAAAAACATTTGTGTCCAAAATTTAAGACAACTCTTTGTTCACCTTGTTTTGACAAAAGTTCCTTGTACTGTTTTCTTAGTAATCTTCTCAGAGATATTGAGAACCATGGCATTTTAATTTTATTATTTACAATTTCTGTTTATTAGTGGGCACTAAATGAATGACAATGTATTCTAACAGACACCCCAGCCTACTGGCAGTGAACCCTTGGATTCTAGAGACATGTCCGTTTAAGTCAAAGCCCTCCAATCACTTTGCACTCACAACACCAAAAGTGTCTGTGCAAATATTTTAGTATTACAGGAACTAAGATGCCTAAGAGAGAATCATATTTCTTGTCCAAGCACATATTAATAATAGAAAAACTTTAATGTCCAGGAATCCAATATTTATGAGTTGGGACCTGCCTTCACCTTCTTTAGACTCTAGACTCCCATTTTGCTACTACTTTTAAGACAAACTTTTCACACAGTGTGTCCTCTCCAAGTTCCAGCATATTTCCGTGACATCTTATGATTGAATGCTAACTATAGAAATCCATCACACATTCTAAAGAAAATACTGTAGTATGTTCACCACTAACCTCCACCGTGTCGATGGCTTCATTTGCTGGAATAGCATGCAATACTCTGCACAATAAAGCAATCATAATATATGAAATTCATGTCATGATCGGTAAAACTAAAGTACAATAATTCATAAATACCATTTCAAGAAACCAAAAGCACAATGGAAAAAAATGTAACTAGCCAAAGTACGATACAAGTAACATTAAAGACACCAGATCTTTTTACAGCATTCCATGGCCCTTTTACACGTTTCAGTGCTAAAACAGGAAAAATTGTTTCATCTAGATTTCTATGGACTTCTAATTCCATAGTTCAATATTTTATGGTGATTTTTAATTCACTCTATCATTATTTGAATGGTTTGTCAATGACTAGTATCAGAATCTTCAAACTAATCCAGTTGATTCCTGAAACAAATCAATTGCTGCTGTCTTTCAGATTAAATGTTGAAAAAGAACCAAGAAATCAGCAAAACTAAAAACAAGCAATAATTTGTAATTCTTCTTTGTTAACATGAATCCGAAAAAAATCCTCGTCAAAATTGACAACCTAAGTTGCATGAAATGCTGAAACATCTAGAAGTTTCTGAAACGGGGACGGCCCGAAACGCAACCCCTGGAAAGTGGAAACGCGGCAGAAACGTCGTATATATATATATATATATATATATATATATATATATATATATATTGAATAACACATTATTTTCCAAGAAAAGAAAGAATGAGACATATAGATGACATTTTAGAAAGAAATCCAAATTTATATTAACTCCAACAGATGATTACATGATGCAAATATCCAAAATTAGCCTTTATAGATGAGGCTTTACATCCAAGGCTCGAAAATCAGCCTTTATATGTGAGGCTATATGTGCTAAAACTGAAGTAAAACATGAGCTAAAGACAATTATGGCTACATTAACATATCATTACTAATAAAACTCATCCTCATCAGCAAAGATAGAACAAGATGCTTGTTCAATAGAAGAGGAAACTCTACTAGTACTTCCAGTTGCACTTGCACCACCACTGGCACAAATACCAAGAGAAGAAAGAGAGCTCTAAATCTGGACATTTGGGTGTTAGAAGGGACCTATGCCCTTCTTCACCTCTTGAGCTGGCCAAAAAAGGTAAAAAGAAATTTTTTTGTCTTTCTGCGGCACGAAACGCAGCCTGTTGCAGCCTAAATGGGGCCGAAATGCTGCCGGCCGTACCGTACGCCATTTCGAGATTTTGAAATGTCGTACCCGGCACTGTTTCAAGGCCATTTCTCTGTTTCGGGCCATCCCCGGTACTGGTGCACCACCTTTTTAGGCATTTCCTGCAACATAGTTGACAACTAAATAAACCTTATTGCTTCTAATTTATGCCAAATATGTTTATATAGCTATTTACTTGAATTCCTCCCCTTTTGATTTTTGTGCTATAACATCAGTCGGTCGTGTTCTTGTCTTAGTTTGAAAATGTAATCAACCACACATTTGCTATCTATTCATTTACGGTTGACAGTAGATTTCAAGCATGTTCCTAGATCATACATGTTGTTAATGCTATGTGAAGGCTGGTTCAAGCTCACAACACCATGGCTTACTGATTAAGTTAGCCAGTTTTATTAGCAAGAAGAACCAATAGTCTGCCTGGATTTGATTTAATACGTACCATTTGCAATTGTATCTATATATGTTGCTTTGCAAGTCTGAGACATAATCTGACAGACCCGAATCTATACTATAAAAAAATGACCATGCAAACTGAGAGTTGCAATAATTTATTCATTCTCGAAAACAGGTAATTGTAATTGATGGTCCCATTGAGATGATATTCAACAGCATATTACTGCCAAAAGAGCTGTCACTCTCAAAAGAATAGAATTTCTATGTTAATTCAAAACCATCAAGTAAAAAACACACCTTTCTTCCACTACACCAACTAGACCTTTTGTCAAAGCAACTCCACCTACCTGTACCCAAAACAATAAGAGCAGATAATTTGTCTCTGAATCTTGAAAGCATAGGCTACATCAATGTCTAAATAGATCGACACTAAATTGGAGTAAGAACTTACTAGCTGTATGCTAGTGAACAATTTCTTTTGAACATCTAAACGCCCTGCCAGTTGAAATGTTGACAATATAATCAACCTAAATTAAAACTGTATAGTACAACTGATTTTATTTCCATCAATGAAAAGATGAAATTTGTACTGACTAAAATAGTGATAAAACAAACAATGAGAAAGAACCATAGATGCAACGAGTAACAAATCTAAATCACATTGGCCATACCTGTGGAAAGAATACTATTTGTAATAGCCTGAGCAAGACCATCTAGATTTTCTTCTTTCCTGAACTTTTGTGGATAGGACTCACTTGAATCTGGCAAAGCCAATCCACAATTATAACCTGAAAAGAAAATGTCTGGCCCATCTGACCTTTTGACAAACTCCGTGTGTGAACTGTCCTCCAACATATCCTCATAGTCGTGAAACCTATTCCATTTGAAAAAGAGTTTGTACAACAACAAATAAGACAAACTCTACTAGATTACAGAGCCCACAAAAAGATATGCTTAACAAGAATCCTGTCTGACTAGAACAGAAAACCTTGCGACTTCTGATTATTTCTGGCAGATCTCTTGTCATTGTGAAAGCTTACCAAGGACGCGGAGGAGGCGGGTACTCGTCTGGCATTAAAATGGAAGGATAAAACAGGCCCATGGATGGAACCTGTCATTGTCAACAACATTAAAATAAGTACATGAAAAATTACAAATCCAAAAGCATAATATAATTGACAGCAAGACACTTGAGTTACAGTTATCAGGTTGCAATCTCAACCTTTGATACCTTATTTCTATCCAATCATAAAACATTTCATTCTAGAATGTGAGGCCTTCAAAGACATCAGGGAAAACTATGCAGGTATTCTGGCAGCTAATTCTTGGGATAATTTATTCAGCGAAGAGTTGGTCGATAAGCTGGGAGTGGTCATTGTAAAACTTCACAGGAAAAGGGCCGAATACAAGAGTCAGATAGAGAAGCAATCTGTCCCATAGGCTATTTTAGCCTCGTGGACTTTAAAAATTCTTTCTTTCTTTCTTTCTTTCTTTCTTTCTAAATGCTAGAAGAGCAAATCCTTAATTAAGCAGAATCTATGGAGCTTTTCAAATGAACAGATATATACAACCCAATTCTATGTGCCTGGAAAAATAAATGCTAGTTTCAAAAAACCAGTGGCAATGACAAAAGCAAGCCGCAGCTAACCTTGGATTGTTGAAATTTGGTAGCTCGGAAGGTATTTCTGGTTGGAAAATCCCTTGAGGCATTCTGGTTTGGTTAATGGGTTTTGCCCCAAGGAACAAAAATAATATTTTTTTGTATATAGCTGAGATGAATCAGATTAAGAAATGGAAGGTCGGCTCAGGCATATGAAGGGTCGGTTGGCAGTTGAATAGAGGCATCAGTTGGGCTACTCGCACCTCTCCGCATCCCTCATGACTTGTATATATATGTGGCAAGGCATGCCTCCAAGGAGGACGTGTAGAGCTCTGAGATAAGGTCTAAAGGAGTAGACCATGGCCTAAAGGAGTAGACCATGGCCAAGGGCTGAAGAAAGAGGGCCGAGCCCTAGAAAGGGCTCACTGTGGGTAGGCAGTGTTACCCACCATCCGTGGGTAGTATCCATAGGAGGAAAATTTTCTCCTAGATGGTCCTTAGCCAACAGCCACCAGATAGCTCAATGTGCCACTATCTATGCCCCCTGAGCTAGCCATATGCTCCCTCGCCCATCTGTTATGATCGTATGTTTGAAGGTGGGCCTTCCAACCCTAAAGGTATGCCTTTTCATTGCGTAGTTGAGTATTTTTGTTTACTTATCATGGACATTTTTGGGCATGGATTAGTGGGGGTATTCGGCGGAAAGAGTGGGCTTGGTTTGTACTCTTGTCTCCTTTGCCCAATTTGATGGTTAACCTTGTATCCTAGTCCCGTGAGATCTCCTTTATTGGCTACTAGCTTTAGGGCTGGCACTACATGAGGAAACCCTGATTTTGGTTGCGTGGTCCCACCTCCCAACACCATACACATCACTCCACTCCACTCATTATAACCCCATTCACCATATTTCCCATCCAGGTCCACATTTGTCCATTAGGTCCACAAGGAGTTAGCCACCCCTTCCCCTTGCCCAAACTTTGGGTTGGGCCTGGAACGATGCCCCAGAGGTTGATTCATCTAAAAAGAAAAGAAAAAGCATAATTTGGCCTCTCAACAGGAAATGTACCATAAAATGCAAAAGATGGTTGGGACATACAAATTTAGCATGTGGGAAAAATCCAAACAGTAGCTCTAACCTATCATTATGGCCATCACCCTAGTTCCTAGGGTCCCTCATATTGACCCCTTTCATCATTAAGGAACCCATGATTGTCCCAAACCCTAGTGGGCAATGAACTACCCCACCTTAAGGGGGTATTCACTACTGTATCTTACGCATCATGCTCTCATCCCCTGGAGCTTCAAGCAGTTATTAAAAAAAAAAAAAATCAATAAAAGGCAAAAGGCATATGAAGAAGGGTGGAAAAACAAAGGTCGGCGTAACTCATGTACCACAATAGATCCCTCCTACATTCATATACCCAGGTGTGGGCTTCCCTTATTATAGCTACCCTTGTACTGTGGCATGTGGATGGGTCCTTCCCCTAATGCCCCATTCCATTCAATCATTATATCACATGTCAGTGACCATTTGATGAGGTGTACCATGGATGTGTCACTCCCTTTAAAGGTTGAAACCACCTAATAGGGTCCTTGGTTAGCCTTCTTCTTTAACTTGGAGACACTTTTACGTTCTAAAGCCCACTATGGAAGGGTGTGACATTAATGAAATGTCCACTAGGATCCATGACTTGTAAGCTCATTTACTCAATTGCACTAATGTTTCGTTGTACTGGAAAGTGAAGGTATGCATTGGATCTTATACAGGATTGTAGGTGGGTCTTCATCTTGCAATTGTTCTCCCTATACGAGGTCCAAGCCCTCCAGGGGTGTTCAGAACCACAGGTCTCCACCATAGCATAGTGCAGATACCCACTTCATGGGATCCTTCAATTCCATTTATTGCTTGCTCATGTTCTACCTATTGGACGATGATGACGAACTTGGACCTTCTTACCCAACCGGCCTCACTATTGCACCCAATGTTGCACGAACCTCCCCCCCCCCACCCCAAGGATCCAAGACCAAAAACGCGTCTTGTACGGATCCTTGGGCAATCCTCTAGCAGAACCGCGGATCTGATTTTTTGAGGCGATTCCTAGGAATTAATAACTGCACTAGCCCAATCCGCGGTTCCAGATTCCTGATCCACATGTCCCAAAAAGGATTCACCGTGGATACGTGGAGGTTCGGGGATGGATCAGCAAGGATCGTGAGCAGATCCAAAAGGAGACGGGCAATTTTGCAAGGTTAGAAACAAGGTTACTTGGGAGCGGGAGCGCCATTTTTAGAAGCTTTCGGTCTGGAGCGTTTATATATATATATATATATATATATATATATATATATATATATATTATATTTTGATGCATATATGTCAACAAAAACATGTAGAATGATGAATTAGACATAAAAAACATAAAAACATAGATTGAATCATATAACATCAATCATCTAGAAGTTATAATCTTCATCAGCTACGCCCACAAGTTGGAAGCATACAACATATTGACTCTTGAGTCTCGCGAATCATCAATTTGAAGGTTTCAAGCTTTCAAAATTCAATATATAACATTTATCATCATTGATTTCAAATTTCAATATCTAACATTTATCATCATTGATTCATTGATTTCAAAATTCAATATACATTTATCATCATTGATATATAACATTTATCATCATTGATTCATTGATTTCAAATTTCAATATATAACATTTATCATCATTGATATATATCATTCATCATCCTTGATTCATTGATTTCAAAATTCAATATATAACATTTATCATCATTCATATTATATAACATTTATCATCATTGATTCATTAATCACCATATAATTTTCATGAAGCATCATATTCATAATTCATAATAACTTGTAAACTTATAAATGCCAACTTCAAAGTTTCACCTTTCAAATTCAAACTACAAACTTAAATTGTCATTAAATATATGAAAGAGTCAAGTTTCAACTGTTCAACTATCAACAATAAATAGAAAAGACTAGTAAACGACAAATCTATTTTATCTACTGGCTGGCCCCTTGCCACGCCCACGAGAAATGTCTAATTTGTGCAAGCCACGAGGAAATGTTGGTCTTCTAGTACTCTCAGGAGTACCACGACCATGACTAGAAGGTGGAGGTTGGATCTGCAAAGGAACAATAGTGTGATATCGAGAACTGGCACTGGCACTGCCACCCGCACCCTTACTGCTACCAGTAGATGGTGGGACTGGCCCTGTGTGTGGCAGTGCTGCTGATGCTTCATCATCATCCCTAAAAATTTCTGCTTCCAATTCTTCCATATGTACCATGCCATCATCCAAATTATCATCCTCTGGGTTGTTGTCCCGGACTCTGTATGATTGATCCTCATTTGCCCAATCACAGTAATGGCTCAACAACCTCAAGTTGTAATGCACTTAAACCAAGCTTTCAGCTCGGTTTTCATTCAACCTGTTTCTTCTCACATTGTGTATGAAGCTGTAGGTGCTCCAACACCTCTCTGCAAAAGAAGTGTTCACAACCTGTGAGAGAACTTTTTTAGCCAACTTTGGCAAAAGTCCCATGCCGCCATATGCTTCCCACCATGTGAGAGCATCAAATCTGTCTCTGTCTTCCATTGCATGGAAAGAACCAAAGTTAGCAGTGCAACTGAAGTATTTGCTTAATTCAAGGCGCAATCTAGCACACTCCTCCCTGTCGGGTACCAACTTGTCTAATGCCTTCATGTACCCCTCTTGTACCTCTAGATCTGTGTGAGGTTTCATCCTAACCCCACCTCCAAGTGCAGGTTGGCCCAACCAAGATGGAGAGTAATATTTTGGCGTAAAGATATATGCCAAGGCATGTAGTGGAACATTGAGTTTATTCCACCGTGCACACACACAGTCATGAATCATAGCATACAAGTTGGGATCATCATCCTTAACAATATCTTTTATTTGCCCCAATATGTTGTCCATCTGCTCATAAACCTCCCCAATCACTAGTTTATCAGTATCTGCAAACCGAATCATGTGATAAATGGGCTTGGTAAAATTCAAAATTTCCCTCACACGTGCCCAAAACAGAGGGTCAAGGGTGGTCTCCTCCACATGTTCGAAACCTTGCCTGTCAACTATTGTTGCTGCCCTGTCCTTTAATAGCTGCCAGTGTGGGCTTGATACCATTGCAGCGAATGACTCTCTTACCTTCAAAAGGCGCCTGAAGGTGAGGTAATAGCTAACAAATCTAGTTTTTGCTATCTTCAACAACTCCAATTTGGAGTGAGTACGGAAAAGCCCATGGGTATTGCTATGATTTGTAATAAATTTTATCATTTTTTTACCTCTCTTGTACAAATTACCAAGCCATTTGAATTGAGGTTGTTTGTTTTTTATGATATCATGCATCAAAAGGTTCATTGTGTGAACCAAACACCCAGACCAAAAAATGTTAGGGTATTTATCCTCAAAAATTGCTCTTGCTACCTTACAGTGAGCAGCATTATCAGTGATGACCTGTATGACATTGTATGGCCCAGTCTTTTCAATTATATCAAGTAATGGTTCTGCAATGTTAATGCCAGTTTTGAATTTGTATGAATAATCATATGTTGCCAGGAAGATTGCACCACTAACCGACATAGCCAAAACACTTATCAATGGCTTTTCTTTTACATTGGTCCATCCATCAGAGACAATGGACACCCCATGCTCATTCCACGAATTTGTCATTCTAGCCAAAGAATGGTTTATTTTAGCTTTTTCATGATCAAGACCCACGGTTCTGGCCTTGTCATACCCAGGGATTTTGTATCCTTTGGGGTTATCATTAATGGCAGAAACCATCTCATGCCAATAAGGTGAGCGAAGAACATTGAATGGCACCCCACATGCATATAGAAACCGGTAAACTTTTGAATCCACATCATTCGTACACCCTTCATCCAGGAAATCAGATATGGTTCTACGCCTTAATCCAGGTGTGCCACTGCCTCCAAAACCACTGGCATGGGTGGAAGTTGAACCCGTTTGTCCATGACGTGTTGGGTCTGAATAAGAATCAATGAAACCCCTAGATCTTTTAGATGATCTTTGTAGGGCAGTCTCCTCTTCCTTCCTATATTTCTGTCTCTGTGTTGCTGGCACACTAGTACAAATTTTGATTCCAATATTTTTTTCTCCATCCCCTGGCATTTTCCCACAAAGGTGCCTTCTCGCACGGGTCTATGAACCATGGTATTGTTTATTGCAATGGGGGCAAATAAATTTAGTGGTTCCACCACCTTTCCCTCCTTCCTGTTTCTGAACATATTTCCACAAAGGTGTCTGAGTTTGGTCTTGTCTAGTTGGGGAATCTGTGTCCTCATGTTCTCCACTCCCCACTTCCTCCTCAACATAATCCTCCTCCTCTTTAGGATTTTCTTCAAATCCACCATAACCCTTCTCTTCATCCTCCTCTTCTCTGATTTGCCTCTTTCTTCTACTACTCTCCAACACCATTATCACAAAGAAAGGAACCAACATGAGGAAAATCCCTAGCCATATAGCCATGATGGAAACAAGTTTCAAGTTTCAAGTTTCTAGCTTGCAAAACAAATGGAAAAATGCCAAATGGGAATAGGAAATGCAACATAGGAAAAAAACAATTCATTTTTTAAGTTTTAAACCCAATAAAATGCAACATTCAAGAAAAAATCAAGTTTTCATTTTTAAACAACGTACAAATTCATCCTAGAAAATACAAAATTGGATTAGAAGGCCTACCTATTTCTTGCAATCCTCCTATTGCCTTGCAGCTTGCTCCTTGCTCTCCTTGTCACTTCTGCAACTCAGCTCTCCAGTTCTCTCCTCAAGCTCTTCTTGCTCTCTCTCACTCACTCAACAAATAATAAAAACAAAATGACCCCCCCCCCATAAACAAAACGAATTTTTCATTGAAAAAAATTTCTGTCCGGCGGGGAGTGCTTTTTGTTCCAGAGAGCGTTAGGGAGCGAACGCTCCTCGATCGCTTCCGGCGTTTAAAAAACGCTCCCGAAGTGTTTTTCAAATGCCGGAAGCGCACTTCTGGAAACGCTCTCGAAAAGGCAGGGAGCGTTTTAACAGGTTCGGAAACGCGCTCCCAAAAACGCTCCCCTCAAGAAGCATTTTCGAGAGCGCGTTTCCGAACGCTTCCAAAACACTCCCGAACGGAGCGCGTTTTGGAAACGGGAACCGGGGGGGTGAAGCTTCCCCTCAACCTTAGTTAGAAATTTTTTTTAAATTTTTTCTTTGACTTAAGTTGGGCTAGTGCTTCCCAGAAACTCCCAAGGTGCTCCCTTGAAGCTCCTTAGGTGCTTACTAGATGCTCCCTCACGGTAATGTTAAATTCTTAAAGTAAAAGTGACATTCTCCTTTATCTTTCATTTTCAACATTTTACTTGAATTTTTAACATTACCATGAAATAACTTAGAATGTTTGAGAGTGGTTCCAACCTCATCAAACTTCACATGGAGAAAATAGAATTTCATATCATATTCAAAATTTAGCAAACTTAACAGTTTTCAAGAATTCAGGACCAATGGGACTGTGGCATTTCATTAGATTATGTCATGTATGAGGGTATGTGATTGGCATTTAATCAAGAGCACCAAGCCCTATATGTACCCTAGAGTTGGTGGTGTTAATTGTTGAACTCCTTTGTCATGCCCTTAGCAAATAATTACCTTTGGTTTATTCTCTCACACTTGCTATAGTTGACTAGTCTCAACGCTTTTGGTCTCGGCACACCTTATATACAGTCTCGGCATATCGTGTCATGTACACAACATATATATATGACTCGCATCAGTGCTTTCATATGATCAAAGACATCATTATATCTTGTTACCGCTCAAACTAGCAGGGGTCCTAGAAGGGGATCCTTGAAGGGCTACCACTAGATCAAGGGCTACCATGGAGCAATAGCCCACTGTCACCTTGGCTAAGGCTCCCCACTCTTTGTGAACTTTCACCGATGGGAGGTGACCCGTTATAATAAGGATCACGAAATTGAATGGATCAATGATAGGATGAGAAGAGATCCTAAAGCCTATTCACAAGAGAGGCTCAAATATATGGCTTTCTTTCCATGAAATATGAAAGGTTCTCTAGAAAGGGCTTAGGGGAATTTTAAGAGCTAGGGTTTGAGTATATGACTTTTCAAGAAGATTATTAGCTCCTAGAATCCTTGTGGAAACTTGGCTTCCAAGTGGTCTTTGCGAAATTGGCTTCAATAAGTTGTGTGACCACACGGGAGCAAGTGGACCTGAGGTTAGGTCAAGGGAATGGGGTTCAAAAACCAATGATGTGCTTGACCTAATCAAGGAGAAAGGGATCAAGGAAGAAGATTTCAATGAAAGGTAATTCAATGATCCCAGCGATGTTTCTAGCCAAGGGAAACCTAGGGAAAGAAACAGTCATCGAGCTAGGGCTTGCAATATCCTGAGATCCCACTGTCAGATTTGCTTGAAATTTGTAGGGCCTCTAGAGAAAACTCCAGCGCACTGGTGGACCAAAAATCGAAGTATTTGGACAACTAGATTGTGAGATAAGTGATGCCCTAGGTTACCTATGGTCATATTCCTAGAAAAGAAGAGGTGGGAGAGGAAAATTAGGTTTAATGTGATCACCTTATGGTAGACCAATGCCTAATCCTTTAGGTAGATTGGAGTTAAGATAAATTTCTATGTCAACGAGGCCTTCAAAAACAACTTCACTTAGCATTAGGGCATCAGCAAAAGCAGCTTCAAACACTTTATGCTTCGTTTTGCAAATAGATGGCTTATCAAGATGAGTTTCAATGATGAAACATCTCTAGGAACATTCTTTCATTACACATGGCCCATACATGAAGTAGCACTATCTAGAAACAAAATTTCCACAGCTTCGCATAAATGGATGCAGTAAATTAGCCCCGATATAGCGAAATTCCAACAACAATGTATGTGACAAAATATAAAGAAAGAATACAATTAAAATGCACTTACATGTATACGAGTATATCCAACCATCAAAACTTTGCCAATCAAGAGCTCCAAGACAAGAGAAAATTATCCAAACATCAAAATTCATTCCATACTCCAAAAATTCGTCCTCCAAGAAGGATAGCGAAGTTCTCTAAAGAGATACAAGTCTAACCAAGTGATGATGATGATGTTAAAATGAATTCACTCTCTTTTATTTATACACTTCTAATGAATTTGATTTAGTTAATTAGGCCTACATTAGCCCCTATAATAATAAAAAATGTGCAAAATAACTAACTTTTCGTGACAAGTCCACCAAATTAGCTCATAAACAAAAGAATAAGCCCCTCAAGAGGTCGAATGATCAATAATACATTTTCTTGGGCCTTATAAGAGGTCCGGTGAAGTCCATAGGTGCCATAATGAGAAATAGGACCCCAAAAGTAGTGGACAAGGGGTTTTCCCCTTGTTCTCAAATAATAAACCTGTGGTGCCCCCAAAGGGTGTGGGGGCACACAAGTAACCTCATGGGTCTCCAAGTAGATCAAAGATGCTTGTAGACCATCTACAAGAGCTTGAATGATGGTATAAGTGATGCCACATCATCATATAGGTTCGTGGGAGGAATAATGAATGGGGCTATAATGAATGGAAGCGAAGTAATGTATGTGGATGAGGGAGCTGGACCACGCAACCAAAATCGGGATTTCCCATGTAGTACCACCCTAAAACCCAAATGTCAGTAAAGGAGATCCCACTCGACTAAGATCCAAGGGTAACATCCAAAAGAGGTCTATGGGACAGAAGCACAAACCTATCACACTCTTTCCACCGAATCCCCCCATTAATCCATGCCCACAAGTGTCCATGATAAGCAAACTACAATACTTAATTACCAAATGACAAGGCATACCTTTAAGTTCGGGAGGCCCACCTTCAAACATAAGATCATGACAGATGGGTGAGGGACCACATGGGCGGCTCATGTGGCGAAGAAATGGCACAACAAGCTAGTTGGTGGTTGTTGGCTTCTAGCTAAGGACCATCTTGAAAAAATATATATATATATATCTCCTAGGGATATCACCCACAAAATGGTCTGTAACATATCTCATGGACGGAAGTTGTGGCACATGATCGTGGACATCCCTCAAATCTCATGGGCATCACACAGTTCTTATTGGCATCGAACATTTTGTGGGCATTGCACAATTTGTATGGACATCGCTCAGGTTGAATGGGCATCATTATAATTTATATGGGCATTTCATTATCTCTGTAATGGATTGGCATGGCTGAAAATCATTTGGGCATTGTATTATTGTTTTGAGCCACACTGTAGTGTCATCGCTAGATTAAGTAGTGATATGGTTTCGATGGTACGGTATACAATAGCATATGGCCTTGTATAGTATGATTGTAAAATCCCAAGATCTTGTATTTTTGTCTCATGGCAATAGCGTGTGCCTCAGTATGATTCTATGCATTATATCTACAACTTCATATCCGCAATATCTTTGCAAATGTCCTCTGAATTATTCTCAGCTTACTAGTATAGTCGATATTGGCATATGTATGTCGCTTCAGTTTTATGTGTTACATACACTCAGCTCCTTACTGTTATATGTATGCCATCATTGGGGTCACCGTTCATCACTATTAAAAGGTACGGTATCATCTCAACATATATGGTCACGCACAACTCAGTGTTATCTATGGTCATGCTCAACTCAGTATAATTTATGGTCACTCACAGCACAATGCTATTTATGCTCATCAGTCTCTCACAATATAGTATTACGTATGAGCTGTATTGGTCTTGCCACTATAGCAGTGTCTGTTTTTATGTATGGCATCATTACAGCACAAATGCAAGAATAATATTCTCGATGAAACTTGTTCACAATCGAAGTTGTGAACAATTCATGTATAGGCTCTGGTCAGCCTGTTATCATTGTACTTTGTATCTCAACTGAACAATTGATGGCATCTAATAAAAGAAGAAGAATTGAATTCCGTTGCCCTGATCTCCGACCAGTCCCAGTGTCTCTTTGTGTGCATGATTTTCTTCTGATGTTTCTTTTACTGTTCCGTTGCATTTCTTATGAAGTTGTTCTTTCTACATAATTCCACATGATGTAATAATGTTACAATGTTGTAGGGTAAATCTATAAATCTAACAATGTCATTTTTACTTTAAGAATTTAACATTACCATGAATTACATAGCAATAATAAGAATCAGGACCATAGGCTTGAATATTAGGTTGAGGACCATAGGCTTTAATATCAGGCTGGCCTAGGGGGATAATTTTACTTTGAAGGAGGTCAGTGGTAGCTATATAGTAGCTCACATCTCTGTGGTTTGCTAGTTCTTTGTGGTAACTATATCTCTATGATCTCACACCTTCTCCATATAGTGGTTCCATACACAGTCATTCGTATCATTTATAAATGGCTTGTTGCATTTGATTAGGTTTCTAGCTTGTATTATATTCACGGCAGCTCATATGGACCATATTATTTTATACAAAGATGTTGTTTCTGGTGTGTTTCTGTGGCATTGCACTTTCGTTGACTACACAGTGATAGCATATTTACAGTGGCATCTTCGCATCTCCACAATGGCATCACTACGCATTGAGGTATCGTATTTCTTGTAGAGTGGCTTGCAACAATGGTTTGCATGTCTTATGGTATACAATGGTGACTCGTACCATACCTTATGGCTCAGATCTTACCTATGGTGACGCACAATAACCTGGGGTTCTTAAGCTATGTTGCACGGGGACTCGTCCCCACCAAAATTCATGGTCTTCCCTTCATCCCAACGTTCCAAGTACTTTGGAACTTGTCGGAAACTTCCCCAATTGATTGGGGACTCCATCGGGGACTTGGGACTTCCAGGCCATCCCCGGGCCGTCCCTCAAAAAATCGGGAACATTAGGACGTCCCCAATATCATGCACATTAAACAAATAAAAATAAAAATCTAAGTTCTAAACTTTAAAGTTAAAATTAAAAAAACAAATTTTGAAACCTAAACCCTATCGCAACCTTAACCTATTGAGTAAACTAAACCTATCACATACACACGAAACTAAATCTATTGCATACTACACATTATACTACATGGCGACGACGAAGGTAAACACAAGTTGCGAAGGTTGTAGGTAAACACTAAGCTCGAGCGAAGGTTGCAGGTAAACACAGGTTGTGAGGGTTGCAAGTAAGAGTCCGAGTGAAGTCTAAGACGAAAAACAAAAGTAAACGATGAACAAAAAACTCCATTCACAACAAGAGCTGAGAGGTCTCGAGCGAAGGTTGCAGGTAAGGTAAGAGTCGAGCGACAGGGCGAAGTTTTAGACTCTTAATTTGTGATTTATAATTAAATTTTAATGACTTATTTGTGTTTACAATTTACAGTCACTATACTCCATGAATTTATTAGCCTTCAATTTGAACTTGTCTCTTTCTCCATGTCTGTGACAAACCTTTTCTTGCCATGAATCTTTGAAATTTCCCTATGCCACAATCACCATGACTTTAATACCATGTTAAATATATGCATGAGACGAGCAGGAGAGATTAGATGAGAGATAAGAAGTTATATCAATGTACTACTGAATTACTAGTGGTCTTGTCTATATATGTAGCAAGTTCCATTATTCATTTTAGGAACCAATCAGCTAATCCCTTAATACATTAACATAAACATGATTTATTATATATAAATTATTTCACTTTATGACATTATTACTTTTGTACATAACATTTGTTATGCCTAAAATAAACATTACAATGGCTAACTCATCTTTAACGCTTAATGTTATAAGGTAAATAGATGGGATGGTAATACTAATTGTGCTCTGCAAATAATAGTGAATCTAAATGATTATGATATACATTACACTGATGACAGGTCCCACAAGATTCTTGATTTATATACTCTTAATTTGGGATTTATAATGAAATTTTAATGACTTGTTCATGTTTATAGTTTTATTAAATTTTACTGCTAGTCTTCAAAGTTTAGTTATTTAAATTTTGAAATTATTCATCATGCATCATAGAATGATTATGTAGACAGTAGTAGATTGTAGGTTATAAGACTAATACTACTTCTTAAATTCTTGACAATGGGCAATGCTGACGAGATTTCTTTTTGTGATGCACAATGATGATTAGATAGTATTAGACTTTAGTATTTTATTTGTAATTTGAATTTCAAAATTAGTAATAGTTCTAATTTTTATATTTTAAGTTTTGCATTCATGTTTATGCTAAAATACTAAATTTTATTTTAGTTTTAAGTTCTTAATAAATATAAAATTAGTTACCGCACTTGTCGTCCCCAACCTGTCGTCCCCTGAAAATTTGGGGGTGCGCTCTAGCCATCCCAGAAACTCGTCCCCCTGTCCTACAGCCAGTGCACCATAGATCTTAAGTTACTCGCATTTGATTATACTCTATGTGGCTCGAATATTCTCTAGAATTATATTGTACATATAACAAAGGAACTATGATCCATAAATATCAGTAAGACAATAACCTATGGGAACGATCTATATGTCAATAAGACAGTGACTTTATATATAGCAATGAATTCTGATATGACTGTGAAATATGTGGCATACCTGTAATTTACATAACGATGGCTTAATGACATGTCAAAGACCCTTGATATAGTACAGCAACCCTAACTATGACTGTAACCCCTGTAGATGTCTAACAGTGACCTTCCTCTTATGGACATGATAGAGATTATATCATGACAGTAATATTGTTGTTTGGTAGTGACTATCTTCTAAACAGATGATGACAGTATGATTGCAATATTGATCCATAAGACAGAGATACTTGTTCCATATCAGCGAGCTATTTGACATAAACTTAATGGTGTATGACAATATGACAGTGACTTACATGACAAAGGGACAGTGAACTATATGACCATGATAATTGTAACCTTGCTTACAATACATGATGACAGTGACATGATGAATGATGTTTGTTAGTGATCTTGGTATGATAGTATCCATGACCTGATTGTTGATTTCTGGTAGCATCGGATGTGCTCTAAGTCTCAAATTTTACAGGGAGGCTTAGACACATGTATTCCAAAATACTCAGAAAGCGTTTTGGGAAATTCTACTCGAATGGGGTTTTATTAAAATATTAATTATTGTTAATGGGAGCATAAGTCTAAACTTAGGGAATTAAAATAATTAAAGTATAATAATAGAATTGGGTGTGAAACTTCTAGAAAAATATAGAGATCAAGTCAATATGATCTAAGTCGTTGATTATGTTTTAATCTGGGTAGTTGGTTATCCAACAAGAAGATTATAAGAAGGACTTCGATGGGCATTTGGAAAACACACTGAATGAGTCTAGAGATCAAATTTCTCAAGTGAGTAGCGCAGAGCAGTCAAAGGGTTTGATAGACTCAATTCGATTGCAGTGAGGGGCAGTGATAGTTCCGGTTGGAAAATATTTTCCAAAGCCGGAAATACATTGCAAACAAGGCAGAGAAGAGGACGCAAAAGAGGTAGTGTAGGGGCTAGCATTGTAGCCTTGACGAGATCTGTATTTTTGTTGTGGATCAGTGAGATCCAGTGCCGGAGTGTCGGGGTGTGAGACCAAAGGGGCAAGAGATCAACATCCAACCAGCAGAAGATCCAGCAGAAGGAGGTGACGCAGTCCCCAGCCAGAGTGACGAAGACGCAGCGCAGAGCAGTGTGGGGTTGTCTAGCTCAATCTTGGGTCATTTCCAGATCTCCAGTGCCAGTGTGAGGTAATCCTCACTAGTTCTTTGTCAGTCAAATTCTCTATCGATAGCCAGATTTTGGGCATCCAGTTGTATTCAGAAACTTCTGCTTAATAATATCAAACCCTCATCTATTGCATCGGTTTTCCTGCATTGGGTTTTTCCAGGCACTT
Source organism: Pinus albicaulis (assembly GCA_034641835.2). Taxonomy (NCBI): domain Eukaryota; kingdom Viridiplantae; phylum Streptophyta; class Pinopsida; order Pinales; family Pinaceae; genus Pinus; species Pinus albicaulis. The sequence goes on along the minus strand of CM076581.1, from coordinate 1,234,183,750 downwards.
AGTCCAAAAATAATGGTGTAATGTGTCTAATCTTCCTGGTCAAATCTTGTTTCCGCATTTAATTTCCACAGTTTATTTAGTGAAGGTTGCAGTGTATTGCTTCAATATTTACTTGTAAAAAACAGTAAATAACTTGTACAATTTATCAAGTAGGAGAAGTAATATCAGTTTGCTGCAATAGTGATTCCGAGTTTAGGAATTTTCACATGGTATCACAGCATGTATAGCAGTGCATGTGAAGCAAGAGAGAAGACCAGAAGAGTTCAGTGTTGAAGAGGAGGGAGATAGAATCGTTGCGTAGGCAGCAGATCGAATCTCCAAGGGATTGCGTAGTCCTAGCCAAAAGGGCAAGATTTGAAAGGGAATCTCTCTCTGAGTGAGTCGACAGAGAGGTACGATTTCCAGTTTGCAATTTGTAAGCAGCAGAGGGGGCAGCGCAGAGCGTTTTTTTTTGGGACGCAGTTTTTCTGCAACATTTTGCTAGACAGAAAAGCGCCAAAAAGAAGAAGAAGACACTTTTGAGGAAATTTTATTCCTCGGTGAATTCCAAGCCAAGCGATTCTAATTCTCAGTTGTTGAGCAATAGTGTTGAGGAGATTCTCTACCAATTCTAACAAGGAGTATGTAGGCCATCCTAGCAACTGTGTAGAGGAGAGAGAGGAAGCATTTCGACATTATTCAGTCGACAAAGATGGCAGCAACCGGGTAGAGCGATCAACATCGGTTGGATGGTGCATCCAACTATGTTATCTGGCAGGCAACGATCACAACATTTATCGAGAATGTGGTAGTTGTCCCCATGGATGCATATCCATTGAAGGCCTACTAGAAGAATATGGCAAAGGCTAAGCGTTTGATCCTCAACAAAGTGAGAGATCATGTAGTATGTCACATCATTGGCAAAGGGACTGCCAAGGAGATGTGGGATGCCTTTGCAACACTATATCAAGGATCTTCCGAGCAGTGGAAGCTCTACTTGTAGGAGAAGATGCGATCTATGAGGATGCAGAAAGGAGAACGCATAGATTTGTTCCTATCGAAGCTTCAAGAAACTAGAGATCAGTTGGCAGTTGTCGGATCAGCGTCTCAGGCCACCGAGATGATCAGATTGGCTATAAACTACGTAAGATGAATGGCAAGTCTTTGTCCAAAGCATCCTGGGCAGAGAAAGGTTGTCTGATTGCGAACAGATGTGGGCAGCTCTTCAGCGAGAAGAGATGAGACGAGATATGATCAAGTTGTTATGAATAAAATAATATAAATAATTTAAACAATAAATAATTATTAGTTAATTAGTAATTAGGTTGAAGAGGCATGTCTAATGGGACATGACATTCCGTGAAGAGGCTCTTGCATAGGTATGTAAGCAGGCCTCATTTGTAGCAATCATCAATCATTCTTCATACCTTTTGTATATAATAATATTTGTATCCTCAATGGATATTTTCATATTCCAAGTCTTCTGGAGCATTTAACGTGAGGTACAAACTTTGTTCATTCCATTTGGTATCAAAGCAGTTCGATCCTCTCGCCATTCCACTGTTTCACAGAGTTGTGTTCTTCGATCCAGGCCCTTGGCCATTAAGGTTTGTCAACATTGTTGTCGTTAAGATTGAAGCGTTTTGCTACACTTTGGAGTTTCTCCATCGCTGAGTTCGATAGAGGCCCTTGACCATTTAAAAAAAAAAGAGAATTTATTAAGAAAAAAAAAGTCTATTAAAAATAAAAATTAAAAATTAAACAATATATATATATATAATTAAAAATTAAAAAAAAAAAAAAAAAGACAAAAAAACATATCAAGAAAAAAGTCTATATATTAGAGAGAAAAAATATAGAGAACATATACATATATATATTAAGATTAGATTTAGAGAAAGAACCCAAAAATATATATTTAAAAAAATAGTGGCAGTCGTATGCCGGCAACAGTAGACAGCCTACAGCTCCCTCCCTCACCCATACCCTGCTGCCCTATCATCACTTTGTACAAGAGTCATCAAACTATTCACTAGCCTTTGTATTGTGCCATCTGCTACAAGTCAAACTTAATTTTTATCACTGTTTGTACGGTCAACAAGGATAAATCTACACATTACACCTATCGCTACCTTTCAGTACAAATAAATTAACACTGCATTAGTATGATGTACAGTACGATCTGTATAGACACCAGCAACCTCACACCTTTTGGATAATCGTATGCATTCGTTCATTGAAAATAAGAACTATTAACATAATCACATTTGGTTCTTCATCCATTTTAAGTAGAAATATATATAACATAACTATATATTACATAATTAAATTAAATTAATTTAATATATATATATATATAATATTATTAATTAAAAAAAAGAGTTAAGTCACTGAAAGTTCAAATTTTGAATTACGAAAGGAGTCATTCAAAGTTATCCAATAGTTGAAGGATATTAATATTAAGGGAAGGCTATTGGAGGAATTTGAAGAAAGTCATCTCTATAAGCAAAATGACATCTAATTTGGAATTGAAGGAAAGCAGATTCCCAAAAACTTTACATAATTATGCTTCAGTGCTATTTAGAACTAAAGGGTCTATTGCGGGAAAAGACATCACTATTGCTATCTCAACTGTCGAGGATAAAAATTATATAACGCCTAAAATTGCAAACCAATTGGTGATTCCTAAGTTAAATATATTCGAAAAATTAGACTTTTTCGGCAAAAAATAATACGAAGTAACTGATTTACAGTTAAACATTGGCGATTATACATTTTGTATCGAAATTCTCTGTTCAATCCTTACTTTTTGACGATAGTGACATTATTTTGGGTTCACCATGGATAACGCTACAGGCCATTACCTTAAAGCCAAATTTAGTGGCACCTGAAGACACACAAGAAATCTCAAAAGTATTTCTTCAAGAAAGTCAAAAGGTGATACAAAATATGCAGAAAGAAGTTGACAAGATCACCACTGACAAAAATGAGGAAGTTTCTCGACTTAAAGACCACAGTGAAAAACTACTGTCGCAAATTAAGAAGCTTGAGAAGGACAACAAGTCATTAGAAAACAAGGTGCAAAAGTTTATCGACAAGGAAGCATCGAATGTAGAAGTCCAAGTTGAAGAGAAAGAAATAGATATTGATGCAGTGAATGTCACAACTCAAGTAGAAGACAAGCAAGTTGAAAAAAATACAAACTTAGATGTCGTAGTTCAGACGATGAACATTGCAAGTGAAGGTTTAGTAACCAACTCAATAATATCATCGACAGAAGAAAATTAAAAAATTACCACACACCTAATAAGAGAAATTCAAACCAAAAAAGTTCTCTATCGACATCTGAATCATGAAAGTAAACAACTCAATCAAGCTACGTATTCAGAACAGAAACAACAAACTGATGTTCTGAAGAATACTAATGTCAGTGCAATTCACTCATGTGATAACAATTCATCACAAGTTTCCAATCACTACAAGACTCCAAAGAAAATTGTTTTAGGATGGTATGATCCCTCTTTCGTGCGACAATTTTATATATCACTCCAAGGATCATATCGTTTAGTATCAACGAAGATTCTGAGACGAGAATCAAGCCTTTTTCATCAACAAGCTTTGAGGACAAAGCTTTTTAAGGAGGCAGGCAATGTTATGAATAAAATAATATAAATAATGTAAACAATAAATAATGATTAGTTAATTAGTAATTAGGTTGAAGGGGCATGTCTAATGGGACATGACCTTCCGTGAAGAGGCACCTGCATAGATATATAAACAGGCCTCATTTGTAACAATCATCAATCATTCTTTATACCTTTTATATATAATAATATTTGTATCCTCAATGGATAATGCTATGAATAAAATAATATAAATAATGTAACCAATAAATAATGATTAGTTAATTAATAATTAGGTTGAAGAGGCATGTCTAATGGGACATGACCTTCTGTGAAGAGGCACCTGTGTAGGTATTATAAGTAGGCCTCATTTGTAACAATCATCAATCATTCTTCATACCTTTTATATATAATAATATTTGTATCCTCAATGGATATTTTCATATTCCAAATCTTTTGGAGTATTTGACGTGAGGTACGAACTTTGTTCGTTCCACAAGTGTAAACTTGATGGCAACAGCAGCAGTCTATCAAAGCCCAAGGAGGAGGATGAGAATGCAGCCCTTGCATATAAGGGGCAGCAGGAACAACGGAGGCAAGAAAAGGACATCTCAAAGATTAAGTGTTTCCGATGTGACGAGTATGGTCACCACGATACACAGTGTCCTCTCAAGAAGGACAAGGATGAGAAGCATGATACGCAGTCTGCAACCACGAAGATCGACGAGGAGTTCACCATGATTGCCCACATATCTCCAGGGGAGAATTGGGGTGATCTAGAACTGTAGTTTGAAAGAGCTGCAGTTGGGCAAGATCCTTTAGGATTCCACCTCTTGGATCATTACCTTGCTATGGAGCCCAAATCAGAACTAGCAGGATGGACAAGTGTCAGTTGGTGCAGAGGTGTGCCAGAGTGACAGCACAGTGGCTAGAGAGCGCCAGAGTCTGAGCAGCATAGAGCAGAGTTGGCAGCAGTGCATGAAGGCATAGCGCAGAGTCAATAGCAGCACAGCAGCTTCAAAGGGTCAACGCAGAGACTACCAATAGTCAGATCTTCAGTATCAGATGCATCGTGTTAAACACTTAGTTTGGTTTTTGGATGTTTTTTTGTTGCATCAGGCAATAGAGTTGCAGTGCAGTAGCAGTTGGCAGCAGTACGCAGGGTCAGCAGCAGCATAGATGCAGCAGCGCATTTTTTGGTGTGCGGCAGTGTCAGACATCAACAACACAGAGGGAGATGTTACCAAATCAGTGTAGTGCTTCAGCGAGATGCATTACTAGAGCACATTCCTCGCTAAGAGGGAGTGTTGATTTTTGGTAGCATCGGATGTGTTCTAACTCTCAAATTTTGTAGGGAGGCTTAGACACATGTATTCCAAAAGACCCAGAAAGCGTTTTGGGAAATTCCACCCGGATGGCGTTTTATTAAAATAATTAATTATTTTTAATGGGAGCCTAAGTCTAAACTTAGGAAATTAAAATAATTAAAGTATATTAATAGAACTGGGTGTGAAACTGCTAGAAAAAGACAGATATCGAGTCAATATGATCTAAGTCGTTGATTATGTTTTAATCTGGGCCATTGATTATCCAACGAGAAGATTACAAGGACTTCGATGGGCATTTGGAAAACACACTGAGTGAGTCTAGAGATCTAATTTCTCAAGTGAGTAACGCAAAGCAGCCGAAGAATTTGATCGAGTCGATTCGATTGCAATGAGGGGCAGTGATAGTTTCGCTTGGAAAATCTTATCCTGAGCCGGGAATACATCGTAGAGAAGGCAGAGAATAGGATGCAGAAGAGGCAGCGTAGGGGCTACGTTGGGCAGTGCAGAGGCAGCACTACAGCCTTGAGGAGATTCGTATTTTTGTTGTGGATCAGTTAGATCCAGTGCCAGAGTGTCGAGGTGTGAGACCGGAGGGGCGAGAGATTAGCATCTAGCCAGTAGAAGATCCAGCAGAAGTAGGTGATGTAGTCCCCAGCCAGAGTGACGCATATTTGTGCAGAGGTAGCGTAGGGTTGTCCAGCTCAGTGTTGGGTCAGTTTCGGATCTCTAGTGTCAGTGTGAGGTAATCCTCACTAGTTCTCTGTCAGTCAGATTCTTTGTGGATTGACAGATTTTGGGCATCCACTTGTATTCAGAAACTTTTTCTTAATAATATCAAACCCTCATCTGCTGCAACAATTTTCCTGCATTAGGTTTTTCCGAGGACTTAGTCCAAAAATAATGGTGTAATATGTGTCTAATCTTCTCGCCCAAATCTTGTTTCAACATTTAATTTTCCGCAATTTATTTAGTGAAGGTTGCAGTATATTTGCTTCAGTATTTACTTGTAGAACACAGTAAATAACTTGTATAATTTATCAAGTAGGAGAAGTAATATCAATTTGTTGCAGTAGGGATTCCGGGTTTAGGAATTTTCACACTGACAGTATCATTGTAACGGTGACCTAGATGGCAGTGATAACATGATATGACAGTGTATCTAAGGCATAGGTGATATTGTATATGACAGTGATATGATAGCAGTTCCCTTGGACTTGTTTCGTTCAGTACACAAATGAAGTTGTGAACTGACAAGGGTTAGCCCAAGGTGGCCTGATGTGACTGATGTATCTCATTCTCATTGTACTTTTCCTAATAGAAGAAGAATTTGAAGGGGTTTTCCCCCTTGTGGGCTTTTGCCCTGGTCTCTGACCTAAATCCTGGTGTCTCTATTGCATATGTTTTTCTTCTATTATTCTTTATTGTTTCGTTGCACTATTTATGTTGTTGTTCTTTCTACATAATTGCTAATGATGTTATGATGCTATGGAGTGAATGCAACATGTAAATGATGAAAAAATTGTAAATGCAATTATCTAAAGCAAAGAACAATCTAGCCCTAAAAATAAACAATTTATCATTTAAAATATCATAGTAAGAAACTACTTGCAAAAATCAAGAAGTGTAAAGTTGAGAAGCACAAATTAAAACAATGAAATGAAGCTCTCGAAAAGAAACTCAATATAAGGTTATCGAAAACTGAAGAAAAAATATAAACGTTGATCTAGATAGTATTACGGTTCAAAAAGATCCTAATCGGATATTGCAGTTCAAACAACAGAAATTTCAAGAGAAGATCCAATAATTAACCAAGCATCATCTGTGCATGAAATAGATCAATTACCTAAAGTAAACCAAGAAATCGCCACCATTAGGATAAGGGAAAATCAAATCACAAGAACTACTTATCGACACCCAAATCATAAAAGAAAATATCTCAATCACTCTACATACCCTTATCACTCAGACCAGAAACAAGTGACTTATATTCCAAAGAATGTCGATGTTAGCATAATCTAGTATTATGATAAAAATACATCAAAAGTATCTAGTAACCGCAAGATTGCACAAAAGATTGATTTAGGATGTTCAAATCCTTACTAAGTTCGACATTTTTGTTTATCACTCAAAGAATCCTATCATCTTGATTTATCAAAGACGTCAACTCGAAGAATTCTGAAAGATGCAAATGGATTACAAGACAAAGAAATAGATGAAATGCCTTTTCAACAATAAGCTTTGAGGACATAGCTTTTCTAAAGGGGAAAGCAATGTTATGAATATGATATATAAAAAGAATATAAATAATACAAATAATAGTAATCATAGTAAAGATTAATTAAATAATAATTGGTTATTGAAGAGACATGTCCCAAAGGACATGACTATTCGTGAACGGACACCTTGCATAGTATATAAGCAAGGCCCGCATTTGCAACTAGACATATTTTACATTCACACATTTATACAATATATTATTTATTTCTAAAATGGATTCTTTTATTGACTTGCGTATACGAACTTTGTTCAATACACATTCTCATTGTTGCACTCTATCTAGGTCATCTAGTGAGGCTCTGGACTAGGGTGCTAGATTTTGTTGTAACAATGAGAAATTGACATGAAAACCACTCGAGGCAAAAGGATCGTCTAGTTTTGAAACACAATTGTAGTATCCCTGTTAAGTGCATTGATGACATTTTTCTACAACAGATCCTGGCTCCTACATGCCATGCCCCGTTCTGGGATGAAAATATTGATCACCTCATACATCTTTATTGATCCATCTGATCGGAGCAACAAACTGTAGGCAGAGCTCCAGAGTGCACCAGATAGCAAAATGGTCAGACCCTAGATTTCTCCTCAAATTCTCCCTCTCGGAGGCCAACTGATATTATCAAGACTAGTTTGGTGGAATCAGTCCATACATCAAGACACACGTCCTAATAGGATTATAGATATCAGCTCTAGACAGATTCAGAGTAGAGCACCTCTGCCCATCAGATTACCTTGCAGACTTAGAAGAGCAACCAGAGATCTATTGGAGTTTCCTTCATTCAACCTTGGGATACTAGTAGCATCCCTCAATCATACATTCCCCTTAGGATCATATAGCTGGACTCCTTGATGGTTCCAGAGGACTCCAACAATGAGCCAGTGCCCTATTTGACCCCCTCACCTTTGGCCATCAAACCCAAGAGACCTGGACATTATCAGCCACATCATCCAACCTTTCTCTCTCACTCACTCTTTCTTTCTCTTTCGACAAGTTCTTGAGTTGTCCAAACTCACTTAGTGTTTTATATGACCAAGCCTTTGTCATAGTTTTATACATATATTTGATATTATGCTTAGGTAGGTTTCTTTCTTTATATTATTTTTGGCATTTCTAGTTGTGTTTGCACTCCCACATTGTATTCATACTGGATGTACTCTCCAATCCCACTGACCTACTTTTGTGGTCATTCTTTGGACATTAATATAACCATCTTATCTTCTCTTATCTTAGAGGCAATTTTCAACCCCAAAAATCATTGATGCGTGTTTTATGCTTAACAGGAGACTATCTATTTCTAATAGACGAGCCAGAACTCAGTGCCACTATTCACTCACCACTTGTATCCTCAGATAACCTACAGTTGTATAGATTATTAAAGCACAAATCAGTAATTTTGTAGAGTTTTTCATGTAACCAGAGACAACAGTGAGTATGACCAGGTTCAAATTTTTATGTATGTAATGCAGAGTGACTCTCCTGCTAGTCTGATGTTTGAAGGATTATATTAGGAATGAAAACAACTCATGTAAAATTATCACGATCTCTTCATTTTAATGAAAAAATCCTCAAGCAGAAAAATCTGATAAAGGCCCACAATTGGTTATTTTTCGTAACTTACATTCAGAGCAGAAAGATGAACTCTGTAAACTTCAGATGGCAGGTTTGCCTTGTAGCAATGGACATCTGCAAAAGCATTCAACTCTCCATCCTGAACAATACATTATAATTAGGTTATAAAGCAAATTAATAAAAAAAGAAACTAAAGCACCATATGAAATGCCTTTGTTGTTCTTTGCTGATAAGAACAGACTGAGATTGAGGGCCCTAAAATGAGCAGATACTAATCACTATTAAAAGTAAATCAAGGTACTGGACAAGCAAGGATAGTGCAGTTTCCATATATCCTTACTAGTTTTTGGTGTTTAACTATATGCACTGTGATTGTATAACATGTTTGAGAAGAGATGTTTTCCCAGATGCCAGATCATGCAACATTCATAAAATATATAAATAACGTCACATAATAATTATAATAATTAAATAACCCAAGGGACATAACCTTTCATTCTCATGACCAGTCTGATATTTAAGCCATCACAAGTATACAATTAAAAATATCTATATCCTATATGGATTTCTCTACTTTATAACTTTATCCTAATTATTTTGGAAATTTGTTATATGAACCACTTTGGTTCACTACATTAGCATCAAAGCCACTGTTGAGCAATGTTTGACTAGCCAACCTAGTTTGACACTCATTGTCTGTGGTTGAAATTATCTGCTAATAGAAGAAAATGCTTCACTAGTGGGAAACCTATTTTCGTTAGAAAGAACAGAAAAAAGAGAAAACGACTCAAATTGTTTCACGCAGACACATAAACTCATAGCTATCAAAGACAGATATATGAAACAGCAGCAAACACCATCAGAATAAAGCAATAGAGAATCTGTGTGACATCTCTGCAAAGGATTACAATTTCGAAAGGGCTTGTTACAAAGTCAAATATAAATCCGTGAAAAGCAGCCACAACTGAAGCATTGTTGTTCCTAATGATCAGACTTCTAGACGCTACCGCTACCTTTAAAAATAGCAAGGAACCAGAGGCAACCTTTGCTGTCAATTGCTACTGTGACAATCACTCTGTCCAGTAATCATGAAACATTCACCTCTGGAGTAACCTCCATCCACGATTTGTTCTAACTTCTAATACCCTACATATCAGGGAAATCAAGAAATTGTCACTCTGTTGCAGAAAAATAAAATAACATGGCACAAATCGGTTACAGTTGACCACAGCGATCAGAACCCCTTTCAGTGCTCTTCTGCTGCTGTCTTGCAGAGATATGACTCTAACATTGGACCACAGAATTTTCAGAGCCTCTATGATCCTTTAAGCTAAAATCAGAAATTAAGTTGAAGAAAAAATAATTCTGCTGCCAGATACCACTACGAAGGTAAGGGAAAAAAAACATAATTTGAGGAATCATCAAGGATCAGTATATAACTGGAAACATCAATGAATAATCCACAGTTGCATCCTAAGATAACAGTTGTAAAACAGGATCAGCAATTACAGAGATCAAGCATGTGGATTCTCCCGCCAGGAAGAAATGTGTGTATTGTTGACCACTAGAGTTGCATTTGAAGATTTGTCAAAGACTCCATGATCAAAGTACACTTCACCCTTCCTGCACAATCAGTTCAGTCAGAGTTCCAGACTTCATCAGCACTTCTAAGCCCCTTTTTCTTCTTCTCATCATTCTGTTTTTCAAATTCCGCAGCCCTACGGGGACATTGTAAAAATGAAGCTATTATGATGAAATAGAGCCATGTAATAGGCGTAGGTAGCTTAGGACTATACTTGCAAGTGAGTTCACTCTAGGGAGTTTTTTCTCACTTGGCTAATTATTGTGTTTTTAACACTGAATAATTAGTTAAGCTTTTTCTCCCAAATATATCCCCAAAGCTGGAGTGTGGCTTGATGATAGAGTATTAGGTGAGTCCTAGTGTCTAGAGGCAATGTAAATTACCATACTAGATCATCTTTTAAGTTTCGCGGAATTTGGTTAGGTCTACATGTCATTTTTTAATTATTACAAAAAAATTTGCTTAACAGGATTTTTAATAAATTTTTCATGTAAGATGTAATAAGAATTGTCTAGAGAAGTTGTAGGTGGTATGAGCACTCAAAACTAGACCCTCTACACCTCAACTTTCTACTAAAACACACTTCAAGGGTCATAAAATGTGTTTTTACCCCTCAAAACCCATTTTTCCTAAGTTTTGAGAAAAAACCGGCAAATAAATTGTTCAGAAATTAATAATTGAGAGAGAATAAAAAATTCTCTCCAAGTTGAAGATGCTCAGAAATGAGGTAGAAATTCGCAAGAGTTAAAGTGAAGTCAAAAAAGTGATGTGGACTCCTTTTATCCCATTAATCAAGGAAGTTAACCACAAGAAAAATTCGAGGTCCCTAGCCACAATGACTTTCCCAACAAATTCGCACTTTTTGAGGAGGTGGTTCGAGTTAATTGATTTCACTGGATTAATTTGGGATATGGCTGGGGCTTTGTCAAGATTGACTAAGAGAGCACTTCTAGAGTAGTCCCTGTTGACCATTGAAGTATACTTGAAGATTTGAAGACTCCATGCCCAAGGATATATTAGAAGATTCTTGTACCTGATATCATCAAAGCTTTTAAACTCTTCTTCTTCTTTTTCTTCTTCTCAACTGTACTCAAATTCCACAAGCCTTGCGAGGATGTTGTATAGTGAGGTTAGCATGTTGAAATAGAGTTATGTAACAGGCCTAGGCAGCTTAGGACCTTGTTATCAAGTGAGTCCACTCTAGGGAGTCTTTTTTTACTTGATTAATTATTGGTACTTATTAGCACTTAATAATTAATCGATTTTTTTTCTCCAAGTTAGAACCCCAAAACTGGGGTGTGGCTTGATAACAAGGCCTTAAGTGAGTCATAATGTCTAAAGTTATTGAATATTACTGTAACGAAAAAATTTCATATATGCAAAGGAGTAACCTTCAAAATACTTGGAAGACATAAATATCCATAGTAGGACAAGTAATTGTATATTGAGTATTATATAAAAGAATTGATGAGATGATTACAAATAAGGGTGAGGGTATGCTTATATACCCTAGGCATATACCTCTTCACCAATGGTCATGTCCTTAGTGACATACCTCCTCATTACTAGCTAACTAACTATTAGTTAATTGATTATTATTATTATTTATTATTATATTTATATTTACATTTAATATTTTTATATGAATTATAATCATAACATTGCCCCTCTTAAAGAAGCTTTGTCCTCAAAGCTTACTGACGGAAAGGTCAGATCTCTTTTCCTGTTTTAACTATCTTCTCATCTTAACCTTCATCTTCAATGATACAAGACAATATAATCCTCTGAGTGATAATCAAAATTGTCGGACTGAGAATGGATCTGACCATCCAAGATTAATCATCTATAGAATCTTCTGATCACTGGAAATTTGTAATGAATTGTTATCATAGGATTGGATTCAGCAAACTTTCGTATTCCTTGGAACATAAATATGTTGTTTCTGTTCTAAATGGTCCAAATATGTAGACTGATTTAATTGTCTACTCTTGTGATTCAGATGTCGTTAAGGAGTTCTTGCGGCTCAATTTTTCCCTAATATCTTCATGGTGATTTCTTGTTTTATTGGGGGGATCTGATTTCTTTCAGGTTCAGAAATTGCTAGATTAATTGAGAGATCTTCACTTGAATATTTTGTTGTTTGGACTACAACTCCTAAGTACGTTTCACCTTAACTAATTTATCCTCTTCTTGAGATGTGATATTGACTGGATCAGTATGTGTTCCTGTTGAGATTTTGGGTAGCATCAAATGTGCTCTAGCTTCGAAACATTGTGGAGGGGCTAGAACACATGAGATCTCTAAGACCCAAAAATCGTTTGGAGAAATTCCAGCCAGTGTGAAAGTTATTCAATATTTAATTATTTTAATGGAGACCCTAAGTCTAACTTAGGGAAATTAAATAATTAAAGGGAATTAATTTAAACATGTGGGTGAGAATGTTCTATGTAACATGGATCAATTCTTTTCTAATCTTAGCCATTGATTAGAGATTAGATCACGACCATTGATTTCTCAACGAGAAAAGTATTAAAGGAAGCCTTGGGGTCAGTTGGAGAAGACACACAGAGCGGTACCGCTTGAGCTAAGTCGAAATTATGGGGCGCGGTTTGTTGAGAATTTTCGAGTGAGCTTGCAATGCTTCTGAGGGGAAGATCGACGAGGGATTGTTCTGATCTGAGGCTGATAATACTAGGGCAGAGAGGCAGATCTGTTACAAGCAGTGCAGAGACCAGCAGGAGGGACGCACCCCAGCTAGGCTCACGCAGGGGCAACGCAAAGGCTGACACAGGGCCTTCAGGGGGACGCGGAAGCAGCACTGAGCCCAGAGGGGTGATGCAGGAGCAGCTTGTGTTGCACAATGGCTACGCTCGGTAGGAGAAGTTGATGCAGAGGCTGGAGGAGCAGCACTGGGGTTCCAGTGGGCTTGAAAGGGCTTGTATTCAGTATTTTAGAGGAGTGCTTCCTCCGTTGAATCAGCGATATTTTCTGTCTCCAAGTGATAGGTACATCTGTCGCGAATTCCTTGTTGAACAAAATATTACTATTGCTCTTGATTGTATTCAGATATTCTACTTAATAAACAAACCCTCTAAGAGTTTTTGCACCAGTTTTCCCACGTTGGGTTTTTCAGGGGACATTGTCCAAAAGATATTGTGTCTTTTGTCATGTGTGCATTATGCTTCAGTAAATGATCTATATGTATGTGTAGGCTACAGTTGTGTTTACTTTGATATTTTACTAAATATTTCAGAAAATAACTTGTTAATTAAATGAAACAAGTAGGAGAAGTAAATAAAGATACTGCAATAGGATTTCTATATTCAAAAATTTTCACATGGTATCAGAGCGATTGCAAATCAAGTTGAAGCCATCAGCATATTAAGCTCACGCTGAGCCTGTTAAGCTCACGCTGAGCTGACGCAAGCCCAAGAGGGTGATGAAGTCCAAGAGGGAGTGATGTTGTGCCGGTTGTCGTGGTTGTAAGTGCATTTTTCTGATCTTTGAAGTTACTGGTGGGGCATTGTTTATGCCAGTGCAGAACAGTGCCTAGCAGGGTTGACAAAGTAAGGTGAAACAATTCCTCAGCAGATTTTCTAGCCAAGAATTTGAGATTCGATCAAGTGGAGTGATTGTAGTGGGTTGATTCAACAAAATTGGTGGAGGATTTTCGGGAGGGAAATCATTTATCAGAGGGAGCATATTCTCTATAGGGTTTCTATTGCCAAGAAACCCAGATCTGGTCTTTTGCTGAGTGTAGTGTGAAAATTTCAAACAGTTGCAGTGATAGATTTATTTCTCCTACTTATTATTTCAATAAGTTATTACTCAGAAATCTTCCGACAAATATCGAAATAAATACTACTGCAACATTCACAAATATGTATGCAGAGAAATAAACAGTAGGGAACATAAGCACAAGAATCAATCACATGTACATAGTTATTTTTGGACAATTGTCCCCGAAAAAACCCAATGCAAGAAAACCGGTGCAGCAAATGAGGGTTTTATTAATTCTTCAGCAAATGATATCTTTACAAGGAAATACAATGGCAGATAAATTTTGAAACACTTGAGACTGGATTTCCGACTTACTCGGACAATTCTCTGACACCCTAAACAGCTCCTGCATGCCCCTGTGTCTCTCTGCGTGATTCACTACGCAATCCCAACACTGGACTACGTGAGTCTGCATGGAGACTGTGTAGGTTCTCTGCATTGCAGCCTTAAGCTGCCTCTAGTGACCCACTGCTGCCCTCCATCCCTGATCTCGATCACCACTGACTCCCTCCTCCTCCTGCTTTTGGAAACTTCTTGCCCTGCAACTCTCCCACTGAAATCAAATTCTACATCAGAATGGATCTCCTTCGAGTACTGAGTGTATGCCCAGCTTATTTTCCAAATGACCCTCAAGCCTTCTTTTATAATCTTCTTGTTGGAGAACCAACGGCGCAAATTAAAAGATTAATCAATGGCTAAGATTAAATCTTGGCTTGATCCATGTTTTCTAGAAGATTCACACTCTGACTTATTAATACCCTTTAATTATTTCATTTCCCTAAGTTTAGACTTAGGGTCTTCATTAAAATAATTAATTATTTTAATAAGTCATGAACTAAGTGGAATTTCCACAAACTGTTTCTGGGTTCTTTGAAATGCAACTGTCCAAGCCTCCCTGCAAAGTTTGAGACTTGGAACACTTTCGGATGCTACAAAATTCAACACTCCCTCTTAGCGAGGAAGGTGTTCCAACAATATGCCAGTTGCATGTTGCTCTGATTTTGAAGCACCCTCTGCGCTGTTGATCTCAGGACTCTGCCCCCCATCTGCTGCACTGTTGCCTCCTGTATTGCTGCATTTGACACTGCCACTGTCACTGTTGCCTTTATACCACAGCGCCCTTTGAATACGGAGCCTATCCATTCCTGCTACTAGTAGGGATTCTTCATCATCCCCATCTTCTCTCTGAAGTATAAAAACCTTGTCTTCCCTAGAGCCTTTATGAGGGTGTCTTCCACCTGTTCTCCTGTTGGAGTGTACTACAACTGAACAACTCCACGTTGTACACAATCCCTGATGTAGTGATACCTGATGTCAATATGTTTCGACCTATCATCAAACACAGGATTCTCAAAGAGCTTTATGCAATTCTGATTATCATATAAGATGTTGGTCACTTCCATTTTTTCCTTGAGTAGATTCACTAGCAATTTCCTAAGGCATATGGCTTCGCACGAAGCTGTGCTGGCTTCCATATACTCTGCTTCTACTGAAATCAGTGCCATGGACTTATGTTTCCTACTGCACCAGGAAGTCATTCCTGATCCTAGACTGAAATAGTACCCACTGGTACTCTTCCAATCAACTGAACTTCTAGCCCAATCTGCGTCAGTGAAACCACTCAACCTGACATCATTGCTACAGGTGTACTTCAATCCAAGCTCGACTGTTCCTTGAAGGTACTTGAGAACATGCTTGGCTGCTGCCCAATGTGCCCTCTTCGATTCCATCTTGAACTGACTGAGGGTATTTACCACATAA
The DNA here is from genome assembly GCA_034641835.2 of Pinus albicaulis. Lineage (NCBI taxonomy): Eukaryota > Viridiplantae > Streptophyta > Pinopsida > Pinales > Pinaceae > Pinus > Pinus albicaulis. The sequence goes on along the minus strand of CM076581.1, from coordinate 1,234,167,850 downwards.
CAGATGTCTGGCCTTGTATTTACAAGATACATCAATGACCCTATGAGCTGCCTATATAGCGTAGGATCAACCTCATCATCTTCAAACGTGTCAATTTTCTTCCAGTTGGTGATCATTGGGGTTGTCATGGGTCTACAATCCTCCATCTGAAATCTCTTTAGAATCTTTGTAGTGTATCTTCCTTGACCAAGGAAGATCTCCCCATTCTGCTACCAAACCTCCAACCCTAGAAAATAATGCATCCGTCCTAGATCCTTCATGTTCAGCCAAATTCTTCTTGCAATCTGTGATGAGCCTTGATGATCCCGTCAAGAACTGATCATCTACATACAAAACCAGTATCAAAGGCTCACTCCCTACTCTTAGATAGTAGAGATTGGGATCTGCATCACTCTTGACGAATCCCATCTTCTGCAAGTAGTTGTCAATTCGACCATACCAGGCTCTAGGAGCTTGCTTCAGTGCATATAATGCTTTCTTCAATCTGCACACATGAGTTTTTTGATCATGTGTCTCAAAGCCCTCTAATTGTTCTATATACACCTCTTCTTTTATCACTCCGTTCAAGAATATCGTCTTGATGTCCATCTGGTGAATTTCCCATCCCATCCATGCAGCAAGGGATAACACAGACCTGATAGAGATGTACCTGGCTATTGGGGCGAGGGTTTCTTCATAGTCAATTTCCTTCCTTCTAAGCATACCCCTTAGCCACAAACCTGGCTTTAAATTTCTCGATGTTGTCATCTACAGCATACCTGATTTTGTAGATCCACCTGGATCCTACAATTGATCTCTCCTGAGGTCTGGGTACTATTTCCCAGACATCATTCGTCATAATGGAACTGTATGCTTCCACCATTGCATCAACCCACACCTGGTGCTGAGCTGCTTCCTGAAAACTGGAAGGTTCTCCGACTTGAGCAACCGAGGCTTGATACCTCTCAGGCTGCCTATGCTGTCTCTTCTCATTTCGGGGGATTCCAACAACGTCCTCTGCATCCTTCAGAATCTGTCGAAGTTCCTTGTTTGTTCTCCCACTGGTAGTGAGTGGATCTACCGGCTCTCCCTCTTGCAAATCCTTGGGAGACACATCCTTTGGATCACTATGCCTCGGAGAGGCAGCTGAATTTTCTGCCGCTGGTTGTTGGGGCTGGACCAGAGGCTCTTCCTCAGACTGTGTAGCAGAAGGCAGCTCACGGTATCTTCTGAAGGCCTTCTCCTCAATGAATTTCACATCCCTTCCCACCACCACTTTCCTACTCTCGGGAATGTAGATGCGATAATCCTTTGCATTCTCACGGTATCCTACAAGATACCCCTTTTCGTCAGTCATCGCCAACTTCTTCCTCTTCTCAGTGGGCACATGACAGTAAGTTGTACTGCCGAAGATCCTAAAGTGACTCACTTCAGGCTTACTGCCAGTGAAGAAATTTTCTGACGTGATCTTTCCTAGTGCAGCATGAGGAGTCCTGTTCTGAATGTATATAGTTGTATTACACGCTTCAACCCATAGGAATTTGGGCATGTCTTGGTCATACAGCATAGCTCTGGTTGCTTCAACAATAGTCCAGTTCTTTTTGTCTGCCACACCATTTTGCTCCGGATTGTATGGAGTTGTCAACTCTCTTTTGATGCCTTCCCTTGCACAGAATCCAATGAATTCTTTATCTCTGTATTCACTACCATTATCTGATCGTAACACCTTGATCTGCTTCCCTATCAGATTTTCCACCAGAACCTTGAACTCTTTGAATCGAATGAAGACTTCATCCTTGGTCTTCAAGAAGTAGATCCAGGTTTTCCTAGAATGGTCATCAATGAAGGTGACAAAATATTCGGCACTACTAAGAGCTCTAGTGGACATCGGCCCACAGATATCTGAGTGTTTCAGATCCAATACACCCTTGGCCCTATTGTTGCTTCTCTGATATGTTGCCTTGGCAAATTTTCCCAATACGCACCCCTTGCAGACATCATCTCGTTTAGTGCTCAGTTCTGGAATGCCCCATGATGCAAATGCCCCATTCTTCTGTGCCATAGCTCATTCAGGTTTGTTTCATCTGCGTTGCCAACTAGTGCCATTGGAGAGTCAAGCTGTAGCTTGTACAGTTTCTTGCTTCTTAACCCGATTTGTGCCTTCTTCTTCCAACTGTCTCTATTGCCAATAAAGTAGACGTCATATCCTCGGTTTTGAAGCTGAGACACTGAGTAAATTCATCCCCAAACTTGGCACATACAGCACATTAGTGGCTTGTATTCTATTTCCTGCCTTGGTCTGAAAAACTACGATACCTCTCCCAACGGGAGTGCATTTTGCTTTATTAGCCATGGTTATCTTGAAATTCATCTCCTCTTCTTGGTAGTCGAAAAAACAGTCCCATACTCCAGTGATGTGAGTAGAGGCTCTGGTGTCAATATACCAAACATCAGAAGAAGCAATGCTTGATACGCAAGCAAAATCTTCCTCAAGTCTGGATTCCAATACAAAGACATCGTGATCCATATGTTCTATCGTGCTTCTTCACCTTCTTGGAGCACTACGTGAACCCTTTTGCGTTGTTGCTGTAATAGTAGATTTATGTTCACTGATAAATGCCCCCTTCCTGTTATTCATCTCTTGCTCTGATACCATGTGAAAATTTCAAATAGTTGCAGTGATAGATTTATTTCTCCTACTTATTATTTCAATAAGTTATTATTTAGAAATCTTCTAGCAAATATCGAAATAAATACTACTGCAACATTCACAAATATATATGCAGAGAAATAAACATTAGAGAACATAAGCACGAGAATCAATCACATGTACATTGTTATTTTTGGACAATTGTCCCCGAAAAAACCCAATGCGAGAAAAACGGTGCAGCAGATGAGGATTTTATTAATTCTTCAGCAAATGATATCTTTAGAGGGAAATACAACGGCAAATAAATTCTGAAACACTTGAGACTGAATTTCCAACTTACTCAGACAATTCTCTGACACCCTAAACAGCCCTTGCATGCCCTTGTGTCTCTCTACGTGATTCACTGCACAGTCCCAGCACTGGACTGTGTGATTCTACGTGGAGATTGTGTGGCTTCTCTGCGTTGCAGCCTCTAGCTGCCTCCAATGACCCACTGCTGCCCTCTGTCCCTAATCTCTATCACCACTAACTCCCTCCTGCTTCTGCGAACTTCTCACCCTGCAACTCTCCCATTGAAATCGAATTCTACATCAGAATGGATCTCCTTCAAGTACTAAGTCTATGCCCGGCTTATTTTCCAAATGACCGTCAAGCCTTCTTTTATAATCTTCCTGTTGGAGAACCAATGGCCTAGATTAAAATATTAATCAATGGTTATGATTAAATCTTGACTTGATCCATGCTTTCTAGAAGATTCACACTCTGACTTATTAATACCCTTTAATTATTTCATTTCCCTAAGTTTAGACTTAGGGTCTTCATTAAAATAATTAATTATTTTAATAAGTCATGAACCGAGTGGAATTTCCACAAATTGTTTCTGAGTTCTTTGGAATGCAGTTGTCCAAGCCTCCCTGCAAAGTTTGAGACTTGGAACACTTTCGGATGCTACAAAAATCAACATGTAGCAGCAGTAGAAGGGAGAAGAGCACTCACTTCGACAGTTTGAGCAGATATGGTCCCGCATGGATTGAGAGATTAGGATAGGTTAGACGGTGTGTCTAACTTTGCCATCCGAAAAGCCAAAATCCTGACATTCCTTGAAGAATATGGCATCTGAGATCATGGCGAGAACGTCCTAGTTGTTCCAACCGATGCTACTCTTCTACAGAAGTTTAATGAAAATTAGGCGCAGGCTAAACGTGTGATCATGGATGGAGTGAAAGATCACGTGGTTCTGCATATTGCCGAGAAGAAGGCAACAAACGAGGTGTGGACAGCATTAACCACGTTATATCAAGGTAGCTCCATCCAGAAGAAGATGCTTATGGAGAATCAGATGTAGTTGTTCCAGATGCACAAGGGAGAGGAGATCGATCCTTTCCTCTTTAGATTGCAGACTATCCGAGACCAAATGATTGCCATGGGGGCAACGCCTGATGATGGACTCATGGTGCGGATTGTCCTGAATGCAGTCACCAATGATTGGGGGACCTTGGGTAGAGCACAACTTCCAAACTAGGGGGACATGTGGGAAATCCTTCGACAGGAGGAGATCAGGAGAATAACCAAGAAGGAATTCAGCAGCAGAGGACTCAAGATTAAGAAAGAGAAGGAGGAAGATGCAACCCTAGCATCTAAGAGACAGAGGCAGCAAGGGAAGAAGAAAAAGGACCTATCCAAGGTTTAGTGCTTCAGATGTAGCGAATTGGGACACTTCACCAATACTTGTCCTAAGAAGAAGGGCAAGGAAGATTTGGATTCCAAGGCAGCAACAGCGAAAGGGGATGATGACAGCGATGATGATGTGGCCATCAGTGCTCAAGTACCTCGAGAGAAGAGGTGGGGCGACATAGATCTGTAGAGTGAGCTACAGATGGTGACGGCAGGATACTTGAGGTGCCCAAACTCTTGGATCACATACGAGCTACGGGAGTCGTTGAAGATAGTAGCAGGATGACTAGAGTCAGTGGATGCAAAGGATCATGGAGGCACTTTCGCAGTGTTGGCACACTGAAGACTAGAGCAGCGTAGAGGAGAGGCAGCACCAACTTCGAAGCAACATCGCAGAGGCTGATGGGATTTCAGTACTGCAGAGGCAGTGCTTACGCAGTCCAGAGCAGCAGACAGCGTAGAGCTTCAAAGGGTCAGCGTAGAGCAGTAGCGGAGGGTGCTTCAGATCGAGATACACCCAGACTGACTTGACTGTCAATACTTTGGGTGATGTCCTTCAGTTCCTTACTTCTCAGCAACAGAGTTGCAGTGCAACAGTTAGTAGTGGCAGTGCTATGGGCAGCATGCTGCAACAATTTGAGAGGGAGCTGCAGTACAGATGTGTCAGTGACTGTGGCTGAGTCATGGGTAGCAGTACAGAAAGTAGTTGCGCAGTGGATGGAGGGCAGTAGGCCAAGCATCAACAGCCCAAAGGACCGATACCAGAGATCAGAGTAACGCTTCTAGAGTGAAGTGTTGCTAGAGCACATTCATCTCTAAGAGGAAGTGCTGAGATTTTTGGTAGCATCGGATTTGCTCTACCTCTGAAACTTTGTGGAGCGACTAGAACACATGAGATCTCCAATACCCATAAATCGTTTGGAGAAATTCCACCCGGTGTGAATGTTATTCAATAAATTAATTATTTTAATGGAGACCCCAAGTCTAACTTAGGGAAATTAATTTAAACATGTAGGTGAGAATGTTCTAAGTAACATGGATCTAGTCTTTTCGAACTTAGTCGTTGATTAGAGATTAGATCACGGTCATTGATTTCTCAACGAGAAAAGTATTAAAGGAAGGCTTGGGGTCAATTGGAGAAGACACATTGAGTGGTAGCACTTGAGCTACGTAGAAATTATGGGGTGCGGTTTGTTGAGAATTTTCGAGTGAGCTTGCAAGGCTTTGAGGGGCAGATTGGCAAGGGATTATTCTGATCCAAGACCAAGAATACTAGGGCAAAGAGGCAGATCCGTACCAAGCAGCGCACAGACCAACAGGAGGGACACAGCCCAACCAGGCTCACGCAGAGGCAGCGTAGAGGCTAATGCAGGGCCTTCAGGGTGACGCAGAGGCAGCGCTGAGCCCATAGGGGTGACGCAGGAGCAACCTGTGCTACGCAGTGCCTACGTTGGGCAGGGGAAGCTGACGCAAAGGCTAGAGGAGCAGCGTTGGGGTTCCAGTGGGCCAAAAAGGGCTCTTATTCAATATTTTCAGAGGAGTGCTTCCTCGACTGAATCATCCATATTTTGTCTTCGAATGATAGGTACATCTGTCGTGAATTCTCTGTTGGGAAATCCATTATTGGTGCCCTTGATTGTATTCAAATATTTTGCTTAATACACAAACCCTCTAAGAGTTTCTACACCAGTTTTCCCGCATTGGGTTTTTCTGGGGACATTGTCCAAAAAATATTGTCCTTTGTAATGTGTGCATTATGCTTCAGTTAATGATCTATATGTATGTGTAGGCTACAGTTGTGTTTACTATGATATTTGACTGAATATTTCAAAAAATAACTTGTTAATTAAATCAATCAAGTAGGAGAAGTAAATCAAGATACTGTAGTAGGGTTTCTATATTCATAAATTTTCACAGTTCCATTATCTTCGACTTGGACTCCTACAACTGGAGACTTCAATACTACTTCCTGAGTAAGTTGTTCTAACTTGTCATTTGCGTAAGTAGAGCTTGGTTATGATTTCTTAGACAAAAAATCTCTTCGCTTTCTGAATTGTTGACTTTATTCTTGGTATCTTTCTCATCTTTTAAATTTTTTATTTGTTCTAACAGCCTTTGATTCAGGTATTTTATGCACAAATTTTATTTACTTTCTTTGATAGATTCTCGTTGAATTTCTTCTCAAGACAATCTTTTTCTTCCTCTAATTTTTTCCCTGTAATTTTGGACTTCTTGACCTTCTCAAGTAATTTTTGACTATGATCTTTTAGACGTCAAATTTCTTTGTTACTTTATGTTGATTCTTTTATCACTTAGAGAATACCCTGGTTGCGGGAAAAACACTAAGGTAACCTCTAACCAATCTTTTGAATCGAAAACTATTCCTTTCAATTCGAAGGGTAATCCCTCCTATAACTCAATCAAATCTGTGACTGGTTATGTAATCAGCACATCGACTAGATCTGATTGGATCATAAAAAAATTATCTGGAAAGGAAAAGTAAAACCATTGGGCATGGAGCCTTTTTTACAACAAACTACTAGTTACAGGCTATATGAACAAACTACAGAGGCAAGGTAGCAACATATTTCATAGAAATCTCTTCATTCAACTATGATAGAAGCAGATAGAAATAAATATCGCAAACAGAGAAATTAGGTGAACTCTGTGAATGATATTCAACTCGAAAACATATAAACAATTTGGCAATTCTAAATCTGAGCTGATAAACAGAATTCAAATTTAATAACTCAATTCCAAATGTAGAAGACTTATAAATCAGATGGTGAAATGGAAAAATAACAAGGATTAGACAAACAGACAAGAAATCTATCACACAGGAAGCTCTGTAAAAGCTGGACAATTAACACTGATCACAGCAATTTATATTAATGTCAAAATTCCACACATTGTACCAAGGTTCTGTAAGAAATTTCCAATCCTTATTTATTCTACAGAGCTTGTCTTTATGAAGCTCTGTAAATCTGGACAATTAACACCGATCACAGCAATTTATATTAATGTCAAAATTCTACACATTGTACCAAGGTTCTGTAAGAAATTTCCAATCCTTATTTATTCTACAGAGCTCGTCTTTATAGAAGAGATTACAACTTACAACATGTTTCGAGTATCTACTTAACTACAATCTTCTAAAAGTAAAAGCATATATGGCAAATGCATGCACATAAAACATCTTTCCAAGCCTATCTGTATCTAAATAATAACAACATGCTACAAATCTAGCTGGAAAACAAGGTCAAAATGGTGACTGATCTTCTACCTCATTCATTGGAACTCGTGCTTTTTCATCCCTCCAAAAACATCCTCTACTGAACAACTCCTCCTTTCGGGCTTCCTGGTCTAATAGCGCTGAAAATCTCACTGTTATCCTTTTGAAGCCGGAATATAAACAGTATTGTTGACAGGTTGGCTATCAACTCTTTTATAGAAATGATTGCTAAAAACACACTAACAATGAAATTGTCAACGCCCATTTACCTTTACTAGTGCAAAATCATTGATAGACAGGTTATCGACCTACAGATCAAAATTTCACCTTGAGAGTGAGCAATCAAAACTATGTGGTCAAAAATCAACTAGCTAAGTGTGCTAGCTACATTTGTCTAACTCTGTCTCTTACTCTTCTGAACCTCGACAGTAACCTGTTTCTTTGAGTCTTTGGTTTTCTTTGGTCTCTTTGAGCTTGTAGCCTTCTCTTGGTTTATGATCAGGTCCTTCTAAGGAGCATTCTCTCAACGTTCCCTACTATTTTGATATTGTTTGCCATTTTGTCTTGACTCTTGAGTAATAATTATCATGTATTGGCCCTTTCCAAATTCTTTTGCTTCTTTTCGACATTATCAAGGCGTCATCGCATTTTATCAAGTTCTTCTTGAAAAATTTTTGAATCATCAATATTATTCCCCATTTTCGACTTGTTATTTTTTGTTAAAATTGGACAACTAGGTCCAAACTCCGGGTTGTGCTGCTCAGATGATGATCCCAATATTTTTATTGGATTCCTCTTTCGGAGAGGTGTAAGATTGATCTAAAGATCATCTCGATCGGATGAGCAGAACATGTACTTTGAATTTATTCCACTTATGTGCTAGGTCGGCCTGGAATAAAATATAGACTTAAATGTCTTAAAGGACGTGTCACACACCCCCAAAGATTCCTATATACTAGAGAGACTTAGAGTTCATTTGACACAATTGTTGTGGAGGAATTCTCTCTCTCTGGATAGCATTGGAGCTGTGATATATGTATGGACTATTCTTTGTTTGGGTTTGTTCTGGGTTATGTGTGACACGCTTGGCTGAATGACCTATTGGAGACTTTGCTAGTAGAAGCATCTTGCTAATCGCCGTAACACCACCATTTCTTATCTCTGTTTTGGCTTGTCTTCTATCGATCTATTAGTATGTTCTATCTTCTTCAGTATTGTGCCCTAATCTGAAATGGCATAGAACATAAGCAGAAATTAACATGGTATCAGAGCTAAGAGGAAGACAATGCCCTAGACGCAGCTACCACGACAAGAAGGAGGAGCTCCGTGGGTTTATTATCTGCTGTAATTAAGGCTTCCGTGAAGCAAATCAAGGGCTCCCTAAAATGTCGCTGGCCTAGAGGCATGCTGCCGCAGAAAAAGATGGCGACCACAGATGTTGAAGTGTATGTTGTGGAAAATTTAATCAGTCTTTTGGACAGGAAAGTTCGAACAACATACTCGTCATAGGCACAGGGTTGCAGGAGTCAATCCTGGCTACTGCAGCGACAGCGACAGGGCACACCATCCTTCATTTAGATCCATGCCCCTTCTATGGCGTCCACAGGATTTCTCTCTCTCGGCAACTTCACGGCATGGGCTGCCGCGGGAAGGCGATTACCATTCACGCCTCCCACTGTTACGCAAATCAATGGCTTGGCTAAACCTTTCAAAGCAATGGACAGTGAGGAACTAGAAATCGAACCCGTAAACAATCGAGTTTTGTACTCAATTTGGACATAGCGGGGCCGAAGCTTGCATTTTGCGGAGGTCCCTTGGTGGACTTGTTAATGAAGGCCGGTGCTAGTAACTATCTGGAATTCAAAAGTGTGGAGGCCAAGGTTAATACCGGTGCCGGATTCCAGTGCGAGTATTTTCCAGGACAGGACACTGAGCTTAGTGGAAAAGCAGCATCTGATGAGGTTCCTTAAGTTGGTGCAGAACTGTGGTAGCGCAGCGGAAACATGGATGGGCAAACATAAAAAATGATGGGAATCAAACGCTGTAGTTGCAGCAAGTCCTGCATGTCCGCATGATAGGCGTAAATGATCACGTTGACTGTTCTATGCATTTTTGCGACAGTCATTTGAGCCCTCGCTACTGTCAATTTTTTTTTCGACGTCAAATTCTTCCTTCCAAACTGTCCTTATTCTCTTCGAATTTGAGGTTGTAACGGATTCGTTGACATCAAAACCTTCATTGACATTTTCTACCAGTCGAAGACTGCCATGCATGGACCTTTTATTTTTTTCGTGGCATTGCAAACTTCGTGTGCCCAAATGAAGAACTGAGGGATGGTGTGGAGTGGAACCCACGACACCTGGAAAAATTTATGGGCTTCGAAACTAGGAATCTGCAGCTGACTCTCGGGCTTAAGACTATGGTAATGATACTGCTTTTATATGGTGGCGGGAAAGACAGCGTGGTGTTATATGCTAGGAACACATTTACTCGAGTGTTTGAGCCCTCGCGATCATCATTAGAAATCCGGGAGTGGAAAGAGTCACGAGGCCCCGCGAAGACACCGTCAAGCAAACTTCGTGGCGGGCGGTGGCACTGCGATGGTCTTGGTCGTTGCGGGGGCATGGTTTTGGTCTTCACTCGGAGGCGTGATCGTGGTCTTGATCCTCAGTGCTGTGAGTCGCCTCCTCACCTACATCCAAGTGTGGGTATTGGACACGTAGAGACATTCCAACATCTGTCAGCCGACGTTACCTTTTCTCCCGAAGCCAAAGCGGTTTTTTTTTTTTTTGTCTTCGACATCCATGTGCAGGATCGGTCCAATATCGTGAATTTAATAGACACAGGGTTTGTTCTGTGAAAAGAAGGAATATCAGTGGGCAGGATTGTTGTGACAGAAATCGGTTGATTTAATAAATTAATGAACCTCACGTGAAGTTTTTCTTGTACATTAAAGTCATATCAAAACCTTCATCACTATAAACCATGGTTCTCTGCAATCTTATCCGAGCCTTTGAAGATGTACGAGCTGATCTCAAAGGATGATCTGAGTTACCGTTTTGTAGTGGGAGGTCGCATTATGAAGCTACAAATCTGTGTAAGCAATTCTGACTTCAATCCAATCTTATTTGTTCTTCAATAACCTGGAAGTCTTTATCTGTGAGTTTTCGCTGGCTTATCCTGAAAGAGTATCTTATGACTATGCTACATTTGCATAAAAGAAAGGTATCATGTAAAATATGGACTGGAAATTATGTAAAATATGGACTGAATCATCTGTCAGATTGGTTCCTATATCTGTGCAAATTTAGGAGGAAAAATTGCTGATCTAAGCCCTAAAGAACGTTTTTTCTTAGTTGGAAGTTGACCGCAAAAGCCCTTGGGGAAAATCCTTGTAGCAGTCAGATTGTTGACGAGACAGGCGTAAATGTAAGTCTTAGGAAGAGTGACAAGGGAAAATGAATTGTCATTGAGCTAGGCTAATCTTAACAGCCTTAGGAGAAGTCCTCTGAAATAACCATAAAAATGACAAAATGGGCAGATCTAGAAGCAAAGCAGGATGCAATGCTTCAAGTACAGGTTAAACCATGATAGATTGGACCTCCAGTTCAGTAAGTTGCAGTCTTAGAAGGTTATTTGAGGAAGCTTCAGCAGATCTCTTCAATTGCTATAAAAAACAAGCTAAGGCTTGTAGATACTTTATCCCTGTTTGACAGCGACATATGGCAGAATATGTATGACCATGAAAGTTGAAATCTTCAAATGCTATATGGTAGTATGACCATGATGAAGAAGATAGTGATGGGTAAGTTAAAATTATGGCAACATCGTAATCATCGATATGACAGTGATGACAGAATCTCTATAACAGCTCATGGTGGAGATGCTGGGTGTATTATTTCTGTAGCCGCAAATTTGAGGAACTAAGAAAATAATTTGTGATTCTATGTCACTATCATTATGACATGGACATAGACAGCCACACCTTGTTTACGAAATTCATAATAGCGACAAGTTGGTCTTACATTGGAGTGTAATGATAAATTTGAAAGTGTGAACTGAGAAGTTTTTTTTAGCCTTCAGTCATGTTGTTGAAGTCTTGAACCATGATCAACAAAGCCTGTGAAGTTTTGAACAAATATTGTATATGATATGTGCCAAGATAGCTAAATGACAGTATATGGCTATGAGTCTTGGATGGCTTTGACTGTGGGGGAATAAGACTCCTTTCCAAGTTGGTGTCTGGAATGCCCTCATTTAAAATAGATGGCATTAAGAGGGAGAATACAAATGTATATGCTTCTGAGCTAATATCATTGCTGAACGAAAGAAGATCCTCATGGCTCAAAGACATATGGCTTCAGAGGGGGAAATCTCAGAAGAAATCCGAGAAGCCATATAAATACCAGGGGTTTCTAGCTGCCATGGATACAATATGAGCCTGGATCATTTGAAGAAACTGTAAAACATCAAAGTCTGCAAGGATGCGAGGGTGATGTCTAGGATATGGTTCTTAGACCACAGATCAAAGTTGTTGTCACCTCGATATAAGATCAAGCATGGATCTAGTGAGAAAATGTGTTGCCTGAAGGCACTGATTACTATTGCACCTATAATCAATTATTTCCCTTGTTGCTACGCAAGGACGGAATCTTCATCAGATGGATGTAAAGACCGCATGATGCGATAAAGGAAGAGATGTATGTTGAGCAACCTCTGGGGTACGAAGTCCAAAATAGGGACACCCATTGCCCTCTATGGGTTGAAGGAAGCACCGAGAGCTTGGTACGAGAGGATAGATAGCTACTTGATGAAGCTAGGCTTCGCTTGAAGTAATGCTGATCCGAACCTTTACTTCTAGGTTGTCAAAGGGAAGCCTCTCATTCTTGTGTTGTATGTGGATGACCTCTTCCTGACAGGTGCTGACCCTCTCATTCATTAGTGCAAGAAGGAGCTAGTTGTTGAGTTCGAGATAAAGGACCTAGGACTAATGCACTATTTCCTAAGCCTGGAGGTCTAGCAAAGACCTGGCAAGATTTTCCTTTCTCAAGGAAAATACATTGTGAAGCTTCTGGAAATATTTGGTATGGTGGACTGTAAGTCCGTGTCGACACCGATGGAGTGTGGTGGATCGTAAGAGCACATCTGGACACTACTTCACAAGTAGATCTGCCTCGAGCAGGAAACGATAGACGGTGGCCTTAAGCACCACTGAGGTCGAATACATTGCAGCATGTATGGCCCGTTGTGAAGTCACTTGGTTGCGAAAGCTCTTTTGTGAGCTGTTCGAGCATGTGCTAGATGCCACTGTTATCTTTTGTGATAACCAGAGGGGGATTCATTTGTCATAGAATCTCGTGTTCCACGATCGATCCAAGCATGTTGATGGTTGATACCACTTTATCTAGGATATGGTACAACAAGGCGTCGTAAGGCTCGATTATAGGAACTGATGAGTAGGTCGCGGATATTCTCACTATGCCCTTGGGGAAGGTCATGTTTCTAACCTTCCATGAGAATCTTGGAATCATGGAATGACCCTATTCTGAGGGTCCTGTTGGACGATGAGCTCTGGGAGCTCTAGGGGGCTTTGGGGATAGCTTCTCGGAGTTATAAGCAATCACAGGGCTAGGCTTGTCGAACCTTGTTGGTGTGCTTGGGCCCCACCATGATGATTGAGTAGGTTCGCCTCTCATGATTTATGCCCCGTATGCATCCTACCCATTTGAGTTTCGAACTCATGGGAAGTACCTCTCATTTAGCCAATGAGGTGGGAAATGTGAATAGAGACCATAGCAAGACTGATGGATGCATCGGAGATTGTCGTACTCTCTATGTCTAGGATGGCACGGTCCAACCACTTGATCTAGGATCAAGTCTTGTAAGGTCTCGGACCTCCGCCTGACTTCGGGTCAGATGAACCAACTTCAGGTTGGTTGGAGACTCTTTGTGAGTCCGATAGAGGTTTTGACCTCTGGGCTGAATCTGTCAGCCGGGAATGATGTCTTTGTGACTGACCCACTTCTGTTCTGAAATAAAGAGGCCAGAAAAGCAAGTTACGGCGGGATGACGCACGATGTTTGGATTGCACTTATGGACGGAGTTCTCCCTAGTTGAGAGGGAGTGTTAAAATTGGACAACTAGGTCCAAACTCCGAGTTGTGCTACTCAGATGACGATCCCAATATTCGGAGAGGTGTAAGATTGATCTAAAGATCATCTCGATCGGATGAGCAGAACATGTACTTTGAATTTATTCCACTTATGTGCTAGGTCGGCCTGGAATAAAATATAGACTTAAATGTCTTAAAGGAGGTGTCACACACTCCCAAATATTCCTATATATTGGAGAGACTTAGAATTCATTTGACACAATTGTTGTGGAGGAATTCTCTCTCTCTGGATAGCGTTGGAGTTGTGATATATATTTGGACTATTTTTTGTTTGGGTTTGTTATGGGTTATGTGTGACACGCTTGGCTGAATGACCTATTGGAGACTTTGCTGGTAGAAGCATCCTGTTGATCGCCGTAACACCACCATTTCTTATCTCTGTTTTGGCTTGTCTTCTATCGATCTATTAGTATGTTCTATCTTCTTCAGTATTGTGCCCTAATCTGAAATGGCATAGAACATAAGCAGAAATTAACATTTTTCTTAGTGGAACCAATTTTTTTTTTAAATATTAAAATACGCAGTGGAAATATTAAAATACTTCATAAACAAAGACTTCCATTATAGGATAGAAATTGTAAATTATATATTGTATAAAATAATTGTATATGGGATGATTACAAATGAGAATGAGGGTCTGCTTATATACCCTAGGCAAGTGCCCTTTCACGAATGGTTGTCTCTAAGACACACCTCTTTATCACTAACTAATTAATTTTTAGTTAGTGACTTATTATTTATTATTACATTTACATTCATATTTATTATTATTTTATTATGAATTATATTCATAACAATGTAATAGAGAACACAGCAATCACAGCGGATAACATGAACGTGAAAAGACAATTGTGATGGAAGGGAATGCCTGACGGTGGAGGAGAGGGAGACACAATGAGTGTGGAAGAATGAAGATATTGTGGTTGCACAATGTTGCAAGCAGGACCGATGCTATGATACCACTGTAGAAGACCAGACATGTACATTGGATTCTCTTTCACATTTACACAATGTAATTTGTAATATTTTTATTAAGATTGAATACTAGAATGATGTTTTACAATGCCTTGGGCGGTTCACCGTAATAGGCGTTGACATGCCACAAGCTTTTAAAAATTATGTCTTTTGAACATTATTGCCCTTACATAATTAATGGGTATTTAATTAAATTATTAATTATTAATATTTGTGATTTTAATGTATTTATTTACTTAATATTTAGTTATGAATATTTATTCATAACAGGTTACAACATAATACATGACTATTACAAATTTATATGACTATATGTTATAGGTTATCGCCATTATTATTATTATTATTGAAACTTAAAGGTTTCCCAATTAAATATAAAGAACCTAATTATTAAAGACTCTTCATTGTTGAAAGTGAAGACAGAATACTATAATTGTTAAAAGAAATCAAACCAGAAAGTTATTCGAATTACGTTAACCATATTGAAGTGAAGGTTTGACCCAATAAACATTTAAAGGGTCTTTTGCCATCAGGCCCCTGGCCACTTAAAAAAAAAAAAGGAAGAAAACACTGGTCCTTGGTACTCCTTTTCTAACACATTAAAGGGCTTGGAAGAAGAGTGAGGGAAAAGATAAAATTTTATGAGTTTTGACCACCACAAGGATTCCCAGTGCCTTTCCCTACTTTGGTGATGGAGTCTTTAGGGATAAATTTGAGATATCAAATCTACTCTTGGAGTAAGGGGGTAAACCTTAGTTTTCACTTGGAAACCCTAGTTTATGAGGGGACAAATTAAATGGAGGAAATCTCTCTAGAAGGTCCTCTCTGGCATTCAAGGAAAATAAAATTTAACATGCAGTGATCAAGCAAGATTTTCTAATAAATATTTGCATTTAGAAACATGGAACAATAGAAAAACCCTAGCAAACATTCATCACACAAAAAACCATTAAAATTCTGCAATTATACTCACAATTTTTCCAAGAAATTGCCTTCTTTCAATCCCAGAAAAACATCTCCAATACACAAATTAGTATCCGATAGCAACAGCTCCATAAATCTCACATTTCCACAGGCAGCGAATTGCAAAAAGACTAATTCGAGCTCTCTAAAGGAGGCCAAAATCCACAAGTGATGATGAACAATAAGAATGGATTGATCCCCCTTTTATATGAGAACATCAATTAGTCCAACATAAAGCCCTATAAAAAGTTTGATTTTGAGCAAACATTAAGTAAGTGGGTTACAAGCCAACCAACATCTCAATAAAACAAAATTAGCAACTAAGTTCCTACATGTGTGAACCAAAATTGTTCTCTAAGCATGATGTCATGCCCTTTTATGGTTGATAAGGCTCCAAAAGAGGAAGATATGGGCTAGAAGCATCTCCAACCATCCAAATCAACCATTAATTGAGCAATAATCTAACATCAAGCCTCAAAACATCTCCCTCTATCCAAAAGCTAGCTCTGGGTGCCCTGCATCATCTCCATGGGTCCCATAAAGACAATGTGGTTCAATCTCACTCCAACACTGGGGCTTCATGAGGTAGCACAAGCCCTCCCTAATCATCTTAAGGATGATCATCATCATTTGGACTCTGGAACAAGGCATGCCCATCAAACGGTGTCAAGACTATCTTGGGGGCATGTTGGGGGTCCATTGGGTACATCATCAAAAAAAATGCTAACAAAAGTAAGCTCAGCGTTTTGGCATCTAAGGGAGCTCTAGGGTGCCAATCAATTGTCGAGATCATGAAAGTTCCCGATGCTCTACTATGGAAGGGCAATGTTGCATCTACAAGGTCATCATGCTCTACAAAAGTGTAATTTGGCCTGGGCATCATTTGGAATAGGCATGGAATGAGTGTGCCCTCAATACCTTTGTCGCTTTGTGCAGAACCACCTGGTAGAACCATCTCAAACTCAAGTGAAAGCAACCACTCATTAAAGACAATGACCACTCACAAATTTTCTAAGAAATTGCCTTCTTTCAATCCCAAAAAACATCTCCAATACACAAATTAGTATCCAATAGCAACAGCTCCAAAAATATCACATCTCCACAAGCAACGAATTGCAAAAAGGCTAAGTCGAGCTCTCTATTGGAGGCCAAAATCCACAAGTGATGATGAACAATAAGAATGGATTGATCCTCCTTTTATATGAGGTATATCACATCAATTATTCCAACATAAAGCCGTATAACAAGTTTGATTTTGAGTAAACATGAAGTAAGTGGGTTACAAGCCAACCAATATCTCAATAAAACAAAATTAGCAACTAAGTTCCTACATGTGTGAGCCAAAATCGTTCTCTAAGCATGATGTCATGCCCTTTATGGCTGATAAGGCTCCAAAAGTGGAAGATATGGGCTAGATGCATCTCCAACCATCCAAATCAACCATGAATTGAGGAAGAATCCTCAATTCAAGCCTGAAAACATCTCCCTCTATCCAAAGGCCGGCTCTGGGTGCCCTGCATCATCTCCATGGATTCCATAAAGACAATGTGGTTCAATCTCTCTCCAACATTGGGGTTCCATGAGGGGTAGCACAAGCCCTCCCTAATCATCTTAAGGATGATCATCATCATTTGGACTCTGGATCAAGGCATGCCCATCAAACAGTGTCAAGAGCATCTTAGGGGCATGTTGGGTCCATTGGGTACATCATCAAGAATCTCCAATGCTAACCAAAGTAAGCTCAATGTTTTGGCATCTAAGGGAGCTCTAGGGTGCCAATCAATTGTCGAGATCATGAAAGTTCTCGATGCTCTACTATGGAAGGGCAATGTTGCATCTGCAAGATCATCCTGCTCTCCAAAGGTGTAATATGGCTTGGGCATCATTTGGAATAGGCATGGAATGAGTGTGCTCCCAATACCTTTGTCTCTTTGTGCAAAACCACCTGGAAAAACCATCTCAAACTCAAGTGAAAGCAACCACTCATTAAAGACAATGACCATATATGCATCATAGTGGACCATACTTAATTGCTAAGGAGATAGTAATACTTCAAGTCGGGATCTCATTCAAATATCTAACTACACCAAGTCTTGTAAAAGTGTTCCCTACCTTGTTAGAGCTAGCTAAGTAATCAACCCTATTGGGTGCTTCTGACACCCAAGGGAAAGTGACATTTCCAAGGTCAACCCTTCAATTCATAGGTATTAATGATAATAATTGCTATGGAACCAACCGGTGTGAGATCCACACTTTGAGTGTATAGATGTAATGGAGGAAGCAACCATGGAGGCATGAGTTACGACTTTTCTCGACCTACTTTTTAACTAATGACATTTAACCTGAAGGATTGATGTGATAGCATGGCAAGATTGAAAAATTGAAGTATGGAATAGTTATGGACACGCTACTTCAATCCAAGTTTCCCAAGTAGTGCCACTCTTATAACCCTAAGGCCTTAGAGGAGGTCCCACTAGACTAGGACTAAAGACTAACACCCTAGTAAGGTGAAAGAATAAGTTTATAGCCAAGAAGTCAATTATCTAGATCACCTTTTTATCCATGTTCAAATGCCCAAAACATTAAGTAAAAGCACTTCATTGTAAAATCGTTAAAGTAGTTGCCAAGCAGTAGCCCACCTCCATTCAAGAGGAATGTTTGAAGGTGAGTGTGTGAGCCATGCAAATGGTGGAGGAATGTGGTGTATCATCAACACTAAGCAATATGTAAGGTTGCTTATCTAACTAGCTAGTTATCCAATATAGGAGAAAAGTTTCTCCTATAGGGTTACCCACTTATGGTGGGTAACATTTACCACTCTCAATCTCTCCCTTATATTCACTTCCATTCATTGGGTAGATTGTCATTAGTCATTGCCCTGGCACCTATGTTGCAGGAAACGCCTATAAAGGTGATGTATTGGTACTGGGGACGGCCCGAAATGTCGAAACGGCCTTGAAGCAGGGCAGAAACGTCATTGGTTGTATCGTACGACATTTCGAAATCTTGAAGCACCATACAATACGGTCGGCGACGTTTCGGCTGCTAATAGCTGTGTTTCGGGTGGCAAAAAGATGAAATTAATTTTTTTTAAACCTTTCTCAACAGGCTCAAGGGGTGAAGAAGGGCGTGGGCACCTTCTAACACCCAAATTTCAAGATTTAGAGCTCTCTCTTTCTTCTCTTGGTATTTGTGCCAGTGGTCATGAAAGTGCAACTGGAAGTACTAGTATAGTTGTCTCTTCTATTGAACAAGCATCTTGTACTATTTTTTTTGATGAGGACGACTTTTATTAGTAATGATATGTTAATGTAGCCATAATTGTCTTTAGCTCATGTTTTATTTCAGTTTTAGCACATATAGCCTCACGTATAAAGGCTGATTTTGGAGCCTTAGATGTAAAGCCTCATCTATAAAGGTTAATTTTTGATATTTCCATCATGTAATCATTTGTATGAATTAATATAAATTTGGATTTTCTTCTAAAATGCCATTTATATGTCTCATTCTTTCTTTTCTTGGAAAATAATGTGTTATTTAATATTGACTATTTACAATATATATATATATTATATATATATATATATATGATGTTTCAGTCGCATTTCCATTTTCCAGGGGTCGCATTTAGGGTTGTCCCCGTTTCGGTGTTTCCTGCAACTTTGCCTGGCACCCTATATACACATCTTTGAGTTAGGGCCTAGAAACTTTCCTCTACAAGGTCGATGCAGCTAAAAGAAAGATGCAAGCATATGAAGCCACAAATGATAGAAAATGACAACTGCAAAGTATGGCTCGGACATGCAATAAATGTGAAAATGTCAATCTAGAAATATACAGTTGCAGTGATAGATTTATTTCTCCTACTTATTATTCTGATAAGTTATTTACAGACATCTATCAATGAATTTCGAAATAAATACTAATGCAACATTCACAATTACATATGCAGAGAAAGGAACAGTAAAGAACATAAGCATAAGAAACAATCACATGTACACACTTATTTTTGGACAATTGTCCCCGGAAAAACCCAATGTGTGAAAAATCGGTGCAGCAGATGAGGGTTTTATTATTATTCTTCAGCAAATGAATCTTTACAAGAAATACTCTGGCAGATACATTTAGAAAACACCAGAGACAAAATTCCCGGACACTCCTGAAAATTTCAAGACACCCAGAAGAGCCTCTGACTCCCTCTGCGTTTGTCTACGTGCTTCTCTGCGCTGGACTGGGTCACACTGTGTGGGCTCTGTGTAGGCTCTGCGTGGGTTCACTGCGCTACAGCTCTACGATGGCTTTTTTGGCCCTCTGTGTCCCTTTGTCCTCGTGCTCAGTCACTGCTAACTCCCTCTTCTCCTTGCAACTCTCCCTCTGAAATCAAATTCTATTCCTTCAGAATCGATCTCCTTCGGGTACTAAGTGTATGCCCGGCTTGCTTTCCAAATGACCCTCAAGCGTTCTTTTATAATCTTCTCGTTGATGAATCAACGGCCCAGATTAGAAGTCTAATCAATGGCTAAGATTAAAATTTGACTTGATCTTTGTTCTCTAGAAGATTCACACTCTGTCTTATTAATACCCATTAATTATTTAATTTCCCTAAGTTTAGACTAAGGGACTTAGGGTCTTCATTAAAATAATAATTATTTTAATAAGACATGAACCGAGTGGAATTTCCACAAACAGTTTTTGGGTTCTTTGGAATAATGATGTCCAAGCCTCCTCACAAAATTTGAGACTTGGAATACTTTCTGATGCTACAAAAATCAACACTGCCTGTTAGCGAGGAAAGTGTTCTAGCAATATCCCTACTGCATGTTGCGCTGCTTTGAATCATCCTCTGTGTTGTTGATCTCTAGCTGTTGCCCATCATCAGTAGCTGGCCATGACACTGCCACTGTCACTGCCTCATCCGTACTGCAGCTCCCTCTAAATCCTAATCCATTCCTACTACTGAAATGGATTTTTGATCATCCCCATCTTCTCTTTGAAATAGACAAACTTTTTCTTCCCCAGAGCCTTCGTGAGGATATCTGCCACTTGTTCCCCTGTTGGAGTGCACTACAATTGTACAACTCCTCGTTGGACACAGTCTCTGATGAAGTGACACCTAATGTCAATGTGCTTCGACCGATCATGAAACACGAGATTTTCAGTGAGCTTGATGCAACACTGATTATCACATAGAATATTGGTCAATGCCATCTTCTCCTTCAGTAAGTTCACAAGCAGTTTCTAAAGCCATATGGCCTCACACGAAGTGTCCCTTGGATCCCCATGCCTTGGAGAGGCAATCGTATTATCTTCAGCAGGTCGTTGTGGTTGAACCAATGGATCCTCCTCAGACTGTGTAGCAGAAGGCATCTCTCAGGATCTCCTAAAGGCCCTCTCCTCCATGAATTTCATACCCCTCCGCACTACAACTTTCCTGCTCTCTGGAATGTAAATGCGGTAAGCCTTTGCATTCTCAATGTATCCTACCAGATACCCCTATTCTTCAGTCATCTCCAACTTCTTCCTCTTTTCATTGGGCACATGACAATATGTCGCACTGCCAAAGATCCGAAATTGGCTCACTTCAGGCTTGCTGCCAGTGAAGACACTTTCTAGCGTGATCTTTCCCAATCCGTTGTGGGGAATCCCGTATTGAACGTAAACAATTGTATTACAAGCTTCATCCCACAGAAATTTGGGCATGTCTTGATCATACAGCATTGCCCTTGCAGCCTCGACAATAGTTCTATTTTTTATTTTTACCACACCATTCTACTCCAGATTATATGGAGCAGTCCACTCTCTTCTAATACCTTCCCTTGCGCAGAACCTTGTGAATTCATTATCAGTGTATTCTCCACCATTGTCTAAACGCAACACCTTGATCCGCTTTCCTGTAATATTCTCTACCGGAGCTTTAAACTCTTTGAAGCGACTGAAGACTTCATCCTTGGTCTTCAAAAAGTAAATCTAGGTCTTCCTGGAGTAGTCATCAATAAAGGTGACAAAATACTCGGCACCACTAAGAGCTCTAGTGGACATCGATCTGCAGATATCTGACTTTATCAAACCCAATACACTGTTAGCCCTATTGTTGCTTCTTTGATATGCTGCCTTGGCATACTTTCCAAATACGCACTCTCTGTAGACATCGTCCCACTTGGTGCTCAATTTTGGAACTCCTGTGATAGTTTTCTTGAGAATCTTTAACGCCCCATGACGCAAATGTTCCACTCTTCTGTGCCATAGTTCATTCAAGTCCTTCTCATCAGTGTTGCCTATTAGTGCCATAGGAGATTCAAGTTGTAACTTATCAAGTTTGTTGCTCCTTACTCTGATTTGTGCTTTCTTTTCCAACTTGGGTGTTTGACGTAAACTCTGTTGCCAATGAAGTAAACGTCGTAATCTTTGTTTTGAAGTTGAGACACTAAGAGTAAGTTCATCCCCAACCCAAGCACATGCAGCACATTAGTAGCCCGAAGCTTGTTTCTAGCCTTTGTTTGAAATACTACGGTACCTCTTCCAATTGGGGTACATTTTTCTTTATTAACCATGGTAATTTTAAAGTTCATCTGCTCTTCCTAGTAGTTAATGAAACATTCCCACACTCTCGTCATATGAGCAAACGCCCCATTGTCAACGTACCAGACTTCAGGAGAAGCAATGCTTCACAAACAAGCACACTCTTCTTCCAGTCTAGATGCCAGAACAGAAACATCATGATCCAACTGTTCTTCCATGCTTCTCTTCCTTTTTGGAGAATTGCATGAACCCTTCCGAGCTGCTACAGCAATGTGAAATTTTCGTTCACTTGCCGGTTTTATTTTCCTGTGACTCATCTCTAACTCAGATACCATGTGAAAATTTCAATCTAGAAATATATAGTTGCAATGATAGATTTATTTCTCCTACTTATTACTCCGATAAGTTATTTACAGAAATCTATCAGTAAATTTCGAAATAACTACTACTAGAACATTCACAATTACTTATGCAGAGAAAGAAATAGAAAAGAACATAAGCATAAGAAACTATCACATGTACACACTTATTTTTGGACAATTGTCCCTGGAAAAACCCAATGTGGGAAAACTGGTGCAGCAGATGAGGGTTTTATAATTATTCTTCAGCCAATGAATCTTTACAAGAAATATACTGGCAGATATATTTAGAAAACACCTGAGACAAAATTCTCGGACCCTCCCAAAAATTTTCTGACACCCGGAAGAGCCTCTGACTTCCTCTGCGTCTGTTGAGTGCTTCTCTGCGCTGGATTGCGTCACTCTATGTGGGCTCTGGGTGGGTTCACTGCGCTGCAGCTCTACGCTGTGTTTTGTGGCCCTCTGTGTCCCTTTGTCCTCATGCTCAATCACTATTGACTCCCTCTTCTCCTTTTGCCTTTGCAACTATGCCCTTGCAACTCTCCCTCTGAAATGAAATTCTATTTCTTCATAATCGATCTCCTTTGAGTACTGAGTGTATGCTCGACTTGCTTTCCACATGACCCTCAAGCCTTCTTTTGTAATGTTCTCGTTGATGAATCAACGGCCCATATTAGAAGTCTAATCAATAATTAAGATTAATACTTGACAAGATCTTCCTTCTCTAGAAGATTCGCCTCTGTCTTATTAATACCCATTAATTATTTAATTTCCCTAAGTTTAGACTTAGGGTCTTCATTAAAATAATTAATTATTTTAATAAGACATGAACCGAGTGTAATTTCCACAAACAGTTTATGGGTTCTCGGGAATACCGATGTCCAAGCATCCTCACAAAATTTGAGACTTGGAATACTTTTTGATGCTACAAAAATCAACACTCCCTCTTAGCGAGGAAAGTGTTCTAGCAATATGCATGTTGCATGCTGCCCTGCTTTGAAGCATCCTCTACGCTACTGATCTTTGGTTGTTGCCCCTCATCTATTGCGTTGTCGCCCTCTGTACTACTGCCCATGACACTGCCACATGTCACTGCCTCATCTATATTGCAGCTCCCTCTGAATCTTGATCCATTCCTGCTACTGAAATGGATTCTTGATCATCCCCATCTTCTCTATGAAATAAACAACCTTTTCTTCACCAGAGACTTCGTGAGGATATTTGCCACTTGTTCTCCTATTGGAGTGTACTGCAACTGTACAGCACTGCGTTGGACACAGTCTCTGATGAAGTGCCACCTGATGTTAATGTGCTTCAATCGATCATGAGACACGGGATTTTCAGAGAGATTGATGCAACTCTGATTATCACATAGAATATTGGTCGCTTCCATCTTCTCCTTCAATAAGTTCACATGCAGTTTCTTCTCTTGGAGAGGAAAACCTCTCCCTCTTGGAGAGGAAAACCCACAAGAAATCATTCTTATAGTCTTTCAGATGACAAGTACCATGACCATGACATAGACCCTTGAACCTTGTATGCCTCCAAGACCTTGTCACTGCTCTTCCTCGACTCCTTAAGTTGATCCTTTATTTCTGCACCGTCCTGCACTGTTCTGCAGCAGGCTTAGAGAACTCGGTCTCTAGTCCTTGGTATCTCCTTTTATTTCTTGACTCAACCTTATATCCTTCTCGTCTTCTTCTTATCTTGCTTTATAACCAAGACAATGGTACATACTTCTGCACCAATCCTTCAAATGCAACCCTAGACCGAACTTATAACAGACCTTCTTCACATAGTATAAATATCCCTTTTCTTGCATTGTATACTTCACTGAGCAGCACCTATCTTGTTTCGCACTTCACTGTAATTTTGTCCCTCCTTTGCTCCAAAGCACTGCCCTGTAACTTCGCATATATATATATATATATATATATATATATATATATATATATATGTATGTATAGAATCTAGATATACATATATACATACATACATATATATATATGTATATCTATACATATATATATATACATATATATATATATATATATGTATAGATATACATATATATATTACAGATTTGTCTCTCTATGCTTCAATCTGCAACCCTTCTTTGCTTCTTTACTAATCTGCTTCCCAAACAACAATCCTAACTTCACTTTATTACGGTCCTGCAACTCTGCATTTATTGCAGCTCCTTGTCTGCACTTCTTCCTACAACTCTATCCAAAAAAATCGAACTAAATCCGAATTTTGTTTCTACTATTTTGCGTAGTCCAGTGGGCTATTTATAGTGGTCAGCCCCTATAATTAGTCGACCTGACAGTGAATAGTTGTGACTGTTCATTGAGCCGACTTGTAGAGGATGTCTTCCAGTGTTTTGTACGTTGTCTTGAAGAGTATATTCATCACGAACTATGTTGGTGTTTAGTAACATTCTTGAGCCATATTGTTCAGCATCTTTGACAAGGTCTTTGAGGCATACTTCATTGACTTGACGCTTCATATACATGACTCTTAATTAATACATTTATGAAAAGATGACAAATCCCTCAAAGACATCAAGAAGAAGCCTTTTGACCTATAATAAAAACCTTGCTCATGAAACCCATGAAGCAAGCACAACAAAAAATACATTTTATTATCTTTGTCTTCTTCATTACATAAATACATAATTACATAGTCAATATGAAGACCGAACCTAGTTACACTTTCCAACACCCCCCCCCCTTAACTAAGGAGGTATTCATAATGGTACATGGTCACTTTCAAACAGTGAATCTCATAAGAAGAATCGGATTGGAAATCGCATCTGTATAGCATCATATCAACCAGCATTGTCCTAGTGCAAGGCCTTGACTAACCAACCCCATCTGTCATCGAGATAATGGGTTACAATGTTGGCGAGACACATGACTTATAGACACCATAGTTATTGTCTCTCCAAGGTAGATACTCCACTCGGGTTTTCCAAGAGTATGACCTTCCTGGACTATTCTTCTCTTGGGTAGCTAGCCCTCAAAAAATATCAGTACCCAACTACTCTTATCGTGAATTCCCTATCTCATTCTCAAAGAGTATCGTATGCCAAATGATTACCCAATCCACCATTCATGATGTGTATATCCATTCTCTCCTCATGGCCTTCACTAAGACTTACAATTGTTAGTCATGGTCTAGTGCATGACACGTGAATTTAGAGAATCATATCTGTCACTTCCTTTTAATTCAGAAAGGCCATACTTTAAGTTTCTTCCAAGTAATAAACTCAGTACCAGGCTCCCTCTTAACCAAGGACCTGCACCAACAATAATGAAAACACCTAGCTGCTCATGAAGAATCCCTCTCCTTTATTTTATAGATTTCGATATAAAGGAATCTCCAACTTTAGCTCCATAGGGCACAGATCATCCATCAATTTCATCCGTGAGTCATATCATCTACCAGAAAGTGATTCATTAGTCTTTCACATCTAGTCCACCTTTATGCCATGCTGCTTTCCTTTGAATCATCTCCCAAGCATCTTACATCCTTCCACATAAACTTATCTAGATAAACATATACATAAGAACTTTAAACCAAAAGTTACCTCAGTGATGATCTTTCACCATGACATCTTCCTGTAGGCATCGACATCCTCTATTCAGATTCACACATCTCCTAAGGATATATATATTGCCAAAGGTCTTCCTCTTTACCATACTTCTATCAGAGTCCACATATCTTCCCAAGAGATCTCCTACTCACATATTCATGGCTTCCAGATGATAACTGCCTCTTGACATGGTTGCACTTCATGATCTCTTCCATTCCTTTTCCACACAGCTTCATTCTTCCTTACTGACCAAATTTACTGAATCTTCCTTTCTTCCTGGACATGGTTGCAAAGGCTTGATCCCTTTCACTTGATCATGTATCAACTTTGGCTTTCAATCTTGTTTCCTCAATTTTACATAGAGACCATAGATTCTTGAATGGTGTTGCTTCTTTCTTCATGTATAAGCTTGAAGTGAAGTTTCCCCATTCTTCTAGTAGAGCATTTAGTACCACAGTATTAATCTCACTATCAGACATTACTTCTCCCAATTCCTGCAATTGGTCTCTTATTTCAGAAATCCTTATAAAATATGAAGTGATTCCCTCCTCTCTTAACAATTTCATCTTGTACAGTTATTGTCTCAGAGAGATTACTTCTCCTACAGTACTCACAAGGAATAGCTCCACCAATTTCTCATATATTTATTTTGCAGTTTCCAGTTTTGATACATAGGGTATGAGTGAGCCCTTAATGGATTCTATGAGAATCCTCTGGGCTCTAATTTCTCCTCTCATTTACTTGGCATGAGCTGGAGCATCTTCTTTTGAGGGTTGAATTGTGGATCCTTAGATGTAGCCCATGACTTCATCTTCGATTAGATTCAAATCTGTCCTCTTCTTCCATGCACTAAAGTTTGATGACCCAACCAATTTGTGCTCTCTTTGCAATAAGTCATTTTGACATATTTAGATGAGGTCATAGAGATACTTACTTGAGCAGAGTGACTTCCTTCTTCTATCAGCTTCCTTGATAATGATGATGAAGATGATGGTAGGAACTCCCTCTTAGATTGAATTCTCCAATGTAGCTGACCTTGGATCCTTGATGATAAAGGATGTCTTCAGAATGATGATGTCTTCAAAGGTGTTGAATATTGTTGGATGATGCTTGATGATGTATTTTTCAACAATGTCTTCAATGTCATAAATCTTTGATGGAAAAAATTATCTCCTTGATAATCGAATCCTTTGAATGAGATTGAAGGTCTTCTTGAAATGGCTTGAGAATCTTCCGTGCAAACTGATTTGACTTTTCAATATAAACTTTGACTTAGACTTTGATTCAATCTTCCTTGAGTGTCTCCTTGTCAAGTAGCCCTTGTCTTCAGCACCTTAGCTCTGATACCATGTTGAGAATTAGGTAGTGTTAGGTTTAATTCAAATTCTCTACTTGATAATTACTTGTGAACTTACTTCTTTTACTAAGGTCTTCTCTTCTTAGCTTAAAATGTCTTCCATCAAGTTAATTATCAAAACACAAAAGACACAAATTTAGGCTCTTCAAGCCAGGGCCAAAACCTCTCCCTCTTGCAAAGGAAAACCCACAAGAAATTCTTCTTATAGTCTTTCAGATGACAAGTACCATGACTATGACATAAACCCTTGACCCTTGTATGCCTCCAAGACCTTTCCACTGCTTCTTCCTCGACTCCTTAAGTTGATCCTTCTTTTCTGCACCATCCTGCATGTTCTGCACCAGCTTAGAGAACTTGGTCTCTAGTCCTTGATATCTCCTTTTATTTCTTGACTCAACCTTATATCCTTCTTTGCTTCTTCTTATCTTGTTTTATACCTAAGATAGTGATACATACTTCTGCACCAATCTTTCAAATGCAGCCCTCTTCACACTGTATAAATATCCCTTTTCTTGCACTATATACTTCGTTGAGCAACACCTATCTTATTTCGCACTTCACTATAATTTTGTCCCTCCTTCGCCCCAAAGCACAGTCCTGTAACTTCGCATATATCCTCCTTTTCTTCTTTATTGATCTGTCTCCCAAACAACAGTTCTAACTTTACTTTATTACAGTCCTGCAACTACGCATTTTTTATAGCTCCTTGTCTGCACTTCTTCCTGCAACTCTATCCGAAAAGCTCAAACCAAATAAGAATTATGTTTCTAATATTTTTGCGCAGTCCAAAGGGTTATTTATAGTGGTCAACCCCTATAATTAGCCGACCCGACAGTGAATAGTTGTGATTGTTCATTGAGTTGACTTGACAAGGGGTTTATGAGCCGACTTGTAGGGCATGTCTTCCAAGGTTTTGTAGGCTTTCTTGAAGAGTATATTCATCACGAATTATGCTGGTGTTTAGCACCATTCGTGAGCCATATTGTTTAGCTTCTTTGACAATGTCTTTGGGGCATCCTTCATTGACTTGACTCTTCATATACATGACACTTAATTAATACATTTATGACAAGATGACAAATCCCTAAAAGACATCAAGAAGAAGTCCTTTGAGCTATAATAAAATCCTTTCTCATGAAACCCATTCAGCAAGCATAACAAAAAATACATTTTATTATATTTGTCTTCTTCATTACATAAATACATAATGACATAGTCAATATGAAGACCAAACCTAGTTACATTTTCCAACACTCCCTCTTAACTAGAGATGGATTCATAATGGTACATGGTTACTTTCAATCTAAAGAATCTCATAAGAAGAATCAGATTGGTAATCGCATTTGTATAGCATCATATCAACCAGCATTGTCCTAGTGCAAGGCCTTGACTAACAGCCCCATCTCTCAACAAGACAATGGGCTACAATGCTGGCGAGACACATGACTTATAGACACCATAGTCATGGTCTCTCCAAGATACATACTCCACCAGGGTGTTCCCAGAGTACTACCTTCTTGGTCTATTCTTCTCTTGGGTAGCTAGCCCTCATAGAATATCGATCCCCGACTACTCTTATCTTGAATTCCCTATCTCATTCTCAAAGAGTATCGAATGCCAGATGATTACCTAATCCTCCATTCTGTCTTCCAAGTGAAGACCAGAATGACGTGTTTATCCATTCTCTCCTCGTGGCCTTCACTAAGACTTATGTTTGTTAGTCCTGGTCTAGTGCATGACACATGAATTTAGAGAATCATATCTGTCACTTCCTTTTAATGCAAGAAGGACATACCAGGCTCCCTCTTAACCAAGGACCTGCAGCAGCAATGATAAAAACACCCAACTACTCATGAAGAATTCCTCTCCTCGATGTCATGGATTTTGATATTGAGGAATCTTTGACTTTAGCTCCATAAGGCACAGATCATCAATCACTTTCATCCATGAGTCATGTCATCTACCAGAAAGTGATTCATCAGTCTTTCACATCTGGTCCACCTTTATGCCATGTTGCTTTCCTTTGAACCATCTCCCAAGGATCTTACATCCTTCGACATAGTTGGTAGCCCTGCATAAACTTATCCAGATAAACATATACATAAGAACTTTTAAATCAAAAATTACCTCAATGATGATCTTTCACCATGACATCTTCCTGTAGGCATCGGCAAACTTTATTCAGATTGACACATCTCCTAAGGATATGTATTGTCAAGGGTCTTCTTCTTTACCATAATTCTATCAGAGTCCACATATCTTCCCAAGAGATCTCCTAGTCACATATTTTTCGCTTCCGGATGATAACCACCTCTTGACATGGTTTCACTTCATGATCTCTTCCTTTCCTTCTCCACACAGCTTCATTCCCAAGAACTTCCCATATCTAGCTCCTTGTTTGTATAAACCACCTCATATTCTATATGAGGACATATTATGTTGATTTCATCTATTAGCAATGTCACATGGTTCAAGTTCGAGTACGGATTCAGCAATGATTAGGTTTGGTTTGAGTTCGAATTTTTTGATGAGGTTCGCCATTAGTTTCGTCTATATATATAAATGAATCATAGCATAAAATAGTAAGAAATCAACATCAATAAACATCAAAAATGATATCACAAACATGGAAACTACAGGATAAATTGAAAGCTTGAGTTGTGACATGAATTTATGAATTTTGATCTATGGACTTGGTCAATGGTTATGAGATTCGATGAGGTTCGCCAAACCTCAAAATTTTCTTAAGGTTCGCCAAAATTCGAACCTCAAGGTTCAAGTTCAACGAACCTTGTGACATAGTCTGTTAGTGACAACTTATGTAATGCAAGAGATCCCCCTTTTTATGATCATACTTCTAAAGCTAGGAGTTTATCACCTACAACCATAAGACACTTCATAGCATCCAATGTTAGAATTATAAATATATGTACCTCATCTTTTTCCTTTTGAGTCATCCTGCAGCTGCAACAATTTCTTTAGAATGAAGAACTTCATTCCCTTGACCTGCTTTATCAATATGTCATCATATCGTAATCCTAAAATTTTGTTTCCATATTGATTATTGAATGATGACCCTTGATCTCGATGACTGCCTTCCATCAATGTTGTTATCAGTGAGGTTTCCAAGAACTACTTCTTTCATAGTTGTATTGCTGACATATTTCTATGTTAAATGGTCCTTCCATGCTTTTATCATGATGCCATTAATGTACAATGCTTCCTATCATACTATTTTACAACCGACAAAAATCACTTACAGAGGAAGATGATCTCAATCATAGTAGAGATCTTTCGCTTCTTCTTTCTTAGATTTATTTGCATCAGGTTCTTCCTTTTCATATGTGACATGGGCTTCTTCCTTTTTCCTCTTGTCCTTTCCAGATTTAGGACAATCCCTTTTATAATGCCCAAGTTCATTACATCCAAAACATCGTACATTGTCCATATATTTCCTTTTATTTTGAGGACCAAATTTACTGAATCTTCCTTTCTTCCTAGACATGGTTGCAAAGGCTTGATTCCCTTCACTTGATCATGTATCAACTTTGGCTTTCAATCTTGTTTCCTCTATTTTACATAGAGACAATAGATTCTTGAATATTGTTGCTTCTTTCTTCCCGTATAAGCTTGAAGTGAAGTTTTCCCATTCTTCCAATAGAGCATTCAGCACCACTGTAGTCATCTCACTATCGGACATTACTTCTCCCAAATCCAGCAATTGGTCTCTTATTTTATAAATCCTCCTAAAATATGAAGTAATTCCTTCTTCTCTTGACAATTTCATCTTGTATAGTTCTTGTCTCAGAGAGATTGCTTCTCCTGCAGTACTCACAGAGAATAGCTCCACCGGTTTCTCATATATTTCTTTTGCAATTTCCAGTTTTAATACATAGGGTATGAGTGAGTCCTTAATGGATTCTATGAGAATCCTCTAGGCTCTCATTTCTCCTTTCATGTACTTGGCATGAGCTGGAGCATCTTCTTTTGATGGTTGAATTGTGGATCCTTTGATGTCACCCATGACTTCATCTTCGATTAGATTCAAATATGCCCTCTTCTTCCATGCACTAAATTTTGATGACCCAACCAATTTGTTGCTCTCTTTGCAACAAGTCATTTTGACAGATTTAGATGAGGTCATAAAGATACTTACTTGACTAAAGTGACTTCCTTCTTCTATCAGCTTCCTTGATGATGAAGATGATGGTAAGAATTCCCCCTAAGATTGAATTCTCCAATGTAGTTGACCTTGGATCCTTGATGATAAAGGATGTCTTCAAAATGATGATGTCTTCAAAGGTGGTGAATATTGTTGGATGATACTTGATGATGTATTCTTCAACAATGTCTTCAATGTCATAAATCTTTGATGGAAAAAATTATCTCCTTGATAAGTGAATCCTTTGAATGAGATTGAAGGTCTTCTTGAAACGACTTGAGAATCTTTCGTGCAAACTGATTTGACTTTTCAAGATAGACTTTGATTCTTTCTTCCTTGAGTGTCTCCTTGTCAAGTAGCCCTTGCCTTCAACATCTTAGCTCTAATACCAGGTTGAGAATTAGGTAGGGCTAGGTTTAATTCAAATTCTCTACTTGATAATCACTTGTGAGCTTACTTCTTTTACTTAGGTCTTCTCTTCTTAGCGTCTTATGTCTTTCATCAAGTTAATTATCAAAACACAAGGGACACAAATTTAAGCTCTTCAAGCCAGGGCCAAAACCTCTCCCTCTTGGAGAGGAAAACCCACAAGAAATTCTTATTAAAGTCTTTCAGATGACAAGTACCATGACCATGACACAGACCCTTAACCCTTGTATGCCTCCAAGACCTTGTCACTGCTTCTTCCTTGACTCCTTAAATTGATCCTTCTTTTCTGCACCGTCCTGCACCATTCTACACCAGCCTTAGAGAACTCGGTCTCTAGTCCTTGGTATCTCCTTTTATTTCTTGACTCTACCTTATATCCTTCTTGGCGTCTTCTTATCTTGCTTTATACCCAAGACAGTGGTACATACTTTTGCACCAATCCTTCAAATGCAGCCCTAGACCGAACTTATAACAAACCTTCTTCACACTGTATAAATATCCCTTTTCTTGCACTGTATACTTCGTTGAGCAGTGCCTATCTTATTTCGCACTTCACCGTAATTATGTCCCTCCTTCGCTCCAAAGCATAATCCTGTAACTTTCGCATATATATATATATATATATATATATATATATATATATATATATATATATATATATATATATTACAGATATGTCTCTCTATGCTTCAATCTACAATCCTTCTTTGCTTCTTTACTAATCTGTCTCCCAAACAACAGTCCTAACTTCACTTTATTACAGTGTTGCAACTGCATTTAACTGCATTTATTACAGCTCCTTGTCTGTACTTCTTCCTGCAACTCTATCCGAAAAAACTGAGACCAAATCCAAATTATGTTTCTACTATTTCTGCACAGTCTAGTGGGTTATTTATAGTGGTGAGCCCCTATAATTAGCCGACGTGACAGTGAATAGTTTTGATTGTTCATTGAGTCAACTTGACTAGGGGTTTATGAGCCGACTTGTAGAGGATGTCTTCCAGCGTTTTGTAGGTTGTCTTGAAGAGTATATTCATCACGAATTATGTTGGTGTTTAGTACCATTCTTGATCCATATTGTTGAGCTTCTTTGACAAGGTCTTTGAGGCATACTTCATTGACTTGACTCTTCATATACATGACTCTTAATTAATACATTTATGACAAGATGACAAATCCCTCAAAGACATTAAGAAGAAGTCTTTTGACCTATAATAAAAACATTTCTCATCAAACCCATGAAGCAAGCATAACAAAAAATATAGTTTATTATCTTTGTCTTCTTCATTACATAAATACATAATTACATAGTCAATATGAAGACTGAAACTTGTTACACTTTCCAACAAACCCAACCCCAAGTGCAAGTTTGCCCAGATGGAGAGTAGTATTTTGGCATAAGGAAATATGCCAAGGCATGTAGTGGAACACATGTAGTGGAACATTAAGTTTATTCCACCAAGCACACACACATTTCTGAATAATATCATACAAGATGGGATCTTTTTCCTGAACAATATCTTTTATTTACCCCAACATGTTATCCATCTGCTCATACACCTCCCTAATATCACTGGTGCATATGTATCTGCAAAACGAATCATGTTATGAATGGGCTTGATGAATTGAAAAACTTCCCTCACACGTGCCCTCACCAATCCATTTGTATTGAGGGTTTTTGTTCTTAATAATATCATGCATCAAAAGGTTAATTGTGTGAACCAAACACCCAGACCAAAATATGTTGGGGTATCTATCCTCAATAATTGCTCTCGCATTATCAGTGATGACTTGGATGAAATTGTATGGGCCAATACGTTCAATTGTTTGAAGTAATGGTTTTGCAATGTTGATGGTGATCTTGAACTTTTCTGAGTAATCATATGCTAAAAGGAAGATTGCACCACCTTTAGACATAGCAAGAACACCTATCAATGGCATGTCTTTTACATTTGTCCAGACTCCATCCAGCAAATATAATGGATACCCCATGCTCATTCCAAGAACTTGTCATTTTACCCAAAGCATGTGTTATTTTTGCACTTTCATGATCAAGACCCACAGTTCTAGCCCTGTCATACCCAAGGCTCTTGTATCCTTTGGGAGCATTATTAATGGCGGAAACCATTTCATGCCAGTAAGATGAGTGAAGAACATTGAATGGTATTCCACATGCATAGAGAAACGGGAAATTTTTTGAATCCACATCATTCCTACACCATTTGTCAAGGAAATATGATATGGCTACACCTTCAAAGGGATGTTTGTTCATATGCCTCCATATCCACTACCATGGGAGGATGTTGATGGAGTTCTTTGTCTATGTGATTGTGGGCTATCATGTTCAAAGACACCTTTTGATCTTTTAGATTTATATTGGTCTTCCTCCTCTTCCCTTGTGTATTTGGCTCTTTGTTGTGTTGTCACACTTACACAGTTTTGATTCCTATTTGTTTACCTCCATCCCATGGCATTGTCCCACAAAGGTGCATTCTGACATGGGTGTATGAGGCTGTGTAATTGTTTTTGCAATGGAAGCATTGTAAATTTAGTGTTTTCACCCTCTTTCCCTGTTTCAGGCCTAGTAACATATTTCAACGATGGGTTTTTGGTAGCTTTCATTTTTGTGCCCTCATCTCGACTCTCCTCTTCTTCCTCACCAAGGTCCTCCTCTCCATGGGTTTCCAACCCACCACTACCCACTTCTTCATCATCTTCATCATGATCAACCCTCCTCCTTCTACTCTCCAACACCATAATAACAAAAAAAGGAACCAATATCAAGAGAATGCCAAACCATATAGCCATGATGTTTGAAGTTTTGATTCTTTGAACTTTGGTGGAGTTATAGTTTCTTGCCTGCAATAAAATGGAGGAATGGGAATGGGAATGGGAATGGGAAAGAGAGAAGAGAACATTTTCATTTAACACTGAACATATAAAAAGCACAAATGCTAGATTAGAGTCAAGATCCTACCTCTTTGGCCTTCAATCTCAAGCTCCAATCTCCCTTACAAGCTCCTCAAGCTCCCAACCAATCCTCTCAATCTTCCTCCTCAAATCAAGCTCCAATTCCAAAATCCCTCTTTTGCTATGTCAATGTGCAAATGGTGAGTTATGGGAGGGGAGTAGGGCCTTTTATTTCTTTTGACCCTTCCCCTCCATCCCTTTTCCGTCGCGCGACCGCCCAATTCGCCCACTTGGAGCAATTTTTTTAAGGCAAGAGCGATCGCTGGCCGACCACTCCAACCTTAAAAAATCGCTCCCGAAGCGACCGAGAGCAATCAAGGGGCAACCACTCCCTTGGTCGCCCCCAAAAAAACAAGGAACAGTTTTTTTCCACCAAAGCGCACTTCGAGAGTGGGTTCCCGGGGGGAGGCTACCCTGCAACCCTGCCTAGGAAATGTCCCTACATTTGGGGGTTGTAAGCACCTAATAGGGCTAATTACATAATCATCCCTAACAAAAGCATGGTAACTTGCTTAGAAATAATCAGCTAGAAAGGCATTTGAAGGTAAAGTTTGTGAGAAGCATTAGTGTGCCCCTAACAATGAATATGGTCCACTATGATACTTTAATGGTTTATTTACCTAATATTGTTGATCTCACTTGATCATGAGGTTATGCTGCAGGTGGTTTCATACAGACACATTAAATGTCGCTTGAGGGATGGCTTCACACCTTTCCAACATATTGGGGAGGACGTCTAACCCAACTATGAGAGCACTTGTGACTTTGTAGCACCAATGTTGCCCTTTCAAAGATCGGCATTAGGCTTTGAGGAGCCCTACATGGATGTATGACTTCCTTTTGAAACATTGAACCAAGAAGCCAGGGCATTAGCTTGATGGATGATGTGCCCAACGGAGCCCCAGACACATCTAAGCTAGCCTTATACCTTTTTAATGGGTGTTGCCTTGTTATAGATCCCAAATGAGGATGGAGATCACTTGGGATACATTGGGAGGGATGGCACACTCCATTTTGAGGCTAACGCTATGCCCTATGGCTGCCATGTCACCCATAGATGCCATACGGGGATGACGTAGGGCTTCTTGATGATGATGTCTTAGATGAGGAGGCGTTTCTTAGAGATGCACCCATTCATTTTGATGATGTTCGTTGAAGTGAGGAACACTCTTTGACCCACTTTGTCACTTTGTTTTATGGATATGCCCATTTATGGATGATGGTGCCATGTTCAAGACCTTTTCCTACCACACGCGTGGAGGACTTATGACATTTTATTATGATCTATCTATTTGTAAAGCTATCTTTTGATCGGCTTGTGACCTATTAGCCTTATTGAGCGCTTTAAGCAAACTTATAGTGCCTTTTCATTGTAAATTAAAGGAAAAAGACTCGGTTGCCCTCATAAATAGAGGGAAGTCAGTTTCCCTTAGATTATCATCACACACACTCATCATTCTGTTCATGAATGAGTGTGCACTAGTGTTCTATTTTTTCTCTTGGACATGATGACTAAGTGAAAAATGTCTTGGGGAGGATAGTTATTGCGTGGAGAGGCTTTATATGGATGAATGAAATAATTCTTGCTTAAATGGTGTAAGTTTAATGCTACTTTCTTCCATTTTGTATGTAATTTCTGAAACTAGGGTTTATCTTGTGCCATAATAAAAAGTGCAAAGTCTTTTATGAACTCTTGCTTCTATATATTTATGCAAAATTTTTCATTCAAGAGTCCATCAAAGGAACTTGACTTCATGCATCCTTTGACCTTAAATCTCCTATGAAAGAATTCGCTAGGATTTCAAAGCGATGTGAATTGCCTTCCACCCTTCTTAATCCTGGGTCCTTCTATCTTGACCTCAAAATAATTGGCTCCATTGCCCAATTGAATCAACGGACTCATCTTGTTGTGTTGATTCTACATTACTCTCTTTTCTTTATTTCATGGTAGCTAGGGTTAGGGTTTGTCAAAATCTGCATCTAATAGTGGATTTTTATACCTATATTTTATTGTCCTTTTAGGTAGGAACTGCATTTATTAATGTTTAAAAAGCAAAATCTATAATATGTTCCATGTTTTACCCATAAAAATAGGGCTGACATCTAGGTATTTGTTGTTGCTTTGGACATTTAAGCCACTAAAAACTACTTGTTAACCTATCATTGCTTACCTCTTCGAGTAGCCTTAAGCCTTTGTTGAGATTATTTTTTATAGGCTATTTTTTGGCTGTTATATCATTTGCATGCTCTAAATCTGCATATCATTGAAACTCTAACCTATAACAGCCCTTTCTTAGTGTGTTCAGGTCGGTGGAAAGTGTATATGAACATCTGTAAACCTTATCTTGGCCTCCAAATATTTTGCTAGTACCTTCTTCCATAACCATTAAACTCCTGTCACCCATGGACCGTCCTTTATTAACCACCAAGTCCTGCCAAGGAAACCTCCATTGTGGAGATAACATCTGACAACAAAAGAGTAGGAGAGAGGCCACTAAGGTGCCAATGATGGCTGATCTCTTAGTTCCCATAAGAACTAGGTTACCTAGAGAGGTTTTGTACTAGGCTGCCATATTTTAACAAGAACCAAGCAAAGCACCAAGCTTAGTGCCACCAAATAAATCCCACATCACCATGCAAAATTCACTAGCCAACAATCACAAAACATATATCTCCTAACAATCATCAGCTAACCCTTGGTGGGCTCGAACCATCATCAATATGATTATCCAAGATAAGCATATATACCAAACCACCCGAATGAGATATAATGCTCCACATCCATCAAAATGCAACCAAGGGGTGACCAACAAGGCAAGCACAAGTGAGAAGACCTGCAACCAGCAAGCACCATCACCATCCAACCAAGGAGAAGTCAGACTTCCCCAGAAAAGATCTCCATCAAATGATCAAATGCAATGAAAAGAGCATGGTCCCATGAAGATGCATCTGCCAATTTGGTCCAATGTTCAAGAGTACTAGCAGCAAGTCTTCAAAATCACAAGATGGAACCACATACAATATTAGTTGTAATGGTATAACTCCACATACCACGCATTGGCTAAGACGATTCTCTTTCAAGTTCTATATGATTATGAACCTCCTAGGTAGGAGGAGTTTTCCCTGAGTGAAACAAAAGTTTCTTGTGTGAGTAATCAATTAGAAGAAAGTCAAATGGTTATCCAAACACTACACGAAAACTTAACAATCACACAAAATCATACAAAGCAACAACTAGATCAACATAGAAACAAAACAGAATTTGAATTTGAATTAACCCCAATGTCACAGAATGAAATTTCAACTTAAAACAAATATTGTTTAAAATGCATAAACCTTCAACCAGGTCAAGCACAAACTTACATAGCCTTCTGTTGTAGCTCCTATAACACCCTCCAAAAAATACATAAAATCATAACACACACTTCAAAATTTTTGGAGCCCCCCTTAAAACTAAAAGGAAAAGAGACCAAGTAAAGTTCTAAAGGCAAGTCGCTAAGTCGCATATGCATTATTTGTGACCCAGGCGACCTATGCGACTCTGCGACCCTAAGGTCGCACAGGTCGCACAGGTCGCAAGAGTCAGAATTTGAACATTTTGCGACCTTGCGACCTAGCGACCTTCAGGTCGCAAGAGTCAGAATTTGAGCATTTTGCGACCTTGCGACCTAGCGACCTTGAGGTCGCAAGGTCGCAAAGTGAAGTTTTAAATAAATTTGCGACCCAGCGACCTTGCGACCCAGCGACCTGTAGGTCGCAAGGTCGCAAGGTCGCAAACTTGCAACTTGCGACCGCATTAAACGTCCGCACGTGCGACCTTTTTATATAAGGTCCGGTCGCTAGGTCGCATTTGTGACTCTCAGCGAAAACCGCGGATTTACTCTGACAGGTTGACTGGCGCGTTTTCTTCCGGGTAAGTTGCCTTTTCCTCCTCATGTTTCCCTCTTAAGCATTTCTTGCCATTATTGAGCCTCCCCACGGTCTTATTTATTTACCGGCAAGGATGTGGGTTTTTCTTTAAGATTTTCATCATCGTGTTGTTTCCCCAAGCCCCAAGGTCACCCGCCTCTTGCCTAAATCCTCATGGCTGTGCCTTATGGTAAATTCTGGACTTTTCAGACCGTGGATTTTTCCCATTAGTAAACACTTAGCCGCAAGGTCGCGCGCGCGCAAAACGCAAATGCGACCTGCGACCTAGCGACCAGGTCGCAAGGTCGCAAGGTCGCAAAAGTCCCACTCAGCGACTCTGCGACCCTACGACCTAGTCGCAAGGTCGCGAGGTCGCGGGTGAGTCCTTTTGTAGAGCAGCGACCCAGCGACTCCCAGAGAACAGTAAATTATCTTTGCATGTTCAGACTCTGTTTAGCCATTATCATCATGTCTTTCTTATCCTGTGATTCTGTTCTAAATGCAGCAGGTGAATTCAGAGCAGACACAGTACCGGGCCCCTCCGACTCTAGCAATATGGCACCCCGGGTATCCCGAAGGAGAAGCAGGCAGGTGGTGGAGGAAGAATCAGACGCAGACATACAAATATCTCCGCCGCCAATATATAGAGACACCCTTTGCACCTTCGCAAAGGAGGATAGCCTTAGGTGGTATGAAGTATACCGTGAGTTCGCCATGCTAGAAGGAGATTTCCCAGAAGATCTCCCGGATCGTGAAATATACCTGAAAGTAAAAAGGTCCAGATTGCACCTAGTCGGGTCGCATCCTGCCATCTTTCCGTGCCCAGAGATGTTGGACTGGATCATACAGAAGACTGATCCGAAAAGCTTCACAATCCGAGATAGTGCAGGGAAAGCGTTCGCAACATTGGAAAGTTCAAGAGCACAGGTCTACTACTCGCTACCCAAAGCAGAGATGAATTTCACCCCAAGATGGTTTGCTGCAAATGAAGTGCCGATGGTTGACACGATCAGAAGATGGTGGGCAGAACCAGACAAATTTAAGATCAAGAAGGACCAGGAGTACCCGGTGGCCAGTCTGAGGAAAGTCTATAAGCTAGTGGCCGCCATGCTGTGCAGGATATATGGGCGTTCGGACGCCACCACCTTCAATGGAACATGGGCAACCATCATAGAACACGTAACAGTCCACGGCACTCGATTCAATTGGGCGGGAATATTAATGGGCTCCATGCACACAAACTTGGCTTCAGCTTTAGCCCCAGATGAGGGAGCTCCATCAGAATTCTACATGGCTTCGTATCTAATAGATGCTGTCTGTGCCCAGATGCATGTCGAGGGATGGCCACATAACTGGGACCCCGAACAGACCCAGGCAATACACTTGCAGACCGGGGTATTCTGGGAATCTAGGTACAAGTCGGACATCGAGCAAATCTCTCACATATTCATGCCCGCCCTCTACGGGAAACTATTTGGTCAAGATTCCCCCTGCATGTCTTGGCGAGCAATGGAAACACTGGGTCAGGTGGCACACTGGCTCCCATTCGCCGATTTCACAATCATCCGAGTATTTGGCTCGTTTAAAGCACCACACGCTCTACCTAAGTTTGTTACCGACAAGGTGCTCATACAAGAGGTATGTTTTCAGATGACCTTGGGTTTCTCTAACGTCCTCGCCAAAGGGAAGAAGAAACCTTGGCCTGCTCTACCTCTCACCATTGGTTCCTATACGGTCAAAGACTCCAGAGAAGTAGCGCGTGAAGGGGAAGAGGTGAAAAGCTATCACTTCAGAAATCTGGACCGCCGAAATTACGATCCAATCAGGATAGTTCCCGAACATTGTAAAAGGGCCAATTTCAGATGGAGTTATCAACACGTCGAGTGCCCGGATGAGGATGAGAGAAGAAATTGGTATAACGCAAACCGGCATCTCGTACCAGGAATCGACCCTGACCGAGAAGGAGCAGAGTATCAGAACATTGGAGGTTCTTCCTCCTCCAAAGATAAAAGAACACAGACCGGTGCAGGACCTGACACCGCAGATCAGCAAAGGGAAGCAGAAGCCCAGGCCAAACTGGAAGAGGAAAAGAAGACGAAGGAAGATGAAGAGAAACGCAAGAAAGACGCCAGAACAGAACGGAAAAGGAAAAAAGAGGAGGAGAAAGAAAGACAAGAAAAAGAGGCACAAGCGGCGGCAGAAAAGGCACTGAAAGAAGAGCTCGATAAAGTCGATCATCAGAAAAAGGCAGAACAGGCCGCCGCAGCAAAGAGGAAACAGGAAAAGGAAGCAGAGGCAGAGGCAGAACGTCGGGAGAAAGAAAAGCGTGACAAGGCGGAAGCAGAGCGCCAGCAAAAGGAGAAAGAAAAGGGTCAAACGCAGGATGTAGAGGACGAGCTAATAGATGACATTGATCTATCTCCCCTGAATATCCTTGCAGGTGGCGCGGGAGGTGCCCTCAGTGTTGATGACTTTCTGGGGGAGCAAGAAGAAGAAGTCTTCGACTTGACCAGATTAACCTTTGACCAATTCTCTTTCAAGATACGGTAAGAGAAGAGGAAATCCTTGACGTCAGGTTACCCTGCCATCTCCACAGTCTCCACCGGAAAGGACATTGTCCCAGACACAAGGACAAATCCGGTTATGATAGCGTCAGCAGGCACCGCCTTTGCCGCAGCCACAGAAGAAAATGTCACAAGGATGAGCAGGGAAATTATTTCCTTACAGAACCGGCTAAAAGCGGCAGAGCAGGAAAAATCAAGGCTGTAAAATGAGATGCTCCAGCTCCAGGGTAGGCCCGCTCAGGTGAATGAAGTCCCAATGGCGGTCAGGAAGGAGTGTGATGTGTTGGAGATGACAATGAGGCAAGTATACCAGGAAATGTTCACCCTGAAAGAAACAGTGGCCCCGTTGGCAGAGGCACGGGAAGAAACCAAGCAGAAACAAGAATAGCTCAAAGAAGCCTCGGCAGCCTTGGACAAAATGGTGAATTGGACAACCCAGTATCAGCAAGCTCCCGAACACGTGCCTCGGAAGGATTGGAGTCATACGCAAGAAACCAAAGTACAGATTCGGATGAGTATGCAATCCAAAGACAAGCTGTCCAAAGATCTGGACAAAGTAGTGTCTGCGTATAACCACCTAATCAGTGGTATCGACTCCATGAACGCTCTTCATCACATTCCATCATTAGGGGCACTAAATGAAACTAAAGGCTGGGAACAGGTAGAGCAGGAAATTCAGTCTTTTCTGCAACCAGTACGACAAGCTGCCGCCACACCGGAATTCGAAGCGTCACAAGAGAATCTGAACCGGTTGCTTGTCACCCCAGTGCAAATCTACACCAAGCTCGCTTCTCTCTCAATGATGATCTCCCAGAAGAAGGAGACTCTGGTGCCGAATGCTCTAGAATGTATGCATCGGATAAAAGAGGAAAGCCCTCTTGTCGCTCCTATAACGGTGGATTACCAAACTTGGAAAGACTTCATCAAAGGCAAGAAAGTCGACGCTCCAGGAACCTCGATTGCGCGACCACCTTCATAAGTTGCAAACGCCGGGTCGCAGGTCACATTTGCGACCAGGTCGCAGGTCGCATTTGCGACCAGGTCGCAGGTCGCATTTGCGACCAGGTCGCAGGTCGCAATTTGTACAAACAGGAAGTTGAACCGTCGGGAAGTTGAACCGTCGGAAGGCCATAAGTGCGGTTGTTGAATCTATAAATACCCCAGTGGGAAGCATTGCAAAAGGCTGCTCTTTTGTGGACTGAAAGGCATTATTGCATTGTAGCTGAAGAAGCATACTCTTGATATATGAAATACAATACATGTTAAAACCCCTTTGATTGGATGATGTGTTTAGCCGTGACAACATTGTGTGTATTCTGTGTGCATTTTCAGAATATCTTTTGATTAATGAATCTGTGTTATTAATAGTGTCATTCATGCACCATAGTTATCTGTGATTGTGTTGATGATGCTCAAGTTTATTATTTACTTCATGATGAATGTTAATGAACTGTTTTATTAGCATCTCGTTATATCCTTCGGAAAGTTAATGGATATTCTTACCACAAAGGATTGTTTCTTTGGCGGTCAGATTATCTTGCATGCATACCTCATAGATGTGTTGCTAATGACATTTCCTGAGTTTATGCATGCTGTCTATTACCTTGCTATGCACAGTGTCATATATCGGTTTTATTCATCAGTCATGTATTCTATATCGTGTTAATAAGTGAATGTTTGCAGTTTCAATCAGGTTGCTCGAAACCGAAGAGATAGTCATTCAAGTGGTAGCCGGACCCACACCCCGGACGGGATCCCTACTCCAAACGGTTCAAAGTCTAATTGGGACTTTCTACCGGGGAGATCCCCTACTGTTGGCCGGACATATTTTCCCGTCAACACCTTCTATGACAAAACAAGTCCTGTTTGAGATTTGTGAGCTACATTTTAGTTTTGAAAATTACAATTTCTGCACAAAGGTGAATTAACCCCATTGTGTTGTTTTGATTCATAGCTTGGCAACTTAAACTCTAGATGAAGGATGCTCAAGAAGGATGCCCAGTTGATTGATTGGGTACGGGAGTTCAATTGTATTCTACTTTCAAAACAGAAATGCAAATATAGCAGGAAAAAAAATAGAAACTAAAAAAAAAGTGAATTTCTAGGGAAATCAAATAGAAGGTTATGCAAATTTCACTTACCATCTATAAAAATTCCACAACTTAAGCATTCTTGCATTGTCAAACACTGAACATAAATGTTCTACAAATTTTGTAAACATTCTTAGTTGTTGAGTCAAGTAAGGTCATCATCATTCATTTTGTATACAGACAGCAAAAAAAAAAGCTATCATGTTGCGTTGAGGGGTGTGTTAGAATAAGTAACACTCAATGTTGTGTTACGAATCCTAGATTCTAATATTAATTAAAGTGATATGCTATTGACAGGGCCATTTCTCCCAATGACTATAAGGTTTTTCCAGGAATGGAATAACATAATGCATACTTGATGTACTCGGTAACTCATTTGGAATAATACTTAGTAAATTCTGCATCTTCTGCGCATCATGTACTCATTTGTTAACAAATAAGGGGCTCGGATATGCCAATATTGTGCAATCTCCGAAATAAGGCTTGCCTCAGCATTGAAGAGAAGGCTTTCCAAAAGCCAACAAACAAGAAAAGATTTCAGAGCAGAAATGTCTAGCTTCTGTGATATCAGACCAAAGAGTGAAAATGTGATCAACAAATACAATAATCTTAAGATAGGCTGCCATAATTTTGTTTGGCTTCTAGAGCTTAATGCTAGCATTCATGAAGGTCTTTGTGAACAGCATATATTTTTCTATTTTGATTTTGCATTTATTGTTGGAGCTCCAAACAACAATTGTTGTACCTTTTATAAATTCTAGTTAAAAAATAAAAATTAGAAACCTCAAAAGAAAGCTTACTTTAATCTTGCACTGGGTCTCCTTCAATCTATTGAGCATAAGAAGATCTATAGGCTTTCCCATAGGGTCAGTATCAATTGGTGGCCAAGTTTGACGACGCTGCTGGACCCAAAGGAGACACCTTGATATATCCTGTAAGACTAAGGATATCAATAAATTTGAAATCTTTCTGCACTAACATATATAAGTTATAAATATGTCAAAATACAAAATCAAAAGCAAGAGATACAAA
This sequence comes from Pinus albicaulis, assembly GCA_034641835.2. Classification (NCBI taxonomy): domain Eukaryota; kingdom Viridiplantae; phylum Streptophyta; class Pinopsida; order Pinales; family Pinaceae; genus Pinus; species Pinus albicaulis. Next base: position 1,234,123,216 of record CM076581.1, on the reverse strand, counting down.
AACAAATCAAAAAATGGCCAATCTACATGCTAGTGTTGACCCTTTAGAATCGTGACTAACTTTGACTTTAGATCTGGAAACAAAAACTACATTTCATTTTACTTGCTGTTCAATGAACTTACATGGCATTTACGTAGTAATGCAATTTGATCTTGTAAAAACATGAACACTATAAGATATACAAATCACAGAAAAATCTAGAATCGACAGCAATATAAATGGTGGAACATGAAATGAGTTGGCACTTCTGCAGAGCCTAAACAAATAAACAGATGTGATTCCTATCATTCTATTCTAGGATAGGGAAATCCAGACTTCCCTGAAGTTTCAATTTGTATGTGCTCCTCATCATTCATAATAAGCACACATAGTCAGTTATATTAGCTATCAAAAACTGATGTTTCAATCAGTTTACAAATGATGAGTGAATACAATTGTCTTACATGCATCTTCTAGTGCTCTCAGTGTAGTCTATTTCTTCTATGAATTAGAATTTTACATTAGGATGCTGCTCATCAGTATGTTCATAATGTATAACTATTTAATTTCTATGCATGTCATAGAGCCTATTGACTCAATGCGATCAGGATCATTGACATACATAAGTTACTAGGAAAACATTCAAAAAGGTCTAAAGCATCAACAAGCTCATAATTCAAACCCGAAATCCACTTTGTAACTGAACCATAAACCAATAGTTCAATAGAAATCATTAACATTCAAAAAATCTAATTATTCAAAATCACTTTTACTGCCACAGTAATGTAAGAAGGGAAATATTTGAAGATTGTATGTACACAGAAAGATATGTACACATATACAAATCCACATATATAAGACTGCCAGCACATCAGACCTCAGATTTTCTATGCATGGGCAATAGTATGTTTTATATATATATATACCTTTTGTAAGTCTCCCCTAATCCTGTAAGCCTTTAAGTATTTCTCAAGTATAATTACATATATAAGAAACGGTTGAATCAATCCTCTTACTAATCAATGCTCTTTGTCTGAACATTGTGAGAATCATGAGGTGGTTTTGTTGATGTTGATGTTGAATATATAAAGGAATGCAGGTCCATACTTCAGAATCTGTCACCTCAGGTCCTTTATGAAGTTTTGGAGCAATTTGGGGATGCTTTTTTTCACAAGTGACAAAACATAAATTGACAAACAAGGGCAGCAAAGACAAAGAAAAGCCTTAAAGGTGTTACCGATGCTAGACTAAAGATGGGAGGTATTTCTCAAGTATGATTACATATATAAGAAACGGGTGAATCAATCCTCTTACTAACCAATGCTCTTTGTTTGAACATTGTGAGAATCGTGAGGTGGTTTTTCTGATGTTGATGTTGAATATATAAAGGAATGCAGGTCCATACTTCAGAATATGTCACCTCAGGTCCTTTATGAAGTTTTGGAGCAATTTGGGGATGCTTTTTTTCACAAGTGACAAAACATAAATTGACAAACAAGGGGAGCAAAGACGAAGAATAGCCTGAAAGGTGTTACCGATGCTAGACTAAAGATGGGAGATCATTCTGATGTTGTTAGTGTCTTGATTGAAATATTTGCCCAGTTTGCAGGCTTTTGCCGGCTCTCAAGGAGTTATAATCACTAAGCTTCAACAATTGGAAAAATATCAGAAAAGTTTCAGTAAAAATCGGCAAACATTGGCAAAATTTTAAAACTATATATATATATATATATATATATATATATATATATATATATATCGAGGAGTTATCATCACTAAGTTCCAACAATTGGGAAAATATCAGAAAAATCTCGGTAAAAAACGGCCAAACATTGGCAAAAATTATATATATATATGTATGTGTGTGTGTGCGTGTGTGTGTAAAAATACAAAATTTTAAAAAGTCAAAAAAAAAAAACAAATTAAATTGCCCCCATCTGCAGCCTGCCAATTTTTTCAATTGTCATGCGACTTTTCACTCGATATACATGATAAAATCACGATATTTTTTACATCAAAAAAATTGTTTATTTTTATGGCCAAATTTTTCGGCTGGATTTAAAAATAACAAACAACATCACGATGTTTGCAACACTGCAACAAATAAAACAGTCCAAAGACAAAAACAGTCCATGAATCATCTCTCACAGCAGGTGATAATGATGTAACTGGGAAGCCTATCGATCCTATAAAAGTTTATTTTGATAAAAAGATACTTCCATTGCTTACTCAGAATGAATGTAATGAACAAAGTTCGCATATGCAACAGACTACTTCAAAAGATATGAAATATAAGAATATCCATGACGTGACACTATATTATATATAAGAAAATGTACAGAAGATATGAGACGATTACAAATGAGGGTGAGGGCCTACTAATATACCTAGGCAGGTACCCCTTTACAAAAGTTCATGTCCTTAGATACATGCCTCTTCTATACTAATCATAATTAATTAATCATTATTACAATTATCATTATTGCTTAAATTTATATCATATATATATATATATATATATATATATATATATATATATATATTTTATTCATAACATTGCCTTCTTCTTCAAAAAGCTTTGTCCTCAAAGCTTATCGCTGACAAGGGTATCATCGGTTCTTTGTCTTTGTAATTTATTTGCATCTTTTTGGAATTATTAGATATGTCATCTTCGTTGATACAAAATGATAAGACCCTCTGAGTGATAAACACTAAGTTACCAAAACACCTTAAGAATTTGTCGGAAACGCGGATCCCCATTTCCGGAACAGAAATGGATACGATCCTTGTTTGAAACGTTGTAAAAACGTTTTTGTGACGTTTCAAAAAATCGGAAACTTCAGATTTGGAATTGGATAAGTTTCCAAGGGTTTTTAATATTTTTGGATCCATTTCCGGACATTCAAAAATGGATCCTCGGAAATCGTGATCGGAATCCAGCCTTAAAATGTTAAAAAGCGTGACAATTTGTATAGCCATAAAGAAATAATAAAGATGAAGAAATCAGATTTGCAAATAAACTCACTATAAACACAGTCTCATAACGTCTCTTCTAAATCTTTAGAGACAACAACACTCCATATATTTATCAAGGATTCTTACTATTCAAAAAAAGATGATGTTCAAAAATACAAACATAAGGGTTTGATGAATGTCTTCATAAAGAGATTTATTTGAGCGATTAATTTCAAGTTTGGTTAAGGTTTCGTTAATTGTCATTGATTTTGCTCTTGATTTTATAAATCCCTCCAATATAACAAATCTTCTCTAGTCAATCTTTTTCCTGCATATAGTCAAGAGACCAAGCTGACATTGAGAAGATTGAAATGTTCAAATAGGTCTTGACAAAATATCCCAATGATCCCATGGGCCTTTTAATTGCCATGCAAGGAAGATAGATACCATCTACCATGCATGACATGTTCTTTGAAGGAGTTGGACCCGAAAGCACAAAGGTTGTAGCATTTCTGATTACGTTACTAATGATGATGATAATATGCTGAATGTTATAATAATCACTAATGATGATGACAATGTTTATGTTGAATTGATGACGATGATTTGTTTATGTTGAATTCATGATGATGATTATGTATTTTTAGATATAGAATCTAGAATCTAAAAGATGAATGGTAATATATATATATATATATATATATATATTGTTTCCTTGTCATATTGTATCCAAATTTTTTGAAAATTTGCCGTATCTATCTCAAACCCCGTATATGTATCCATTCCTGTATCTGTTTCAGTGCAACTTAGGATAAACAAAATTGTCGCACTGAAAAGGGATTTGACCATCCTAAATTAATTTTCTGTGGAATATTTTGATTATTTGAAACGTGCAATGAATTGTTATCATAAGACTGGATGGTGCAGACACCAGTATTCTTTGAAACATAAGTTTCTCGTTTCTGTTCTTAGCTATGAAACTGGATTCATTCCTCACCCTTGTCATCTCTCGAATCAGTCGAATCGGACATGATTCGGTGGGACATGTGTCCTTCGGATCATGTCCAATCGTGTCCCATTAGGACACCATCGTGTCCTGATTGTGTCCTAAATCTAGGACACTTGTCCGGCTTGTATGAGTGCCATGCGGCCCATAAAGGGTCGTTTTGGCCCATTTCAACTTCACATTTCACTCTCTCTTGATGGGGGTTTGTTGTGGGTGTGTGGGAGCGAAGAGCAAAGGTTGTGGGAGCATTTTGGAGGTGATTCAAGCAACAGGTAAGTGCATTTTGTCTCTATTTTCTTTGCATTTTTATTACAACAGTTTGCATGTGCATTTTTTTTACAAATTTGTGCATTTTTTCTTTATTTTTTTATAGCATTCATGGCTCAATCAAGGGCAGTAGGGAAGGGATAAAGGAAGGGGAAGAATGTCCCCATCGGAGATGCCCCTCTTGTTCCAATTTCATCAAAGGCAGTGGGGAAGGGGCAAAGGAAGGGGAAGAATGTCCCCATTGGAGATGCCCCTCCCGTTCCCATTTCATCGGGGTCTGCAAGTGTTCCCTCTATTGGAAGTGGGGCTGCAACAGCAGCTTCAAATGTTGAGGGAAGACAGTAGCCTCAAGATAACAAATATCACTTGTGGAAATATGTCACAAGAGAGCAAGGGCCAGGCAGAAGAGAATGAGGATGCAGCAGAGGAGAGCAAAGGTGACCACGATGATGACAATGATGTTGATTTTGCTGATGAGGATTGATGACTCATGAGCTACCTACTGTCTTGAGGCTTGTAGTTGTTTTGTATTTGCTATTTCTATTTTCCATTGGCATTTCTACTACCTATGTAACACATTTTGATTTTGATGACTTAAAGAGAAAACTGTAGTATCTTGTCTTTCTCCTATTGGATCATTAATGAATATAGTTCCTGTGGCGAAATAAACTTCCCCTTCCTTCCAGTGAAGAATACCGGGAAACGAAGTGTTGCACGTATTTACGTGCGTGTATAATATAATTTAAGTAGGCTCTATGTCACAATTGTATTTGTATGCATAATATTACTCTGCAAAACTTACATCTAGATGAAGATCTGTGTTTGAATCAATGAATCTATATCATGAATGAGAATTTGTGTAAGGAATATCTAATTTTTAATATATATATATATATAATGTGTCCTAACGTGTCCTGTTCCGGGGGGTCAACTTGTCCATGTCTGACACTCGAATCCTCGTGTCCTTTGTGTCCCGTGTCCCCGTGTAAGGTGACTTAGGTTCTTAGTGATACAGATTCGTAGATTGATTGAGAGGTTTGTTCTCGTGATTCGGATGTTGATAAGGAGTTCTTCTGGTTTGACTTTCCCTTATCATGTGGTGGCAATTTTCTGATTTACTTCAAGTATTGATGTTGTTGAGTTAGTTAGAAAATCTTCACTTGGAATTTTCATTGTTTGAACTACAATACTGAGCGTGTTTTTTCTTCAACTGGCTTGTCTTCTTCTTAAGTTGAGATATTCACTTGATCGATTCTCATTCCTTTCTCTTCAACTTGAATTTCTACATTTGAAGATTTCGACGCTTCCTTCTCATTAAGTTGTTGTACCTTGTTTTCCAAAGACTTCTTGTCTTTCTTACGCTTCTTAATTTGAGTCGGTAATTTTTCATTATGGTCCTTAAGGCGAGAAAATTCTTCATGTTTTTCAGCGGTGATTTTGTCAACTTCTCTTTGCATATTTTGTAATACTTTTTTACCTTGAAAAATTACTTTTGAAATATCATGAATGTCTTTTGGTGTTACTAAATTGGGTTTCAATGTAACATCTTGTAGTGTTTTTTTTCTTTTTGTATGAAAATGTCAAAAACTTATTTTTCGTATTTAGGATGAAAGACCTTAGGGTTTCTATCCAAGGTGAACACAATATAATGTCACCTAGATTGTTCCATAGGGTTTGACTTTGAAAGAAAAATTGCGATGTAAATGTATCCCCAATGTTTAATTGTATATTGGTTATGTCATATGTTTTTTTGTTAAGAGAGTCTAACCTTTCGATTATATTTGACTTGGGAATCATTACTTGGTTTGCGATTTTAGGGTTTATATAATTTTTACCTTCGCTTGGCGAAATAGAAATAGCGACATTTTATAAGTGGTAAAGTGGCTTTATAAGTGGTAAAGTCAATTTATTTAAAAAGTGAATTTATAAGTGGTAAAGTTACAATCTAATTTTTAAGTGACTTTATTAAAGTCAACGAAAAATTAGAAAGTAAAAAAGTGACTATGGAAATAAAAGGCTAAGTGGGTCTTTATTTAAGTGGGTGAGTTAAAAAATAGAAAGTGAGAATTAAATCCACATTTATTCTCATCCCTAAATCTAAATGAATCTTAGCGTTACCCAAAAGGTCACTTAGGGTAAAAGGAGAGGAGAAGAGGAAAAGATCACTTCAGTCTTTCATGAGTCGATTGAGAGAAAAAGAGAAAGAGAGCAAAGGATATTTTCTAAACAGAGAAGAAGATAAGGAGAGTAGCAAACCTTGGCAAGCATCCCAAGGCATTATTTCAGCAGTTCGTACAGCAGGATAGAGGCACGATTTTCCAGACAGCTTGGCACAAAAATCGAGGAGAGAAGGTACAACATTTGTTGCAGTGTTTTCAGGCATGAATTTCGAGGGCCGTATTGTTGGGTTTCAACACAAAAATCGAGGCAGCATTTAGCACTGTTCTAGAATGCATTTCGAGGCAATTCGTACTACTGTTTTTGGAACGCATTTCTAGGCAGTACGTACAGTTGTTACGGCACAATTTTCAAGGTTGTCCGTACAACATTTAATGCTGTAAATTTTGCTGTAAAAATTATGTTTTGTTGTTGGCACATTTTCCGAGGTGGAGGTCAAACACGAAAAAAGAGATAAGTAAATTTGTGGTTGCTATAATTTTACTATGTATTTATGTTTCTCTGTAAAAGCATTTTCATAAATAAAGAAGAGCTCTCAAACTGGCTTTCCCCAAGAGTTGTAGGGGGTTTTTCCAAGGTCACGTTGACCAAAAATCACTGTGTCATTTTTTGTGTGTGGTTGTTCTATTTTCCTGTGTTTTTATTTCTGCATTTCCAGCACTCGTGAAATCTCCAAATTTGTGTTTTCAGGAATTTATTTCATTTCCAGAATTTTTGAATGTATGGCTATGAGAAAGAGCATTTAAATAAATGGGAGTGATAAGGTGAAGCTGAAAACCGGCGTGGGGGTGAAATTTCTACAATGTACACTGTTATTTTTGGACAAATGTCCCCAAAAAAACCCAACGTGGGAAAACCAGTGCAGCAGATGAGGGCTTGTATTATTCTTCAGCAATGAAAATCTTTTACAAGAAATAGACGGGCAAATCTCTTAAGAATACACCTGAGATAAATTCTCTGAATCCTCTTGGAGAACTTCTGACACCCGGAAGACACCCTAGCTCCATTTGCGTCACTCTACGTGATTCTCTGCGCAGTCCCTACGCTGGACTGTGTTACTCTGCGTGGGCACTCAATGTTGTTGCTTAGCGTTGTCCTCTGTGGCCCTCTACATCCTCCTCTTGCCTTTCTTTGTCACTGCTGACTTTCCCTTCCTTCTTCTGCCTCTGCAACTCTCCCTCTGAAATCGAATTCTATTCCTTGAGAATTTATTTCCTTCATGTATTGAGTGTGTGCCCGGATTTATTTCCAAATGACCCTCAAGCCTTCTCTTATAATCCTCTCGTTGATGAATCAAAGCCCCAGATTAGATCTCTAATCAATGGCTAAGATTAAAACATGACTTGATCTTCGTTCTTTAGAAGATTCTCACTTTGTTTTATTAAAAACCTTTAATTATTTAATTTCCCTAAGTTTAGACTTAGGGTCCTCATTAAAATAATTAATTATTTTAATAAAACATGAACCGAGTGGAATTTCCACAAACGGTTTACGGGTTCTTTGGAATACTGATGTCTAAGCCTCCTCAGAAAATTTGAGACTTGGAACACTTTTCAATGCTACAAAAATCAACACTCCTTCTTAGCGAGGAAAGTGTTCTAGCAAAATTCCAACTGCGGTTGCTCTGATCTGAAGCATCTACTGCGCTGTTGATGTCTCGGTTGTTGCCCCTCATTTGTTGTACTGTTGCCCTCTGTACTGCTGCCCATGATACCATCACTGTCACTTCCTCATCCGTAATGCAGCTCCCTCTGAATTTGAAGCCTATTCATTCCTCCTACTGGAATGGATTCTTGACCATCCCCATCTTTTCTCTAAAGTAAGCAAACTTATTCTTACCCAGATTTCGTGAGGAGGCCACCTGCTCTCTTGTAGGAATGTACTTCAATTGTAGAACTCCCTGTTGGATAGAGTCTCTGATGAAGTGACACCTAATTTCAATGTGCTTCAACCGATCATGAAACACAAGATTTTCAGAGAGCTTGATTCAACTCTAATTATGACACAACATTGGTCGCTTCCATCCTTTTCTTGAGTAAGTTCATGAGCAACTTATGAAGCCATATGCCCTCACACGAAGCTATGCTAGCTGCCATATATTCTGCCTCGATTGAACTCAGCGCCACGGATTTATGTTTCCTATTGCACGAGGAAGTCACTCCCGGTTTGACACTGAAACAGCACCCACTGGTACTCTTCCGATCTTCTGGACTCCAGCCCAGTTTGCGTAAGTGAACCCACTCAACTGAATGTCATTGCCCTTGGTGTACCTCAATCCAACCTCAAATGTTCCCCTCAAGTACCTGAGAAAATGTTTGGCTACTGCCCAATGAGCCCTCCTTGGTTCTACCATGAACTCACTGAGGGCATGCACAGCATAACAGATGTCTGGTCTACTATTGACCAGGTACATCAACGATCCTATGAGCTACCTATGCAAGGTAGGATCAGCCTTATTATCCTCGGATGTATAGATTTTCTTCCAGTTTGTGATCATTGGTGTAGCCATGGCTCTATAGTCCTCCATCTGAAATCTCTTCAGAATCTCTTTAGTATATCTTCCTTGCCCAAGGAAGATTTATCCCTTCTGATGCAAAACTTCCAAACCAAGAAAATAGTGCATCTGCCCTAGATCCTTCATGTCGAATTATGTTGCTAGATTTTCCTTGCAGTCTTTGATGAGCCTAGATGATCCAGTCAGAAACAGATCATCTACATATAGCACCAATATTAGAGGCTTATCCCCTACTCTTAGATAGTAGAGATTGGGATCTGTGTCACTCTTGACAAATCCCATCTTCTATAGGTAGCAATCAATTCGACCATACCAAGCTCTAGGGGTTGGCTTCAGTCCGTACAATGCTTTCTTAAGCCTGCACACATGAGTTTTTTGCTCATGTGTCTCAAAGCCCTATGGTTGTTTTATGTATACTTCCTCTTCTATCACCCCATTCAAGAATGCAGCCTTGAGATCCATCTGGTGAATCTCCCATCCCATCTGCGCTGCAAGGAATATGACAGATCTGATTGAAGTATACCGAGCCACTAGAGCGAACGTCTCTTCATAGTCTATCTCGTCCTTCTAAGCGTACCCCTTAGCTATAAACCTAGCTTTAAATCTCTCTATACTGCCATCTAAAGCATATTTAATATTCTAGATCCATCTCGAACCTACAACCAATCTGTCCTGAGGTCTAGGAACTATTTCCCAGATGGAGCTATACTCGTCCACCATCACATCTACCCACACCTGATGTTGAGCTGCCTCCTAAAAACTAGAGGGTTCTCCAACCTGTGCTACCAATGCCTGTTACCTGTTTGGTTGTCCGTGTTGCCTCTTCTCATTTCTAGGAGCTCCAACAAACTCCTCTGCATCCCTCAAAGTTTTTTGTAGTTCTCTGCTCATCCTTCCACTGGTGGTGGGTGGATTTACCTGCTCTCCTTCTGGCACTTCCTTAGGGAAGATATCCTTAGGATCCTTGTGCATTGGAGAGGCACTCCATCTTCCGCAAGTTGTTGTGTTTGGACCAGCGGATCCTCCTTAGACTGTGTAGCTGAAGACATTTCTCGGGATTTCCTGAAGGCTCTTTCCTCCATGAAATTCACATCTCGTCTCACTACTATATTCCTACTTTCAGGAATATAGATGTGGTAAGCTTTTGCATTCTCGCTATATCCCACCAGATATCCTTTCTCTGCAGTCTGATCCAACTTCCTCCTCTTCTCATCGAGTACATGGCAATGTGCTATACTGCCAAATATACTAAAGTAGCTCACTTCAGGCTTGTTGCCAGTGAACACGCTCTCAGGTGTAACCTTACCCAATGCGTTATGAGGAATCCTGTTCTGCACATACACGGCTGTATTACAAGCCTCAACCCATAGGAATTTGGGCTTGTCTTGATCATACAGCATTGCCCTTGCAGCTTCAACAATAATCCTGTTTTTCCTTTCTGCGACTCCATTTTGCTCTAGATTATTCGGAGCGGTCCATTCTCTTTTGATGTCTTCCCTTGCACCGAACCTTGTGAAGTCCTTGTCAATGTACTCTCCACCATTGTCTGATCACAATGCCTTGATCCGCTTTCCTGTCAGATTCTCCACAAGGGCTTTAAATTCCTTGAATCGATCAAAGACCTCGTCTTTGGTCTTCAAAAAGTAGATCCATGTCTTTCTGGAATGGTCATCGATGAAGGTGACAAAATATTTTGCACCATTAAGAGAAATCGTGGACATTGGTCTGCAAATGTCAGTGTATCAATCCCAACACACACTTGGCCCTATTGTTGCTTCTATGATAAGATGCCTTGGCATACTTTCCTAATACGCACCCTCGGAAGACATCGTCTCGCTTGGTGCTAAGTTCGGGAGCTCCCATGACAGTCTTCTTAAGAATTTCCAAGGCTCCATGATGTAGATGCCCTTCCTTCTATGATAAGCTGCCTTGGCATACTTTCCTAATACACACCCTCTACAGACATCGTCTCGCTTGGTGCTAAGTTTGGGAGCTCCCGTGACAGTCTTATTAATAATTTTCAAGGCTCCATGATGTAGATGCCTCATTCTTCTATGCCATAACTCATTCAAATCTTTCTCATCAGTACTCCCTTTCAGAGCCATTGGGGACTCGAGTTGTAACTTGTACAGTTTGTGGCTCCTGACTCCAATTTGTGCCTTCTTTTTCCAACTGGGGAGTTTGACATAAACTTTGTTGCCAATAAAGTAAACGTCGTAACCTTTGTTCTGAATTTGAGACACAGAGAGTAAACTCATCCCCAACCCTGGTACATGTAGCACATTGGTGGCCCGAAGCTTGTTGCCAGCTTCTGTTTCAAATATTATGGTCCCTCTTCCAACAAGGGTACATTTTGCCTTATTTCCCATAGTGATTTGAAAATTCATCTCCTCCTCCTAGTAGCTTGAGAAGCATTCCAGAACCCCCTGTAAAAATTTCTGAATATTACTTGTGCAAAAACCCTACTGTTAAATCACGATTTACTTCTCCTACTTATTCAAGTTCTTAATCTGAAATGTTTAGTATGAACATCGAAGTGAACACTTTAACAGCCTACACAGATACAGATCTAAACTGAATACATGCACATAGACAAAGTGACACAAAAGATTTTATGTACAATCTGGGCACCTTACTGGTTAACCCGACAGAGAAATACAAGATTTGCAACAATACCTCTGTTCCGGAGACTAAAAATTGGATTGATTCACACCCTCAAACAAGATTTACAGAACTCAGACCCTTTCAGTCTTCGGAAACCCCAGCATTGCTTTGAAGCCCTCTACGTCAACTCTGCTAACCTGCGTGTGCCCCCACGCTGCTCAAGAGAGGCATGCGTAACCCCAAACTAGGTTATGTTATCCCTGCGTTGCCCTGGTTGGACCTCTATAAGCCCTGATGGCCTCCTGCTGCCTCTACGCAACCCTTTCTGGGCCTGTGTAGCACTGAAGCCCTCTGCGTTGCGCAGCTACTACTACTTCTCTGCCTCTTGTTGACTCTTGGCCTGGGATCAGATCATCCCTCTTGCCAATACTACCCCTTGTTGCACTAAAACACTTCTAGAAATTCTTAGCAAACCATGCCCTAGAATTCCATCTTAGTCTCAGTGCTCTGTCGCCATGTGTGTGTTCTCCAATTGACTCCAAGCCTTTCCTTTATACTTTTCTCGTTGGGAAACCAACGGTCATGATCTAATCTTGAATCGACGGCTAAGATTAAAAGAAAGCTCGATCCGTGTGACTTAAGTCATTTTTATCACATGTTTAAATTAATTACCCTTAATCTTTTAATTTTTCTAAGTTAGACTTAGGGTCCTTAATTAAAAAGATTAATTAATTAATTATCTCTTAAACAGGATGAAATTTCTCAAATCCCTTTCTGGCTCTTGGAGATTTCATGCACTCTAGTCCCTCCACAAAGTTTGGAAGCTAGAGCATATCCGATGCTACCCCAACACTCAAAAATATCAACACTCCCTCTTAGCGAGAAATGTGCTCTAGCACAACACTACTTCACCCCGAAGTTCTGCACTGGTCTCTGGTGTGGGTCTCTGCACTGATGCTTGGCCTACTGCCCTTCATCACTGCGTTGATGCTTGGCCTGCTACCCTTCATCACTGCGCTGCTGCAGCTTTCTCGTACGGTTGCCCATGATGCTACCACCACCACTGCCACATCTGTACTGCAACTCCCTCTCAAACAACTACATCGTGCTGCCAACTACTGCACTACAACCCAGTTGCTAAGAGAAACAACTGAAAACTCTTGCCCAATCTTTGACATACAAGTCAGTTGGGTTGCATCCTCATCACTGAAGTTCCATAGGTTGTTGATCTATGTTGTCATCTGGAGACTGTTGCACAGCTACAGCTCCGCACTGAGTAAGCAGACCTCCTCTGTGTTGTCGAAGTCACATCAGCCCCTCTGCGCTGCTGAAGTCACATCAACCCCTCTGCGCTGAAGTCCCCTACGCTGGTGTTGCACTGCATTGTCCTCCTGAAGCATCTACGTTGTTGCAGCTCTGCTCTGCGCTGCTGAAGCCACATCAGCCCCTGCGTTACGCTGCTACGCTACTGTTGCATCTGCACTGCGCTGCTCCCTCTTAGCATCCAGCTATGCCTTTTGCTCCATCTGTGACTCTCTGCACCCACTTCTCCACATGTCCCGCCATTGACTTAAGGCTCCCATAGCACGGATGTGATCCAAGAGTTGGGCTACTCAAGGATCCTGCCACCACTCTGTAGTTGCTCTACAGATCCATGTCGCCCCACTTTCGTGGTTCATGAGTGCTCATGGCTACGTCATCTTTGGAGCCATCGTCCGCCACAGCAACCTTGGAGCTAGAAGCTTCCTTGTCCTTTTTCTTCTGAGGACAATTGCTGGCGAAATGCCCTAGTTCGTCGCACTGGAAACACTTAATCTTTGACAGATCACGCTTCTTTCTCCCTTGTTGCCTCTTTGATGTCAAGGCTGCATCTTCTTCCTCTTCCTTCTTCACTTTACTCGACCCAGTGTTGTATTGTCTCTTGGTGAACCAACGGAGTTCTTCTTGTTGGAGGATCGCCCACATACTGTCCCAGTTGGGAATGTCTACTCTGCCAAAGATATTTTGGACAAAATTTTCCTAGTCAGATGTGACCGCATTGAGTGCAGTCCTCACCATAACATCATCCTCCACTTTCGCCCCCATGGTAGTCAGTTGATCCCTGATAGCCTGTAATCTGAAAAGAAAGGGTTTGATCTCTTCTCCCTTGGCCATCATGAATAACCTCATCTGATTCTCCAAAAGCATTCTCCTCTGGATGGATCTTCCTTCATATAGGGCGGTCATGGCTTTCCACATTTCATTAGCCGTCTTCTTTTCGGCTATGTGTGGTACTACATGATCCTTAATCCCGTCCATTATGAAGCGCTTGGCATGTGTCGTTGCTTCTTCATGCTTCTTTAGGAGATCCACATCAGTCGGCATGGCCAGGACTTTCTCTGCATGCTCCCTCAGACCGTATGCCTCCATGACTACCAGGATTCTGGCCTTCCAGACTACAAAGTTGGAGAAGCCGTCCAACCTATCCTGATCACATAGTCTATGAGGCGCCATCTACTCAGTAAAACTTGTCGGAACAAATCCTCTTCTCTATGCTAGAGGCGCGGATCTAGGGTCCTTGGCGAAACAAGCACCATCTGCTCCCTCTGACAACTGACTCCCCCTCTTGGAAGTTTGCCAATCACAACAAATCAACTCTCTTCGATCCTTTGATCGATCTACAGATTTCTTTGACTGGAAATCTTTTGAGAAGTTGTTCTCCTCTCGCTATTTGTCAACTAGTGTTCAAGCTAAGTTCTACACCTTCAGAAATTTAACCCCACCAGCAACTGCTGAAGCTCTGCAACACTACTTCTGGCACTCTGAATCAGCAACAGCTTCAGGACTGCGTCACTCTGGCTAGCCTCTGTGTGAGCAGACAGTCCTAGCACAACCTCTGCGCAGTAAGTACGTGAGCCTACGTGGAGACTGCGTCACTCTGCCCTCTGCGTGGCTCTACTCCCTTCTACTGCTACGATGTCTTCTCTAGTCCGACTTTCTACGGTTGCTGCTGCTTTTTTTGTTGCTTTCTGTAGCAAGGATTCTTCAGCCTTTTTGCTGGTGATCCAACTAGATCTGCGATCACTCTAATACCATGTGAAAATTTCTGAATATTACTTATGCAGAAACCCTATTGTTAAATCACAATTTACTTCTCCTACTTATTCAAATTATTAATCCAAAATGTTCAATATAAACATCGAAGTAAACACTTTAACAGCCTACACAGATACAGATCTAAGATTCTAAACTGAATACATGCACATAGACAAAGTGACACAAGATTTTCGACACAACTATCCCCGGAAAAACCCAATGCGGGAAAACAGATCTTCTGGCTGCTAGAGGGTTTTTATTATTAAGTAGATTCTAAGTACAACAAATCTGGGCATCTTACTAGTTAAGCCGACAAAGAAATACAAGATCTGCAGCAATACCTCTGTTCCAGAGACAGAAAACTGAACTGATTCACACACTCAAACGGGATTTACAAAACTCGACCCCTTTCAGTCTTCAGAAACCCCAGTGTTGCTCTGAAGCCCTCTGCGTTAGCCCTGCTAGCATGTGTGTGCCCCTGCGTTGCTCAGGAGAGGCTTGCGTAACCCCAAACTAGGTTACGTTGTCCCTACGGTGCCTTGGCTAGGCTTGCGTAAGTCCTAATGGCCTCCTACTGCCTCTACGTTGCCCTTTCTAGGCCTTTGTAGCACTGAAGCCCTCTACGTTGCTCTGACTGCTGCTTCTCTACCTCTTGCTGACTCTTAGCTTGGGATCAGATCATCCCTCTCGCCAATACTACCCCTCGCTGCAGCTGAAACACTCTAGAAATTCTTAGAAAACCACACCCTAGAATTCCAGCTTAGTCTCAATGCTCTGCCTCCGTGTGTGTGTTCTGCAACTGACCCCAAGCCCTTTCTTTCTACTTTTCTCGTTGGGAAACCAACGACTGTGATCTAATCTTGAATCGACGGCTAAGATTAAAAGAAAGCTTGATCCCTGTGACTTAAGTCATTTTCATCACATGTTTAAATTAATTACCTTTAATCTTTTAATTTTCCTAAGTTAGACTTAGAGTCCTTAATTAAAAAGATTAATTAACTAATTATCTCTTAAACAAGATGAAATTTATCAAATCCCTTTCTAGGTCTTGGATATCTCATGTACTCTAGTCCCTCCACAAAGTTTGGGAGCTAGAGCACATTCGATGCTACCCCAACACTCAAAAATCTCAACACTCCCGTCATATGAGCAGATGCTCCACTATCAATATACCAGATCTCTGGAGAGGCCATACTTGACACACAAGCAAATTCCTCTTCTAGTCTGGATGCCAGAAGTGAGATGTCATGATCCCTTTGTTCCTCCATGCATTCCGGAGAACTGTGTGAACCCTTCCGAGTTGTATCAATGTCGGATCTTCGTTCCAATGCAGAATCTCCTCTTTCATTACTTCATCTTTCACTCTGATACCAAGTGAAAATTTCAAATCTGAAATACTACTACAATGATAGATTTATTTCGCCTACTGATTATTATGATAAGTTATTGAATTTCTTTCAGTAAATTCTGAAATAAATACAACTGTAGTAATCACTTAACCAGAAGCAGAGAATAGAACAAAACACATATAACGTAATAGAAATAATCAAATGTACATAGTTATTTTTGGGCAATTGTCCCCGGAAAAACCCAATGCGGGAAAATTGGTGTAGCAGATGAGGGTTTGTATTATTCTTCAGCAATGAAAATCTTTTACAAGAAATAGGCGGGCAGATCTCTTAAGAATACACCTAAGATAAATTCTCTGAATCCTCTTGGAGAAATTCTAACACCCGGAAGACACCCTAGCTCCCTCTGTGTCACTCTGCGTGATTCTCTATGCAGTCCCTACGCTAGATTGCGTCACTCTACGTGGGCACTCAAGGTTGTTGCTCAGCATTGCCCTCTGTGTCCCTCTGCGTCCTCCTCTTGCCTTTCTCTGTCACTGCTGACTTCCCCTTCCTTCTTCTGCCTCTGCAACTCTGCCCTACAACTCTGCCTCTGAAATCAAATTTTATTCCTTCAGAATCAATTTCCTTTGGGTACTGAGTATGTGCCTTGCTTGATTTCCAAATCACCCTCAAGCCTTCTCTTATAATCCTCTCGTTGATGAATCAACGGCTAGATTAGATCTCTAATCAATGGCTAAGATTAAAGCATGACTTGATCTTCGTTCTCTAGTAGATTCTCACTCTGTTTTATTAATACCCTTTAATTATTTAATTTCCCTAAGTTTAAACTTAGGGTCATCATTAAAATAATTAATTATTTTAATAAAACATCAACCGAGTGGAATTTCCACAGACGGTTTCTGGGTTCTTTGGAATACTGATGTCCAAGCCTCCTCACAAAATTTGAGACTTGGAACACTTTCCAATGCTACGAAAATCAACAGGGAACAATCAGGGTCCACTGCCAGAGATAGGCTGTGAGACTTTCCAGCGAACAGAGAAATCAGAGGAGGTACAACGCAGTCCTAGCTACAGTGACGCAGTGACTGTGAAGGAGTGACGCAGTACTACGAAGAGACAGCAGAGGCTCATCTCCAATGCAGATCAATGTCGGATCTTCCAGTGACAGGCTGGGATCATCTCACCAGCTTTTTGTTCAGTTAGATCTCTGTATAGGATTTCAATCAGGACATCTGAAGAATTGTACTAAAAAATTACTGCTTAATAATATCAAACCCTCAGCTGTTGCACCGGTTTTCCCGCATTGGGTTTATCTGGGGAATTAGTCCAAAAAATAACAGTGTTGTGCGTCTGTTGTTTTTCTTCCTCATATCTTGTTTATGCATTTAATTTTTGCAGTTTATTTAGTGAAGGTTGCAATAAAAGTTAACAATTAGGTGAATATTTTCCAGTTACTGCAATAGGATTCCCATGTAGGAATTTTCACATCCCCTAGCGTTCCAGTGCAACAAGTCATTAAAATAATCGTGTAAAAGAGCTTACAAACCTAGACAACAAGTGGACAATTCATAATGGAATGCCCTTCCATAGTGGGTTTTGGCATGTGCTAATGTCTCCAAGCTCCAAAAAGGGTTAGCCAGGTACCTTATTAGATGGTTTTTACCTATAAAGAGGATAGTATGTCCAAGGTACATCGCTCAAATGGTGGTGACATGTGACAAAAAGGCGAAATGGAATAGAGAATGAGGGGGGAATCCTAAGCCACATTTCGAGGCACAAGAGTGGCACAAAGAAAGGGAAGCCCATGCCTGGGTGTATAATGTGTAGGAGGGAGCAATCGTGGCACATGAGGTGCCCCTCCCTTGATGTTTCCACTCTTTTATATGTCTTTTGCCTTTTATGAATTTTCTTTAATTAACTGCTCAGGGTTCAAAGGACAAGAGCATGATGTGTAAGATATAGCAGTGATTACCCCCTTTTAGGTAGGGCAGTTCATTGCCCTCATGGGTTGGGACGATCATGGGTTCCTGAATGATAAAGGAGGTTCATATAGGGCCTATGGAACCAGGGTGATGACGATGGGTATGGGGTAGAGCTCATGTATGGCTTTTTCCCACATGCTAATTATTTTTGCCCTGGCCATCTTTTGCATTTTGTGGTACAATTTCCATTGAATGTGGCCATTTATGCTTTTACTTTTCTTTTTCGCTGCTTCAACCTCTGGGGCATCATTCCAAGCCTGGCCCAAGGTAGGGGCAAGGGGATAGGGAGGTTGACCCTATGTGGACCCAGTGAAGCCATGTGGTTCCAAGTGGGAGAAATGATGAATGGGGGTATAGTGAGTGGAAAGGGAGTAATATATGCGGATAAGGGAGCACGACGACGCAACCAAAGTCGGGATTTCCCAAGTAGTAGCACCCTAGAACCAAATGGTCAATAAAGGAGATCCAAGGGTAACATCTAAAAGAGATCAAGGAGACAGAAGCACAAACTAAGCCCACTCTTTCCGCCGAATCCCCCCATCAATCCATGCCCAGAAGTGTCCATGATAAGTAAACCCAATACTCAATTACCAAATGACAAGACATACCTTTAGATTTGGGTGGCCCACCTTCAAACATATGATCAATACAGGTGGGTGAGGGACCACATTGTTGGCTCAGGTGGCGGAGAATGGCACAACGAGCTAGTTAAGGGCTGCAAGGAGTTGTTGGTTGTCAGCTGAGGTCCATCATGGAGAAAAAAATTCTCCTATGGATATCACCCACGAAGTGGTGGGTATCAGGCCCAAAGGGCCCAAAGCCAGTCCCTCAAGGCTTTAAATTGTATAAATTGATTGCACTTAGGCCAATACCAAGCCCTCTCACGGCCAATGTCTAGTAGGTCTGAAGTATCTCAAAGGAATGCAACCCAGACCTACAAGGGGTTTGAAGAAAGAGAAGGTGTGGGAAGCCTCCACACCTTCAAGTTCAAATCTCTAACCCATGTAACATACTCCTCCATGAGCTTAGCATGCATTAGCTCATCTTGGTGAAGGGGGTAAGCTTTCCCTTTCCTCAAACAACTTGTTCCCATCAGTTAACAAATTTGGTTTCCTACTTGAAGTGTACTTATTGAGATCAGATATCCTCCTATTTGTTCCTGAGATCTAAAATCCCAGCATGTAAACATCACTTAGGATATGAAGAGTTCCATGTCCCTTATTTTTGGCAAATAACTATATGAGAACTAAGTTCTCAAACTCCACCTTTGCCACTATATCAGAAAGTGATAACACCTATGATTGTAATCATTCCATTAACTTGGAAAAATTTTGAAATTAAGCTGTCATTAAGATCAGATATATGGAGAGGGCTGCTAAGTACTCTAACACTTAACAAGTATTGGGGCTGCAATAATGAAATTGTTCTTCCATTGTTTCCCCTCCCCCCCTTACTAGAATTGTGTTCAATCCTATTCTATCAGGTTTGAGCCTACCTAATGTAGAGAATTTTGCAAATCTGGTAGCCCTCCCAGTTTCAAGGTTTTAGATTAGTGTTTAATGCCCACAGCCCCAAAGTATGTTAGCTAATATAAAACATTTATTGCAAATTCATTTGAAACATTCAAGGACTACTTCTACACTTTTCTTTTCCAGCTGATATGAAAATAGACAAGCACACACTCAGAAATTTGCAGTGTTTTTGGTGCAATGGCCCTTGGAAAAACACACAAGGGGAAAACCAGTATTCAAGGAGGATTTAATTGCTTCTCAAGGAAAAAAATTCCTCAGCAAAAATATAAAAAAATTATCTCCGTTTTGATGATGAGATAGCAGTCCTTTTTGCATTAAAACTCTGCGACACAGTTGACAATCTATGTCACTGATTCTGCCTCGGTACTCATGCTGAAGATGCTTTGAAACACGGGGCCACACTCAGCAGATTCTCCTCAGAAAATTCGTACTTCTGTTCTGACCAAACAGCCTCGGGATTCACGCTTAAAGTGCCTCTAAATCCGTTCTTCGTGTCCACGAATTTACAGCAGAGACAGTCCTCGAAATGCATGCCAAAATTCCTGCCTTTTGCATGCTCTGACAGCTGACAAAAGCCTGTGAAATTCGGGCCAGATAACCTCCTGTAGCAGCCTTGAAAATCAAGCCAAGAATCCGAATTTTTTTGCATAGAAATCGAGCTGTCTAGAAATGTGTGCCAGCTGATTTACTCTCCCTCATCCTTGGGATTCAAGCTCCTTGTTTTCTGTAGAATTCTCTTCCTGCAATTGCTGTAGCAGTCTCATCCTTTTCCTCTCCTCCTCTCCAAAACTCTCATATGAAGAATGAATGAGAGAAAACCTCCTTTTTCTCTTTTGGTATTCTCAAATGAAGAGAATCCTAACCCTTGAGATCTAATGGCCGAGATTAAATGAAGAGAATCCTTCTTCTAGTTTTCTCTTTTTGTATTCTCAGCTCATTAGATCAAGAGTGGAGATCATCTCCTCTCTTGGCCCCTTCTTACATGTGTCTCCTAGTCACTTTTTAATGTTTTCGTACCATGTTCATTTTTCCTGTCATAAAGTCACTTTTGAAAGTGTACCTTGTGTTTTTCTCGGAAAGCCACTTTAAAACAATAGTGACATTTATATTAAAATACATAGTACATAACCTATAAAAAGTAACTTTCCTCCATGACATTAATATAACTCGTAATGTCGGATGACAAAAAGACATTAATGTGTCTTCCTAAGCCAAAAGGATAAATGCACTATGAAACACCACCTTGGTACCCTTATTTCCAACACCTAATTGGTCACTAAAAGGAGGAAGAGAATGGGATCAACATGAGTGGGGAGGAAAAGCGAGAGGAGAGGGAAGGCATGCTGGGTGAAGGGAAAAGATAAACGTGGAGAGATAGGCCTACCAACAAGAGCTGAGGTGGAGGTCTTACCAATAGGAGATGGAGAAATGTGCATGGGGGTACAAACTAGGCCATAAGAATGTCCAAAACTAGCCACAAAAACTAATTTCATTAAATTTAAATTCTTATCTGCCTCACTAGAGTCAACCCTTCCCTCTTGGAGCTGACCTGTCATGGCTGGATCAAACTTGTCGCTTTCCAGGCGCCAATACCTGCTCGAGGACGACCAATGGGAGCCAAAGCAAACTAATGGACCATTGTAGTGGGCTTACAAAATGCTGTTGGTAGAGACAAACTTGCTAGCTCGAGCTGAAGAGAGGATTCAAAGCACTAGGGAGGAGTTGACAAGATGGGGAAAGAATTGAAGGGGAAGGGGAAGAAGCACAACACCAATCTTCATGAAAGGAGCAGATCTACAATCTTCACAGAAAGAATCAAACACAAAATGATAAAGTTTATGTCAGATATTTTGATAAACATGGTACCTATGATAAAATCTTGTATGACATATTAGGTGTCGCACGTGAAAATTCAAAATTTAGTGTAATCCTCTCTAAGTAAACAGTTACAAACAAGCATGATTCACTACATTGATTCTCGAGATTGTCGCCTATGATCACGTCGGAGGGGATTGAAGAAAGCATTAAGATTGTTAAAACAGGATGATCCCAACACCATCATCAGATAAATTCTCATGAAAAACATAATAATAATATGAAGTGCAGAAAATGGATATATTCATCTACAATAACTAGGTATGTGATGACTCCTATTTCTTTGACAAACAACTGTATTCACAAAAAGAATGTCATTTTATTAATATTTCAATATCGCAGATCAGATAGTTTTTTTCTAATATAAAATGTTCTGACTATAATTTTCTAATAACAACCATAAAATATGTATGGTAATAATTTACCTCCCCGCCAAATGGGAGAGTCACACCTGTGGCTGGCACGGCGACTCCATCCTGTATATCAACATGATCACATATGTGAGGAACGTGATTACTTTGTATTATGAACAAAGGAAGAAATAAAATACAATTAGTATTTGAACTTTATTTGAAAACACTGATAGTTATAAATTTTTCTAACTGGGATGATTGCATTTAACTCAGTCTCACATCAGAGAATCAGTATTAAATTTAAATGCAAAATATTGCCCCTGCCCGTAGAAGTGAAAATAAAATATTTCAACTTACCTCAATACACAAAACAGATGCAACTTGAGCACCAATATTCACAACACATGAAGTCGACACTCCATTTCCAAACGTTGCAGAAAGACTTTCCTGCAGCACACAATACCATTACAAAGATTTACGCTACTGTGTTTAACTTCATAACTCCAAATATATTCCCCAAGAATAAGTTTCAAGATAAAATAATTTTATATCCAACAGATGAATAAAACGAGTAGGGTAATCAGACTAAGAATTACAAACAGTGACACTGAGTCATAAATATGCATAACACTACTCCAAAAGCATGAAACAAAGACAAGATATAATATAGATAAGTAATACATCAAGGAAAGAAAAAAATAATGAAAGATCAAAGATAGATTTGCTACAAGTCTATACATTAGGAGGAAGTCGAGAGTGAAGTGTTAGTTTTTGTAGCATCGGATATGTTCTAGCCACGAGGTTTTGGTAGAGAGGCTAGAATACATGTATTCTCCAATACCCAGAAATCCTTTCTCGAAATTCCACCTAGAGACGACTTAATTAAATTAATTAGTAGTTTGTAATATTTCCTTAGTAAATATGATTAATTAAAATGAATTAATTAATTCATGGTGAGAATGCTCTAGAAAAGTGCATGGATCGATTTAATGGCAAATTGCAAATTGGTTTAAATCATATTAACTCCTAGAACTTGTTTAGCTCAACATTAATCAAGCCTTACTTTTCTTCTTTAGGGACAACCCCCCTTGGCTTCATTAGGAGTTCGCCTAGATGGAGTTGGGAATTTGGTGACAACCCCAAATTGCAACTTGCCCCCAAGGCCACACCAAGCGGAGTTAGGGACTTTCTCCGTGATAATCCCAGGTATGGATTAAGGCAGAAACAAGTCCCAAAATCCAGCTCGGGCACCACATAGGGGTCTTTGTGGGTCTCCAAATGTGAAAAATATCCATCTTTGCTCCAGCGTTGAGGGATTTCCAGGTGCTACTAGCCCTCCCAAGTCTTTGAAGGTGAAACCATTCTCATCTAGGACATAGCTAAGTTTCCATCCCTCATATGGTGCTAAGGTCGGCTTGGGGACATGCTGGGTCCAGGTGTATCATCCTGAAGAATCATCAAATCCAGTGAAAAATGGCAAAACGCCTTGGGTGCAGGAGGTGCCTAGGGTCATGTGTGATGTACTATTGTTGCTTGGAGGCCCAAGGATCTCAACACCTCGCCTATGAGTGCCAATATACTTCTCTGGAGGCCTGGGTACATGTGGGTAAGGTGCCCAAGACCTAGGTTGTTGAACCACCTAACAATCACAACATAGATTCTAGTGAAAGCAACCAATCATTAGGGACAGTAATCATTATTGCATCTAAATGAACCATGCTTGAATGTAATGGGAAATTTTAATACTTCAAATTAGGATTCCCTTCCAAAATCAGGGCCTTGAATTTGAAATGGTGTTTCCTCCCTAGATAGGTGTGGCTAAAGGACAACCATATTAGGTGTTTTCAACCCCTAAGGGGAAGTAACGTTTCCTCGGTCCACCATTCAATTGATAGGTGCTAGTTAATAATAATGATGGTACAAAGGGGGAAGACCTCATGGCCAAGAACCACAGTCAAAGGGTGGTACTAAATGATGGGGATACATATCCTAAGGATATAGATGTGAGGAGGGAATAACGGTGGATGCATGAGTTACTAGCTCAACCTTTGTTTTTCAACACCTCTTATGTGCCTTTTACTTTTGCTTGATTTTTCTTTGTATTACTACTCATCGCACAAAGAGTTAGAGCTTGCTTTGAATGATATTGCAGTTGTATTACCCCTTAATGATGAGTCATTTTATTGCTCATCGGGGTTGGAACATGCAAAAGATCATTTTTATGATGTAATGGAAAAAATGTGCTCAAGAACCGGGAGCTCATGGAGTGAGGTAGAGCTCATGCTAGGTTTTTGCCCACATGCTAATGTGTATGTCTCAGCCATCTTTTGCATTTTGATATTCTTTCTTTTGACTTTGCTTTGTGGTCATAATATGCTCTTTCTATTTATTTTAGTTGCATCAACCTCCCAGGGAAAAGTTCCAGGCTCAACCCAATTGTGTTAATGTATGTGTGTCAAATCCCAGAGAACCGATAGTCAGTTGAAACGGAAGAGTGGATGTGAGATAAGGGCTTGTAATGTATGATGGAAAGAGGCAGTATAGCATGAGGAGAGACAATACTACATTATGTCAATAAGTGCTTCACAAGTAGTGCCCCTCCTATACCCACTGGGCCATTAGGGGAGGTCCCACTGGACTAGGATCGAACAAGATCATGGTCAAAACCCCTCCTTCCAGTTCACCCCATAATTTGTATCAAATGCCCAAATACAAACAAGCATAAGCACCCAATTGCAAAATGAATAAAGTACCTTTTGATCGAAAGCCCACCTTAGTTGTGTCTCGTGCCCTCTCTTAGTTGTTGTAAGGACTACTTTATTTCTCCTTGGTTGCACAAACTGCTCCCTTTCTCTTCAACACAGTTCCTCTTGTGCTCTCTTCTTTTCTCCAAAAATCATGAAGAATCAATTGGTGCCTCTTCCCCTTCCTTAACCTTTTAACTTCTCATAAGGAAACCCTAAGATCTAATGGCTTAGATTTGATCTTCACCATTGAGATCAATTGTGGAGATATAATCTCTCATTGGCCCACTTAAGTCACTTAGACTTCAATACTCATAAAGTCACTTTATCCCCTCGTCACCTTTTTCATTAATTTGACCAAAAAGTCACTTTATGACTTAATGCTCATAAAGTCATTTTAACTCTATTTCACATAAAGTCAAGGGGTTATGTTGGACACTTCTTCCTAGGAAAGACACCATGCCTTTGGAAACTCTTGCCCTTGGTACACTTTTTCTAACACTCCTTACCGAGTTAAGTGTTTCTCACCACTCCCATCTCGTCTCTAGAGTAAGCAAGCTTGCCCCTAGGAAAGGACTTGGTGAGAATGTCAGCAACCTGCCCATTAGTAGATATATACTCAAGTTGCACTATTCCTCTTTGAGCATAGTCATGGATGAAGTGGTATTTGATCTCTATGTGTTTTGACCTATGAAGAAAAGTTGGATTCTTCGTAATTTTGATGCAACTCTGATTATCATAGTAAATCATAGTAGGCCTCAATTGCTGACTAAATAAGCCCGCAAACAACTTGTGAAGCCAAATGGCCTCACAATTAGCCTAACTAGCTACCATATACTCTGCCTCAGTAGAACTTAGTGCCACTGACTTTTACTTCTGACTGAACCATGACAAAAATGTCGAACCCAACCTAAAGCAACATCCAAATGTACTCTTTCAATCACTAGCACACCCTACCCAATCTGAGTTTGTTTACCCATTCAATCTAACTCCACCACCCTTGTTAGAATTTGGATAGCTCAGAAGGAATTTCCGAGTGGTGAAAACCCACCAAAAGTAAGTTGGTTGGGCAAGTTACCCAAGTGGTTGGTGTTTTGACCCGAAGTAGTGGGCTTGAGACCCAAGTTAATTAATTCTTTATTCTAATTTATTGTTAAGGGGTTGAGTGGCTAAAGCCCTAAAGGACCTAGGGTTTCCTAACTAACCTAAGAAAAATTATTTATAGAGGAGAACAATGGAGAGGTCATCATCATAGCAAGCCATATTGTGAAGAGAAGAAGCCCAAGTGAGGAAGCCGCAGCAAGAGAAAACAAGTAGATGTCTGGTTCTTTGTTTTCTGTCTAAGAGAAGAAGGACGTCGAGCATCTGTCTTCCAAAGGATGGCGAGTCCATCTGCTGTTTGCTAAGAAACCAGATTCGTTGATATAGGGCCACGTGTCTCAAATCATACGAATCTGACACGGCGCGTACGGGTTCGAGTTTGAAATCTCGGATTCGATCGTGTTCGTACAGGACACGTCGAATCCTGATCGTGTCCTATGCAGACACAATCAAATCCCGTTTTGCCGGATGCAACTAGCATGAAAATGCATTCGGTGACTTATAAAAAAGCAATTTTGCTCAATGTTTCTCACCAAAGCTTGTGTGTGAGTTGAGCATAGAGTAAGGAGCAAGGAGCAAGGAGTAGCAGGGAGCAAGGAAGTGTTTTCAAGGAGATTCGAGCAACCCGTAAGTGCACTGTCTCTCTATGTTTTTGCATTTGGTTTGCTGTTAGTGTTTGCATGTGCATATGTTTTACATATTTGGTCATTTTTGTTTATTTTTTACAGTGTTCATGACTCAATCAAGGGCAGCAAGGCAGGGGCAAAGAAAGAGGAGGAATGCCCCCATTGGAGATGCCCCTCCTATCCCGATTTCATCAGGGTTTGCAAGTATTCCATCTATTGGAAGTGGGGTTGCAACAACAGCTTCAAATGTTCAGGGAAAACAAATTCAAGACCTCAAATACCCATTGTGGAAATATGTGACAAGAGAGGCAGGGCCAAGCAGCAAGGCGAAGTGAGGAGGCAATGTTGCATGGAAATGCAATTTTGCCACAGCCATGTCATGAGTACATATTACCGTGTGAAAGCTCATTTGTTGGCTTTGCCAAGTTGTGGCATTTCAGGTTGTACACATGTGCCATTAGCAAGGAGGAAGGAAATGGAGAAAGAGGCATTTGTTGGTGCGGCAAATGTGGCATCAAAATCAAAACAAAACAAGAATGATGACCCCCTTCCATTCTTGAGGAAAAGCAACAACAAGTTCCCATTTGAGACTTTTAGTGGGGGGCAAGCATCAAAAAGAAAGGCAACTGCACTTGGTCCAATGGACAAGATTTTCCAGAAAGAGAAGAGGGAAGAGCTTGATCTCACCATTGCATTTTTTTTTTCTATCAGAACTTCATGTCCTTTAATGTTGCATAGTCACCTTTATTTATTGAGATGTGCCGAGCTCTAAGTCAAAGAGCTCCATCAAGGTATGTGCCTCTTGGGTCAGAGAAGCTTAGGAACCACATTGTTGACAAAGGCAAAGAAAGAGGTGGACAAAATGTTTGAGCCTATTAAATTAGCATGGCCAACATCTAGGGTTAGCATTGTTTCTGATGGATGGACAGATCCAGCACGGCACCCACTCATCAACTTCATGGTGTCATCCTTGAATGGTCCAGTTTTCTTGAAATCAGTGGATGCACTTGGACAATACAAGGATGCACAATATATGGGTGAGTTATTTATTAAAATTATTGAAGATGTAGGTGTCGATTCTTGTGTGCAAATCATTACAAATAATGCACCTGTTTGCAAGGCTACTAGCATGATTGTGGAAGCAAAATATCCACAAATATTTTGGACACCTTGCATTGGCCATTCATTGAACTTAGCACTAAAATCTATTGCCTCTAATGTGCTTTGGATTGGAAGCATTATTGAGGATGCACAGCATATCCGCAACTTTGTACAAAACTATACAAATACCCTCACTATGTACAAGGAGTACACCAATCTATCATTGTTGAAGATTGTGGATACACGGTTTGCCTCTTCATTCATCATGTTTAAGAGGTTGAGGGAGGTAAAGACCACTCTTGGGGCATGGTTATTTCAGAGTTTTGGTCTTTTTGGAGAAAGACGAATCAAATAGCCTCAAAGAAAGTGAAGGACACAGTGTTGGATGATGTCTGGTGGAAGAAGGTAGATCTACTTATTCAAATCATGGACCCTATCATTTCCTTGCTTCAATTTGCAGATACAGACCAACCCATCCTAGGAGAGGTTTATGAGGGATGGAATTCCATGATTGAGTCTGTGAGGAACATTGTTTTACATAGTCAGTGCCCAGAGTATGAGACATCACAAGAGGCCTTCTTCACCAGCATACAGGATATTCTTGTCAGCAGATGGGACAAGAATTGCACACCTTTACATTGATTGGCTCACTCCTTGAACCCAAAATACTACAGCCATGAGTCGCTGAATGATGGACCTTCTCGCAGATTCCCTCCTCACATGGATGGTGAAATCTCACAGGGGAGGAAAGATACATTCAGGAGGATTTTTCAGGATAGTGCATCCCTTGATGAGGTGGAGGATACCTTTGCAGAGTTTTCCAATGGCACTGGGCGATTTGCAGGCTATGATGTGATTCGAGACAGGGGGGCTAAGAAGCCCTATTCTTGGTGGGCAACTCATGGGGCAATAAGCACTCCTCTACAACAGTTAGCCATGACGCTCCTCTCTCAGGGGACTTCATCCTCTTGTTGCGAGAGGAATTGGAGCACATATGGGAATTTGTAGTGTGAAGAAGAGCAGGTTTGAGCAGTCCAGGGCAGAGACAATGGTGTATGTGCACACCAACCTTCGTCTCATCTACAGGCAGAGGGAGGATTGGTTGAAGGGAAAGACAAAGATGTGGGATGTCTTTCCTGATGATATGGGTCTGGACAGCAGTGTTGAGTTGGCATTGGCCAACTTAGATTTCAATGAGCAAGTGCTAGAGCCTGTCACATTTGATGATGGCGATACAATAGAGGAGTCATCCTCCACACCAGCAGATGTAGAGATGACATTGGATACAGAGGAGGAGGATGCAGCAAAGGAGAGCAGTGGTGAGCATTATGATCATGATGAGGACAGTGATGATGAGGATTGATGACTCATGAGTCATGAGCTACCTATTGCGGCACTGTCTTGAGGCTTGTAGTCTTGTAGACTTGTAGTTTTTTTGTATTTTCTATTTCTATTTTCCATTGGTAGTGTACTACCTAGAGCCTAGAAGCTAGTACTTATGTAACACATTCTGATTTTGATGACTTAATGAGAAAACTATAGTATCTTATCTTTATCTTATTGGACCATTGATGAATATGTCTATTACTTTGTAATATGTATGATTTTATGATGTACCAATGTATCAATGTATCTTAAATCTTTGTAAAACTTACATCTAGATGAAGATCTATGTTTGAATCAATGAATTTGTATGAATTTGTGTTGAATTTGTGTAAGAAATATCTAATTTTTAATATATATATAACGTGTCCATCGTGTCCCGTGTCCCTGTGTCAGGTGACTTAGGCTATTTGAGAATAGGAGAGGCTATTGTCTATTGTTTGGATAGGTTTTGTCTGGCCAAGTTGAAAGAAGCATTTTTTCCATATCCATTATCTTAATCACTTCCTTGTACACCTAAAAATTGTACCTGAATTCCTGTATCAATGAAATGCACTTTGACTTTCAATTTTCATGATACAGACTTCACCTTATAATAAATTATGGACTATGTTCTCAAAAATTCACAACCAATGCTACAGACAAAACAATATGTTAAATCTATTTATTTAAATACAGCCCACATAGCATTCTCCTATTTCACAGAGAAATCAGAGATATTTTAAGCCAGTGTTGCAAATATCTCCAACAACTCCCAATATTTCCAATTTCTCCCAAGTTTTTCAAGTTGCCAATTTGTTCAATTGTTTCAGAATTCTTCAGGTCTAGGCTTATTATTACTGATATTGTCCGATAATTTCAAATATTTTCCCTTATATTTCTGATAAACTTATTTTCAGAACAACAAAGATATATTCACCAAAACGATTTTTTAACATTGTTTTAAAGTTTAAACAATTCAAAATTGCATGATTACTTGAGATTTAAACGTCATCAGTTGACCATAGGATAATGATATGAAGTCTTGACTTTCGACTATGGGATATTGGAAGTGCAACCTAACAAAATTTGAAAGAGAATATCCAAAATACCAACTATTTCACCAAAACTCCTGTTTGATTTTGTTGAAACTCACTCTTGTATGCATGTTTAGGTTGATAAGAAAAACTCATCTCTGAATAATTGTACGAGAGTCACATCAAGCAAATGTTAAAATGGCGTGAGAGAGATTTTGACATGGATTACAGCAGAATTGAGATATAGCAAATCATACTTAAAGCACAGACCTGGTGGATTACAGCAGAATTGAACTGCAAGTCCCGCAACACCACGGACAACATTTCTTTAGTTTCTGCATTAGCATCCCCACACGATGCTCAATCATTATTGACATAAGCAATAACGGTATGCCACAACTGAATTAACTTTCCATCTCTAAGAACTCCTGAAAAAATCCTTACAACAGTATAAGTATTCAAAGCAGATGTATTCTATCAAATTTATCATTGCAATATAAATGCCAAATCCAGGTAAAAAGGTATTTTGTGCTTCTTTAGAAAATGCAAACTACCAAGAATACCTCAAACCTCATATGTTGATAGTTGAATGGTCTTTAAGCAAAAAAACAAAGATTTCTTGACATGATTAATTACCAGAACAAAATATAAACGTAGCAACATTTTAGCAGATATATTACAATAACAAACTGCAATGCACCCAATTCAACAATGGATTTTCTATCCAACAAAAGTTACACCCTTTGAGCTCTATTTATGTCTCTGCAATATTGATCTCATGCATATCTTTCACAGATTGCTGAGATATCTATTCGACAGCATGTACACCAATGTTCTGTCTGTACACAGAAATCAGCTGTCAAGTCTGTACTCAATGGAGATCAATAACATAAACAATGCAGATAAACTAGACAAAATTCATTATGAAGAGATTTCATACTACAAGCCCCATGAGTTACAAAGAATTCAGAACAGTTGACAACTAAAGAAATGATTAAACTATCTTGCTACATAGTAGTTATTGACAACTGACCTGCTTCAATTGGCACTCTCTTTGAACATCCCTTCCAAATGTTCCCGATGGACAAAAGTCAGGAAGAGAGCTGCATAGACAGGTCCACTCTTATAGTAGAAAAGGAATATTGCCATTTCAGTTACAAACTACCACAGCTTTGTTGTGTGTTCAGGAAGATAGTTAATCATTTCTTTAGTTCTGAATTATAAAAGTGTTCTTTTGAATGCTTTCAAAGATTTAATCATTTCTTTAGTTCTCTATTGTTCTGATCTTTGAAAGCATTCAAAAGAACACTTTTATAATTCAGAACTAAAGAAATGATTAACTATCTTCCTACAGAATAGTTATTGACAACTGAACTGCTTCTATTGGCTCTCTCTTTAAACCAGTGTTGATAATATCGGTATCAGCAAAATATCGGCGAGGGTCCAGAAAACATCTTATCGGCAATATCGGCAAATATCAGCAAGCATAAACAATCATTTTTTCATATTTTTAAAAATTAGCTGATATTTTTAAATTTTGGTGATATTTTGCCGATATTTTCAAATCTGAAAATATCGTAACATTTTCAGGCCGAAATATCGTTTCCTTTGCGAAATATCGCCGATATTATCAATACTGTTTTAAACATTAGGATTCCTTTCCACAGAATGCTTTCAAAATTCAGAAGAGTGGACAGCTAAAGAAATGATCATCTTCCTACAGAGTATTTATTGGCAAACTTAACAGCTTCTATCTGCACTCTCTTTGAATATTAGGATTCCTTTTCAGATGTTCCATATGGACAAAGTCATGAAGAGATTTGAAAAGACCGGTCCACTTTTATACTACAAAAGGAATATTTCCATTTCAGGTACAAACTACAAAAGGTTTGCCATATGTGGTTATACTCGTTTATCTCCTTTTTAAATTAAAACTAAAATATTCTCCCATTCATTTTGAGAAGAATACAGACACAATCAGAAGTCCAGGACCTGTTATCACACAAACCTGCACAAACAAATTTGTTCGATAATTTAGCTAGCCAACCCCGTCATGGTTGGAAGCCTTTCTGTTTGGACTGGAAATATCCCCGTCTCAGGGTGGTGTCCCTAATAGGTGTATATTATTGTCCAAACTAATAATTCTGAATGTATTCTGAAGACGATCAACACACTAAAATCAGTATTGGGCTGTCCAGAAAGAATCAAGATAGAGGGTAAATTTAAATCATAGTTTTTAATGGTTGAGATCAGATTCTGGAGATGCTTATCACAATGAAAAACAATTATGAGTATATGAAGGAAATGCACTGTTGGTCAAAGTTATCATTGATGTCAATATGAGCATTGTGCTGAAATTTGATGACTAAAAAGTTTCCTACAATCCCAACCCGATTTTAATTTCACCTTATCACTCCCATTCAAATTAATGTCCTTTCCCATAAACTTACATTCAACATATAGAATTCTTGAAATGAAATTTTCAGATTAAAACACATGGGACTATCAACACATGCTGAAAATAAATATGGACATAAACAGACCAGGAACGCAAAAAAAAATACACATATTTTTGGTCAACTTAGACCCAGGAAAAACTCTTTCAATCTTCTCCGGGGAAAACCTGTTAGAGAGCTCTTCAAATTTATTTATCTTTCAAGTTCAAGAAAAATACATTTGCAGACAAAACAAAACAGCAAAATACAACTTATCTCTTCAGCCCAAAACTCCTTGAAAATCGTGCCCACTTTGCCTTGATTTCCATGCCCACTTGAAGCTGAAACTGTATTGTACGGACGCGGACCGTATTGTATGGATTCTGTATGTTCCGTACGGATTTCCGTGCCGTTGTACGAACTATACGGTTTTTTCGCTCAAAATTTGATCTCGAACTGCATGCAACTCACAGCATTAAATGATGTTCGTACTGTACCTTCTGTTGTCTTCTATGCTTTGATTTTTGTGCCCAGCTTTGCCCAAAAATCACTCCTTCAATCTTGCTACAACAAATTTCTCTTTCAGAACTTTTCTCTAGCTCTCAGCCTCCTTTCTCCAATCTGCTCATGAAGAATGAATGAATGTAGTCTCTCTTTTCTTTTCCCCCTTTTGTTTCCCTAAATGACTTTTGGGCAACCCTAAGATCTAATGGCTCAGATTCATTTAGATCAAGGGATGCGAATAAATGTGCATTTAATTCTCACTTTCTATTTTTTAACTCACCCATTAAATAAACTACCCACATTGTACTTTACGTCTAAAGTCACTTTTCACTTTATAATTTAACATTGACTTTACCACTTATAAAGTCACTTTCACTTTATAATTTAATATTGACTTTACCACTTATAAAGTCACTTTCACTTTATAAAGTCACACTTAGAAAAAGAATTATTTTGGATACTTTTCCCTAGGTAGAGACTAACCCATGGGAACCACTTGTCCAAGGTACATTAAAAATCAACACTCCCTCTTATCGAGAAAAGTGTTTCTCACCACACCCATCTAGTCCCTGAAATGGAGATGCTTGCCGCTTGGCAAGGACTTCATGAGAACATCGGCCACTTGCTCATCTGTCAATATATACTCCAACTTCATTGCCCCCTTCTGAACATAGTCCCTGATGAAATGATATCTGATGTCAATGTGTTTTGACCTGTCATGAAACATTGGATTCTCCGTGAGTTTAATGCATTTCTGATTATCACAGTGAATAATTGTCGGTCTCAACTCCTGATCAAATAGGCCATATAATAACTTGCGAAGTCAAATGGCCTCACAATTAGCTTGGCTAGCATCCATATACTCAGCCTCATAAGAGCTCAAAACAACTGACTTTTGCTTTCGACTGAACCACGACACCACTGTTGACCCCAATCTGAAGCAACACCCTGAAGTGCTTTTCCTGTCAGAAGCACTCCCTGCCTAATCTGAATCCGTGTAACCTGCCAACCTCACTCCATCTCCCTGCCTATAGTCCAGACCATAATCAAAAGTTCCCAGCACGTAGCAAAGAATGCGCTTTGCAGCTACCGAGTGCACCCTCCTGGGCTCAACCATGAACTGGCATAGTGTGTTCACTGCAAAGCATATATCTGGCCTAGTGTTGACCAGATACATCAAGGACCCAATAAGCTGCCTATACAATGTGGGATCCACCAAACTAGAATCTGAAGCATGAAGCTTCTTCTAGTTGGTGATCATAGGTGTAGGCATGGGTCTACAGTCTCCCATGTGAAATCTGCTCAACACATCCACAGCATACTACCCCTGCCCTAGAAAGATATGCCCCTCCCCTCCTCCTAACACACCTCAAGCCCCAAAAATTAATGCATCAGCCCAATGTCCTTCATCTCGAACTCCATAGCAAGATCCTCCTTGCAACCACTAATCAGTCTCTCTGCGCCAGTAATGAACAAGTCATCAACATATAGCACAAGAATGAGCAAATCATCCCCTACAACAATGTAGTATAGGTTCGGATCTGCATCATTCTTCGTGAAACCCATCTACTGCAAGTAAGTATCAATCCTCGAATAC
Source organism: Pinus albicaulis (assembly GCA_034641835.2). Taxonomy (NCBI): domain Eukaryota; kingdom Viridiplantae; phylum Streptophyta; class Pinopsida; order Pinales; family Pinaceae; genus Pinus; species Pinus albicaulis. Next base: position 1,234,089,036 of record CM076581.1, on the reverse strand, counting down.
CAAGCTCTCAGAGCTTGCTTAAGTCTGTAGAGTGCTCGCCTCAACTGGCATACATGGGTCTCCCGCCCAAGTACCTCAAAGCCCTGTGGCTGCTCAACATACACCTCCTCCTCTATAACTCCATCCAGAAATGTGGTCTTCACATCCATTTGATGGATCTGCCAACTCATTTTTGCAGCAATAGAAATAAGGGACCAGATAAAGTGTACCGAGCTACAGGAGCGAAGGTCTCATCATAGTCAACTCCCTCTATCTGTGACAACCCTCTAGTCACAAAACTCGCCTTGAATTTCTCAATGTTGCCATTCGCAGCATGCTTGATCTTGTAGAGCCACCTGAAAGTCACAACTGACTTGCACTCAGGCTTAGGCACCACCTCCCAGACATTGTTCTTAATGATAAAGGCATACTCCTCCACCATAGCCTCTCTCCATACCTCCTAGTTCGCAGCCTCCTCATAGCTAGTAGGCTCAGAGTCAACAATGTTGGTAGCCTTGGCTACATAACTGCAAAAACAGCTCAAATGGCACACTCTCCCTGTTCACCCTCTTCGAAGGACTAACGGACTCCGCTTCCTTCAGGTTGTCTTGAAGCCACTTGGGCCTCTCTTCAATGAAGAAGCTTCCCCATAGGGAACCTCATCCTCTGCCCCCCAGTCTAGTGAACCTGAAGTTCTGCCAACTGACCCTGGTGTGCATGTACCAACACCTGTCCTCAAAGAACCTATGCCTGTGTCAGCTAAAGTGATATGTGAACTCTATACCAGTGGACTCCCTAAAGAAGTGGTCGGTGAACTCGCCACTGGTGCCCTAGATGTCACTGACACTGAAGTACCTCTTGTACCAATCAATTCAAAACCCTGAGGTCCTGCTCCCTGTACCTAACCTCCCTCCTGAGGAGAAGCCTGTGACTCTCTCTCATCATATACTCCTGTGATCTTCGATAGGCCCTCTCCTCCTCGAACTTCACATCCCTCCTAATCACCACTCTCCGTTTAGAAGGAATGAAGATTTGATAGGCCTCGAAGTCTCATTGTAACCCATAAAGATACCCTTCTCTACCATGGGTCCCACATGAGGCTTCTCTCCAGTGAAGGCCTCCTCCAGGGTCATATTCCCCAATACTCTATGAGGACTCCTGTTCTGAAGATAAGCAACAGTATTGCAGGCCTCAGCCCACAAAAACAAAGGCAACCGTTGATCATGAATCATCACTCTAGCAGCCCCAACAATAGCTCTGTTCTTCCTTTCAAACACCCCATTCTGTTGGGGGTTTTAAGGAACCGTGAACTCTCTCCTAATGCCCTCCTGTGCGCAGAAGTCAGAAAACCCACCATCGGTGTACTCACCACCATTGTCTAACCTCAAGACCTGAATCTTCCTATATGTCTGCTTTTCCACAATAGCTTTGAACTCTTTAAAGCGACTGAAGACCTCACCCTTGGTCTTCAGGAAATATATCCAAGTCCTCCTAGACTAGTCATCAATGAATATAACATAATACTCATAACCACCCAAGGACACATGAGACAAACGACCACCAACATCAGTATGAATCAAGTCTAGTATACCGGTAGATCTGTTGTCACTCGTTGGAAATGGTAACTTGGTGTTACTTGCCCAAAGCACACCCTCTACAGACCTCATAATGCTCGACACTGAAATCAGGGACTCCAATAGTGATCTCCCTCAGAATCCTCAAGGCTCCATTATGCATATGCGCCATCCTCCCCATAACTCGCACAAGTCTCTACTGCTGGTGGTACTAGTGTGAGTGCTACCAAATGTGCTATTGACCAATGCTCCTACCGACTGAAAACTAAACCTGTATAGTTTCCTAGAGCATACTCCAATCATTTTGGCCAAAGTGATGGAAGCTCCCTAGGATGCATCAATACCTGCCCTCCTGAGAAAGTGATGTCAAACCCCTTCTCCTCCATAGCAGACACTGAAATCAAGTTCTTCTTCATCCCCGGAACATACAAAAAATCGATGGCCTTCAAAGAAGGCAAAGACTCCCTCTCAAAGGTCACAATCCCCACACCAACAGCTCTCACAATGCGGTCATCTCCTAGTACAATCTCAATATCAAGTGCACCTGTCATATGGCAGGAAGCCCCGTTGTCTATGTACCACACATCGGATCATGTACTCCTACTAGATGTAGAAGTAATAAATGCAAAGTCCCTGTCAAACTATGAAGCAAACTGCTCCACTCTATTGAAGCTGCAGTACCCTTCTCCCCCTTATTTTTTCTCTCAGGACACGTAGTAGCATAGTGTTCCATATTCTAACATGCCCAACATTTGTCTTTGGACATATCCGTATCTTTCTTCTTCTTCTTCTCCTTCCCCTTAGCCCCAGCTGATGAGGCCCCTTTCTTGGCCTTCCCTTTGTTCTTCCCCCTGGCTGTCAAGGCTACATCCTCCTCATCTGCTATCCTCACCCCACCACTGCCAGTCTTCCATATCTCATGCTGCACACAATCATCCCAGAATTTGTCCCAATTGGGAAGATTCTCCCTAGAGGTAACAATATCTCCAAAGACCTCCCAAGACTTAGGAAGTCCCGCTACGGCTATCCTGACTTACTCTATGGGTGCAACTACCTAATCAGTAGCAGTCAAATCATCACGTACCTATTTGACCCTGCCAAGATAATGAACTACACTTTCAGTGTTTGTCATCCTGATGTTCTTCAATAGTTCTTTGAGTACCATCTACCAACTCTCATTGGTACTCTGATAAAGAGTGGTTAGAGTTGTTCACAACTGATATGCATATGTGTTTCCTCTTACCTTAGGAACCACAAGATCCTTCAGATTGTCCATCAAAATCCTTTTTTCCTTTGCATTATTTTTTGTGAATTCAGCAAGTTCATCTGTAGCAGTAGGAGGTACAACCTCTTACTGCACTATGTCCCAAACTGTTGCCTCCTCAAACACTGTCTGAATTATGTCCTTCCAAATGGCATAGTTGGATATCTCATCCAGTGTGTCCTATATCCTTAAGAACAAAGCCATGACTGTTGTCCAAAATTTATAAAACCAAGAAAATGGAGAAATGAACTTTCTAGCACACCTTGCTTTCCAAAAAGTTTAATCTATGTGAAATTTCACCTTGTTGTCCCAAAATATCAGTTTGTTGTCCAAAAATTCAGTTTGTTGTCCAAAAATTCAGTTTGTTGCTACAAATTTCTCTTTCAGAACTTTTCTCCAGCTCTCAGCCTCCTTTCTCCACTCTGCTCATGAAGAATGAATGAATGTAGTCTCTCTTTTCTTTTCCCCCTTTTGTTTCCCTAAATGACTTTTGGGCAACCCTAAGATCTAATGGCTCAGATTCATTTAGATCAAGGGATGAGAATAAATGTGCATTTAATTCTCACTTTCTATTTTTTAACTCACCCATTAAATAAACTACCCACATTGTACTTTATTTCTAAGGTCACTTTTCACTTTATAATTGAACATTGACTTTACCACTTATAAAGTCACTTTCACCTTATAATTTAATATTGACTTTACCACTTATAAAGTCACTTTCACTTTATAAAGTCACACTTAGGAAAAAAATTATTTTGGACACTTTTCCCTAGGTAGAGACTAACCCATGGGAAACCACGTGTCCAAGGTACATTAAAAATCAACACATTGTTGAAGATGAAAACCCTAGTGCACGCCTTAATGATCTAAGTCCATTTATGACAAACCCTAGTTGTTGGAATGTGTAGAGGTCCTAGCCTCATACAACAAGTCCAAACATATCGAGATCAGATATCACTTTATCAGAGACTGAGTTCAAAAAGTTGTTGTAAGAATGCAATACATTTCCACAAAGGAGTAAGTGGTAGATATTTTCACTAAGCCTCTAGTGAAAGGAAAGTTTCTTAAGTATAGAGACAAGTTGGGGCCAGTTGAGAATCCTTTCCATGCTAGGAGGGAGTGTTGAAGCTTCTCGTAGCATCAAAACGCCTTCTACATAGGGGCTTCATTTCTTAGACTATAGGAGATGATTTATTGCCTCTTTAGGTGCTTGCTTGACAAAGTAAGTGATTTGTCTTCTTTACTAAGACTAACTTAGGAAAAGTACAATAATTTAAGTCAATTAATTATTGTGGACTATAAAATAAGCCTAAGGGTGAAGAAACACAAGTGGGGAAAGCGATTTTCTCTAGAGCAAGAGGCTCACCTAGACTGTAGCATAGAGGAGGAAGATTGATAGGTATTTATGGTTGATCCCTTAAGCAAAGGGTCACCACCTTTGAGCAGGCCGACTTAAGCCATTGTGAGGTCGACTTGTAATCTTTTGGAAGGAAACACACAAATTTGAGTTTGCTCATTTTAATATTTAAATATATTTCCAAATGATTTTATGATTACTTTCCCAAGTGCCATATTTATCAACAATAATAATTCTTTTGTCTAATTTGAATTTTCCTTTTGGGGCAAGATGGGCTTCTTTGGGCTAGTTAGGTACCTTTGGGGAAATTTGTCCCATAGCTGCCCCAATTTTCAACACTTCCTCTCAGCTAGGGAGGAATTTCCATTTGCATCATAAGTCTCATCTCGGATGTACATGTTTGTTGCATCATGTCTCCCTCATCTCATCTTGATTCTTAAAAGAAGAATAATCCACAGTCGACGATAGAGGAGATCGATTTACAACAAAGATTCTCCAAACCCTATAGGTCTCCAGGTCAAGTTCCATGACCTTCATCTCCGCTGAACAATGATTTCTCAATCCAAAGAAGAAGAAGAATCATAGGGGAGATCAATCTACCACCCGATATCCAATGAAAATAGGCAAGATACTACTTACCATGAGAGGTAATGATCACAAATATTCTATTGTCCGTTGATCTTGACAATATGCAGGATACCACTTACCATGAGAAGTAAGGATCACAGTTATCCTATTGTCTATTGATCTTCCCACCTTGACCCTCAAGATTCAAGTGGTAGAACACATGTATCGTTTAACTTCGAGAGGATAGCTAACATACTAATGGTAAGGATCAGACACACCCAAGTCTCTCCTCACCCATTAGCTAGATGGGTGGCAATCCCAACAAGCCCAGCTTATGGGTAAGATGCATACTGGGGTACACTCGACTGTAGGGGAGATACGACTTAACATATGTAAGGATCAAACACATCCTACTAGGACAATAGGCACGATACTACTTACCATGAGAGGTAAGGATGACAACTATCCTATTGTCCATGAGTTCCCTCAATCACAGGAGTTCTTTGGCGCCATTCCCCTCCTAGGAGCTCAAACAAGGGGGAAGAGAATAGCTCATTGTTCTTAATCAGCCGTGTCCACTTCCTAGAGGGGTCACCTCCACCAGTTCAAGCTACTCTCTAAAGACCAAGAACTTCCCTTTCGGCAAAGGCTTGGTGAGAATGTCAGCAACTTGCTCATTTGTTGAAGCCTCACTGCTTCAATTTCACAACAAATCTCTGTCAGAGCCTCACGGCTCCCTCTATACCATATCCGAAATATAGAGATATCTAATCTCAAAATACTTGGATTGGTCATGAAACATGGGATTATCTGAAAGTCTTATCTCACTCTTAATGTCGTTGTATATCACAGTCGTGCCCAGCACATGCTCAAATAGCTCTCCAAGAGCTTTCTCAACCATACTTCCTCACAGCTAGCCATGCTAGAAGAAATATACTCAGTCCCTGTTGTACTCAAAGCAACAGACTTCTATTTTCGGCGCATCCAAGAAACCATGGCAAAGCTAAAACAACACCCTAATGTGCTCTTCTTGTCAACAACATTTTCGGCCCAATCAGCATCAGTGTGTGCATGAAGTCTCACATCTCCGAGTAAGATGCACATGCAACCCAATATACATGTTCAGGCTCCACCTAACTTAGAGTACATGATGCAAGGTAAGGATCCATCTGACAGCTTGATCATCATGGGATCCATCAACTATGAATCTGAAGAGGAGTCTCTCTCAACTACTTCTGTATAATTCAGCATGCCAAGTCTTTGTCAGTATACTACCCTTGACAAGGAAGTCCTCATTATCTTTGTGTTACACTTTTAATCTCGAGAAGTGGATCACCTTGGGCTCAAAGGACAACTTTCACTCGAGGTGATTTCATCTTGTCAGAAATAAATTATTAGCATATATGAAACCAAATATCAAAGACATATTTCAACGTTGAAGAGAGATTGGAGTCTGTGTTAGACATCCATCAATCCAGGCATGTCAAGTCCAAGGGACTAGCCTCCGTCCATACGGGACTTTCTTCAATCTCTAATCATGAGTCACATCACACATGCCTTAAAAAGACCTGAGGTAGCTCCAAGTGTATTTCTTCCTTAAGTACATCATGGAGGAAGCCAACTTCAGATACATCTTATTAGTGCATCCAGCAACAAGAGCTACAATCCTCTCACTCTGAGTGCATATTCCTTATCAATGATGAATTTAATATCGTGAAAGTATCTGACACTATTGCATCCTATCATCTAGAACGATCCTTGCATGAATGACATATAGCTCTCATCATCTCATCGAATTGTTACATTCAACCTAACAGTCTACTCCCTCTAAATAGGAAGCCTCTCCAGTCATAGCCATCAACCTAGGAGACTGCAATCCTTCCTTCGAGGTATGGACTCTTGTCCATTGCCACTCTAATCAAGAGGTAGCTTTTATTATTGGAAATTTATTGTTGCATTGGAGACTTCTTTTTAGGATTGAAAGAAGGATTTTTCTCGAAAGGATTTGTAAGCTTATTGTTGATTTTTCATTATATTGCACGTGAATGAATTAATGCTAGGGTTTCTAAATGTTCCATAACTAAAGGCATATTGTTTATTAGAGATCTAGGTAAAACTTTGCATGTTAAATATATTATTCCTTGAAACCATAGCAGAATTGTTGGACACCTAATTCGCTAAGAGTTATGGTGGGGAAAGTCAACCATTAAGGATAGTCCAAGAGACCATGAAAGATGAATCCAACGGTCACACAATGTATTTATATGTAACATATTTGTGAATAATAACGGAATTCGCACTTTTATTGTCTGTTGTTTTACATTCATTCTTATGGTGTTTAACATGGTATCAAAGAGGGTGAATTCCTACCTTGCTTAAGTTTGAGTCACTAGTTCTTGTGGCCTTTGCGTGCATGTCATTCCTAAACCAGACCATTTCTATATCTGTGAGATGTTACACCTACACCACACTCAAACCAGTTGTATTGGTTTCTAGGTGCTCAGTGAACGTTTTAATTTTCATCACAAAATGTTATTCTAAGCGTTTCTTTGCAAATGCGCAAAATGTTAATTTTTGGTAGCATCAGATGTGCTCTACGTCTCAAATTTTGCAGGGAGGCTTAAACACATGTATTCCAAAATACCTAGAAAGCGTTTTGGGAAATTCCACCCGAATGGGGTTTTATTAAAATAATTAATTATTTTCAATGGGAGCCTAAGTTTAAACTTAGGGAATTAAAATAATTAAAGTATATTAATAGAATTGGGTGTGAAACTTCTAGGAAAAGACAGAGATCGAGTCAATATGATCTAAGCCGTCAATTATGTTTAACCTGGGTCGTTGGTTATCCATTGGTTATCCAACGAGAAGATTATAAGGATTTCGATGGGCATTTGGAAAATACACTGTGTCTAGAGATTGATTTCTCAAGTGAGCAGCGCAGATCAACCAGAGAAATCATCGATTTGATTTTATTGCAGTGAGGGGAAGTGATAGTTCCAGTTGGAAGTTCTTTTCCTGAGTCGAGAATACATCACAGAGAAGGCAAAAAAGAGGATGCAAAAGAGGCAGCGTAGGGGCTACGCTGGGCAGCGTAGAGGCAACGCTGAAGCCTTGAGGTGGTTCGAAATTTTGTTGAGGATCAGTCAGATTCAGTGCCGGAGTGTCGAGGTGTGAGACCAGAGGGATAGAAGATCAGCATCCAGCCAACAGAATGACCAGCAGAAGGAGGTGATGCAGTCCCCAACCAGAGTGACGTAGATCTGCACAGAGGCAATGTAGAGGCAGTGTGGGGCTCATCAATTCAGTGTTGGGTCAAAGTTGGATATACAATGTTAGTGTGAGGTAATCCTCACTAGTTCTCTGTTAGTCAAATTCTCTGTGGATAGCTAGATTTGGGCATCCAGTTGTATTCAGAAACTTCTGCTTAATAATACAAACCCTCAGCTGCTACACCGGTTTTCCTGCATTAGGTTTTTCCAGGGACATTAGTCCAAAAATAACATTGTCATGTGTGTCTAATTCTTGCTCAGATCTTGTTTCCACATTTATTTTCCGCGGTTATTTAGTGAAGGTTCCAATGTATTTGCTTCAGTATTTACTTGTAGAACACAATAAATAACTTGCATAATTTATCAAGTAGGAGAAGTAATATCAGTTTGTTGCAATAGGATTCCAGGACTAAGAATTTTCACACAAAACACTAGTTTCCTTTGTCGAAGAAGTTTTATGTTGCCATTCTGGAAGAACCAATGGTCTCCAACTGCTTCCAGCCAACTCCATCACCTCTGCAACTAGGTATTCCATAGCAACAAAAGTAAACTTGGGCATTGGCACCAACGCATTCTGCATAACAACTTCATTTCTACCAACAGGAAACTAAAACCTTGCCATTGTTCAGTGCACAAAAATGCCTTCTCCTCTACTCGATGGTCCTATTCTAGCTCCTTTCACCATCGACTTTTTTGCATCATGCATTCTACCTCAAACATTATGTTGAGTAGTCCTTCTCTTTGGTGTGTAAGGGACCTAGCTCAAAAAATTTTGCATTAAAAATAAGAGTAGAAATTGTGCATTAGATTTGAAAGGCTTATTAGGTCTAGGTGTTCTCATGTTTCCTTGAACACTCTCAATCCACAATGTCACGCAGCCTGGTGCATTCTTTTGTGACTATAGTTTTTTTAAGAAGCATGTAGAATATCTGCACAGAAAAGGAGTAGTCACACATACTTCTCTCATCTTGGTTGCAAGAAGATCTTGTTGGTTACACAAAGATCTCAATTACTCTGCGGAAATTTATAAGAATTAAGCACCCTGGAGAGTCAACGAAAATCGAGATCTATGTTTGCATCAGTTGTTGGAATTATTGAGGGGGGGTGAATCAATATTTCTTAGCAATTAGCACTTTATTAATCTTTTTCAAAGCAATAGTTAATCTTCGGCAATATTAGTATTATTCAATATTAGAGATCAAAAACAATAAACAACAACATACAACCATGCACAAAATACAGACAATAGACAGAGATATTTTTATGTGGAAACCACCCCCCCCCCTAGGTCAAAAACCATCGAACGCTTCTTAGTAATTGTCTTCTCTTCTTTTAAAAGAAAATAATTACATCAAGTTTGTTGATTTTTGTAGCATCAAAAAGTGTTCCAAGTCTCAAAATTTGTGAGGAAGCTTGGACATCAGTATTCCAAAGAACCTAGAAACCGTTTGTGGAAATTCTAATCGATTCATGTCTTATTAAAATAATTAATTATTTTAATGGAGACCCTAGGTCTAAACTTAGGGAAATTAAATAATTAAAGGGTAGTAATAAGACAGAGTGTGAATCTTCTAGAGAACGAAGATCGAGTCAAGTTTTAATCTTAGCCATTGATAAGACTTCTAATCTGGGTCGTTGATTCACCAATGAGAAGATTATAATATAAGGCTTGACGGTCATTTGGAAAGCAAGACGGGCATACACTCAGTACCCGAAGGAGATCGATTCTGAAGGAATAGAATTCAATTTCAGTGGGAGAGTTGCAGGGCAGAGTTGCAGAGTCAGAAGGAGAAGAGGGAGTCAGCAGTGACTGAGTACAAAGCATGCAGAGAGAGGCGGAGGGAATCAGAGGGTCTTCCGGGTGTCAGAAAATCTTCGAGAGGGTCCGGGAATTTTGTCTCAGGGGTTTTCTAAATATATATGCCAGTGTATTCCTTGTAAAGATTCATTTGCTGAAGAATAATATATAAACCCTCATCTGCTGCACCGATTTCCCACATTGGGTTTTTCCAGGGACAATTGTCCAAAAATAAGTGTGTACATGTGATTGTTTCTTATGTTTATGGTCCTTACTATTCCTTTCTCTGCATATGTAATTGTGAATGTTGCAATAGTATTTATTTCGAAATTTACTGATAGAATTCGGTAAATAACTTATCGGAGTAATAAGTAGGAGAAATAAATCTATCACTGCAACTCTATATTTCTAGATTGAAATTTTCACATGGTATCAGAGCCATAGATGAGTAACATGAACAGAGAATCAGCAAGTGAATGTTAATCTGACATTGTTGCGGCAGCACGGAAGGGTTCCCACAGTTCTCCAGAAAGGGAGAGAAGCATGGAAGAACAGATGGATCACGATGTTTCTATTCTGGCATCCAGACTGGAAGAAAAGTTTGCTTTGTGTGTCAAGCATTTCTTCTCTTGAAGTCTGGTACATTGATAGTGGGGCTACTGCTCATATGATGGGAGTGCAGGAATGTTTCTCCAACTACCGAGAAGAGCAGATGAACTTTAAAATTACCATGAGTAATAAAGCAAAATGTACCCCTATTGGAAGAGGTATTGTACTATTTCAAACAAAGGCTAGACATAAGCTTCGGGCCACTAATGTGTTGCATGTGCCTGGATTGGGAATGAACTTACTCTACGTGTCTCAACTTCAAAACAAAGGTTATGACATTTACTTAATTGGCAACAGAGTATACATCAAACACCCAAGTTGGAAGAACAAAGCACAAATCGGAGTCAAAAGCAATAAAGTCTTTAAGTTACAGCTCGAATCTCCAATGGCACTAATAGGCAGCACTGATGAGAAGGACTTGAATGAACTATGGCACAGAAGAATGGGACATTTGCATCATGGGGCATTAAATATTCTCAAGAAAACTGTCACAGGAGTTCCAGAACTTAGCAACAAGCGAGACGATGTCTACAAAGAGTGTGTGTTGGGAAAATATGCCAAGGCAACGTATCAAAGAAGCAGCAATAGGGCTAAGAGTGTATTGGGCTTGATACACTCGGATATCTGCAGACCAATGTCCACTAGAGCTCTTAGTGGTGCCAAATATTTCGTCACCTTTAATGATGACCATTCCAGGAAGACCTGGATCTACTTTATGAAGAACAAGGACGAAGTCTTCAGTGGTTTCAAAGAGTTTAAAGCTCTGGTTGAAAATCTGACAGAAAAGTGGATCAAGGTGTTGCATTCAAACAATGGTGGAGAGTACATTGATAAGGAATTCACAGGGTTCTGTGCAAGGGAAGGTATCAGAAGAGAGTGGACCGCTCCATATAATCCAGAGCAAAATGGTGTGGTAGAAAGAAAAAATAGAACTATTGTTGAGGCTGCAAGGGCAACGTTGTATGATCAAGACATGCCCAAATTTTCGTGGACTAAAGCTTGTAATACAATTGTCTACGTTCAGAACAGGATTCCTCACAACGCATTGGGAAAGATCACGCCAAAAAGTGTCTTCATTGGCAGCAAGCCTGAAGTGAGCCACTTTAGGATCTTTGGTAGTACGGCATATTGTCATATGCCCAATGAAAAGAGGAAGAAGTTGGATATGACTACGGAAAAGAGATATTTGGTAAGTTACAGCGAGAATGAAAAGGCTTACCGCATTTACATTCCGAAGGGTAAGAAATTTGTACCACAGAGGGATGTGAAATTCATGGAGGAGAGGGCCTTAAGGAGATCCAGAGCGATGCCTTCTGCTATGCACTCTGAGGAGGATCCGTTGGCCCAACCACAACGACCTGCAGAAGATAATACGATTGCCTCTCCAAGGCATGGGGATCCACGGGACACTTCTCCCAAGGACTTGCAGGAAGGAGAGAAGGTAGATCCACCCACTACTAGTGGGAAAACAAGCACGGAACTACAACAAATTCTAAGGGACCCAGAGGACTTTGTCGAAGCCCCCCCAAGATGTTATGAGACAGCACAACCAGCCTGAGAAGTACCAAGCATTGGTTGCACAAGTTGGGGAACCTTCTAGTTTTTGGCAAGCACCTCAGCAGCAGGTATGGGTAGATGCGATGGTGGAAGAATATAGTTCCATCAGGACGAATGATGTCTGGGAGGTGGTTCCCAGACCTCAAGATAGATCAATTGTAGGTTCAAGGTGAATCTACAAGATTAAGTATCCTGCAAATGGCAACATCAAGAAATTTAAAGCCAGGTTTGTGGCTAAGGGGTATGCTCAGAAGGAAGGGATAGATTATGAAGAGACCTTCGCCCCAGTAGCTCGATATACTTCCATTAGATCCATGATATCCCTTGTTACGCAAATAGGATGTGAGATTCACTAGATGGACGTCAACAATGTGTTCCTAAATAGGGTGATAGAAGAGGAAGTGTACATTAAACAACCAGAGGGCTTCGAGACGCATGACCAGAAGACTCGTGTGTGCAGGCTTAAGAAAGCCTTGTATGGACTAAAGCAAGCTCCTAGAGCTTGGTATGGTTGAATTGACAGCTACTTGCAGAAGAAGGGATTTGTCAAGAGTGACGGAGATCCCAATCTCTACTATCTAAGGGTAGGGAGTGAGCCCCTGATACCGGTTCTATATGTAGATGATCTGCTTTGTGTGAGGCCATATGCCTTCGGAAACTGCTTGTGAACTTATTGAAGGAGAAGATGGAAGCGACCAATATTCTATGTGATAATCAAAGTTGCATCAAGCTCTCTGAAAATCCTGTGTTTCATGATCGATTCAAGCACATTGACATCAGGTGTCACTTCATCAGAGACCATGTCCAACGAGGAGTTGTACCATTACAGTACACTCCAACAGGAGAACAAGTGGTAGATATCCTCATGAAGGCTCTAGGGAAGACCAAGTTTGTCTATTTCAGAGAGAAGATGGGAATGATCAAGAATCCATTTTAGTAACAAAGATGGATAGGATCAGGATTCAGAGGGAGCTGTAGTACAGATGAGACAGTGACAGTGGCAGTGTCATGGGCAGCAGTACAGAAGGCAGCAACGTAGCAGATGAGGAGCAGCAACTAAAGACCAGCAGCACAGAGGATGCTTCAAAGCAGAGCAGCATGCAGCAAGCATATTGGTAGAACACTTTCCTCGCTCAGAGGGAGTGTTGATTTTTGTAGCATCGGAAAGTGTTCCAAGTCTCAAAATTTGTGAGGAGGCTTGGACATCAGTATTCCAAAGAACCCAGAAACCGTTTGTGGAAATTCCACTCAGTTCATGTCTTATTAAAATAATTAATTATTTTAATGGAGACCTTAAGTCCAAATTTAGGGATATCAAATAGTTAATGGTTATTAATAACACAGAGTGTGAATCTTCTAGAGAAAGAAGATCAAGTCAAGTTTTAATCTTAGTCATTGATTAGACTTCTAATCTGGGTCGTTGATTCATCAATGAGAAGATTATTAAAGAAGGCATGAGGGTCATTTGGAAAGCAAGTTGAGCATACACTCAGTACCCAAAGGAGATCAATTCTGAAGGAATAGAATTAGATTTCAGAGGGAGAGTTGCAAAGGCAGAAGGAGAAGAGGGAATCAGCAGTGACTGAGTACGAAGCACGCAGAGAGACATAGAGGAAGTCAGAGGATCTTCCAGGTGTCCTAAAAATCTTCGGGAGGGTCCGGGAAATTTGTCTCGGGTGTTTTCTAAATATATCTACCAGTGTATTCCTTGTAAAGATTCATTTGTTGAAGAATAATTTATAAATCCTCATCTATTGCACCAGTTTTCCCACATTGGGTTTTACCAAGGACAATTGTCCAAAAATAAGTGTGTACATGTGATTGTTTCTTATGCTTATGGTCCTTACTGTTCCTTTCTCTGCATATGTAATTATGAATGTTGCAGTATTATTTATTTCAAAATTTACTAGTAGAATTTTGTAAATAACTTATCGGAGTAATAAGAATGAGAAATAAATCTATCACTGCAACTGTATATTTCTAGATTGAAATTCTCACAAAGTTTTCAGCTCCAACTGCAGTAGGCTCCAACCAACCAGAAAGACACACCAATGCCCTATGTTTTATTAGCACCCACTGAAAGGACGCACCAATGCCCTGTGTTTTATCATCGCCCATTGAAAGGACGCACCAACACCTTGCTACAGGCTTCGACCTGCCCTAGCACTACCCTATCGCACTGAAGTGTTCTCAAGCACCAACCTAAAGGTGACTCCAATCACCTACCTTGCACCACCCTACCACCTGAAGAGCCGGTGGAGCACCTTTCACAATTTTCAGAGTAGATCCCCTTGTGCTCTAAATTTAAGAATGTTGTAGAGAATGTAACGTTATACTGCTCAATATGAATATCCTACACAACACTGCAACACTGTTCCAACTGACCACTGCACAACACTGTTCCAACACTACTTAAACTGATCATTGCATGTCACTGCTCAAACATACCACTGCTCATCACTGAACAATGCTCAAACATGTCATATCACTACATATCAAACCTCGATGCCAAATTAACTGACAACTGCACAACCTGACCACTGCTCATCACTGTACAAACTGCTACCACTAACCATTGTGTATTGCTCATGAATGAATAAGCGGTCAAGGGTTCATAAAGAAATCTAACAAATTGCCTATACCACTGCAAGTGTAGGACACAAATTTTTGATGATGATGGCATAAACCTAGATGCCTCGAGTCATCCCTATGACCTACTTCCAATGCTCTCAAACACTGCCCGAGTAGGGCTAACAGCATATGTCTTATCACTGCTACTATTGATCACAAGTCATACCTGCTATCCATACCTCATGTCAATAAGTTGCTACAAACCATTTTGATATTGGCATGTTAAATCTCATTAATGAATCAAACACTGCTACTATCACTGTCAAGGTTGTATCATCAATGTCAAGTCTCAACTTTACACAAGAATAACTATCTAATTACTGTACATCCAATCAATGTCAGACATTATTCAATATTGCTACATATTGTGCAGTAGACTCAAAGTCATAGTTACATCATTAACAAGATGTTAATTTTAGGACAATATGTTCTTTGCTGAGGACAGTTACTTCTAAGATCCATATTCACCCAAATTTAATTCATTTCATTTCCATTAGCAATCACATAGGACATAATCATATAAAGAGTAACTGATAAAAGAACATAGATGATAAGAGCAGAGAACAAACCAATACAATAGGACACAAGGATATGGCTCAAGCCAGGGAAAAACCCCAAGATGGTGAAAACCCTTGATCAATTCATCTTATTATCAAATATCAAATATTCACTAGAGTATGAGAGTACAAATAGAGTCAAGCATGACTTACCAATAAGATGATCAATACCTCCCTCGAAATGATCAAGAAGCAACCCAGACAGAACTTCCATTCAGCCTTCAAACAGTAGAATACATACTCTGTGCCAAGTCTTATTTATGCCAAGTTACTATCAACTCAATATATTTGTATGTCAAGTCACTATCAAGTATATATAGAACCAAATCACAGCAAAAGTCAATGATTGACTTAGTGCATTTATTCCCATAGTATTAAAAACCGAAACCGGTGATCGGACCGGTCCACCTAATAAACCGGGTTTCAAACTGGAACCGCTCAAACCGGGACTAGTTAGATCTCAATGAACCGGTTTTACAAAACACATGAAATAATTATTTTTTAATGAAAAAACTAATTTTAAGATTTAAAAACATGATTCCAAACCAACAGACACAAAATATGCAAAGTTTGTTCATATATATACCATGTAAAGGTGAATATATCAAAATGGCACCAAATGCACTACATATCAGCGACAAAATATATAATCAATGAGGCTCTAAATGGCCTCTAGAGTTCAAAAACAAAGCCTACAAACTATGGGGCCACTGGCCTACTACAAATCTACATATATGATATTAGTGATCAAGGTTATCACTTGAAACTTCTCATCATGATCAAACTGAGTTGGTTGAGTCTCGACTCCCAAACTTTGCAACTGCTTGAGTCACAAACTTCTTTATTGGTTCAAAGACTTGAGTCTCAAACTTCTGAAGGTATTCTGCCCTAATATGCCCTATTACTTCATTTGGTGCTCCACATGGCTTTACATGGCCTCCTATCCCAGCCAAGTGTTGCTTGAACTTGTTAATACCCCCTCCTGCAATGGATTTTTGGCAATATTTGCAGGTCATTTTGCCATCAATCATATCACAATGAGCCCATGCAATATCCTTGGCTTTTGGAGGCATGATGGATACTACATAGCTCAAACTCTCTATTGTTCCACTACTCTAGCAAAAACTCAGACTCTCAAAGCCCCCAATCAAACTCACAAAAACTCCAAATGAGATGTGTGAGGCAAATGAGGGGGGTGAGCTCTTTTTAAAGGGTTGGAGAGGGTATTTTTATAGGGAAACAACCCTTACTTTCCTTCCAAAACACCCTAGAACATTCCTGAACCATGTCATGTGGGTTTGTCGTAGCCTTGGCAATGAACCGGCCATTTAGGACGGAACCAGCCAGTTTGACCATAAATCGGCAGGTTCCATCCTAAACCAACCAATTAGCACCGGTTTTTGGGTTTTTGGGTGAAACCAGGCCTTGAACCGGATTTTTGTGCCAGTTTCATCCAATCGACCAATGAAGAAGCCAGTTTGATCGGTTACCGATTCAAACCGGTCGATTTTTAATACCATGTTTATTCCTTGGAGATACACAGTAATACACAATGAGATTACAATGAGAATTACTGTCATATGTTGACAACCGTAGGTGATCATCGTTTTAATGGTAAATCATAATTTTGCTGCCCTAACAGTTCTAAAAATTTGGTGCCCTAGATGACTAATCAATTGTTATAGGCCCTATAGAACTTAGGAAAATATGTGCCCTAAAGAAACTATAGCAAATTATACCTACACTTAATTTCAAAATGAGACACCAATTATTTTGTGTTTTGTGCCCTAGTCATCGTTCACCTGGACAAAGGTATACATTAACAAACTATACTAGTGAATGATTCAGTTATTTTGAGATAAGAGGGAATGCTAACAATTTAACTGGACTCTATTGAAATAATCGCTATTAGCCAATGTATTACAATAATGGTTATCTATGTGTCAAGCGGCTCTTAGTTTCTTTTATATAATCCATCTGAAATTGAATGTGTAATTCATTTGAGAATGTCGGTCCATGTTATGTCACATTTCGATTGGATAAAGTTTTGAACGGATTGCATTTTGAACCAATTGTACTAAAACAATACCCAAAGCAAGTACACAAACCTTACTTGGATTATGACCCTTTTCAAGTATAGAAACAACAAAACAACCCAATAGAATCACCTAAATCCAAGCACAAACAAATTTGTTATCCCTGTGATATTTCATGTCCATAGTAGGCCGAAAAGATATTTCACGGATAGACTGAAAATTACAAATCTAAGCATAGAGAATTTGTTGAGATTTGATGTGTTGGCAGAGTATACTAGATCTCCTCTTTATAGATTAAGTCTTGAGTGCAATGGTCTCCCATAGTGAACATTGGAGATTAGGAGGGGCTCCATAAGGAATCAAAACATTAGAAATTAATTAATTCATGTCTTGTGTGTTAAGGAAGGAAGGTTGTGAGCCTCATGGAGGAGGGACATTAGTCTTCAAAATATGAAGGATACTAATTTAATATTTTTCTTAAGAGGATTTTTCACTAACATTTAATAACTTATTTGTAGTAACCCTTAGGTTAGATATTTAATGATCATTGGCCAATGAATACGTGCCATGACACCATCCTACGGGGTTTTAGCCAACCAACTAGGGTAATCGACTTCAAACGCGAATATCTCTCAAACTAGGTGGCCTCTCGGTGCATGCCACATACCAACAGAAACATCTTGACGAGGAGAATCCAATGACAAGGATCTCCAAGCCAAGCTCAATGACTTGCCAGTTTAAAAACCCTTGACAATGTCGGGGTATGTCCTCAATCGAGGGAACCCAAACCCTAGGACCTGGATTTCTAACCATCCAACAGTGGAGCTGCCAACTTGATGTAATCCAGAAAATTACTTAGAAGCGTTCATTAAAAAAATGACATCATTGACTGGTGTTTCAACCAAAGCCAAACCCAGTGAAGCACCAAGGTTGAAATCAATGACAATGTCGTCCAAAATCAGCATAGACTGCTTTAGAATCGTGTGTTTTTTTGTCTGGAACTTTACTCATTGCCTCATTTGTTTTGTCCCTCTGAAGAAGATGGTGGTATGACCAATGCAAAATTATCTGAGTTTGGGGAGGAACAGGATTAGCACAAGGAAACTTTGTTGATGTTGAAAAGGATATGTGGTGTGAAACACCAACAATAACACCATCTCTCCTAAGCCAACAGTTGATTTGAAAAAAAAAATAGCAGCCACTAGTGCAACGGAGTAGTCAAGTCCGATAAGATTGGGTGACATCCTTGATCTCTACAATGACATGCTTGTGGAAATTTGGATTAAAGCTCCAAAAGGTAATGATTGTTGACCTAGAAAACATCATGATATTTTCCTTTCAAAGATCCACAAGTGGCTACAATAGATCACGATGGCAGTGGCTAACCATATAATGCATCATGGCCTTTATTCCATCGTTGCGCAATCCTTTTTTATGTTTGGCGAAATATGGCATAAGAAATACAATGTTTTGATGGTTTAAGTATCATTGCCTATAGTATTCATTGACATGGCAGTGTTAGTGTGGAGACTTGAACGTGTGAAATGTTGAAATATGTAACTAGGTTCGGTCTTCATAATGACATATGTAATCATGATTTTATGTATTTAATGTAAAGAGAAAAATAAATTTTTAATTGTTGTTCTTGAGTCATGGGTTTCATGCTCAAGGGAAAATTATTTTATAGGTCAAGCTCCCAATGAGAGATTCTAGGGCTTGTCATTGAGTCTACAAGTCAAGAAAGTCATTGTCATGTATGAAAGACCCTTCTTAGGCATGTTACATATTGTAAAGAAACTTATTTGAGTCAAAATAAAGTCAAAGGACCCTCCAAGACCAAGTCAAGATGCAAGCAACAAGTCAGCATACCTAACAATGACAATTCGACCTAGAGACCGTGACAAGTTGGCCTATTTTGAAGTGACTACAAACCTATATATACAAAACTAGTCGACGACCTTTGGGGGCATCAATCTCACACAAGGAACTCGATCTAGAGCACACACGATAGTAAAGAAAGGAGAAGACAAGACAAGGAAGAGGAAGTATACCTTGAGGTGTGTTTTTTGGTAAAAACTCTCACACATGCAGGCTCAAACTAGGACATCCACTGCAAAACGTAGACTGAATTATCGTCATACCTAAGAGCCTAAATTCAGTGAGAAAATAGTTTAATTTTCAAGTCGAAGCCTTGAGGGGAAGAAGCCCAGTCAAGCAAAGGAGAAGAAGGGCTAAAATTGCCCTAATCCCATCACATGTGCGAATGTTGCAGGAAGTTGTAGGAGGCCAAGAATTGCAGGAAGAGAAGTCGAAAATTGCAGACTAGTGTTGCAGGGCTGAAGTCAAGGATGAAGAAGAAGTTTCAACAGTGTTAAGGAAAAGTTCTTGGTCTTGGAGGGATCTTGGTCAACGGTTATAGGTCCTGGAATTCGTCAATTGAAGTTCTATAAGAAAAGAAGAAATCTTGTGGGTTTTCCTCTCAAGTGGAGAGGTTTTGGTCGTGGTTGAAAGCCTATATCTTGTGTCATTTGTCTTATTGTTCATTATGGTTTGGTAGTTGTTTGATGAAGAGAATACTAATAATAATCAAGTGAAACAAGACGCTAATCAAGTTAAGTAAAAATACATCACAACCATTTATCAAAGAAGAGAAATTGCCTAATCTAGTTGCCCTAGATTTCTCAACATGAAGCTAGGGCCAGAGCGTTAAAGTTCTGTGAAATGCAACAACTAGAAATTATTCTTCTAACTAGTTAATTATTATGCAGCTTATTTGCTACAACAAACAACGAATAATTCACATTGCAATTCTTCACCATAAAAAATATTGCGAAAGCAAAAAAATAGGAACTGAGAAATGCTAGCACACAAACATAGAAAAGACAATTATTTTTGGACAAATGTCCCTGGAAAAACCCAATGTTGGAAAACCAATGCAACAGTGAATTTTGAGTACAATCTTTAGAAGCCAATTGTCTATCCAATCAGCAAGAATCTGACAAAAATGTTTGGGGAGAAAATTCTCTCCCTCCATAAACAAACCTCGGCCTCTGTCTCCCTCTGAAAATTGGTCATTCAACCCCTGTTCAGGTCATTTATGCTTCTGTCGATACGCACAATTGTGCTAGGAAAACACGTGTGATCCTTGTGGTTGTACTGGAAAACTCGCACAACCCTAACTGCGACCCGTCAAAAAAAATTGTGTGACCCTTGCGGTTGTACTGGGCTAGCTTCACCATGGAATATTTTTGTCACTTGTTGTTGCCTCTTCGAAACTAGAAATCTTCCTTCGGATCATTGTCTCTACCCCTCTTAACACTTGCTACTCGATCTCTGACTCTATCTCTCCTGTTGATCTCCTGCATTGGAGTATCGAACTATCTAGATCACCGAGTATCTACAATGTGTGTTCTCCACCTACCATCGCCCTCTTTTTATAATCTCCATTTAGGACTCTAACAGCCAAGATTAAATTTTAAACAGTGGTTGAGATTATGTCTAAGTCGATTCGTGTGAGTTTCTAGATACTTCACACCTTTCTCAATTAATTCATGTTAATTAACCACTTAGAAAATTTTTAATTATGTTCAATTAATTTAATTGAGCCATCTCTAGGTGGAATTTCTAGAAATGATTCCTAGGTTTTGGAGAACTCCTGTATTTTAGCCTTTCCACAAGGTTTCAAGACTAGAACACCATCTGATGCTACAAAAACTAACACTCCCTCTTAGCAAAGAAGGTGTTCTCTCCAACTAGTGTTGTACAACTGTCACAACACCGTGTCTCTATAACATCCTCCAACCACATTGTTGATGTCTGACAACTGTAGTTGCCTACCACTGTCCACCAACTATTGCACTAACTCTGATTCATCTACCACTGACTGTAGTTGAACCAAACTGCTGCTAACATTGGATTGTGCATCTTCTACTGCTGCCAATTCTACATCTGCATTGCAATTCAACTCCCTCTCAATTGTTGTTGTTGCTACTGCAACCACTGCAACTAAGAGGCATCCAAAATACTGAATCATTTGTGTCTTTGTGTTGCGACTGTCCCCTAAGTCTCTAACTGCTACTAGCCTCTGCATTGTCTACTGAGAAATTTTCTTTGTTGCTGACTCTACTACTGAGCCTCTTGCTTTGCTATCAACACTTCTTAGCATTTGACTGCAACTAGTCTACAACTGTCACTCTGGAACTGAATGTATCAACTAAGATTGATCCTCCTGCTACCGAATATTGTGAGCCCTTGTAGAAAGGTAATGATCCATGAGGAAGACACCATCCGATGCAAACCTAAATGGACCCTGCCCAAATCTCTGTGCAAATCT
This sequence comes from Pinus albicaulis, assembly GCA_034641835.2. NCBI lineage: Eukaryota > Viridiplantae > Streptophyta > Pinopsida > Pinales > Pinaceae > Pinus > Pinus albicaulis. The sequence goes on along the minus strand of CM076581.1, from coordinate 1,234,067,499 downwards.
GGGACTAAAGCTCCATATCGCCCCACCTCACTCTTGGAGGTATAGCTGCAAACATGAAGTCTTCCTCCATCCTGGAGGACAACTTGTCTATCCTTGCGAATGTTGTCACCTGATCCTGCTTCTCCTGCTTGTCCTTCTTCCATTGAGAACACTGAGTATTGTAGTTGCCAAACTCGCCACAGCGGAAGCGCTTGACCTTAGATAGATCCTTCTTTTTCTTCTTCCCTTCCGAACCTCGTCACTAACTGGGACGCTTTGATGCAAGGGCTACATTATCTTCCTCATTCACACCTTTCGATCCCTTGTTGTTGTTTCTGCTGATGGAGGTCTTCACAAGTGCTCACCTCATCTCCTCCTGTTGCAAGTTTGACCACATCATGTCCCACCTAGGTAGTGTATCTCGTCCCAAAATACCTTGAACGAAGATTTCCCAATCCTCTAAGACATTATTCAAGGCCAAACACACAAGCTCTGAATCTTGAGGTGCCTCTCCTATGGCTACCAGTTGATCTTGAATTTCATGAATTCCGGTGAGAAAGGGATCAATGCATTCACCCTTATGCATCCCGATGTTCCTCAGCTTCTCATTCAAGAACATCTCCTGCTACTCAAAAGGATTCTGGTATAACCCTGCCAGAGAATCCCACATCTCCTTGGTCGTCTTCTTAGCTAATATATGTGAGACTATATGGTCCCGGACTCCATCTAGGATCATCTGCTTCGTCTTGGCCATCTCCTTCTTGAATTCTTTTAATTGATCTGCATTAGTAGATTATGCCACGCCATTCTACAGAAATCCTACTGTAGAAAATCTGGTTTACTTCTCCTACTTGTGTATTTAATTTAACAAGTTATTTTCAGAAATATTCATGAAAACATTGAAGTAAACACACTGCAGCCTACAAAATTATACAAACTAGGAACTAAACAATAAGCACATTCAGACAAAGGACACACAAGATTTTTCGAACAAATGTCCTTGAGAAAACCCAATGTGGGAATACCGGTGCAGCAGCTCTTGAGGGTTTTTTATTATTATGCAGATTTCAGAATACAAACTGTGCCATAAACGGCTCACCCAACAAAGAATTTCCTTGGCAGAAGAGCCTCTATCCGGAGAAAGATATTATGGTTGATCTAGCGTAAAAATGACGAACCCCACACGTGCCAACACAGTACCCAGCAAGCTCTGCGCTGGAACTGCGTCACCCTTCCTACTAGTTAAGTTACCCTTCTTTGCTCTGTTGAAACTGAGCCCGATCTGCCCCACAGAAACCCTCTTTGATCACTATTGTTGTTGATCAGCACTGGATCTAGACTTCTTGGCTCCAACAGAAATAATGCACCACCAGCAACTACTGAAGAAACATGATTTGCACTTCTAGCCACAACAACTAGAGCACAGCTACAGCGTCACTCTTCCTAGGTTTGCGTCCCTCTGCATGAGCCCTGTTGGCTTTGCGTGAGCTCCACAGGTGACTGCATCACCCTTCTTCGCCTCTCTCGGGATCTGCGTTGTCACTCGGGACAGCTAACTTCCTGCAGCAAAAATTTCTTCTGTATTCTGTTGATGGCTTCAGCGCATCCTGATCTGGAAACGCTCTGATACAATGTGAAAATTTATGATCTCAATTACAGAAATTTGGTTTACTTCTCCTACTTGTGTATTTAACTTAACAAATTATTTTCAGAAATATTCATGAAAACATTGAAGTAAAAAAATTATAAATCAAGAACTGAAGAATAAGCACATTTAGACAAACGACACACAAGATTTTTCGGACAAATGTGCCCAGAAAAACCCAATGCGAGAAAATTGATGCAGCAGCTCGAGGGTTTTTTATTATCGTGGATATTTCTGAATAAAAACTAGGGTGCCATAAACAGCTCAACCAACAGAGAAGTTCCTTGGCATAAGTGCCTCTATCCAGAGACAGATATTATGGTTGATCCAGCGTCAAAATGACGAACCCCACAGGTGCCTACGCAGTACCCAACAAGCTCTGCACTGGAACTGTGTCACCCTTCCTAGTCGTTGAGTCACCCTTCTTCCATCTGTTGAAATTGAGCCCGATATGCCCCATAGAAACCCCAGCGCTGCAGCTTCTGGCTCTACGTCACCTCCTCCTGGACTGTGTCACCCCTCTGGGCCTATGTCAGCCTCTGCGTCAACCCAGTTGGGTCTGCGTCACCCTCTCAAGGGTTGTGATGTCTCTCCTAGGTAGATTTGCCTCTCCGCAACTGTATTGTCGGCCTTGGATCCGAAATCCTGCTATCGAACTGCCCCTCACTGCACTGCAAGTTCACTCCGAAAGTCTCAACAAACCACGCCCCAGAATTTCGACTTAGCTCAAGTGTTGCTACTCTGTGTGTATTCTCCCACTGACCCTAAGCCTTCCTTTAATACTTTTCCAATTGACGAAATCAACAACCATGATCTAATCTCTAATCGACAACTAAGATTAGAAAAGACTTGATCCTTGTCACTGAGAACATTCTCACCCACATGTTAAATTAATTCACTTTAATTATTTAATTTCCCTAAGATAGACTTGGGGTCTCCATTAAAATAATTAATTATTTGAATAACTTAAGCTCCGGGTGAAATTTCTCCAAACGATTTTTGGGTCTTGGAGATCTCATGTGTTCTAGCCCCTCCGCAAAGTTTCGGAGCTAGAGCACATCCAATGCTACCCAAAAATCAACACAGCCCTCAGAAAAATTTGTACTGCGACTCCCATTGAGCCGTGAATTTTTCCCCTCGCCTTTGGGCTTCCTGTCCATCAAATACGCTTTGATACCATGTGAAAATTCCTTGAAATGCAGCAACTGGAAATTACTCTTCTAACTGGTTAATTATTATGCAGTTTGTTTTCTACGGCAAACAATGAATAATTCACATTGCAATTTCTTCACCATAAAAAATATTGTGGAAGCAAAAAAATAGGAACTGAGAAATGCTAGCACACACAGATAAAAAAGACAACTATTTTTGGACAAATGTCCCTGGAAAAACCCAATGTGAGAAAACCAGTGCAGCAGTTGAGGATTTATTTGATTATGCAACAATGAATTATGAGTACAATCTTTAGAAGCCTAGATAGATATCCAATCAGCAAGAATCTGATAAAATTATTTGGAGAGAAAATTATCTCCCTGCACAAACAAACCACGGCCTTTGTCTCCCTCTGAAAACTCGTCGTCCAAACCCTGCGCATGTTGTTTCTGCTTCTAGCGATCCACACGGTTGTGCTAGGAAAACCCATGCAATCTCGCGGTTGTACTGGTAAAACCTACGCAACCATAACTGCAACCCGTCTGAAATCTCTGTGCGACCCTTGCAGCTGTTCTGGGCTAGGTACGTCGTGGAATATTTCTCACTTATTGATGCCTCTCTGAAACTGGAAAATCTTCCTCTAAATCATTGTCTCTTGCCCTCTTGACACTTGCTACTCAATCTTTGACTTGATCTCTCTTGTTGATCACCTGCACTGGAGTATCGAATTTTCTAGATCACTAAGCATTTGCAATGTGTGTTCTCCATCTATCGATCGACCTCTTCTTATAATATCCAGTTGGGACTCCAACGGCCAAGATTAAATTTTAATCAATGGTTGAAATTGTCTAAGTCGATACTTGTGAGTTTCCAGATAATTCACACCTTTTTCAATTAATTCCTATTGATTAAACATTTCTCCTAAGTCTTGGGAAATTTTTAACTATGGTCAATTAATCTAATTGAGCCATCTTTAGGTGGAATTTCCATAAACAATTTCTAGGTTTTGGAGAACTCTTGTGTTTTAGCCTCTCCACAAGGTTTCGAGACCAAAACACCATCCGATGCTACAAAAACTAACACAGAGACATCGCCTCATCACTGCAGATTTTGACAGTCTAGAGGCTTTTATCTAAGCCACTCTATTATTTTCCTTTTCTCTCTAGCTTACAAAAAGCAGAGTTGCTTCAGTACCCTTTTGTTGTAAGTGAAATTTCAGCTTGGTGATGTATTAGAGTTACTAAATACCTTGAAACATTCCACTGTCGATGGGATGGTAAATATCAGCAAGGACACACTCTTTGACATTAGAACCTGTTTGCAAAATGCACAAGACAAAATTGTTTTTTTTGCAGCTTGAGTCACAACTATAGCAACATGAGTTACAGCAGAAAAGACATCATTTTGAACCTGATTTTGTTCTAAACAATCCCCCTTTTTAGTCTAAAGTTGACTCCCATTAGCAACCAAAAATTGATCAGATCACTGAGCCCATCTAAGAAGCAGATTTGCATGAAGATGCAGATGTTCAATTTTCATTCCCAAGTCGGTCATCAAACCTTGAGAAGAAATTGTCAGCAATAAGCACAAAATCGATCTTGTCTATGACGAGGATGTGTCCTTTCATATTCCAGATTACTCAAAGCCCATCTAGTAGACTAGTGCAATTTGGTCAGGGTTTACAAAAAAAAAAAAAATTTCAGTACAGTGATCAAATTCAATATATTCTTTGAACAGGCAAATTGCCTTCCAATGATTTATTGAACATTGTGTAATCAATAATATAAACTTTTGGCAGGACAACCAGTATTCAATAATCGAAAGATGTCGTATCAAGATACCAAACAAACTCAATACACATGTGGCTCAGTTTAGGATAGACTTCAGCTCCGCAAGACAGAAATGATCCAGATACTCATGTACAGATTCCTGAGCAACAGAACCGGATGCCCTACCTGGTTTCTACAGCTAAAATAATTGTGGCTTTGATACCACTGTAATGTGGCAGAGAAATTTTTCCCTAGTTTCTACCCTAGGGTATTCAACAATTTCACGATACCTACTTTCCTACTGTAATCAAAGATTTGAAACACTTGTCAATATGATGATTAGAGATAACTTAACAGTTCAATACAACCATGCAATAGATGTGGCAATAGTATTGCATTCAACAATATTTAAGCCAGAACTGTACATAGTCTCAATTCTACAGCAATCGCATTTATGAACTCTAATTCACAACAATAGTTACACAGTAACAAACTACACACCCAACGAATATCATTGTCTAATCCAGAGATCGCAAATAATCTTGATTTTTAGCAATCTATGAGCCTGTTTTATTGATGCATCATATCTCAGGATCAGTCATATGTTTGGTTCCCTTGTCATAGTCAAATCAAATACTCGTTCAGGATGAGATTGAGGTCCTAGGAGAGTTTTTTTCAGTCTCTATTGCCCATCAAACAAGGGTCATGTTTTCCACATCCTTCGTTGATTATGCAGAAGAGCACGACCTCAAGAGGTTAGGGTTTAACGATTACAGGAAGACTTCAGAGGATCCTTCATGCGAGGGTGACCTTCAGCTTGCTACACCAATTCGCCTGACTCTGAATTTACAAATTTGTTTTTAGATGTGTCCAAGAGCCAGTCAAAGGAACCTCGATGCCTTTAAAATAAAACCTAGGTCCACGATCCAAATAAATCAAACCCTTGCAATTGCTTTAGGAGTGTTTTCCTGCAAAAATGGAAGTTCGGATTTCTAAGGGACTTTTGTTGCTTCCACAAAATAGTCCTTCGCTTTTTCCTCAAATGTAGTCCCTGTGCCAACAATTATTTACAGGCTCGTTGTTTTTCTTTAGGCCAAACAGAGCTTCGCTACCCTCCTTAGAAGATATTTGGGCCAAACAGAGTTGTGTTCCTTTATAAAGAAACTTTGCTTCCTCGGATGCCTTTTGTTCCTTAATCAAACCCAATCCATAGAATTTGTTAATCCAGCCATAAACCCTTGTGCCAAAAATTAAAGATCCCAATCCAGGAAACAGAGACACTCATCCAGAATCTTTGCTCCTTCAAGAGATTCCTGTGTCAAAAACAAAGAGAGAATGGAGGTGTCAACTAGCGTGGAATCTTTCACCACCAAGATTGACAAGATATAAAGGGGACTTAAAACCCTCAAGGCTAATGCTTAAAAACAAATGAAATTATCCACACTTGATCCTCCAAAATGAATTCATTCCTCTTATATTTATAGATTCCCATGAGGGATCTCTTCTTCCTAAATGATTGAGTAAATTTTACTCCAAACCCCAACCTTGGGTTTCTTTGCCTAGCTACCCCAAAACTCGCCCAACAGTGGAAATTTTGGGGTTTTTCCCCTTTGTGGAAGACTATAGCCTATGGGGATTGATAGGCTAATTTGTCCCCTTGGACAGTTAATTTTCTGAGAACATTACAACCCATCAAGTTTCAAGTGTTGGGTTTCTTCAAGACAGTTCATATTCACTTGTTCCAGATCCTGCTCCTCATTCATAGCCACAGATTGTCAAATGCCAACATTGTAATCAAGTTGGCCATGTGAAATATCATTGTTTTGATCTTCACCAGTGTGACCATTGTCATAAAAATACTCATTATTCAAACAGATGCTTCAAAAACAAGCCTCCTACAAGAACGAAGATTCACCTTGGATAGATAGCTTATTGGCAATGGGCTTCAACAGCCAAGAAGATATTTCAATCATATCACAGAATTTTTTCTCGAGTATTGACATGTCTTGTAGTTGAGATTTCTTCATTTTCTCACCTTGTATTTGACAGGGTATCATGGTCATCTACAAGCTTCAAAGATACATCAAGGGAGCCTGAGCCACAGCTTGGGCCTACTACCTGAGCCTAGAACCAAAGTCAGCCATACCAAGATTCAGAGTTGTAGCCAGAGACAAAGCAATGCCCCACGAACATGCCTTTGGTTGGTGACCTTCCTTAAACCATCATAGTTGAGTTGAGACCTCAATGGTCTCCCTTTTCGAAACACTTCTTCTAGCAAAAGAATTCAGCTTCTAGCCACATTAGGAACTATTCCAAGAACTGCATCAAGCGTTCTAGCTTGAGACCTCAATGGTCTCCCTTTTTAGAAAAATAGGGAGCACTTCCACTAGCAAAAGACTTCAGCTTCTAGCCAGAATTAGAATTGTTTCAAGAACTGCACTAAGCGTTCCAGTGATGGTGCTCAGCCTTAAACCACCACAGGTTGAGACCTCGAGTTCTCCCACCTTCTACCATCATTTCAGAGAGCACAGTCACCCAAATGTTGCCATGCATTTTTTACATTTTTGGTATTTATGTTGTCTTCTTGGACTTACATATCACCCTTCGGATTAAGGGAGGGAATGTTGGACACCTAATCCACTCAAAAGGAATTGTAATAAATTCAAATCATACCTCATTGATAAGTCATCAATAAGGTGACACTACGACTCTGTTTAATTCTTGTCACAACAAGTCAAATTAGCTCCTTGATCAAATCAACATGTATAAAAATATCACATCTGGTTAGCTCAAAAATCACCCATCATAAATCAAAATCATAGATTATGTTCATAATTTTGAAATTAAAAATTGAAATAAAACACTGATACCTATCATTCGAGTGGTTCTTTGCTTTTGCCCTTGTTCTTTGTCCTTTCTGTACACACACTGGATCAGATGCCAAACTCGGCAAGCACCCGACGCCTTCTCTTCTCTTTGACCATGTACACACATTGTATCAGTTCCCAAACCCTGCAAGCACCTAGTGCATTTTCTTTTATATGCAGTATCAACACCAAGGGCATCTAGAGACTATACCACCTCTACCCTCAATATTAGCAACAAGGTCCAAAGACTATACCGCCTCTACCCTCAATATCAGCAATAAGGGTATCCAAAGACTATACTGCCTCTACCCTCAATATCAGCAATAAGGGCATCCAAAGACTATACTGCCTCTACCCTCAATATCAAGAACTCAAGATTGGTCTTTTCCCAAGTTGTCCAGGGCTCTAGGAACTATTACCTCAACCCACAGCCTCCATGGAAACCAAGTTGTTAAAGGGCTCCAACCCACAACCTCCAAGGAACCGAAGTTGTTATGGGGCTACAAATATCTTGTACCAACCCACAGCCTCCAGGGATCCTGAGAACCAATCCCTTCACAACATGTACACATACATACAGTGTAGAACTCAACACATACACCTACACATGGTGTACAACACAACACATACACCTACACACGGTGTACAACACAATGAAGACCTTGCCTAGAGTGTCTATCCCACGCCTTACTGTGTGCATCCACAACCCAAATCTCGGGTCTGAGGGTCTTTCCACTATCCATGCTTTTCCCAGCATGCCACAAATCACATTGTTGTCATTTCATTGATGTATCCTTCAGCATTGCATGTCCTAACACAAACATAGGCATAGTTATAAGCACATAATACCAAAATCATATCCATATGATACTAACCTCATAGATCTTCCAGGGCTACTTTCCCACTTGATACCTCATAAAACCAAGAATCTTTTCATGCCATTCTCTTGCATAAAGAAATCATTCTTCCACAAGAATGATCCCTCACGACCTTGTCAGACAATGGCATTCACACACACACAAATATATATATATATATAATCATTACCCTAATCATAATCACAGCACAATTATCAGTGTTCATAAGGTCAAGGTTAAGAGAACTTCCTTCATCCATGCAACACATGCACAATGTTGAGAACAATAGTTCCCAACTTAGCCAAGGCATTTGATACCTCGAATCCATTTACTTTATCTATCCTGTTACCTTTCCCATGATTGTCCTGCCACTGTCCATTTACCCCAATTGACTCAACCAACCCAACCAGTCGTCATATTCTTGCCTTCAGCTTCCATTTATTCATGCATCGAGCTTCAGTCGGGTCTTATATTCCCTCTTGGGTTTCACTCAGCTCTCCACGAGCTCCATTAACCTACTCTTTCCCCAACCAATTCCCAAGACCCTCAAAACATAAATGGCAAGAACAAGAAGACAAGGTAAAGAAAACATGGAAAACCAAACAACAATACAACACCACAAACAAAGTGGCATGGCCATGCACCAGTCACAGTCAAAACCGCAAATCAAGCACAAACAAATCACAAAACACCGAAAGCACAAGACTTTCAACAAACACCATGACTCAACCCACATGGTGTCCTAGTGCTTCCAAGGGTTCATGAGTAAAAGCTCAGCCCGAGCCTTCTTCAAGATCTATGGAAATCTATTTTTCCATGCAATTCCCTGCATCATACTGCCATAAACACACAATTGTCAATGCATTAGCAAATAAAACAATATACCAGTTACCTTGCCCTATTGTACCCAGCACGCAGCCCTGTAACTGAACACTTGCAAATATCATTTCTCAAGGGGTTCCAATTCTCGTGACAAATTCAGCTATGACTAGAAACCAACTAATATATCCACATCTGACCAGCCATCTTCCATGTAGCTTTCTCGGACCTAAAGTGCTTCCACACACTTTAACTTGCTCTATTACTTGGTTCTGGAGCATGAGCTTATTCTGCTGCAAGATGCATTGAGGCTCTGCTTGAACCTCTCCCTCTAGTTCCACCTTCCATCTCAATGATTGATGCCTGATGATCTTCCTGCCTATTATCCCTTGTTGTATAGATCCGAAGAATGCTCTGACCTACATCCCCAACTATCTATGCCTCCTAAGCACAATAGATCTGAGGCTTGTCATGCTTTCGTTGTGCCACTTTGATACAAAGGGCAATCTTTCCTTGGATGATCTCCACCACAAATTCGACACCGCAATGGTTCTCTGCCATTCCCTTTATTTTGTTGCTCCACATGTTGAGACCCGTGTCCTTTCCCATTTGTATAGAACTTCTTGCGCAAAGCCACATTTTCTTTCTCACCTATATCCTGAGATCCTCCTTGCTTATTGAGCCATTTTCCTTTAGACTTCACATTACCCTTCCAATCACGCTTGAACTCAGGCTCGCTCTTTGACTGTTCATAACAATGCTTCAGCTTTCTGATGGCTTCCTCCAATGTCTTAGGCTCATCGAACTCAATCTGATCTTTAAATGCTACTGGAAACCAGATGATGAACCTTTGGATCTTTGCCTTCTCATCCTTGAGATATGGCACATATCTCAACAGCTCCAGAAATCTAGTTGTATACTCTTCATTTCTCATGGAATCCATCCTGAGCTCATAAAACTCCTTGGCCTTTCCATCATAATACCTCTCAGACATGTACTTCTTGAAGAGTCCTTCAAATTCTTCCCAAGTCACTTCCTCTTCTCTGATACCTCTGACATGCTTAACATCTTCCCACCAGATATTTGCTTTTCTTTTAAGACAAAAGGTAGCTATCTGGCTTTCATATTTTCAGAGTAATCATACAATCTAAAAATTTTCCTCATCCCAACCATCCATGCTTCTACATCTTCTGACTTAGTCAACTCACCATCAAAGGTAGGATGCATGGCTTTCTTGAACTCCTGTGGCAAGCACTCCCTTTCATTCCTCCTATAAGGATGCAAGCGATGATGGTGATAATGTCTCTTGAAAGTAGAACCAGAATAAAATCCACAAGCACTAGCCCTCCTCCTAAGTGTATCCAAGAGTCTGCTACTCTTCATTGTATCATGCTTGTCCAACCTGTAGGTTTTCTGAGACCTACTTCCATCTGCACCATTAGTCTTGTCTTCCAGTCAGTCTCCATAACTGATCCCCAGTTGTCCCTGCTTCTGCAAATCTGAAAGGCTTTTAAGAATCACTGCATTGACCTCAGCTTGTTTTTCTTGATTTTTTGCAAACCTTTCTTGTGCTTCCATCAACTAGTTATTATCTGCTTTGCAACTTCTAATCTTTGCCTTCAATTTTCTCAATGTATTTGCTAGATCAGGAGAGTCTCCCTCTCACTGCTACTCAACTGATCTCTCCCATCCCACCAATGTCTCTTCCTACCTATATGGAGAGTCATATGAACTGTACTCCACTATTATGTTCTTCATCTTTAGTCTTCTATTGTCCTACAAACATACCTTGTTAGATAAACCATAAACCAAATAGAAGACATAATCAAAATCATACCTCAATGTATCTCAGGACAGGCTATTACGTCTGCAAAGGCCAATCCAGATTAGGACAATACATAATAATATAAAGAACTTAAGCAGCCGCAATGACCATAATCAGCATGCATATGACCACAATCCATATAACAAATTATTAAATATCACGCATGAATAACCGATGCACGTGCATATGACTACACTAATTAACTAGCATCAATCATGCATGTAACCACAAAAACAATAAAATAACTGGCATGCATATGACCGCAGTGCATATAACAACAATTAACCATCATTCATGCATGCCAAACCTAAAAAAATGCATGCTATGTCACACGGTTCGGGTTTGAATTCGAGTTCGGCAATGATTAAGTTCGATTCAAATTCGAAATTTTCGTTGAGGTTCGACATTAAGTTCGACTATATATATATATATATATATATATATATATATATATATATATAATAAATGAAAATCAATCAATAAAGTTATATGAATAACAATGAGCACACACGAGTCACAAATCACAAGCACTATTCACTTCACAATCTGGGAGGCGGGGACAAGCAGCGTCTAGAAACTGAATTCAGGAAATTGCAGAGAATACAACACTGAGCACAATAGAACGAGTACACTTAGGCTGAATTTGGCTTGTGAAAATCTATCGACAACCATGGTAAATAAAGACAAACCAATGGCCACTGCGGGAAACTAACTGGCGGGAAGCAGAACAAGAGAAGATAATGTGTTGCCCATGGTTTTTCTCATAAACCTTAAAACAACTGACAAAAACTGCCCGAACTCTAACCTCAAACCCCAATTTTTTTTTTAAATTATAAAATTTGGCTTCAGGTTCACCTTCAGGTTCGAATTTGTTCAAATTCGGCATACCCTGTGACGTAGCCTGCATGTCACTCCACATTTACCCTAAGGTACAGTGTTGCAACCTCGCTCTGATACCACTTTGAAACCACCCCACCCCACATTTACTCGCTTTTACAAGCTCTCCAGGGTAAACATGAGTTGAGAGTTACTATGACATGACCCAACATCCAAGTTCTAGTTATGGAATTCAAGTCTACAAACTAGAAACATACTACAACCTCCCAGGAGCACCACATCACCCAGATACCAAACCACATATGTTGATTATCTTGCACTACACTATAACTCGCTCTTTCCTGACCCTACATCCTAATTGCACGCATGCCAAGCTGTGCATGTGATTGGATGGCTCCAACTGCACGCACAAGCCTTCCACCATGCGGTTGCAGCCAAAATCTCTCAGTTCAGAGGGTGTGGCTAGCAAACTTAGATGCGGATTTTCAAGCTAGTCTTCAGGCCATTGCCCAGAACTTTCTAGAATACTATCATCCAACTACAAAACACACAATAGTCGTTTATGCAAACACTTTGTAAACAAAGTAATTGTAGCCATGGATGCCTATCTGTTCCCTGATTCATTGAATCATTTGAGGATCATTACGAAGGCTCACTGCCCTCTCTTAATAGTTGTACAAACACATGTTAGCTCATGCATTCATATAATCATTCAATAACTCATTAACAATGAACAAGATCCATAATATGAGCACATCACTTAACCACATGTATAACCAACCTTTAACCAGGAAGAAACCATGGCAAAGCAATCAGCAGAAGGGTTGTCGGGCACTGATTTTCTTTTCTTTTTTTTCCAATTTTTTTTAATTTTTTCTTTCTTTTTTTATTTTAATAAATTCTTTATTGCTCTCTCTCTCTCTCTCTCTCTCTCTCTCTCTCTCTCTATATATATATATATATATAAACTTTCTTTTTATTTTATTTTATTTATTTACTTATTTATTTTCCTTAATATTTTTTTTTAAATATATCTTCTGTTTCTTTTCTTTTTTTAAGGATGGCCAAGGGCTTGTGACAAAATCAACGAACGGAGAAATTCCAAAAACTTTTATAGAGAAACGCTTTTAGATTCATGAGAACAAGGATGGCACAAGGTTGATGACCAATGGTTGGATCAAAGGTGGCTCTGATACCAAATGGAACGAACTTCAAGTTAAATACTTCAAAAGACTTGGAATATAAAGATCTCCATTGAAATACATATATATATGTGTGTGTGTGTGTGTGTGTGATGATACAAAAGAGAGTGAGGGTATGCTTATATACCCTATGTAGGTACCTCTTCATTGAAGGTCATGTCCCATTTAGACATGCCTCTTCAGTGCTAATTACTAATAACCAATCCCTATTACAATTATCATCATTATTTATATTTATATTATTTTATATATACTTTATTCATAACACTCTCTCTCTCTCTCTCTCTCTCTCTCTCTCTCTCTCTCTCTATATATATATATATATATATACCAAAGTATACTTCACAATGTTCATAGATAGCTTCCCTAGTAAACCTGTCAGTGTAAACTACTGCACCTCACCCAGTGAGATTTGAAACAAGCACCAAATGGCATGGAACCAGCCAAATGCACAATCTCTCTCTCTCTCTCTCTCTCTCTCTCTCTATATATATATATATATATCAATGCTGCAAAAGTCGGACTCAGGATAAATCAGCAAGGGTCCGAAAATTGAAAGTCATAAAAGTCGGGAGAAAATCAAAAAACTCGGCAAAAACTCCACAAAATTAAAAAAATCTGGTTGAAAAACTCGCGATTTGGCGATTCTATCGGGATTTAATCCCGATTTTGCTAACACACACACACACACACACACACACACATATATATTCATGAAGAAAACAGTTTCAATAAAAAATTGTTTTAGTAATATCCATTAAGAAAAGAAAAGAAAATCTATTTGAAAACCTTTAACAAACAAACAGAACATACCACGATTGTCAAATGTTTCTGAAACAACTAAAACTGCAGAAAACATATGTCGATTCTTTTGAGATATACGCAACTTTTCCCTTAAAATCCAATCCCAGATGCGGTAAAGATCTTCAGAAATCTACCAAGAAAAAGAATGCTCGAGTAAGAAACACATACTGTTAACTCTAAATGCATTTACATTGCACTTGTGGATATCAAACCATGCATGAGAGATTTGAAATTTAAAATAGTCAATGTCCATTCACTCATTAGAATTTTGTTTGTAAGATAGAAGATAACTTGCGAAAGGAACCAGCAGTTATTCATTCAGAGTTATTGTAGATAACTACTTTAAAACAATCTCAGTATACCTGCTGCACTGGATAAAACTGAGAAACATTAAGATGGCCTCGACGAATCGGATGCCGCAAGAAATATGGCTGATCAGGAGAAATCTTCAGAGCCTCATCACCGCATATAAAACTTCTGAAAGTGTTGGTACAATCATTTATTTCATCATCTCCAGAGTCATTGACTTCATCCATGCCTTCAGGTTTTTCTTCTTTCATATTTATATCAGCTGCAGAGTTTACATGAAAAAAATAAGATTCAGAAATTTCCAAAGGTGCTCCCTTTGCCTCACTAAGAAAGCTGCTTCCATTCCCCAGCTAACATGTGGAAACAGGAGTGACTTCACTCTAAAAGTAAGTAGTCAACAAGAAAGTTTATCCAAGTCACCTGTATATACATTTAATTATCACCAAAATTTTCATATGTAAAATAATGGAATTATGCAAATTTCATTTACAAATAATAAAAGAACATTGCGAGTCATGACATTGAAAATTTCAGATGATAATAAAACAATCCTGTGCCATAAAAAAATTAGTGGCAAGTGCCAATTTACATAGATGATGATTGAAAGGCCAAGCAAATGTCCAACATCTGAAGGACACAGTCAGAAGAAAAGGAAGTCATGAAATTTCAATACAATAATAGGATTAGATTTCAGACAAGTATCAGTTAGACACTCAATTAAGCTCTGCTTCCATCAAATCCACCAACAGACAAAATTATGATCGAAGCTAACTATAGTGTAATATGGAAAATATCAGATCCAATGACCTTTCTGTTAGGACCCTATCACTTCAAAAAGAGAACTGTTCATCAAAGTACAAGCACAACATTCAAAAGTTGAAGGAGTTGAATACAGGAAAACAGTACTGCAGCAAAGGGAGACAGGATAACTTATTTTTCCTTCATTGACAGCACCAAACTTTTCCGCTTCGCATTATTGTATTGATGTATTTCGGTTCAGAAATAGATTGCACTTAGTGCTATTTTAGTTATATGAGGTTTGAACCCTTGTTATATACGTGAGAAACTTTTCATGGTTGCATATAATGGTTTGGATTCACATGGATACACATGAAAATATATGTTTTTTTTTCAAACTTTGAATATTTTATGCATTTACCTTGAAAGGAAATAAAACAAAATAATATATATATATATATATATATATATATAATTTAGTGTTAATTTTAGTTAACAATGGTATATTCTATGCTTAGCACAATTACTACAATGTTCTTTAAGCAGCCCAATAGAAATTTCAATTTAGATTTCCAGCTGCAATCACATTGACAGTAAAAGTAGATAGAACATGAAACAAAATGCAGAAGACAAGCCAAGACAAGAGAACACCAGATTTGGCAGATGCCAAGGAAAAACTCCAAAGTCGGGAAAACCCTTTGATCAATTCTAATTCCTTCTTATTATTATATCAAAAGTTCAGCAGAGAGAGAGATTACAAATTCAAATTGACTTGTGTTGGGGTTCCCATGTTTTGGCTAGATTGGCAAGACCAAAAGATGCGACAACATCACAACCACTTCAGACCCTAGGATCTAGCCCTCCTGGGTCCAGAGAGGGATCTCTCCATGTAGGAAAAGGTTTTATGTCTTTGAAGCTCAAAAGTTAAGATATTAGGCTAGTTATAGGCACGGGTTTGTTTGTTTGATTGTATGTTTGGTTGTTGGGAATCGAGAAGGAAGGTTTCAATGTGAGACAAGGATGTGCAAAGAAGGTTTTAGGCAAAGGAGAAATGATTTCAAAGAACATTCAAGACCATTGGGCAATGGAGTCAGGAAAGGGTTTACTTGCTATTCAATATGCAAGCTTTCAGTTGGGCTAGTCATCTAAAGCATTGGATCTTAAAGATGATAATGAGGTGTGAAAAGGCAAGACGAAAGGTGAAAGCAAGGAAACCTCCAAGGTGACCTTCAGGGATGAGATCCAGGGACAGGACATGCCATTGGACAACCTGTGATCCGAAACCTGCAACGCTAACTCTTCAGACAAGAAAACATTAAGATTTAGAACACAGAGTTGAAAACCTGAGATCAGAGAGAGACTTTGAACTCTCAATGCTTCGGCGTCCAGCTTGAGGGAACTTAGAAAGGTTCAATTAATTGAAAAGGATCCTAGTGAGACAGAGACAGAGTTCTAAACTCCCAGTATCCTAATTCATTCAATTAAAGCCTAACAAGAACATCTAAGAAACAAATTCATTAATTCATACATCAACTAGCAGCATATGTTTGACCACTACACTAGTTAAATTAGCTTGAAATCAATCCTCAGATAACACATACAGCAAAAAACATTGAAGGCAAAGAGAGCAGAAACATAGGGTTCCTAACCAGGGTAAATCCTATGCCAGATTTCTGATGCGAGCCAGCAGAAATGAAATGTAATGAACTAAAGGGAAAACATAGACAAAGACAGAAAAACATCACCGCTGCTTTAAATCAGGATCCAAAGAAATGTGCTTGTCAAATTAAAGAGCAACACCAGTCAAGTACAACATTACCAATAGCTTGATATTCAGTCTGAAAACATCTTCCTCAGCCTATCTTACAACTTTACACAGAGCACATGTCTCAAGAGAAACAACTTGCAATTCACAGATAGCCGATCAACAACCTTTACAATGAGTTTCTTCATGAATTTTATAGCCAAAGGAGAGGCAGAGGAGGTAGATGAAATACTAAATGAACATTGAAAACAGAGTAGAAGCAGTGGGTCGAAACCCATTCTGTTTTAATGTATGAGCATTAATCTTCAGTACTCTTTGGATGAAAGAGTGGTCTTTGACAGGTTGCAATTTACTCCAGGTATGTCTTTGATGTACTTTGTTGTAGAACCACTGCAGTACTCTGGCGAATAAACAAAAGGTAGATAAGTGGCTGTCAGGACTGCCATACTGTGCAACAAATGCTCTGGTAGCATTAGGCCTGTTGTCAGGGAGGAAAACTTCTCATGGACACTATGTAGACTGAAACAGTACGAGTACCGTGTCCTTTCTTGGGAGGAGACTTCTGCTGATTTGTAACCATTGATGATATTGTTTCTGCGCGCCAGGCCTTCTGTGTGATTTATGAGGTCTTCCATCTGGTACCTTGCCTTTAAAACTCTGAATTAAGGCTTAATATTTTCAATAATGTGCATTAGAGCTCCCTAACTCTGTACTTTTATACCTTACCTTTAAAATTCTGAATTAAGGCTTAATATTTTCAATAATGTGCATTAGAGCTCCCTAACTCTATACTTTTAATGAAAATCACGCTCTAAGCACCTTCTCAGGCTCTTCTCTGTGAGATCGGGCTCTGGGCCTCGTTTCACAGTGCTCTGTGTCACTGTAACAGTGACAGTGAACCATGGCGGCGTTCACCGCCTACATCCTGCAAAACACGCAACTTTGTTAAGAAATCCATGCATGGGAGGATGGATGTGGTGGAGAGTCATGAAGATGGCAGCGCAGCAGTGGTGAAAACGGCGGTTTCAGATGAAGCAATGGTGGAAAATGCAGAAATATGGTGTAAACTGCGTCTGATGGGGTTTCGGTGGAGAAATGCACGTGGACCGTTCGATCATGGTCCGGTGGCGAAGATTGAAGGTGGAGATTTAAATAACGGGATGGCTTATGAAAGTTGGGCGGAATGCATAGACTTCAATGTAAAACATTAAACCTTTAATGTACATCACGAAAGTTTGGACTTAGGCAGAATGCGAAGAAATGAATGAAACTGTAATGGAACTGGTCATGCGAGGAACCCGGCATGGGTGGAGGGCGATTAGTTTTGGGCCGTTAGATCTAAAGAGGAGATCAACGGCGGAGGTCGAAAGATGGAGTTAATAGAGGCTCAGACGAAGAAATGCGGTGGAGGATGCGATGCAATGTGGGTCGTTGATCTTGGACCAAACAAACGGTCGCGATCAAATCGGAGGATTGCAATCGGGGGAGACAGGGGTGACACATTTAAGAAGCTCCGATTGCAATTGGAGCGGCGACATGATTGAGCACCAACCGTCCGATCCGGGTCGAGATCGACGGCAAAGATTGAATCAGCGGGGAGAAAGAATGGAGCGATGGGATTTGGGCCGTCGGATCTCAAGAGGTCAACGGCTGCGATCTAATCGCATCGGAGCAAAGCAGGGGCCAAAACTCCGATGGGTTGAGTTGCGATTAGCGCTGGGCCATCGGATTCGAACGGATAGACGGCTCAAATCGCGGCGGGGTTGAACATAACAAATACACTATCGCATCGGAGATTTTTTGTTTACAAAGGTAATACGCTCTGCTCCAATTCTCCG
Organism: Pinus albicaulis; assembly: GCA_034641835.2. NCBI lineage: Eukaryota > Viridiplantae > Streptophyta > Pinopsida > Pinales > Pinaceae > Pinus > Pinus albicaulis. The sequence continues at coordinate 1,234,049,093 of CM076581.1, read as the reverse complement.
ATTGCGATAAGCGCTTTACGGCTAGCGCTAGGTTTTAGCGCCCGAGTCACGTGGGGAAGTGGTTAAAGGGGGCTAGTCGAAAGGGGCTAAGCCATAATATATGAAAAAGGGTGATTTTTAGCCAAAAGGAGGGGTTTTTAAGGCTAAAGGGGAATTTGATAAGGGTAAAAAAGGAGTTTAAACTAAAATGAAGGGACTTCACTTGGTTTTAAAGGGGAAAATGGGTGGTTTAGGAGGTTTTGGGAGGGATTTCTGGGGTTGAAGGGGGAAATTCGAAAATGGGCAAAGGGTTAAAATAGGGAATTTTGCAGAGGTACAAGGGTCAAACAAGGGCCTTTTCTAAGCACAGTCATCTTCAGTCAATGAGGCTTTCTGGATGGAAACAGTAGTGAGGGTCTTTTTGAAAGGCAGTGAACACACAGAGGCTTCAAGGATGAGAGATTTTCATAGAAAATGTATCTCTTGAAGGCTCAAAACAATCTAGCCACCTATTTGCTTGACAAAAATTTCATAGGTGGCTAACAACTTGTACAATTTAAATTCAAAACAGCCCTGTCAATTTCTGCAGTCAAACATCAGCGCTAACCAGAAAGTCAACGCTGGTCAAATCAGCAATAAATCATCCTCAAAACAGCTTGGTCTTCCCTAGTCAAACTTGGCCTGATAAGGAGGTCAAATTCAGAACAAAAAAGCTCGGTCAAACTCAGTCAAAGGAGAGAAAAACTGCTGTAATTTTTTTGCGGTCAAACTGCAGTCAACCCTAAAGTCAGCACTGGTCAAACTGCCCAGATTCCCTCGATTTATGTGCCCAGAAATGTGGCCTAAAGAGACAGAAAAGACCCTCGAAAAATTGCAATCAAAGCTGGTCAACAAGCCCTTGGTCAACGTTGGTCAAACTTGGTCCGCTGCCTGACATTTTCGGTCCTGCAATTCAACCCAGAAAATTCATCCTTCTTGCCACACGTGTGAGAGAGAGAAGTTGCCTAGTAGTTGAACGCACCAATGAGAGGAGGAGAGAGAAGAATGTGTGAGTGACGATGATGCCAAATGAGGTGTGAGGTCACTTGTATTTATAAAATTCGTTGTGGGTGAAGACACACATCCATTGGGCTTCTTGAGCCTACATGATGGTGAGGCCGACCTGAACAATTTGCACATGAATGGGCATAAATTCAAAATCACACTTCTGCTTGACCAAATGAGATGATCTTTATATCAATTTTGGTCCTCTCAAAAAGAGGAATTTAATGCAATCATCATCTCCATCAAGTGAGTTGTCACAAGGTGGAATTTGGCCCTAGTTGCTAATTTTAACACCCCCTCTCAAATAGGGAGAATTCCATCTGCCAATCCATCTATCGCCATCAATCATCATGCCATCCTATAGTCATGTATCATCTCTGTCATCTCATCTCCGCTAGGCTAATCCTGTTGGAATCACGATCGTCCTTAGACCAAAATCTCATCTCCGCTAGGCTGAACCTGTTGGAATCACGATTGTCGTTAGACCAAAACCTGCAGGCATTAGTCTCCGCTACAATTGCCAGAGTTAGGATCCATGAGAGGCGGCTAGTCCATGTCGCGAAACATACAGGGAGCATTGAACCCAATGTCCAACAATCTCCCCCCCAATGCGAGCTGGGTGAGTTTTGAACTCGAGACCTGTCACTCTGATACCACTTGTTGGAATCACGATTGTCGTTAGACCAAAACCCACAGGCATTAGTGTCCGCTACAATTGCCAGAGTTAGGATCCACGAGAGGCGGTTAGTCCATGTTGCGAAACACACGGGGAGCGTTGAACCCAATGTCCAACAGAACCATGATGTAATAATGAAAAAAAATTGATCGAGAGTGAGTCACAAGACCTTGCCACTCTCCACTGACAAAAGGCAGCCCAGAGATAGAACCTCAATCGATCCCAGATCAAGTTGTTGAACATCATGCATCCTAGACATAAGGAGTACGATAGTACGCAATGCGTCCATCAGTAATGCTATGGTCCCTATCCACTTTTCCCAACTCATTGGCCAGATGAGAGGTACTTCCCATGAGTCCCGAACTACATGTGTAGGATGTATGTTGGGGCATCAGCAAGAGAAGGTGAACCACTCATCCTGCTCATATGCCATAGGAGAAGGTGAACCACTCATCGTTTGCATATGTCAATCGTGTTGAAAATTTGGGGGGCTAGAGATTAATAAAAATTCTCTTCTTGATAATTACTTGTGACCTTACTTGTGATACTTATGTCTTCTTCTTCTTTTAGTTTAGTTAATCTTTCATCAAGTCAATTATCAAAATGCACAAGACACAAAAGTTAGGCTCTTAGAGCCATGGCAAAAAATCTCCCTTTTGGAGAGGAAACCCACAAAAAATTATTCTTATAGATCTTCAAATGACAAGTACCATGACCCAGACTTAGACCCTTGACCTAGATATGCTTCCAAGACCTTGATTCAGCTTCTTCAACCTTGAATCGTCTCTTCAACAAATTGCTTATTTCTACATCAACACTGGAAATCTTGATCTTCACATTACATATGCTTGTAGTTGAACTACTTGAACAGTAGGAAGGTAAATCAAAGATTTACCTTCCTCACTATTGTTGTCTCTTCTCCTTATGAAGATTGTCTCACTTACCACATATTCCTTCTTCCAATCAACAACCCTTAACAATCCTTGCTACACTTATCCACAATCAAAACTGTACCCTTGATATACGCAATTTTCTTCCTGTATCACTGTCTCAAATCCGCATTCTATATTGTCTCTTATCCGCACTTATATTCTGCATTGTGAACTTCACTTATCTGCACTGTAACATTTCCCTTTTTCCACACTTTCTATTGATATATATCCGCACTATCTCCTTATATATGTCTGTTGTAGGTTCACATACGTCAGCACTTCTTAACCCAAACAGATACGTACTGTTCCGTAGATCTTCCTGTCTTTTATCCGCAATTCTTCCTCTATTAGGTTCAGTCTTGTCTGCAATACTTGTTGTCCAAATGATTCGCAATCTTGCCTTATATATAGTGAATTGTTTTCACCTTTTAGGTCGACCATCAAATGTAACTTAGTCCGACTTATATAGGCCGACATGACTTGTAATTTCTTCAATAATTCAAGAAGCGTTTCATCAGCAGCGTTGAGGGGTTGTCTTCATTGTATTGTGGAGTTTCTCTTCCACATTGTATGAGGGTTGTTGAGAGCTTCTTCTCAAGGTCTTTTGAGCATAAAAACCTAAACTAAATCCTTCATGAATATGACACCTAATTATATTTATTCCTAGAAGCCATAAACCTAATAGACATCAAGAAGAAGTCTATCTACATAATAAAAATTTTGCTCATGAAACCCATGAAGCAAGTATACCAAAAATACATTTTATTATCTTTGACATCTTCTTTATAAATACATAATTACATAGTCAACATGAAGACCGACCTAGTTACACTTTTCAACACTCCCTCTTAACCAAAGGAAGGACATTCTTCACATGGCCTTCACTAAGACTTACTGCTGTTAGTCCTGGTCTAGTGCATGACACATGTAATAGAGAATCACATACATCACTCCCTCTTAACACAGGAAGGACATACTTCAAATTTCTTCCAAGCAAGAAACTTACCACCAGGCTCCTTATCGACCAAGGTCCTGCAACGGCAGTCAAACTACTCATGATGAATTCCTCCCCTCGATGTCATGGTTTTCGATATTAAGGAATCTTCAACTTTTGGCTTATAGGGCACAGATCATCCATCACTTTCATTCACAAGTCATGTCCACTATCAGAAAGTGATTCATCAGTCTTTCTCATCTGGTCCACCGTTATGTCATGTTGCTTTCCTTCGAATTATCTCCAAGGATCATACCTCCTTTCTTATGATTAGCAGCCCTGCACAAATTCATCGAGATAAACATATACATATGAACAAAAGTTACCTTAGTGATGATCTTTCACCATGAAATCTTCCTGTAGGCATTGGCATCCTTCATACAGATTGACACATCTCCTAATGATATGCTTTCGCCAAGGGTCTTCTTCTTTACCAGACTTCTGACAGAGTCTACATATCTTCCTAGGAGATCTCCTAGTCACATCTTCTTGGCCTCCGGATGATAATTTCCTCTTGACATGGTTGCATTTCATGATCTCTTCCTATCTGCACATTCTTCATTCCTGGGATTTTACAATTTTCAATTTCTAGTTTATATACAACCACCTCATATTCTACGAGGACACATTATGTTGATTTCATTTGTCAGTGCATCGAGAGATCCTCCTTCATAGATTATACTTCTAAAAAAGAAGCCTATTACCTGCAACCATATGACATGACTTCACAACACCCAATGTCAGCATATATGTATGCATACCTCATATCTATTTCCCTGAGTCATCCTGTAGCAGTTTCTCTAGAATGAAGAGCTTGATTCCTTTGGCATGTTCCATCAATATGTCAGCACATCCCATAATTTTGTCTCCATGATGACCCTTGATTTGATAATTGTTTTACTTTAGTAGAGAGGTTTTCCAGAAGTTGTTTCACTGAGAGCTCCTTCCATGCTTCTATTGAGATGCTTCTTAAAATACATTGCTTTCTATCATACAATTTTACAACCAATCAGAGATCATTTAAAGAAAAAAATGATCTCAATCATAATAGAGATCTCTTGCTTCCTCCTTCTTAGATCTTTTAGCATCAGGTTCTTCTCTTTCATTAGTGACATGGGCTTCTTCCTTTTTCCTCTTGTCCTTTTTAGATTTAGGACAATCTCTTTTAAAATGCCCAAGTTCATTACATCCAAAACATCGTGCGTTGTCCATATTCCTTCTTTTATTCTGAGGGCCAAATATTCCGAATCTTCCTTTCTTCCTGTATGAGGTCGCAAAGGCATGATTCGCTTCACTTGGTCCTATAGCAGCTTTGGCCTTTAGTCTTGTTTCCTCTATTTTACATAGAGACCATAAATCATGGAATGGGGTGGCTTCTTTCTTTCCATATAGACTAGAAGTGATGTTTCCCCATTCCTCTGGTAGAGCATTCAGCGCCATTGTAGTCATTTCAGTGTCAGACATTACTTCTCCTAGTTCCTGCAGTTGATCTCTTATTTCAGAAATCCTCATAAAGTATGGAGTGATTCCTTCTTCCCTTGATAATTTCATTTTGTATAGTTCTTGTCTCAGAGACATTGCTTCTCTTACAGTACTCACAGAGAATAGTTCCACCAATTTTTCATATATTTGTTTTGCAGTCTTTAGCTTTGATACATAGGGAATGAGAGAGTCTTTAATAGATTCTATGAGAATCCTCTGGGCTCTAATTTCTCCCTTCATGTACTTGGCATAAGCTGGAGCATCTTCTTTTGGGGGTTGAACAATGGATCCTTCGATATAGTCCATTACTTCGTCTTCAATTAAATTCAAGTTTGTCCTCTTCTTCCATGCACTAAAGTTTGATGACCCAACCAGCTTGTTGCTTTCTTTACAATAAGGCATCTTGACAGATATGGTCATGCATACTTACTTGAGTGGATTGGCTTGCAGCTTCCTTGATGATGATTGAAAGTGAAGTCAAGGGTTTCCTTTTAGATAAGAGCTTCTTCAATGTTGGTGTTCTTGAACCTTCAAGTAGCTAGATAGTCTTCCTTGCAAACTAATTTGACTTTCCAACCCAAACTTTGATCTTTGTTTCTTTGAGTGTCTTTGTTGACAAGCAGCACTTGTGTATAGCACCTTAGCTCTGATACCATGTTGAGAATTTGGAGGGTTGGAGATTAATACAAATTCTCTATTTGATAATTACTTGTGACCTTACTTGTGACACTTATGCCTTCTTCTTTTAGTTTAGTTAATCTTTCATCAAATCAATTATCAAAATGCACAACACACAAAAGTTAGGCTCCTAGAGCTAGGCCAAAACCTCTCCCTCTTGGAGAGGAAAACCCGCAAAGAATTCTTCTTATAGACCTTCAAATGATAAGTACCATGACCCAGACTTAGACCCTTGACCTAGATATGCTTCCAAGACCTTGATTCAGCTTCTTCAACCTTGAATCTTCTCTTCAAGGTTTGTTTTGAATATAATTTGGTATTTGGGATGTTTGTTTTGAATCTTCTCTTCTCAAAGAGCGTCTAATTAATATATATATATATATATATATATATATATATATATATATACACACACACACACATTGCATTTATATTCAAAACAAACATCCCAAATACCAAATTAGTTGTAGAAGACATGACAACATGCATATTTTTACAGAAATCGAGATAGATATGGTATCCATGATTCCATTGAACATCAATGATTAATCATTCGAGCATCAACCATCTAAATTCTAGCAATTACAAACATACATCAAATTTTTAAGCATATTATAAAACATAAAACATAAAGCATATTATCTAGCGAGTGAGCAACTATCAACATTAGTCATGTCCACTTGGCCACCACCAAGACAAAAAAATTTCAAATTCACAACAAGCCTAAAAGTCTAATATATGACAAAAGTAGTAAATTGTGAATATATCTATTAATATCTCCTTCCACCACGAAGAGTACGTGGCGGTGGGCCTCCACGTGATGGAAATGAAGAAGATGGTGGTTCTAGAAGTTGTAGCACTGAAACTGATGAAGACGAAGCCCCTGTTGTTGGTGTTGAACCTGGGAACCAAGGGACTAGATGGGGGTGGCATCTCAACTCGATCATCATCATCCTAGATAAGAGCATCCTCTAATTGCTCTAATCGCAACACTCCATCCTCCAAATTGGGCTCCTATGGATACATGTCCCAGACCTTAATGTCTTTATTACTCTTTGCATCATCATAGTAATGGGCCAATAATCACAAGTTGTAATGAACATAAACCAAGCTCTCTGCCCAATCTAAACTCAACCTATTCCTTTTAACACTGTGGATGAAAGAATAAGAGCTCCAAACACCTCTCTGCAAAAGAAGTGTTTACCAACTGTCATAGCACCCACCATGCTAAAGTCCGTAGAATTGGAGTAGCACCTCCATGCATGTTCCACCACTCGAGAAGAAAAAGTCTCTCGATCTCTAATTGCATGCATGCTCCCAAATGGACGAGTGCAAAGCACATAGTTGCTCAATTGTTTCCGTACCAAGGCAGCCTCCTCCTCATCAACGACTAATCTAGCCAATGCAATCATATATTTTTCTAGAACCTTTGGATCTAGGTGTGGTTTTCTCCTGCTCCCCCCTCATGTGTTGTTAAAAGCCATGATGGATGATAGTATTTAGGTGTCAAAACATATGCTAATGCATGCAATGGAACATTTAGCATATCCCATCGTTTTTCCACCTCTGCACGAATAATTGTACAAGGCGATATCTCTAGGATAAACAATGTCTTTAATCTACCCCAACATGCTATCCATTTGTTCATACACCTCCTCAATTATTAACCAATCTGAATTTGCAAACTTGATCATGTAATAAATTGGTTTGCTGAATTGCAAAACATATTTAACCTGTCACCAAAAGAACATGTCAAGAATAGTCTCTTTGGCTACATTAGCACCATCTCTATTAGTGTTAATTTCCTCCCATGATTCAGCAGTCACCATATTAGTTAAAGCTTGTCTCACCTTCTCTAGATGCCTAGAGGTGAGGTAATAACTTGCAAATCTTGTTTTTGCAAGTTTAAGCAACTGCAACTTGGAGCAAGTGCCATAGAAGTAGTTTACCCGTGTATGCCCTGTGCTAAATTTAATGAGTTGCTTCCCTCTCTTGTAAAGCTCATTAATCCACCCACATTCTTTATGCCTCACAATATTATGCATCAAAAGGTTCAATGTGTGCACCAAGCAACCAAACCAAAAGATGTGTGGATGAGTGCGCTCAATAATTTTTCCAGTTGCCTTACAACTTGCTGCATTATTTGTGATCACTTGAACCACATTACTAGGACCAACATCTTTGATTGATTGTGATAGGAGATCTGCAATGTTTTGGGAAGTTGCACTGATGGAGGAGGAGTCGTGACATGTAATAAATACTGGAACACTAGCAGAAACACCAAGAACATTTATCAAATGTTGGTTTCTGATATTTGTCCACCCATCTGATATAATGGATACCTTACAATCCACCCAATCATTTGTAAAATGTGTCAAAGCGCTTTGAACCTTTCCTTTTTCTCTTTCTAATAACATTGTTCTAGCTTTCTCATAGTTAGGGGCCTTGTATCCTTTTGCAGTTTCATTGATGGCCTTTACCATTTCATGCCAATAGGGAGAGCAAAGCACATTGAATGGTACATCGCAAGCACAAAGAAATCGTACCATCTTTCCATCCACATCATCCCTCCCAGCAACATTCAGGAAATCCCCTATTGTTCTTTTACCTCCAGAGCTTGTAGAAGTACCATGAGGAGATGAGCTACCAAATCTAGAGGTTGCACTTGATTCAGATTGAGTTTTTTTATTCTTGTTTTTTTGGTGTGCAGCCTCATCTATTTGGATGTATTTTATTCTTTGTTCAGCTAGAACCTTTGGGCAAATTGCTATCCTCACGGCACCCTTTTTGTCATCACTGTCCATCACCCCACAAAGATGCCTCCTCACATAGGTATATGAACCAATATATGGTTTTCCTCCATGACAACAATGATGCCACAAAAACTTGTAGCTTCCACCACCCTTTCCCCATTCAAGTTTGGTCACATAGTTCTACAAGGGTGTCAATGCAGCTTTCCCCTCTAGTATTTCAATGTTCTCATCAAGTTCATCCCCTTCATCTTCAAACCCTTCCTCCTCATCATACATTGGGTCACTCACATGGGGACCACTATTCTGTTCTTCTTCTTCTTCTTCTCTTCTATTACTACTCCCCCTTGCCATCATGAAAACCAAGAGTGGAATGATACATAGAAGCCAAAAAAAACACCATCTTTGAATATGAATATAGGTGCTGGACAACCTGCAAATAAATGAGCAAGAAGAAAGAATGGGAAAGAGTAGGAGAGGGATGAGAGAAAATACAAAAAACAATGACAAAAAATTGAGGGGGTTTGGTATTTTCACTTACCTCTTGTAGATGAAAGCCCTTCTTTACTCCTCCAGGCTCCTCCTCCTTCACTCCTCCAAGGTCTCCTCAACTCTCTCTTCTCCAAGCTCTCTTCTCCTCTCTTTGTCCTCTCTTCTCCAAGTTCTCCAAAAACAGAAGTGAGCAAATGTGAGGTGAAAAAAGCTTATAACTTTTTCATTCCATCCCTAACTCAACACTAACCCACCCTTCTAGTATTTCAATGTTCTCGTCAAGTTCATCCCCTTCATCTTCAAACCCTTCCTCCTCATCATACATTGGGTCACTCATATGGAGAACATTATTCTGTTCTTCTTCTCTTCTATTCCTACTCCCCCTTGCGATCATGAAAACCAAGAGTGGAATGATACATAGAAGCCAAAAAAACACCATATTTGAATATGAATATAGGTGGTGGACAACCTGCAAATAAATGTGCAAGAAGAAAGAATGGGAAAGTGTAGGAGAGGGAGGAGAGAAAATACAAAAAACAATGACAAAAAAATGAAGGAGTTTGGGTTTTTCACTTACCTCTTTAGCTCTTGTAGATGGAAGCCTTTCTTTACTCTTCTAGGCTCATCCTCCTTCACTCCTCCAAGCTCTCCTCAACTCTCTCTTCTCCAATCTCTCTTCTCCTCTCTTTCTCCTCTCTTCTCCAAGCTCTCTTCTCCTCTCTTCTCCAAGCTCTCCAAAAACACAAGTGAGCAAATGTGAGGTGAAAAAGGCTTATAAATTTTTCATTCCATCCCTAACTCAACACTACCCCACCCCCCAACCCAACTTAAGCGGCCAAAAGGAAAAAAAAAATCGCATTAAGTGGGCCGCACGACAAAACCGACAGGCGGGCCCATCGAAAAGGTTGTGATCCGTATAGATCCGACCCAAAAACGAAGCGTTTCTATACGTCGATCTGACGAACGAAACGTGGTTCTGGCATACAAAAACGTGGATCCAACCCAATCCACGTTTCCATTTTTCGGAAATGCATTTCGTACAGCAGATCATCCGCGTTTCCATTCAGGATGCGGATCGAGGGTTGGGGGGGGGGGGAATGTTTCCTGCAACATAGAGCGAGAGCAATGATAGATTGAATGATGGTATATCGGGCAACCTGTGCAAATATCTCGTCATAGTCCACTACTTCCTTTTGAGAGAAGCCTCGAGCAACAAACCTGCCCTTGTATTTTTCAACACTACCATCAGCTCCATGTTTGATTTTGTAAAGCCATTTAAAGTGACCACAGACTTGTCCTTGGGTCTAGGAACCACATCCCAAACATCATTCCTCATGATTGATCCGTACTCCTCATTCATCGCATCCTTGCATACTGTGAAAATTCTTAAACTTAAGAAACCCTATTGTTAAATCTTGACTTACTTCTCCTACTTACATAAGTTATTAATCTGGATATTCATAATTAACATCGAAGTAAATACAGTTAACAACCTACACATACAAATCAAATACTAAATCACATGCTCATAGACAAAGTGACACACAAGGATTTTCTGGACAAATGTCCCTAGAAAAACCCAATGTGGGAAATCCGGTGTTGCTAGCTTCTTGAGGGTTTTATTATTATGCAGTTTCTAAGTACAACAATCCTAGGCATAAAAACTTGTTAACCCGACAGAGAAATATAAATGGCAGCAATACCTCTATCCAGGAGATAGAAAAATATGACCGATTCACACCCTCAAATGGGATTTACAGAATTCAGCCCCTTTCCGGCCTCTGGAAACCCCAGAACTGCTCTGAAGCCAACTGCGTCAGCCTCTGCGCTGCTCAAGAAGGGCCTGCGTCACCCTAGAAGGGGTTATGCTGCCCTACGTTCCCCTAACTAGGCCTGCATCAGCCTTGCTCGGCTCCTGCTGCCTCTGCTGGGCTCTTGGCTGAACTGCATAGCTGCTGCCTCTACGCTGCTCTAGAATGCTCCTTCTCTGCCCTCATTGTACTCTTGGCTTGGGATCAAACCATCTTGCTTGCCAATACTGCCCTTCACTGCATCTGAAACACTTATGAAATTCTTAGCAAACCACGCCCTAGAATCTCAGCTTAGCTTCAGTGCTCTGCCAGTGTGTGTGTTCTCCAACTGACCCCAAGCCTTTCTCTTATACTTTTCTCGTTGGGAAACCAATAGTCGTGATCTAATCTCTAATCAACGACTAAGATTAGAAGCTGTTTGATCTGTGTCACTTAAGTCATTCTCATCACATGTTCAATTTAATTCACTTTAATCTTTTAATTTTGCTAAGTTAGACTTGGGGTCCTTAATTAAAAAGATTAATTATTTGAATAAAACTTAATCCTGATGGAATTCTTCTAAACGCTTTATGAGTCTTGAAGATCTAATGTATTCTAGCTACTCCACAAATTTTGGGAGCTAGAGCACAGTCGATGCTACCCAGCACCCCAAAATCTCAAGACTCCCCCTTAGCAAGGAATGTGCACTAGCAATACACTTCACCCCGAAGTACTGCTCTGATCTCTGGTATTGGTCTCTGCGTTGATGCTTGGCCTCCTGCCCTACATCACTGCGCTGTTGCTGCTCTCTGTACTGTTGCCCATCACTTTGCCACCATCACTGCTACATCCGTACTGCAGCTCCCTCTCAAATTGTTGCATCGTGCTACCAACCACTGCATTGCAACTCAGTTTCTAAGAGTAAGCAACTGAAGAACCCCTGCCCAATGACAGACAAGTCAGTCGGGTTGCATCTCATCACTAAAGCTCCATAGGTTGCTGCTTTGTGTTGTCCTCCTGAAGCCACTGCGTAAGCATGCCTCCGTTGTGTTGCCTCTGCGCTTTTGCATCTATGTTGCTGCTGCATTTGCACCATAGTTATTAAAACCGGAACCGGTGACCAGATCGGTGGACCTAATGAACCGGGTTTAGAACCGGAACTGATCTAACCGGTAGCGGTCAGATCTAATGAACCAGTTTTAAAAAAAATACATTAAATAATTATTTTTTAATAAAAAAAACTATTTTTAAGATTTGCAACCATGATTCCAAGCCAATAGAGACAAAATATGCAAAGTTCGCTCATTTCTATACCATGTAAAGGTGAATATATCAAAACGGCACCGAGTGCAATACATATCATCGAAAAAGTACATAAGCAATGAGGCTCCAAATGATCCATAAAGAGTAAAAACAATGCTACAAGCTATGACCATTGAGGCCATTGGCCTACATAGTACAGTGACAGTCTACTACAAATCTACATATATGATATTACTAAATTCTAACTAATGATCAACATTATCACTTGAAAGTTGAAACTTGTAATCATGATCAAAGTTCAAACTCAGTTGGTTGAACAGTTGAACTTGATTCTCTTGACTCTCGACTGCCAAACTTTGCAACTACTCCAGTCACAAACTTCTCTATTGGTTCAGTGACTTGAGTCTCAAACTTTTGAAGGTATTCTGCCCTAATATGCCCTATTACTTCATTTGGTGTTCCAAATGGCTTTACATGGCCTCCTATCCCAGCCAAGTGTTGCTTGAACCTGTAAATACCCCCTCCTGCAATAGATATTTGGCAATATCTACAAATTATTTTGCCATCAATCATATCACAATGAGCCCATGCAGTATCCTTGCCTTTTGGAGGCATGATGGCTACTACAGTCTACTTAGCTCAAGCGGCAAGCCTCAAACTCTAGCAAAAACTCAACACTCACCAAGCTCTCAATCAAACTCACAAAATCTCCAAATGAGATGGTGTGAGACAAATGAGAGGCTGCCCCTGCTTATAAAGGATTGGAGAGGGTCTCCAAAATAGCTCGAACTCCAACTCCAACTCCAAGCCTCCAAGATCGTTGCTCCGGCAAACACTCAACACTCTCCAAGCTCTCAATCAAACTCACAAACAGCAAATGAGTTGGTGTGAGACAAAGGAGAGGCTGGCCCCTGCTTATAAAAGATTGGGGAGAGTGTTTTTGGAGGGAAACAACCCTCCCCTTACCTCCACATCAGCCCTAAAACACCTTGCTGGTCGTGGGTGGGTCCGCGTAAGTGGAGAGAAATTAATCGGCCGGTTTCGTCCTTAACCAGCCGGTTAGGACCGGTTAACCGGTTTTTTTGGCCAAGCGCAGGGGTCAAACAGGGTTGCATGGGCGGTTTGAACTGGCCAGCATGCTGACCAGCCTGTTTGACCAGTTGCCGGTTCAAACCGGCCGATTTTAATAACTATGATTTGCACTACGCTGCTCCCTCTTCAGCATCTCAGCCTCTGCCTTTGCTTCATCCGTGATCTTTGCACCCACTGCTCTAGTCATTCCTTGTTATTGTCTTAAGGCTCCTGTAGCACAGATGTGATCCAAGAGTTTGGCTACTCAAGGATCCCGCCACCACTCTGTAGCTGCTCTACAAATCAATATCGCCCCACCTCCATGGTTCATGAGCACTCATGGCTACGTCAATCGTCGAAGCCATCGTCTGCTACAGCAGCCTTGGAACTAGAAGCTTCCTTGTCCTTCTTCCTTTAAGGACAATTGCTGGGGAAGTGTCCAAGTTCGTCGCATTGGAAACATTTGATCTTTGACCGATCACGCTTTTTTTCCCTTGTTGCTTCTTTGATGCCAGGGCTGCATCTCCCTCTTCCCCCTTCTTCACCTTGCCCGCTCTGGTGTTGCTTTGCCTTTTGGTCATTCGGCAGATCTCCTATTGTTGGAGGATAGCCCACATATCGTCCCACTTAGAAAGGTCCACTCTATCCAAAATGCTTTGGACAAATGTTTCCCAGTCCTCTGTGACTACATTTAGAGCAGTCCTCACCATGACATCATCTTCCACCTTGACCCCCATGCCAGTCAACTGATCCCGGATCAACTGCAGTCTGAATAGGAAAGGACCGATTTCCTCTACCTTGGTCATCATAAATAACCTCAGTTGGTTCTCCAAAAGCATCTTCCTCTAGACAAACTTCCCCTGATACAATGTGGTTAAAGCTTTCCACATCTCATTAGTCGTCTTCTTCTCGGCTATGTGTGGTACTACATGATCTTTAACCCCGTCCATGATGAAGCGCTTGGCATGTGTCACTACATTATTATGCATCGCCAGGAGAGTCGCAACGGTTGGTGTAGCCAAGACGCTCTCTGCATGCTCCCGTAAATCATATGCCTACAGGACTGTCAGGATTCTGGCCTTCCAGATAGAAAAGTTGGACAAGTCGTCCAACCTATCCTGATCACGCAATGCGTGTGATGCCATCTGCTCAGATCTACTTTGTCAGAACAGATCTTCCTCTCCCCGCTTCTCAACATAAACTCGGATCTAGGGTCCTTGGCCAAAAAAAGGCACCTTCTGCTCCCTCTGACAACTGATTTCATCCTTGGAAATCTTCCAAACACAACGAATCAACTCTCTTCAATCACCCTACAATCGATCCTCAAATTTCTTTTGGCAATGAAATCTGCTGAGCAGTTGTTCTCCTCCTGCTCTTTGTCAACCTAGCTTAGGCTTAATTCTACGTCAGCAAAATCTTCACCCCACCAGCAACTGCTGAAGATTTGCAGCTCAACTTCCGGTTCACGGCACTCTGCACAGCAATCAATTACTGGACTGTGTCAACCTGGCTGGCCTCTGCGTGAGCAGACTGGCTGAGTGCAGCGACTGCGCAACGCAGGCTGCTCTTGCGTCCCTCTAGAAGGCATTGCGTTCTCTGTGTCACCCTTTTGGGGCAGTGTCAACCCCTGAGTGGCTCTTGCTGCTTGTACGTCCTTCTGGTGCTACGCTGCCCTCTCTAGTTTCTCTGTTGTTGTTGCTGCTTTCTGCAACACAAATTTCTTCAACCGTCCTATTGGAGATGCAGCTTGATCTGCAATCGCTTTCATACCATGTGAAAATTTCTTAAACTTAAGAAACCCTACTGTTAAATCTTGATTTACTTCTCCTACTTACATTAGTTATTAATCTGAATATTCAGAATTAACATCTACGTAAATACAGTTAATAGCCTACACATACAGATCAAATACTAAATAAGATGCTCATAGACAAAGTGACGCACAAGGATTTGCTAGACAAATGTCCCCGGAAAAACCCAATGCTAGAAAACTGATGCTGCTAGCTTATGGAAGGTTTTTATTATTATGCAGATTCTAAGTACAACAATCCTGTGCACCAAAACTGGTTAACCCGACAGAGAAATATAAATGGGAGCAATACCTCTATCCAGGAAAAAGAAAAATATGACTATTTCACACCCTCAAACGGGACTTATAGAACTCAGCTCCTTTCCGGCCTCTGGAAACCCCAGCGCTACTTTGAAGCCCTCTGCATCAGCCTAACTGGCCTGCGCAGACCTCTGTGCTGCTCAGGAAGGGCTTGCGTCACCCTAGAAGGGGTTATGTTGCCCCTGCGCTACCCTAACTGGGCCTGCGTCAGCCTTGCTTGGCTCTTGCTGCCTCTGCACTACCCTTGTTGGGCTCTTGGATGAGCTGCGTAGCTATTGCCTCTACACTGCTCTGGAATGCTCCTTCTATGCCCTCATTGTACTATTGGCCTAGGATCAAACCATCCTACTTGCCAATACTGCCCCTCGCTGCAGCTGAAACACTTCTGAAATTCTTAGCAAACCACACCCTAGAATACCAGCTTAGCTTCAGTGCTATGCCAGTGTGTGTGTTCTCCAACTGACCCCAAGCCCTTCTCTTATACTTTTCTCGTTGGGAAACCAACGGTCGTGATCTAATCTCTAATCGATGGCTAAGATTAGAAGCTACTTGATTTGGGTCACTTAAGTCATTTTCATCACATGTTTAATTTAATTCATTTTAATCTTTTAATTTTCCCAAGTTAAACTTCAGGTCCTTAATTAAAAAGATTTTTTATTTGAATAAAACTTAAACCTGATATAATTCTTCTAAACGCTTTCTGGGTCTTGGAGATCTCATGTACTCTAGCTCCTCCACAAATTTTGGGAGCTAGAGCACATCTGATGCTACCCCAACACCCCAAAATCTCAACACATACTTGGTGTTTCACGGTTTCTTCGATCGTACATGGCTTAGATTAAACAATAGTAGTCATAGCAGCTAAGTACCCTTCGTACTTGTTTGGCTTCTTACTTTCACGAAATGTCCCTTTTGGAGCAATATGTCTTTCAGCATCTTCGTGAGTGTCTTTGAGCCATAAAGGTCATTTCCTTGAGGTAGAGGGATCACCAGGAGGTGGATCAATGGGATCCATTGGGTCTTCAACATCGAGCATTGGTCCATTTTTCTAAGATTCATCTTGCTTTCTTGCAACATCATCATCATTGTCCTTCCTTGGAATAGGGAGATCTTTGGCTTTCCCAAGGGCAGAGTCTTCATTGAAAGTGACATCATGGCTTATTTCCACTTCTCTTTGACCGGGCACATAGATTCTACATGCCTTTGAATTTTCATTATAGCCCACAAATGTTCCTTTCTTCCCAGGTGCTTCTAACTTGTTTCTTTTCTCTTTAGGCACATGAAAAAACACGAGACATCCAAATATTCTAAAACGAGAAACTTCAAGTTTCTTACCAATGAAAACTTCTTCAGGTGTCTTGAAATCCAATGCTTGATGTGGGTTCCTCCTTTGAACATATACGGCAGTGTTGGCATCTTCTCCCCAGAAGAACTTCAATAGGCTTTGATCATGAAGCATGGCATGAGTGGCTTCTATGATTGTTCGATTCTTCCTTTCAGCAAGTCCATTTTGCTCAGGAGTATATGGAGTAGTGGTCTCCCTCTTAATGTCAGCCTCTCTACAATAGTCGTTGAACTCATTTGATTCATATTCGATTCCATTGTCGATCCTTAATATTTTGATCTTCTTTCCTATTTGATTGTCAACCAAGGCTTTGAAGGAATGAAACCATTTGAACACTTCGCCCTTCTTCAAGAAATAGATCCATGTTTTGCGAGAGAAGTAATCCATGAAAATTGCATAGTATAAGTATCCTCCCAATGATGTTACGAGCAACATACCAGATAGATCAGAATGGACCAATTGAAGAATGTTGGTAGTTTGACTTTTACTTGAAGGGATTGGTCGTCTTGTATGTTTTCCAACTGCACAACCCTGACAAGCACCTTCATGATCTATGTTGAATTCAGGCATTACCTATGACCATCTTCCTTAACCTAGGTAAGGCTTTGTAATGAAGGTGAGCAAATCTTCGATGCCATAACTCGAATTGAAGAGAAGTATGACAAGTCATAGCTCCCAAAGGACATCCTCCAACCTGATAGAGATCTTCAACCCTAAATCCAAGTGTAAATGCATCTTTCGGGTTCCTTTACCAAATACGTACCTTTTCATCAATGAATGCTACCTTGAAGCCTTAATCTTCAATCATAGAAATAGACACCAAGTTCTTGAAATCAGGGCCATACAATACTGCTTGTAGATGAAGGGTTTGACCTTGATTTAAGTGAAGAGTGATGATCCCTATGCCTTTCACGGGGTAGGTGGCATTGTCTCCAAGTATGATCTCCAAATTAGTCTTCTTTTCAATCAAATTTGAGAAGGCCTCCTTGTACCCAGTGAAGTTCCTTGAGGCACCACTATCAACCGACCAATTATCCAAAGTGTCCAAAGGAGAAGCAGTAGTGAGGGCGGAAATAAGATAAAATTATTTTGTTTTTCTACAACATTATTTTCCTCATACCTGGAATTCATCGTCCTTTTGGGAGGTCGACCATTACCATATCAAGCAGCAGGAGCATTCCTCTTTCCTTTGTTGTTGAACCTATTGTTCCTTTGATTGCCATTGCCCCTGAAATTGTTGTGATTGTTGTTGTTGTCATCATCTCGTGGAGTATCCTTCTTGTGAGGATACTCTCTAGCATAGTGGCCAAACCTGTTGCAATTGTAGCACCTTCCTTTTCTTCCTTCTTTGAATATTTGCTTGAATCCTTGACCTTGTCTCTTTGGACCAGCATGGTTCTTCCTCTTTGCATGAGCAGAGAAGGTAATAGGATCATTTCCATTTGAATTCTTGTCTCTTCTTGAGTGCATCTAACCAATAATTCGCCGAAACTAGGAAGCTTGTCATTGTTAATAATGGTGGTGTTAAACACATCCCATGCACCTGTGAGACTTCCAACAACAATGAGAGTGAGCTCTCTGTCAGCAACAACTTCAACAATAGATAAAATATCATTCTTGATTTCGGTAATCCTCATGAAGTAGGATTGGATAAACTCCCATCTATCCATCTCGATGTCCTTCAACTTGTGCTTGAGAAAGAGGATTTGATTTGCATTGTTTACTTTGAACATCCCAATCATACATCTCCTTCGATTTTCCCAAGTCATAAATATAGGCAACCAAATACTTTTGAATGGAATCAATGATAATTCTTTTAGCTTTGACCTCACCTTTCTTGTACTTTGTCTTTGCAGCAGCAGGTGCATTTGAAGACTTTTCCCTGCACATAGTCCATAGCATCGTTCTCTTCCAATGTCAAATCCAAAATCATCTTCCATGCATGATAGTCAGATTTGTCCTTGAGCTTATCCTCAGATTTGAAGTATGATCTAGTCGTCGTCATTAAAGCTAAACCCATATTCTTGTCCAACAGCTCTTTCTTAGTGATTGCTTTTCTCTCTCTTACTTGGGCTTTGTCTTCACCTGGGCTCTGAAACCATGTTAATTTTAGTTAACAATGGTATATTCCATGCTTAGCACAATTACTTCAATGTTCTTTAAGTAGCCCAATAGCAATTTCAATTTAGATTTCAAGTAGCAATAACATTAATCTTTAATCACATTGACAAAACAAAATGCAGAAGACAAGCCAAGACAAGAGAACACCAGATTTAGCGGATGCTAGGGAAAAAACCCAATGCGGGGAAAACCCTTTGATGAATTCTTCTTATTATTATATCAAAAATTCAACAGAGAGAGAGAGTACAAAAGTCAAATAGACTTGCCCAATCTAAAGTCAAAACAGCCTTGTCAATTTCTGCAATCAACTACAGTCAAACTTCAACCCTAACCAACTAGTCAACGTTGGTAAAATCAGGAATAAACCATCCTCAAAACAGCTCGATCCTCCCCAATCAAACTCGACCTGATCAGGAGGTCAAATTCAGCCCAAAACAACTCGGTCAAAGGAGAGAAAAAACTGTTGTAATTTTTCTGCGATCAAATTGCAGTATACCCTGAAGTCAACGTCGGTCAAACTACCCAGATTCCACTGATTTGTGTGCCAAGAAATGTGACCTAAATAGACAGAAAATATCCTCCACAAATCATTGTCAAAGCTGGTCAACAAGCCCTTGGTCAACGTTGGTCAAACTTGGTCTGCTCCCTGACATTTTCGGTCTTGCAATTCAGCGCAGAAAACTCATCCTTCTTGCCACATGTGTGAGAGAGAGAAGTTGCCTAATAGTTGTTCAAACCAATGAGAGAAAGAGAGAGAAGAATGTGTGAGTGATGATGATTCCAAATGAGGTGTGAGGTCACTTGTATTTCTACAATTCATTGTGGGTGAAGAGACACGTCCATTGGGTTTCTTGAGCCTACATGATGGTGAGGCTGACCTGAACAATTTGCACATGAGTGGGCATAAATTCAAAATCACACTTCTGCTTGACCAAATGAGATTATCTTTATATCAATTTTGGTCCTCTCGAAAGTGGAGTATAAAACTCAGAAATAGACAAAAATAGATATATATTATTGATAATTGGATAAGATGATATACAAATGGGAGAGACCAAGGCTTAAATACAACCTTATGGTGTCTCTTGGTGAAGGGCATGATCTTTGATCATGCCCTTTTGCCTAATACAACCTAAGATAATTACATTTAATCATAATTAATAATTTGTATATAACATTGCCTTCCTCTCAAAAGATGCTTTGTCCTCAAAGCATACATAACAACAGATGTTGTTGACGAAATGCTTCAGTCTCCCAAGAGGCTTCTTCTTCCAATAAATCCACTTGATTAAGTATTACGTGATTACAAGAGATCAGAGCTTCTTTTCTCTGGTGGATATGATACTTTCTAGCTCTAAAATGACCCTTCCTTCATCATCTATAAATGGAAGTGTCGTTTGTGCTGACTCATGGTCACCAAGTGCCCTTTTTAGGCAGGATACATGGAAGACATTGTGAACACAACTTTTATCTGGAAGGCTTAAGCTACAAGCGACTTGGCTGACCTTTTTGTTGATTTGATATGGTCCATAGAACTTTGGTGCTAATTTATGTTTCCCTTTTCGTTTTAGGGACAACTGCTTGTATGGCTGGAGCTTGACAAATTCCCATTCTCCAACTTCAAATGCTCTCTTAGTTCTATTTCGGTCAGCCTGTTGCTTCATACGATTTCGTGCATTATTCAGATTTTCTTTTAGGATCTGGAAGAATTTTTGGGTTTCTTCTAGTTGGTTTTTAATCGTTGGTAGATTTGTCTGGACGGAAGCTAGATCTTTCGATTTCGAGGGTTCGTATCCATACAAAGCTTGGAATGGAGTCATTTTTGCCGATGTATGATAAGTACAATTATACCACCATTCAGCGAGATGCAACCATTGAACCCCCTTATTTTTGTTTTTTTGTAGCGTAACAACGTAGGTAAGCTTCCAAACATTTATTGAAAACCTCTATTTGTCCATATGTTTGTGGGTGGTAAGAAGAACTCATGTTTAGGTAGGTTCCTATATGGCTGAACAATTTTTCCAAAAAATACCCTTAAATTTGGCATCTTTGTCGCTCACGACTTTCGGGAACCCGTGTAGTTTATAAATATGTTTGCAAAATATCTCAACGATTTGCTTTGCTGAGTTTGTTCTCTTTATAGCAATAAAGTGAGCATATTTAGTGAGTCTATCAACTACTACGAAGATCTTATCCTTGCCATCAGATACATGTAACCCTTCAATAAAATCCATTGATATTTCTTCCCATTTCTAATTTGGAATGTTTAAGGGGTGAAGTAATCCAAGTGTCATAATATTTTCACTTTTATTTCTTTGACATGTCACATTCTGCTACATATTTTTGAATATCGTGACTCATACCCTTCCAAAAGAAGGATCGACATGCATTGTAGTAAGTTTTAAAAAATCCTACACATCCGACTAGCAGGGAATCATGTGACTCCTTGAGTATCTTTGATATAAACTTGGAATTTGAATTCAGATAGATTCTTCCCTTGTACCATAAAATATCATTCTTCCATTCAAATTTTGAGTTTCCTGGGAGATTATTGATTATAGCAGTTATTTCTGGATCCTTGGCGTACTCACTTCGGATCTCATTAAGCCATTCAGGAACAACAATCGAGACTGCAAGTAATGTTGGTTCTTTGTCCTTCCTAGATAGGGCATCTGCTACTACATTGTCTTTTCCCATTTTATGTAATATTTCCATGTCGAAGGCGGCAATTTTTTCAATCCATTTTTGTTGTTCTTCAAAGAGTGTTTTTTGTTGGAGGAGGTGCTGAAGAATGTTATGAACTGTTCGAATAGAGAACTTACTCCCCAACAAATATTGTCTCCACTTAGCCAGTGCACGCATAATAGCGAGCATTTCCTTGTCGTATGTGGATTTAAGACGCTCTCTTTTATTGAGCTTCCTGCTTTCAAAAGCTATTGGATGCCCTTCTTGCATTAATACTACAACTATACCGAATGCAGAGGCATCACACTCGATGATAAATGGTTTAGAGAAATTGGGAGTCGCCAATACCGGAGCATTAGACATCACTTCCTTCAATTCTTCGAAACACATTCCTGCTTCCTCATTCCATTGAAATGAATTCTTCTTTAAAAGATTTGTAATACGTGCAGTTTTGTGCGCATAATTTTTAATAAATCTTCGGTAGTATCCTGTTAATCCTAAGAAACCTCTTAGCTTGGATATACTATCTGGTTTGGTCCATTCCTTTATAGCTTTGATTTTAGTAGGGTCCACTTTTACTCCTTCATGGGATATTATGTGTCCAAGATATTCTACTTCTTCCTTCCCAAAGGTGCATTTGGATTTCTTAGCATAAAACCGATGCTCTTCCAATAGCATAAGAAATTTATCCAGATGTTGCAGGTGCTCCTTCCAAGCTTTACTGTAAATTAAAATATCATCAAAAAATACTAGTGCAAATTTCCTAAAATATGGACAAACTAATTCGTTCATTGTAGCTTGGAACGTAGCTGGTGCATTTGTTAACCCAAAGGGCATTACTTTAAACTCGTAGTGACCTTCGTGTGTTTGGAACGCAATTTTTGGTATGTCTTCCAACCTGATTCTGATTTGGTAATAACCTGACCTTAAGTCTAATTTTGAGAAGTATTTTGCGCCATGTAATTCATCCAGCATTTCATCGATAAAGGGAATTGGAAACTTATTTTTAATTGTTATCTTATTTAATCCTCTGTAGTCAATGCATAGCCGAAACGATCCATCCTTCTTTCTTACCAATATAACTGGAGCAGCATACGGACTCTTTCTTTTTGAGATGACCCCACATTTTAAAAGATCTTGGATTATCTTCTCAATTTCAGTCTTTTGGTGATGCGAATAGCGATACAGCTTGATGTTGACAGGGTTTGATCCTGCTTTGACTTCTATTGTATGTTCAATTTCCCTATTAGGAGGCATTTTCATGGGCAGGTCTTGGAATACTTTTTCGTGCTTCTGAATTAGCCCTTGTACTTCTAGTGACCCTTCACTAATTATATTTGCAGATAACATTTCTAACTGGTGACATTGTATTATATAGGTTGGTGCTCCTTTTCAAATCATTTTCATCATTTGGGATGACGACACGATTTGATTTTTTGGTGCTTGGAATCCATATAACTTGTGCTTCTGCCCTTCCCATTTAAAGCTTATAAATTGCTTTTGATGGTTGGCAGAATAAGTACCTAAGGTTTGTAGCCATTGGATTCCTAAGACCACATCTACTCCTCCTAATGGTACAGTGTAGAATGAAGATTCTAAATTGAAGTCTTGAATCTGCAATTTGACCTTATGGCATTTCCATACCTTCTCAATCTTCTTACCATCAGCCACCATTACCTTCATATTGGGCATGGGAAATGTAAAGATGTTGAGTCTTTTGGCCATGGTTGAGTCTAAAAAATTACGGGTGTTGCCGGTGTCGATGAGAACCATTACGTCGTTTTTCTTAATATGTCCTTTTAATTTTAGTGTCTGGGGTTGCGATATACCTGTCATAGCTGATAATGACACTTGAGAAATGCTTTCGTCATCTAGTTCTGGAGAGAACTCTGGGGTGTCTTCAATTCCTTCTACATCTGATTCATCACTGATTGAGTCATTAGTTGCTTCACAGTTATACAGATTCTTTGTCTCCTTTCCTTTAGCACACCTATGCTTAGGGTCCCACTTTTCGCCACAACGTTTGCACTTGCCCTCTCTCATCCTTTGTATTTCCATGTTAGATTTGTCTCCTTCACAAAGATGTGGTGGGACATATTTTATGTTATCTATATTTGCAGATTGAGGAAATCTTCGTCTCGAATATACTCTTTCTGGCTTTGACCAAAAGAACTTTTCGAATTTCTTTTTAGCAGCTTTTGCTTTTTGTCTTGCTACCTCTATCGACGTAATGTCATGAAGCTCGAGCTCTACTTTTATATGGGTTTTAAGTCCCGAAATGCAAAATTGGACTATAAGAGATTCTGATAATCCAGGTACTCATGTCGCTAAGGTCTCCCATTCTCGAGTGTACTCGTCCACATCTCCTTTTTGACGCAATTTTATGAGTGTTGAAAAGGACTCTTCTTCTTTGATACCTTGGAATCTTTTAAGGAACGCATCCTTAAATTTTCTCCAACTAATAGAAAGCATCGTCTTTTTCCACCACATATACCAATTATATGCTTCTCCTTCCATTTTCATGGAAGTGTACTTAATCTTTTCGTCATCACTATCAATATCGTAAATCTCGAAATATTCTTCGGCTTTATTAAACCATGCAACGCTGCCTTTTTCGTTAATGTCGAACTTGGGTAGCTCGATTTTTGCTCTTCGTTGATATGATGCTAACAGTGGAGCAAAAAAGGGGTATTGATTAGTGAATGCATTCCAGCGCTGCTTATTTTGAAAATTCGCATTACTATCTTCTTGATGGTGTGGGGATGATGTTTTGGGAGAGTCGGTTTTTTCATGATGATCTGTTGAATTTCCCTGAATCTGCTGAATTGTTCTGTTGATTATGTTCAATATTTTGGAATATTTGTTCCGGTGACAACTTCATCCTGTCACAAATAGCGGTTAGCATCAACATTGCTTTATTATGATTATCTGTGGACTCGCTATGGTTTTGCCCAATTTTTCTCTCTATTCGATTTGTTGTGTCTTGAAGTTTCTTGATATCGTCGGAATGTCCCGTAACTTTACCCTCGAGATCGACTAGTTTTTTGGTAAAGTCATCGGAATGATTAGTAATCTTACTCTCAAGATCAATCAATTTTTTGTTGAAATCGGCCATCGACATTGATGCAGCCATCGAGCATGTATGAGGTGGAGTATACTTATCCAGCTTACTGTTTTACTTAATTTGATCCAATATTTTTTTTAAATAATAATAATAATTATTATTATTATTATTATTTAATTATATAATTATGTTAATTTAATTTATATGTAGCTATGAGCAGAAAATAAGTCAACGTTAACATGTATGAATCCTGCTGTACCAAGCATAAACGTTAAGCTTGTAAAACTGGTGTTCAAACACCTCTTATATTTTATACATGAGTTGTTTACGAACCGACGTCAACCCTTCCCGTTGACCCTTCGACCGAGGCCACACCTCTTGATAGCAGGAGACAACACTGTATTAATTGCGTCTGCGTGGAGGTTGTCGCAATAGTGTCACGATTTTTTACGGCGGACAGCGAGAGACGTCACTGTGTGGATGCAACAGTTTCACGATGTTTGGAGGTGGATAGCGGAATGGGTTTAGACAGTGGCACAGAACGGATGGGAGATCGAGAAATAGTGGCAACACAAAGATAATGGGTGTCTAGAGTGGTTGAGAAGCGAACTGTGCAATTACCAACCGAGGAACTCGAACTGGCTCTGATACCAAATGGAGTATAAAACTCAAAAATAGACAGAAATAAATATATATTATGGATAACTGGATAAGATGATTTACAAATGGGAGAGACCAAGGCTTATATACAACCTTATGGTGTCTCTTGGTGAAGGGGCATGATCTTTGATCGTGCCCTTTTGCCTAATACAACCTAAGATAATTACATTTAATAATAATTAATAATTTGCATATAACAGAAAGGAGGAATTTAATGCAATCATCATCTCCATCAAATGTGCTGCCCAAGGTGGAATTTGGCCCTAGTTGCCAATTTTAACATTTCAACTATGAAAATGTGCATGGCTCATTACATCATAAAAATAAATAAATGAAATTATATATATATATATATATATACTAAGTGGTTAGCTCACAGTGTTGCATGAAGCAGGGATGAAGCGAAGACGTTTTTTGGAATTGAAGTGTCGAAAGAGTGATAAACATGCATATTTGTACATAAATCAAGATAGATATGAGCCATGGCTTCCATAGTACGTCAATGATTAATTATTCGAGCATCAACCATCTAGATTCTAGCAATTACAAAGAAACATAAAAATTTTAAGCATATCACAAATCGTAGAAGGCAGAACATATCAAATTTTTAAGCATATAATAGAAAATAGATCATTAGAAGACAAAACATTCAGATAACTTGTCTAAAAAGTTAGCAACTGTCAACATGACCAAATAGTAATGTTTACAAACTAGGCCACCTGGCCATCACCAATTGCACACTAAAAGAAGGACGGAGAAGCTCAAATTCACAACGCTAAATTCTAAGGCTATAATCTATCATTTATAGACTCGCAAAAATAGTACTGAATTGTGAAACTATCTACTAATCTCTCCTCCTTACACCACCACGACCATTATGTGAGTGTCTACGTAGTGGCAGTGAAGAAGTTGGTGGCCATGGCACTGTAGATAAAGCCCCTATTGTTGTTGTTGAAGACTGGAACATGGGGATCATGGCACTGGATGGGGCTGGCATCTCAACACGATCATCATCATATTGGATAACAACATCCTGTGATTGCTCTAAATACAACACTCCATCCACCAAATTGCCCTCCTCTAGATTTTTGTCCCAAATCTTCATGTTTTTATTTGTCTTTGACTCCTTACAGTAATGGGGCAACAACTGTAACTTGTAATGAACTGAGTCAACACCTCTCCCCGAGTCAAAGATCACATTATCCCTCACCTGACTGGGAAGAAAAAAGCCAAAGAAATGTGGACTACGATCATTGGTCTCTATCAGGGTTCCAAGTCAGATTTTATGGTTTCTTACCTCACCAAGTTTTCCACAGTAAAAGAAGAGTTGGTTGGTGTGGGTGAGACAATCACAAATAAGGATATGGTGAATTTTGCTCTGTTGGGTTTCACTGGGTAGCTGCAAGACAGTGGTTGAGATATCTTCAAGGAACAATCCAGTATGTGTTGAGTTATATTCAGCAGGATGAAGTGAAGTTACTGATCAGATTGGGCAAGCAGTACAGCTAATAGAAAAAGCACTTCTAGGTATTGTTTCAGCCTAGGATCGGGAGCAGTTTTTTGGTTCAGCAGGAAACAAAAATCAGTTGCACTGAGTTCTGCTAAGGCCATACACATGGCTACCAAGCTAGTAACATGTGAGGCCATTTGGCTTTGGAAGCTCCTTCTGGGGCAGTTTGATCAGGAGTTGGAGCCGACTATCATTCACTCTGACAATCACAGTTGCGTCAATCTCTCTCAGAATCTGATATGTCATGACTAGTCAAAACACTTTCAAATTAAGTACCACATCATCAGAGATTGTGTACAGAAGGGGACTATGAAGCTACAGTACATACCTAGAAATGAACAGGTAGTAGACATCCTGACCAAAGCCTTGATGAAGAGCAAATTTGTATTCTTCAGGGATAAATTGGGTGTTGTGCAAAACACCTTCCTCGCTAAGACAGAGTGGTGAAATTGTATCTCGGAAGGTGATTCTTGATTTGGTCAAGTGCAATGACATGTAGCCTAAATTCACTTCAACAGCTAAATTTAAATATTTCCTATGTCTGAACCTTCGACTAAAGCCAATAATTTAATTATTGACTTACCAGCCAATTTTTATATAAAGAGAAAAAAGTCAATCACAAATTAAGTTGTAACCATCAATCTCAAGAGTGGAGAAGCAATCTCAGCCCTCCATCACTTCGGAAATTAGGTTGGCTGCTATATGAAAAGGAAATCGAGCTGTTGAGGGAGCATTCAGCTGAAAACCGAAGGGTCGAACTAATAACAAAAGATGAACAGCACAGAGGTTGACTTGAAGAGCAACTAACCAAGCGAAAATATCATACCATACAGCCACGAATTAGTTGGGCAATATAGCGATTTCTCTGGGCCGCACGAGTTGTTTTGCGCAGGGCCATACAGGGAAAAGACTGAGTTTTCTGCTGCAGTAATTTTCTGGGAAAATTCCCTGGCTGTAATTACCATTTTCAGAGGCTGAATAGAGCACAAATTTGCTGGTTTTCCCCATGTTGTGCTTTTCAGGGTAAAATAGTGTCATTACTGTTTATATATTTGGTTTCACTATTGTTTTTGCTTCTGCTGTGCATGTTAGGTTTAGGAAACCAGTGTGTTTGGTGTATAAAAATCAGATCTGAATTTTATTTTATTTTCTGAGTATATTTTACTGAGCACTAAATCTAAATCTGGGTCCAAAAGAAACAACATCTGCCTTTCTTCCTGCCTGTTTTATCTTTCTCAACTCCCAACTTACATGAGGTTTAAAGTTTTCTTTGTTACTCGTGTTCAGCCTCACTTTCCTCCTTTCCATCAAGCCAACATTGTTGGCCTTCTACTACTGATCTCCTACCTATATTTTGTAGTTCCCTTGCTGTTGATTTCCTCCCTTTGTTGATTTTACCCCTACATCTGCTGTTGTGTGTGCCTGTTTTATCTTTCTTGACTCAAAGGTTACCTGCAGTATAGAATTCTCTTTGTTACTATCATGTTTAGCCTCACTTTCTTACTTTCCCTTTTCATGCTCAACATTCAACCTAGATTTCCCAGATAAGGTTTTCACCTAGAATCCATTCACTCTTTCTCAAATACCATATTTTAAATACGAGTGATCATATTTATTTGGTTCTGTGCTATTTCACCTTCTTCTGGTCGGCCTTACCATTTGGAAAACACGATTTTTTTCTTAATCATTTCCAAAATCGATAACTTTTACCAAGCTCCTCCCAAATGCTTGAATTCCATAGTTGCCTCTAGTTTCCCCTTGCAAATTTTGACATTATCTCTACATGTGACCATACTGATGATAAGAAGCAATTGTTACTCTCAATAATTAATGAGCAAACGCCCATCTATAAAACATGTCTATTTTCCAATGATAATCCATTACTTCACTTTGTTCCTGTCAGCATTGGGTCCATACATGCCTACTTCCCAACGATAATCCATTACTTCACTTTACTCCTGTCCGCAATGGGTCCATACATGAAATGAAGCGGAGTTAACTGGAAGATAGGCAGTAGAGGATGCAGAGGGTCAGTAATCTCAGTTTGCATTACATCATACAAATTGGAATATAGAATTCAAGGTAGGAAAAAAGAGGACTAAGACCATGTTCATCCGCAGGCATCAATAAAGCATGTAAACATTCAAAATAAGCTGTAAAGAAACACAGAAGAAAATAAAGAAAAATACAGAAAGCTATTACCTTCGTCATCTGCATCTATTCCATTATCAGGAGAATTTGAATTTTTCTCTTCTCTGACATATGTCCATGGAAATATTGTCTCTTCATTCAGCTTTGATTGAGAATTGTAACCATCAGAGTGATCTTTCTGTTTAAACATTATAACAATAGATTAGAGCTCTGACAGAACATCAATTTAAGAAAATGTTTTAGCTATTATTGCGTCACACACTATCTCAATTTTGATCAAAATTAACATCCTGAAAATGCAAATCCCATCCTTCCAAATTTAAGGATAAGAGATCCATCGTACTTCAAACGAGACACCAATTTCTATAAAATATTTACTATGAATGAAAAGGACACAATGGACAAATGCCTGAGAAAGAAAACTTGCATCATTGCATGTCATGAGGGCTAAATGCAAAGACTTTGATTGAGGAAGCATTCTTATTGCAGACCTACGTAACTATGTTACAATAAACTAATTTCATTGCTGTCTCTAGATTCAGAAAGAATTTAGACTTTGATTGAGGAAGCACAGCTATTGCAAAACTACATAACTATGTTACAATTAACTAATTTCTTTCCTGTCTCCAAATTCAGAACAAATTTAGAGATTCCTATTTCTTTGATTTATATTTTACCTGCACTTGACGTGCACATAGTACTGGTAGTAAACCTACATGTCAAAACTAGCAAGCACCTTTTTGAGCCTAGCCTTCGGATTTGTTACCCGCCAAAATGGGTAAGCCTGTAGGAGAAAACTTTTTCTCCTATCTTGGACAGCCAGCAGGCAGCCCTCCGTAAACATTGCTCAATGATGATGATATGCCACATTCCTCCACCATCTGCACTAGTCATGCACCTTTCACCATCCGACATTCCTCTTGAATGAATATGGGCTACTACTCAGCAGATACTTTAACCATTTTGCAATCAAGTGCTTTTACTTAATGTTTTGGGCATTCTAACATGGATAAAAGGGTGATCTAGATAATTGACCGATCTTGACTGTAAAATTGTTCTCAGCCCTAGTCCAGTGGGACCTCCTTTAAGGCCTTGGGGTTATAGGAGGGGAACTACTTGGAAAAATTGGATTGACGTAGTGTGTCCATTACAATTCCATACATATCATATTTCATCAATCCCATGATACCACCTCCATCCTTCGGATTAACTGTCATTGATTCATTGGGATTTGGCACTCGCATCCACATCCTTGAGTAGGGCTAGAAAACTTTGTCTTTGAGGTTGATGAAGCTACATGAATGAAAAAACATAAGATGGCCACAACAAAAGAAAAAAAAAAGTTAAAATTTAATAAATGGCCAGGACATAATTAACACATGGGCAAAAGACTAGTATGAACTCTACCCCCATCATTAGCCATCACCTGGCTCCTGAGCACTTGATGCTCCATCTCGTTATAAGGAACCCTTGCATGTCCCAACCCTAATGAGTGAGAAGCTAACTCGTCTTAAAGGATAAAATAAATGCTATATCATAAAAATCAAGCTTTGATCCTTGAGCTATGCACCATACAAATGCATTATCAAAAAGAAGTAAAGGCACATCGACGGGTGGAAAAATCAGGCCGAGAAAAGGAGTACTCATACCTCTATGATTACTCCCTTCATTACATCTATACACTCAAGATGTGGACTTCGATTAGTTAGTCCCATGAACATCGCACTTAGCCATGATGTCATTCCCTTCCATTGCCACTTATTCTAACTAACACTTGTGGATTGAAGGGTTGACCTTGGAAATGTCATCTCCCCTTTGGGGCTTGAAGCACCTAATAGGGTTGTTTACCTAGCCACCCTTATAACGGAGGGGAACACTTTTATAGGACTTGGTCTAGTTAGATATTTGAAGATGATCCCAGTTTGAAGTATTAGTATGCCCTTAACAGTTAAGTATGGTCCACTTAGATGCATCTATGATTATTGTCTCTAATGAATGGTTGCTTTCACTTGAGTTTAAGATGGTTTTGCCTGGTGGTTTGGGGCATCGCAGTTGAGGCCTTGAGGGCACACTATTCTACTCCTACTCCACATGATTCCCAAGCCATAATACAATTTCGAATAGCATGATGACCTTGCAGATGCAATGTTTCCCTTCTACAACAGAGCATTGGGCACTTTGATCATCTTGGTAGTTGATGGACACGCTAGAGCACCCTCAAATTCCAGAACGTTGAGATAATCTTGCTTAGCACTGAGGATTCTTGATGATGTACCAAAGGACTTAGTATGCGACCAGGCTAGCATTGACAGTACTTGATGGGCATGCTTTGATCCGGAGTCCAAATGAGGATGATCATCCCCAAAATGATTAGGGAGGGCTCATTGTACCTAATCAAGCCCCAAAACTCGAGAGAAAATACACCACATCATAACGATGGCACCCATGGGGATGACGCAAAGCACCCATAGTTGGCATTTGGAACATGGACATGTTTTGAGGCTTAATTTGAGCAACCTTCCTCAAATTGAGGTTGATGACTCTGATCATGATGCCATTGCACGTTTGGAGCATTTTGAGCCCTAAAAGGCCATGATGTCATGCTTAGAGAGTCCTTACGCCTCACACTTGTGGGAAAATGTTGGCAAATTTTATTTCGTGCCAAGTGTGTTGGCAGTTGTTGTCATTGATGTCAAGTTTAGGAGGGACTTGTTGAGTCTATTAGCAATGCGTTAAGCTTATGATATCACTGATGTCTTGGTTGTTTGTTGAGTGTTGGATGTGTAGCCAAGTCGCCTATCTTTGAAGGCATTTTGCCTATAGGTACCTTGTTCAAAAGTGCATGAAAAGTGTTTGGTTAGATAGCCCTCTTAGAGAGCTTCCCAACGGTATATGGCATTTAGCCCGAAGAGAGACCTAAGTTTGAAGTGATGGAGTCCCGGCATGGTTCCATATGAGACAAGGTTCCATTGTGTTTGGAAATTATTCAGGCATCTAGGGTCAAGGACATGCAAAGTGTTCTTGTTCAAACGATAGACGGGATTGTTGATCAGCGGTTGTCATTGATGTCAACCCAAACAGCACTAGGGGCTACCCCAATATTGCATAGAAATTTTGACCTGCCAAATTACTATATTCTGGGTCAAGAATGCTTTTGATGGTTTCTACTTATCGAAATGTTTTCGTTGATATATGGCACGCCACGTAATTCTTCACAGTTTGAAAGATATTCATGTTTGAAGTTTGTAACACCAGTTAGTGGGCTAAAACCCCATGGGGTTGTGGCATGGGTCATTGAAAAGTCAATAATTAATAATTTTTAAGCTCCTAAAATCCCTCCCACTTTCACTTGTTGAAGCCCCTCTCAACCTAAGCATTTATATAAATTGTGATCCTCGTATCCTCCTTATGTAGGGATTTCGCTACTTGAAACAGGTCATCGTGCCATTTGCGCTCTAACTTTTTTTTCTGCGAAGGTTCAGAAGCTGAAATTTTTATGAGGCAAAGCCGAAAGCTTGAGGGAGCTCTTGCAAAAATTTCAAATCAGGGTGCGCAATATTTTCGGAGATATGATCTGTGGAAGTCAGTGTTTTTGCAAGCTACTTCATCTCAAAGAAGTGACCATGGGAAAATTGTCATAACTCCCTCTCTGAGTATCGGATTGGAATTCTGTAAAAAGTGGCAGATAGTGCACGGACTGAAGTTTTCGCTATATCAATTTCAGAGCCGAATGAAGAAACAGTTACACATGGCACGCCATACAAGTTCGATCTACTGAAACAGTCCATAATTAGGTCATTGTGAGATATTGGGCATAACTCTCTCTTGAAGAATCCAAATTGGATCAAACCTGTGGCATTGGAAAGAAGACGCAAAGTACTACTACAGAACCGAAAATCACATATTGGGGAGCTGAAATAACAGAGATACACCAGATTCAATATCGAGATCTTAGAAGGCAAGAAAAAGCTAGATCATATGTTGTCAAGGGCTACAAAGAACCAGACTTTCTAGGGCAGCAAAGCAAAGCCAAGTGCAGCAAAGGGTAGCATGATAAGAGCAGCAAATAAGGTGCAGAACAGCAGCAAGAAGTTCAGCACATGAAGTCTTCAAGTGGGCAGCACTACATACAGTCATTGTAAAGGTATCATTGTACTAAGTCATTGTAAATGCATCATTGTAAAAATTGTACAAGTGTCTATCTACCAAGAGTTGAAGAGGCGGTGTCGGGAGGTCTAGGATCATCATTAGGTGGTGGTGTCATAGTTGGGTTTATGGTCTAGTGTGTCTTCTTCTTCTACATCATTATATATCATTGTAAAGTGGACCATTTTTCCCTGGTACGGGAGTCCATTCTTGTTTTATTCTTCTATAGGGTAGTAGGGTTGTGCTAGGCTGGTGCACGATGTCACCAACAGGTTCAAGCCTGTGAAAACTTTAAGGTGGTAGGGTGGTGCTAGGGTGAGTTGTAGCTCATTGGGTGTTGGGGCATCTGTTCAGTTGACTACTGAAGAATCTCAGGCGTTGGAGCGTCCATCCAGTGGGAGCTGGAGAAGAATGCTTTTCTAGATTCTAGGAAGTCGAAGCTTTATTTTCAATTGGAGTTGAATATTAAAGAATTATTAGAAAAGCATTCAGGTGGTTTTTGTCCTAGAGAGGGTTTCCACCTTAAAAACTGTGTGCATTTGTGCTCCTTTTGTTTGTTGCTATCATTGTACAAACACTGATAATAATTGAAGATTAACTAATGTTCTAATTGAAAAGAATACTGATTCACCCAACCCCCCCCCCCCTCTTAGTATTTCCAACAATTGGTATCAGAGCTTGGTTCCTTCAATAGCTATTTAACAAATGGAAGGAGGTCATGGAGCATACCAAGAATGGTGTACCTCTGTTCAATGAAAATAATTATACACTCTGGAAAGGAAGAATGGAGGTCTATCTCTTGGCGCAAGGTTACGAAGTATGGGACACTGTTCAAAATGGATTTACATCAACCGCGGATGAACAAGGTAAGAAGGATTTGGTAAATGATGCAAAAGCAAAGAATATTATAGTGGACTTATTGAATCCACTTATCATAAGGTGTTGGGTTGTAAAACCGCTAAAAATGTATGGGACAAGCTTGAGAATATATGTGCAGGTGACTCAAATGTCAAAGAAGCAAAGCTTCAAATCTATAGAGCAAAATTTAAGCAACTCAGAATGAAAGAATATGGCAACATTGCTGCATACTTCCAATACGTTGATAAAATAACCAATACTATGGAAGGATTGAAAAAGCTAGTTGACGAGAAGACTATTATACGAAAGATTCTTAGAACGTTACCAGGGAGATTCAACCCAAAGGTATCGGTCTTAGAATACAGTGCAAATCTAGAAAACTCAGCAAAGAGGAATTACATGGAGTTCTCATAGCATATGAAATGAGACTTGATGAAGAAGAGGGTACTTCGCATCTATAAACTACGTTCATTGCATCTAAGAAAACCAATAAGGACAAACAACCTTCAGTTGAAAAGACATGCACCTACAAGTGTGAAGAAAAGGGATACGATGAAGAAGGTCTTTCGGATGAAGAATATGCTTACTTTACGAGAAGAATATGCTCACTGGCCTCGGTTACAAAGAAGAAGAAGAAGGACCTTCTACAACAAAATACAATGAACCTATAAGAGTTGACATGCATGTAGACTTCATTGGAAAAGATTCATAAGAACATCCTTGGAAGACGATTCCTCGACGAAGATTTCCATCCAGGTACCAACATATTTTTCATGGCTATTGTTATTCATGTGGAAAATTTGGTCATAAAGTTGTAGAATGTCGCACGTACCCTAGGAACCAATACAATTCCAGGAGATCCTTCAAATATGAACCTCCCAGGGCTCAATGAAACATCAATAGATTTGAACTTTTGAGAAATAATATGGAATGTTACAAATGTCAAAACTTTGGACACATAGCCAGAGACTGCAGACTTGAAAATCCTCCAGAAGAATCTTCGAAGCCACAGAACAAACAAACGTGGAAGAAGAAGAAGACTGATAATTGTGCTCTCGCTCTCAAGGCTCAAAGCAACAAAGATGTGTGGTATGTTGATAGTGGTTGCTCAACGCATATGACTGAAGATAGAAGAAAAATTGTATCTTTGAAAGAGAAGAAGGATGGAACCATATCCTTTGGAAATGATGGATCTTCAAATGTTATAGGATTAGGTACCGTCACTCTCGGAAGCAAAGATGTTATAGCCAAGAATGTTCTATTGGTTGAAAACATGAATCACAATCTGCTTAGTGTTGGAAAAATGTGTGATCAAGGACACACAATGCTATTCAACTCCACAAAATGTGAAATCAAGAAAGGCAGGTATGGTAAAATTGTGGCTAGAGCAAGTCGAGCTCCAAACGACATATATGTTCTGGATGAAGCAACTAAAGCATGTCTATAAGCTAAAGAAGATGAAAGTTGGTTATGGCACAAACGAATGGGTCACATAAACTTCGATAATCTTATCAGTATAAGCAAAAAGGAAGCAATACGAGAAATGTCAAAAATCTCAAAACCTTCCAACACACTGTGAGGCCGGTCGACACGACAAGCAAACGAAAGTTCAATTTAAAACAAAAGAACACTTTGCATCACATTCATTGGAATTGATACATACTGATCTATGTGGTCCTGTGAGAACAAAAGGCCTAGATGGAGAATTATATTTCATGTTAACGATAGATGACTATACCAGGATGACAGCCGTAAGTTTCCTAAAAAAACAAATATGAAGCATTTGAGTGCTTTAAGATCTATAAGGAGTGGGTCGAAAATGAAATTGATTTGAAAATAAAGTGTCTAAGATCATATAATGGCGGAGAATTCACTTCCAAATTATTTCAGCAATACTGTGAGGAAAATGGAATAAAAAGACAATTTTCAACAGCACAAACACCTCAACAAAATGGAGTTGCTGAAAGAAATAACAGAACCGTACAGGAAATGGGTAGAACAATGTTGAAGGACTCAAAATTGGATGAAAAGTTTTGGGTTCAAGCAATTGATACGGCAGTCTTCATTATCAACCAAAGTCTTCTTAGAAATAATTGCAACAAAACCCCATATGAATTATGCAAAGGAAAACCAGCGAATGTAAAATATTTCAGAATCTTCGGAAGCAAATGTTATATCAAAAGAAAGATCAAAATTTGGGTAAGTTTGAATCACGTGTTGATGAAGATATCTTTGTTGGTTACTCAGGAAAAAGAAAGGCCTATAAATGCTATAATCTAAGACGAAAACAGATAGTGGAGAGCATAAATGTTACATTTGACGAGGATGGTGTTCTAACGAATAATGATGAGGATCTAGAATCTTTGAAACTTGAGACAGAGGCTGAAAAAAAACACAATGAAAATTCTAGAACAAGAAGCAATTATCAACCAGGAAGAAGTAAATAATGATCATCAAGATATACCAGAACAACAACAAGAAGCTCCTCCAAAGAGAACAAAAGAATGGATTCAAAAGAACCATCCATCAAATCAAATCATTGGTGACATAAATGAAGGTCGACAGCTTCATTCATCACAACAAGCTCACATTGCTTTTCTAACAACCTTTGAGCCTAGTAGTTTTGAGGAAGCAGCCAGAATGAACATTGGGTTGTAGCTATGAATGAAGAATTGGATCAAATCAAGAAGAATAACACCTGGAAATTAGTTCCACGACCAAAAGATAAAAATGTCATTGAGACTAAATGGGTGTTCAATAACAAATTGAATGAAGATGGACAGGTTACCAGAAACAAAGCAAGATTGGTTTGCAAAGGCTATGCACAAGTGGAAGGAATTGATTTCGACGAAACATTTGCACCAGTTGCCAAAATGGAAGCCATTTGAATGTTTCTCGCCTATGCATGTTCAATAAAAATCACAACATTTCTGAATGGTAAATTAGAAGAAGTTTACACCGAACAACCTAAAGGTTCACTACTATCAGAAAAAGAAGACTATGTTTGCAGGTTAAAGAAGGCTCTATATGGTCTCAAGCAGGCTCCCAGAGCATGGTATGCTCGTCTTGATGGATATCTATGTCAACAAGGGTTCAAGAAAGGTATTGTTGATAGAAATATTTATGTACAAATAGATAAAGATAATTTAACAATCGTTGAGGTATATGTGGATGATATAATATTTGGTAGCAATGATGATCAACTAAGTAAGAAATTTTCTACAAATATGCAAAGTGAGTTCGAGATGTCTTTACTTGGTGAGCTGACATACTTCTTAGGGCTTCAAATATCTCAGCAAGAGAAAAGAATATTTATATGTCAAGCCAAGTACATCAAGGACATGCTCAAGATATTCAAAATGGAAGATTGCAAACCCGTCCTTACTCCGATGGTAACAGGTTGCAAATTGAGCATAGACAACTCATCTAAGGATGTGGATCAGAGGTTGTTCAGATCTATGATTGGTAGTCTTCTATATGTAGCAGCCTCCCGGCCAGATGTTATGCAAGCAGTTGGACAAGTAGCAAGATTCCAAGCAACACCAAAAGAATCACATATTATTGTTATCAAAAGAATTCTTCGATATCTAAAGGGCACAAAAGAATATGGCTTGTGGTATCCCAAGGGTAAGAATCTCATTATTCAAGCCTTTACAGATGCAGATTGGGCAGGAAGCATTGATGATCGTAAGAGTACTAGTGGAGCAACATTCTATCTAGGTGGTTGTCTCGTATCATGGTTGAGCAAAAAGCAAACCTCAATCTCGTTATCTACAGCAGAAGAAGAATACATTGCAGCGGCAGCATGTTGTACTCAAGTCCTTTGGATGAAACAAACTTTGCAAGATCTTCAAGTACAACTCGGTGAGCCTATTCCCATATTCTGTGACAACACCAGTGCCATCAGCATCTCCAAGAATCCTGTCATGCATTCAAAAACAAAACACATTCTGATCAAATATCATTTTGTTAGAGAACAAGTCGCTGAAAAGAATATCAAACTTGAGTATGTTGGTACAAAAGTACAAATCGTTGATATCTTCACTAAACCTTTACCTCGTGAAGCATTTGAATATCTTCGCCAGAAGCTTGGGATTCTCCCAAGTTCTCATTAGATTTTCCTTATTTAGAATATAAAGGGGGAGTGGAAGTGTGTACAGGTCCGTAGGATGGTTGTGTCAAGGGGAGTGGAAGTGTGTACAGGTCCGCAAGATGGTTGTGTGTCAGGGGGAGTTACCCTTTGCCATTGATGTCAAAGGGGGAAAGAATGTTGTAGAAAGAGGTGTCATGATCGCAGGGGGAGTACTTGTGTTGCCATCAATGCCAAAGGGGGAGATTGTTGATCAGCGATTGTCATTGATGTCAACCCAAGCAGCACCAGGGGCTACCCCAATATTGCATGGGAATTTTGACCTACCAAATCACTATATTCTGAGTCAAGAATGATTTTGATGGTTTCTACTTATTGAGATGTTTCCATTGATATATTGCACGCCACGTAATTCTTCACGGTTTGAAAGATATTCATGTTTGAAGTTTGTAACCCCAGTTAGTGGGCTAAAACCCCATGGGGTTGTGGCATGGGTCATTGAAAAGTCAATAATTAATAACTTTTAACCTCCTAAAATCCCTCCCACGTTCACTTGTTGAAGCCCCTCTCAGCCTAAGCATTTATATAAATTGTGATCCTCATATCCTCCTTATGTAGGGATTTCGCTACTTGAAACAGGTCATCGTGGCATTTGCACTCTAACTTTTTTACTACGAAGATTCAGAAGCTAAAAATTTTATGAGGCGAAGCTGAAATCCTGAGGAAGCTCTTGTAAAAATTTCAGATCAGGGTGCGCAATATTTTCGGAGATATGATCTATGGAAGTCAGTGTTTTCGCAAGCTCCTGAACTTCATCTCAAAGAAGTGACCTTGGGAAAATTGTCATAACTCTCTCTCTGAATATCGGATTGGAATTTTGTAAGAAGTGGCAGATAGTGCACGGACTGTAGTTTTCGTTGTATCAATTTCAGAGCCGAATGAAGAAACAGTGACACGTGGCACACCATACAAGTTCGATATCCTGAAACAGTCCATAATTAGGTCATTGTGAGAGATTGGGCATAACTCTCACTTGAAGAATCCAAATTGGATTAGACTTGTGGGATTGGAAAGAAGATTCAGAGTACTACTACAGAACCGAAAATCACATATTAGGGAGCTGAAATAACAGAGATACCCCAGATTCAATATCGAGATCCTAGAAGGCAAGAACAAGCTAAATCATGTGTTGTCAAGGGCTGCAAAGAACCACACTTTCTAAGGCAGCAAAACAAAGCAAGGTGCTGTAGAGGGTAGCATGACAAGAGCATCAATCAAGGTGCAGAACAGTCGCAAGAAGTTCAGCACATGAAGTCTTCAAGTGGGCAGCACTGCATACATTCATTGTAAAGGTATCATTGTACTAAGTCATTGTAAATGCATCATTGTACAAGTGTCTATCTGCCAAGAGTTGAAGAGGCGGTGTCGGGAGGTCTAGGATCATCATTAGGTGGTTGTGTCATAGTTGGGGTTATGGCCTAGTGTGTCTTCTTCTTCTACATCATTCTATATCATTGTAAAGTGGACCATTTTTCCCTAGTACGGGAGTCCATTCTTGTTTTATTCTTCTATAGGGTGGTAGGCTGGTGCTAGGCTAGTGCATGAAGTCACCAACAGGTTCAAGCCTGTGAAAAC
Source organism: Pinus albicaulis (assembly GCA_034641835.2). Lineage (NCBI taxonomy): Eukaryota > Viridiplantae > Streptophyta > Pinopsida > Pinales > Pinaceae > Pinus > Pinus albicaulis. The sequence goes on along the minus strand of CM076581.1, from coordinate 1,234,009,567 downwards.
TTTAGGGTGCTATGGTGGTGCTAGGGTGATTTGTAGCTCATTGGGTGTTGGGGTATACGTTCAGTTGACTACTGAAGAATCTCAAGCGTTGGAGCATCCATCCAGTGGGAGCTGGAAAAGAATGATTTTCTAGATTCTAAGAAGTTGGATCTTTATTTTCAATTGGAGTTGAATATTAAAGAATTATTAGAAAAGCATTCAGGTGGTTTTTGTCCCGGAGAGGGTTTCCACCTTAAAAACTGTGTGCAATTGTGTTCCTTCTTTTTGCTGCTATCATTGTACAAACACTAATAATAATTGAACATTAACTAATGCTCTAATTGAAAGGAATACTGATTCACCCCCCCCCCCCTCTTAGTATTTCCAACAGGGATAAGTCGATCCATAATCAACCATTAATTTATTGTGATTAAGACTTGACCCTAGTTAATTAAAGTTAATGTTGGAGATTTGGAACATAATAGGGTATCCAGTCATGCGGGGGACAGATCATGCAATGTGTTTTGGTCATCACGCTCGCCCAAATGGGTGAATTATGAAGCGGATTTAGATCTCCCAACGCCAAACAACTGGTGGACCCCAGCATGACATCGTGATTCGCAACACACATGGAGACAGGTTGTAGTGACAAAGTTGTTAATGCAACGTAGGATGATGATGTGGCAAACAAGGATAGGACATATGGCATGATGACATGGCTGCCAAACGACAAGACACGTGGCACCCATTTCAACATTTTTCAGTGGTTGTTTTTTATGGACACGTGGCATCCGAGCCTTCGGGCATCCAACAAGTTTGTTGCTAATGAAAGGCCTAAACACTGGATTCAAATGGAATTGAGCAAACTCCATCACGATCCTAAAATGAGTTCATGGTTCCGCTACACAAGATTTAAAAGTGTTATCCTGCCATTCGATGGTGCGGTCTAGTGTGAAGGGGAGAAAGCACCAGGTGTCGGATCCTCAGATATGTGAAGATGATTAAGGTTGTGGTTCCAACCCCAGGACATAAAGAGTTGAGTCGTAGAGTGCCCTGGGCTAATTGTTATTAAAAGAAAATCCAACATCTCAGTATCCACCATATTGAAAATTGGTTTCGCTTGCAAATGCCCAAATACCAGATACATTGTTGAAAATTTGTTTAAAGGTAGGTCTCAGTTATATTTGTAGGCCATATGATTTGATAAGATACAGAGCTCGGGTGCTAAGTGCTTAAAAATTGAGGTTTCGTGCATGCAAAACAGTTAAATCATTACAATAAACGAAGTCTGAATTGGGGCCAAATTTTGAGGTCTATGGGTATCAAATAGATAAGATAAGATAAGATAAGATAATTTTATTAATGTCCAACAAATGACCACAAAAGGTCAATGGGACTATTGTTTACAATGATTACTACAAACTAGGTGGTGGACCAAGCGGTCCCCTTTCTATATAAGAGCATAAAAGCAAAGCTGCGAGGAGTGCAAAGGTAAAGTCAGGATGACTGAAACATCTCGACAATGAGTTGTGATGAAGAAGTCCTCGGGGAGAAGGATGAGCCTCCAGAAGGGGCGGAGACTCCTTCTCCTATCATCTGAGGCCATTAGAAGAGGACTTAAGGAAGTTTGTCAATGTCTGCTGCCCTGGAGAGGGGCTGGACTGATGCCGTTGTCGTCTGGAGGACTTGGGGCGCCCCCTGGAGGAGGGATGGTGCCTGGTTCTAGACCGTTGAAGAGCTCTAGTGGGACGAGATTCCCGGATCCGCACTGACCTAGAGTCATGGCCTATGGATCCGTCGGTGGCTCTCTTGGTGCCCTGCGATGCCGGGAGTGCTCTGAAGAAGTCGGTGATCCTCTGTGTGGTAGTCGTTGCTGACGAGGGCTGGAGCAATGTCAAGCGGTGTCTGAAGGTCTTCTGGAGGTAAAGAGCCAGGCATCTCTGGTCGGGGTATCTAAGGAAGCTGGCTAGATTCTGGGGCCCCCTGAATAAGCAATAAAAGCGCCTGCGGATCTCATAGTAGATGGGGCATCTGAAGATGAAGTGTGACTCAGTTTCCACTTCCTGTAGGTGACAAAGCTGACAGATCCTCTCCGCCCTGTCAATATGGTGGTCTGTTTCCACCTGAGGCCTGTGCGATCCAACCCTGAGCTGCCCAAGGGGGGATCCTGCTGGCGTGCATCCAATGCTAGAGGGTATAGGTGGGTCGAGTGATGAGTCCATTTCTGATCTCCAGGAAGTGTTCGGTGTAGAAGGCCATCTTTGGGCGTAGGACGCCCGAAGGATTGACCCATGTAGTCTGAATGTACTGGTTGTAGATGTCTTCCCTGATGATTTTGTTGAGCTCCTGCCAGTTTGGAAGAAGGTGCCCCAGGGCATTCAGTGAATACCGGAACGGGGGAAGATGATCTGTCTGGATACCGATGAGACCAAGGAGTTCTGTCATCCCGGAGAACCAGCATTTGGTGTGGCCGGTCTGCGTTTGAGCGATGTTCTCCGAGGAGCAGTAGGCCAAGTAAGGGTACCTGTCCCTCCCCTCTCTCGTGTCTGCCAAGCTACGGATCCGATGAAGGTAGGAGACTATCCTGAAGATTGCCTCCAGGCGAAAGGGCTTAGCTCCGAACTCTGCTAGGATGATGTTATGAGGAACTGTCTGCTTGCACCGGATGAAGCGGCGCAAAAGAAGAGTCTGGACTCGCTCAGCCGAGGCCCAATCTCACTCCATTAATGAGGGGCCCCAGACTTCTGACCCATATAGTACGGTGGGGCGGATCAAGGTATCCATGATGTTCATTTTGGATGGAATATCCTGGAAGTGGTGGCGGAAGCACTGTCTCTCAAGTAGGGCCAAGGAGCCATACCCTTTGTTTATTCTGGGCTAAAGGGCCGGCCAAAGGCTGAGATAGGGGCCCGAAAACTGCACTCACAAGTAGGTGTACCTGCTAACGACTTCGATTTCTTCTCCCTTGTATAGGAAGTGAAAGTTCGAGGTCTTTTTTACCCCATTGAAGATTATGACTTTGGTTTTACTCAGGTTCACGATCAAGTGCCGAAGATCATAAAAGGCTGCGAAGGCGTCCAGCGGTCTCTGTAGTCCTTCCGGGGAGGAGGCTAGGAGAACAATATCATCTGCAAAAAGTAGGATGAATATCAAGACATGGTGGAGACGGCACCCATCTGACTTCTGGATATGCTCTCAGAGGAAAGATTCCAGCTCATCAATGTAGATCCCGAAGAGAGTAGGGTAATGCGGGCACCCCTGTTTGACACCAATAGTGCTTCGGATGAACTCCGACAACCCTCCAACTGTGCAGAGACGGCCAAGGACTGATTCGTAAAGATGCATAATAGCAGTCAAAAGAGTCGAAAAGATGCCAATCTCCTTCAGCCTCTGAAAAAGGTCCTCCCTCGGGACCGAATCGAAGGCCTTCTTGAAATCCACAAAGCAGCAGTACACCTTGGACGACCGGTGTCGGGCCTCTTCGATCGTTGCCCGGAGAGTGAAGATATGGTCAATGGTCTGGTGGTCCGCTCTGAAGCCCCTGAGATGATTTTGTTCTAGGAAGCTGGAGAGACCGTGGTGGAGGGCAGTAGCATACAACTTGGAAAAGGTGTTCCCGACCATGATCGTTCTATAATTGTTCGAGTCAGAAGTGGGTCCTGCTTTATGGATAGAATAAATAATATGGTGGGACCACTCATCCGGGAAGCCATCATGGATGACATGGTTGAAGAGATCTGCTAGATACCCAACCAGAGGACGAAGCCCGAGTTTGAAGAATTCTGCCTGGAAGCCTTCTTCGTTGGCGGCTTTGCTACTGTTTAAAGCCCAGATGGCCTCTTTGATATCCCTGTCGGAGAAGAAGTGGCAAGTGGCTGGGGGGGAGACAGCCTGAATGGGGGTTTGCCCCAGGATGTCATACAACTTGGAAGTGTGGGAGAACAAGGAGGAAGAGTCGAGGTTTGAAGGAGTTGGAGAACGCCTGGACAGAACGGTGCCCCAAAACTCCTTAGGGGAATGGAGAAGCAAGTCCAAAAGAGTCCGTCTCTGGTGAGATATAAACTGGTGTTTTTTGCGGCGAAGGAGGCAGCAGTAGGCAGAGCGGATGGTGGGGTATGACGGTAGGGAATGTCTAAAGGCGTGCCGAAGATCCCGGTGCAAATATTTGCACTCGTGGTCATACCACTTATTCATAGGGCATCCTCCTGGCTTAGGGGACGCGGTGGATCGGGTGGAGGAAGGGAAGGATTGAAGTGCAGCCATCCAGATTGCAGATGAGAGGCAGTGGTACTTGTCGTTGGCGGATTCAAGGGAAGTGAATTGGGCTATAGGGGGAAGCGCGTGCTTGAGGGTAGAGGAGAAGGTGTCAGGATCGCCTTCTTCGAACTTGAAAAGAGTGCGGGGTGGGCTATGCGGGGTAGGGGGGGTTTGCGCGGGATGTCTAGCTGGAGTGAAACTGAGAGAAGCGCATGATCTGCCAGGCGAATAGGAATGATGGAAAAGTTTTGGGTGTAAGGGAGGAGATCTAGGCTGGCAAGGGCGTAGTCCACCACACTCGCACCCCCCACCCCCACCCCCCCCCCCCGCCCCGTGGGGCCTGCAAGTAAAAAAGTGCGAGGAAGGTAAGCCCGGGAGGCCGTTCAGGATTATCAACTTGTGACACTCCCCCAACTGCAAGAGGTGCTTCACGTAAGTTGTGGTGGGGCCCAAGCTATCTTCTGATGTTCGTTGCAAGTTCACCGAGGCCGAATCAATCCCTCAGGTGCAGAATACATCCTCTGTACGATCATGTATGGGTATCTGGAGGTCTCTGGTTCAGGCATTAAAGTCCCCCATGATAATGATATCTCCTACTGTTGAGTACTTGGTAATATTAGAGTACAAGTTCGTGAAGGGATCGTCATCACTACTATGGATGGCAAAGGATGATGAGATGGGCGGAAAGTAGCACACCGCAACATAAATGTCCCTTCGCAGGGAGGCAGTGACTCTAATCTGGACCCACATGAATCTGGCGTGATCGTCGGTTGCCACGATAGAGATTCTGTCTCTGAGATCGTCTCTGGCGAGGCATGCTACTCCTCCGGAACCTCTGACTCCTCCTGAGCTCCATGTCTCCTGTCTGCAAGCTGATGTCCACTGGTATCCTGTGATGTTCGGGAGAGGGCGAACAGGGCTCGCGTGTGTTTCAGTAACAAGCAAGATGTCTGCTGAAGTAAGGGCGTCATAGAGTAGGCCAGGTGATGACCAAAAAGACCCATTTCCATTCCTGCAGTGGACTGAAATGCTCGTGCCCCATCTCCTCTCCGCTCGGGCCCATCATTTGGAGCTACCGGTTCGAGGGACCCATCTCGGGGGGAAGGAGTCTCGAATAACCGCTCGAAGATTCCTGATGACTACCCACTTTCCTGCTTGTCGTGCTGCCGCAACTTGTTCTCTGGCCTGTTTGAGTTCAGCTACCTGCATTCTTGTGAGGTCCTCGTCTAGGAATACCCTGTCTGGGAGGGAGAATAATTTCCGCTTTGCTCGAAGCGCCCGAAGTCTATCCGTAGAGTTACAAAACCGGAGGAAGAGAGTAGAGTCGTGCCCCAACCATGCACTATCCAATATTATATCGGGTATATCCAGTGTGTCGCGAAGAAACCTGTGGCCGAGCTCCAGTATGTCTGATGAGGGTGGAGGGGGGGGGGATGGAGTCCCCTTACTTTGAGGTTTAATTCTCTTGTTCACCTAGTCCTTTCCTCCACAAGCTTGGCCTGTACAACCTCTTCCACCGCTGTGAGGGGTGGGGTCTTCTCTTTTCCTCTGACCACCTGTGCCCATGAACTTATATGCGATTATGTTTCTTGTTTAAAGGATACCTGCTCTGATCTGATTTCTTCTTGTTTATCCTTGAGAACCCTGGATTTCCGCGTGAAGGGCCTCATCCGGTGGGCGTATCACAAGAAGTTCTCTGCACTCTTGCAGCTGGATCTTCAAGGATGAGTTGTCTTCCTCAGCCTTCCCAACCTTGTTGGACAGGGTGCCAATCTCGGACCGTAGCTTGTAGTTTTTTGCTTCAAGGTGTTCTGTTTTCCTCAGTAATTGCTTGATTTGGGAAGTCCAGAAAATGAAGTCGGATTCCAGTGCAATGTCTGTGGGGCTATATACAGTGTCGGGTTTGTTATGGCATTGCTGGAGAAATTTGAGACGCACCCTGTCATTGAAGTCTGGGGAAATCGGAAATTCGGGCCCCCCTTCGGGGTCCTTGTTTTCCTTCTGTTCTGACATTCTCGCCAAATCTGTAGCTGTAAAATCTTTAACAAAAAAAAAAAGTCTGTAAAAACTCGATTTAAACCAGCGTTAGCAGGGGTCGAGTTAGTCAGCAGCTGCGGGGAGCGGTGGCTGTGGCTGTGGGAGCAGCGAACATGCAGGCGCCTGTGGTTGCGGACGGGAGCAGCAAGCAGAGGATTGTGGGGGCTGCGGCTGCGGGGAAAGCAACGGAGGGTGGGGCTGCGGGGGGGAGCGGCCGAAATGAGGGCCGACAAGAATGCGGGCGAGGATCAGGGTTGCAGGATGCGAGAGAGAGCCTGCGGCTGCAGGGAGACCGACCGACGAGGAGGGCTGCGGCTAGAGCAACGGAGGGGAGCTGCCACGGTTGGAGGTAGCTGCGGACGGGAGCAAGCCGTGTGGAGCAGCGGGGGAGTGGATGGAGCGGGGGAGCCGACGAGAGCAGCGGGAGGGGGAGTCAATGGGTCGCTGCGGGGTGGGAACAGGGGGAGCCGACGGGAGCAGCGGAAGGGGAGGTGGCTGCGGGGTGGGGCAGCAGGCAGCCGACAGGAGGTGGGAGCCGACGGGAGGTGGGAGCCGACGCGAGCAGCGGGAGCAGCGGGTGGCTACAGGACGGGAGCAGCGGACAGGGGCAGCGGGCACCGACAGGAGGTGGGAGCCGACGCAAGCAGCAGGAGCAGCGAGTGACTATGGGACAGGAGCAGCGGAATTTGAAGCATCTCGTGTTCTCATGTTGTGAAGGCAAAAAGACTAATTTAGACAAGCAATGTTGTGTCAGTTTGTGAGAGGAAACAGAGCTATAGAAAAATTATATAGGTTGAGTTCATGATGGGAAAAAAGTAAAGAGTGTGCAAGAGAGTACTTGGCAAAGATTGAAACAATTAAATGACAGAAATATGAAGCATATATGAGACACTGTGTGCAAAGGAGAGCTGAGCAGAGGCTAATGTGTATATTGGTTGAAATCTGACGCTGATGTGTACAAGAAAATTGTTGGTTTGGAATGTTGAATATTTATTTATCAAAAAAGAGTTGTGCTCATGTGCAGAATTATAAGGGAGTTGCTCTAATCTAATGTAAATCCATTTGAATCAAAAAATCAAAGGAACAGAGGGTGTTGCAAAGAAAAGATTGGAGAAGTTACGCTGATCAAATATTAAAGTTGGCCACTAAAGGATTGGAGTCTCCATCAAGTAGGTTCCTGTAAATATCAGGGGATTGGTGCCCGCAAACAGTGGGAGTTGGTGCTTCTAGCAAGTGGGTGCTTGCAAAGAAAGGGGGTTGGTGCCTCCTGCAAGTTGATGCTTGTTGACCACTGGAGTAGCACCTGAGGATTATCTGAAGACTCCATGCCCAAGGATGTACCAAAGGTTGTTTGAACCATCAAGGATCACTATACTACCAAAGTTTTTCAACCCTACTTCTTCTTCTTCTTATCATTTTTTGTTATACTCAAATTCCACAATCCCTGCGGGGACAATGTAAAAGTGATACTAGTATAAAGATTCGATTCATCTAACAGGCCTAGGTGGCCTAGGACCTTATCATTAAGTGAGTATTACTCTAGAAGATTTTTCTCACTAGGTTAATTATCATCTCCTTACGAGGACTTGATAATTAATTGAGCTTTTTCCTCTAAATATACATCAATGCCAGAGTACAGTTTGATGGTGAGGCCTCGAGTGAGTCCTAGTGTCTAGGGTCAATGTATATTACGATACCAGATCACACAAAAAAATTGTGGAATTTGATTAGGTCTAGGGGGTCATTTTTTAATTTTTTAATTTCCCACAGGGCAAAAATTGGAATAAAAATTGTATATGAAATGTAATAAGTGATGTCTAGAGAAATTGTATGGGCTATGAGTAATAAAAATTGCAACTCTCACCTTAAACTTTCTACTAAGACACACTTTGAGGGGTTAAAAATGTGTTTTAGACCCTCAACACCCACTTTACCTAAGTTTAGTGGAAAAAGTGGCAATAAATTAAGCCAGCAATTAAATAAATAGAGAAAAATAAATTTCCACACATGCTAAATGATGTGGAAATGAGGTGGAAAATCATGGAGGAGTTAAAGTGAAGTCTCAAGGTGATTTGGACTCCTAAAATCAAGGAAAGGACATGTGCTCAAAGAAATCAAATTTTTGGCAATAAATGAGGAAGTAGCTTGCTTTGAAAGTTCGAATTTGTGAAGTTAAAGCACATTTGGGACAATTTGGGACAATATTTAGTGGATATTTTTGTGGGAAATTGTCCCCACATTGGTTCCCACCCATATACACTTGTCATTTCATCATGGAATTTCATTTTGCTTGAGGAATTCTTGATGGCACTTGGGAAATTCGAATTTGCATGAAGGTGCTTTGGGATTCTCACCATTTGCCTTGGGATTGGCTCCCAAGCTTCTATATAAAAGAACTTTGTGCTCTCACTTATGTATCTTTTTACAACAAGCTATTGTGCTTGGGGAAGCTCTACTTCTATATACTGGTGTTCTTCATTTGAATAAAAAGACTTTGGGCTCATTCATGATCGTTATTCCATTAGAGCATTGTTTGGTTCATTGATGGTATATCTCTTCTTTTGCCTTTGATTTATATTTCAATTACTCATATGCTTTTATGGAATTGTAGATGTATAGTTATCTTACATTTGCAATTGGTTATTTGATATGCTCTAGACTATACAACTCTATCTATTTTCATTCAAATTCTAGAGTTCTATTGCCATTGTTTATTGACATTTCTCTAGGCTAGACAACTCTATCTATTTTCATTCAAATTTGAGAGTTCTAATACGAGCAAGCAAGATCTTCCTTGGATAGGGGAAGTATGCTGTAGAAATCCTAAAGAGATTCAGGATGGAGGACAGCACTCCGGTGACCAATCAGAAGACGATTGATACTTCAGTTTCAAAGTTGGCAAACTCCAAACAGTACAGACAGTTGACTGGCTCGTTGATGTAACTAGCCAACATTTGAGCAAACATCAACTTTGCTATTAACACCCTATGCTAGTTCATGGTGGAACCGAGTGAGGTTCGCTGAGTTGCAGCAAATCACGTGCTCAAATATTTGTAGGGCACAATAGGATATGGATTACAGTCCCTTGGTGGAGATGATGTGAGATTGTTGGGGTACTCAGAGTAAAATTGGGCAGGCAATGATATAGACTAGAAGAGCACCTCTGGGTGCTACTTCAGTTTGGCATCAGCAGTGATTTCCTAGTTCAGCAGGAAGCAGACCTCAATAACACTGAGTTCAACTGAGGCAGAGCACATCGTGGCCAATCTAGCTAGTTGTGAAGACATTTGGTTACGCAAGCTACTCACATAATTGTTTGGTCAGAAGCTTGAGCCAACAGTGATCCACTATGATAACCAGAGTTGTATCAAATTCTCATAGAATCAAGTGTTTCACTACAAGTCAAAGTAAATTGAGATCAAATACCACTTCATCAAAAACCAGGGGTTGAAGGGAGCAGTCAAGCTCCAATATATTTACAGAGGAGCAGTTGGCAAACATTTTCACCAAGCCTTAGGTGAAGGGCATATTCGTCTAGTTTCGACACAATCTTAGAGCATAGTATTAAAAACCGGAACCGGTGACCGGACCGGTGGACCTAATGAACCGGTAACCAGACCGAAACTGGTCTAACCGGTACTGGTCAGGTCTAAACGAACCGGTTTTTAAAAAATACATTAAATAATTATTTTCTACTAAAAAAAAAACTATTTTTAAGATTTGCAACCATGATTCCAAGCCAATAGAGACAAAATATGCAAAATTTGCTCATTTATATACCATGTAAAGGTGAATATATCAAAATGGCACCGAGTGAAATACATATCATCGAAAAATACATAAGCAATGAGGCTCCAAATGGCCCATAAAGTCAAAAAACAATGCTACACACTATGAGGCCATTGGCCTAATACAAGACTACATATTAATGATCAACAACATGATCACTCCTCATCATGATCAAAATCATCACCACTACTAGACAAGGGATCATCAACATGAGCTACATAAATAATATGGCTTAGAGTTTGAGGACTCCTATAACTCCTCTACAACTTTAGTAGTTGTAGTAGCAAAAATAGACATCAAAACTACAAATCACTGAGCAACATGGTCTCTCATGAAACTCATCATTGATTCAACGCTACTAGAAATGGGATCATCAACAAGAGATACATAAACATCATCTAGCTCAAAGTCTTCAGCCTTGGATTTCTCAACCACATGATAGAGATTGAAAATTTTTAACATGTCGAACCAATGATTTTGATTTGAGTGAAAGGTTCATCTCCTCAACCTTAAAATGCGGTAGAAAAAGATTAGCATGCCTAACCAATTGTTTTCCTTTGAGTGAAGGGTACATTCTTGTTAAGGCCACGATAGGGGAGTTCAACAATCAATACCACCAACATCAACAAAGTTCAACAATCAATGCCACCAACATCAAGGTTCTCAAAGGACTTCATGCTCTTGATCAAATGCCAATCTCATACCCTTACACATGATAGAATCAAATGGAAACATTGCAAACCCCCAAACCATGAAACCCTGAAAACCATTAAGTCTGTTGAATTTTGAGTGAAATCTAAAATTCTAGTTTCTCCATATGAAATCCAATGAGGTCGAAACCACTCTTAAACATCCGAGTTATTTCATGGTAATGTTATAAATTTTTTGTAAAAGGATGAAAATGAAAAATAAAGGAAATGTCACTTTTACTTTTAAGAATTTAACATTACCATTAAGTGTTAGGAAAATGAGAGGGTAGGCATGCTTTTCTTAGAGGGGATATTTTTGGGGGAAAACAACCCTAAATTTCCCTCATAAAAGCTCCAAAACTCAAAAAAAATGCATTATATGGGGTCCATAGTTGGCCTGGCAATGAACCGACCGGTTTAGGATGGAACCAGCCGGTTTGACCATAAACCAGTTGGTTCCATCCTAAACCGGTCGGTTAGCACCGATTGGACCGGTTTTTTGGGCGAAGAGGAGGGTTGAATCAGGTTTTTCTACTGAATTGACCCGGTCAGCTAATGAACCGGTCGGTTTGACCGATTTTCGGTTCAAGTCGGCCAGTTTTTAATACTATGGCTTAGAGTGGTGGGGAATACATTCCTCACTAAGAGGGAGTGTTAGTGTTTGTAGCTCATATAGGTATTTACTATTTCCACAAGGGTGCCTACTTGTGGAAATCGTCATTAAATGTATCCTATGTTTTTTCTGGAATTTCACTTTATTAATTAATTAATAAAGTGAACTTTTTTTATTAAAGTGACTTTTAATTAATAAAGCGAGTAAAGTGTGTCATTTAAAGACTTAATTAAAAGACAGCCATTGATCTCATGGGTAGATCTTAACCGTTGAAGATTAGATGTGTGTCATTTAAAGACTTAATTAAAAGAGAGCCATTGATCTCATGGGTAGATCTTAACCGTTGAAGATTAGATTTTTAACATTAGAGGAAATTTCAGCCTAAAAGTGTCCATGAAATTTTCATGTAATTTCCATGTCATAATATGTAAACCAACCAAAATCCTTTAAATTTAAAAAGAGGTACATGTAAATATTTTGGAGGAAAAAGAAAAAAAACTATTTTTTTTAATTGTTTTTTTTTGCTTATCTCCTTATAGGTTTACTCAAATTTCAAGTGTAGACACACGTTGGATGCGGAATTGAACACATTTTTTTAATGTATCTTTAATTTTTATCAATATGGGTCTTTTTAAAAATATGCATAATGGGTACTCCTTGGATGTAAAATTTAATTCCTCAACCATGAGTGTCTACACTTGAAATTTGAGTAAATCTGTAAGGAGATAAACCAAAAATAAAATAAAAAAGTAATTTTCTTCTTTTCCCTCCAAAATTCATAACTCTTATTTTATTTAACTATTATTTTATTGTTTTTCCTTAGGAGGCCGCTTTTAGGTTGAAATTTCCTCTAATGCTCAACTCAAAGTTATAAAAAAAAGAGAGGGCAAAGGAAAAAGACACGCAAAGAACATTCATTTCACAAGTCACATGAGTGAAGGAGAAAATAGAGGTTTGGTTTTCAACCATTCGCAAGGAGTTTCAACAGTAGTTCAGCAAGGAGAAGGCAACCAATCAACAGCAAGGAGAATAGCTGTCATACAACCCAGCAAATCAGGCCATACAACCATCCATACAGATTCCATATAACCATACGAATTACAAAGCATGTCACAGAGCAAGTTGCCTTGATTTCTATGCAGACTATAATTTTCAGGTTTGTTATTAGTTTGACTAATTTCTCGGCGCCATTTTCCCTATAAGAGAGCTCTTGTAAGTTCTGAAGATATATTTTAAATGATGAACTCATCTAGAAGAGCATAAATAATTGTGCATTGTCTGTGATTGTTTTTCTTGTTTTCCACTGCATGTAAGAGTTAGTAATTCTAACAAGTAACTACATCTAATATGTTTCCTTCGATAGCTAGTTTTAGAATGATTTTGTTGAAAATATTAGCAAGAAAAGGGTTCCTTGATTCGTGCCTTAATCATAGGAGCCAGAACGAATTCCTTCTTGTGCATGACTCGAAGAGCATGTCATAGAGCAGATTACCTTGATTTATGTGCAGACTAAAATTTTCAAGTTTGTTATTCGTTTGACTAATTTCTCAGAGCCATTTTCCCTATAAGAGAGCTCTTGTAAGTTCTAAAGATATTTTAAATGATGAACTAATCTATAAGAGCATAAATAATTGTGCATTGTCTCTTATTGCTTTTCTCATTTTCCACTGCATGTAAGAGTTAGTAATTCTAGCAAGTAACTAGATCTAATATGTTTCCTTAGATAGCTAGTTTTAGGTTGATTTTATTGAAAATATTAGCAAAAAAAGGGTTCCTTGATTTGTGTCTTAATCACAGGAGCCAGAACGAGTTCCTTCTTATGCATGACTCGAGTTACTAAAAATTAGGAGATTCCCTATAAATTAGGACGAGTTCCTATAATTTAGGAATCAGTGCCTAAAAATTATGACGAGATAGGATGCAATTAATTGATGTGTTAAAATTTAAAGTCGAATTCTTGATTTTCTAGTGTGAGTTGATTGAGGAAAAACACAAATGATTGAGTTTCAAGTGGTTGACTTGAAATAGTAGGAGTTACATGAGCGGTTAACTCATGCTAACTCAAGCAATCACAAAATCATTCCTTAATTAGAAAACTTACTAATTTTAACCATTCGAATTGCCTTTAAAAGGAGGAACGAAGGCACAAGTTTAATGATTGTTTTGGTGAGCACGAGTTGGTGAGACCAAGCAATAGGAAGCACAAGTTTGTGTGTGGAGCTTGTGAGAGGAAGAGTGTGCAAGAGAATATTGTGCACAGATTAGTAGAGGGAAAAATAGATCAGCAGTCTTGCAAAGGTTTCACGCCTGATTCAAGGCAAAAAACTAGGTTGTTTTCAGATTGAAACATTTGTATTTTGTAAGAGATCATTTGCTCAGTTTTTCTATCAATAAAATTCTCATCAAGTAGAGGGTTTTCCCAGTTGGGTTCCCTAGAAAAACAATGTTTTTTATTGTGTGATTGTGCTTTTATTTCTGTTCTATTCCACTAATATTTGGTAGAGATATTTTGTGACTGTGAAAAGAAAATCTGTCTTCAGATTGTTTATACTAACAGATCCGAATTTCTTGGAAATTATACAAATTTAATAGACACAAGCACAAGAACAATTCAACAGTCTAACCTAGTGGCACTCAAAAATGCATGTGGAGTTTGGTGTTGATATTGAACATGCAGTTGAAGGAGTCGGAACAGTGATATTCCAAATTGAGTCACGAGGCAAGATGGAAATGAAAGACATGTTGTGGGCATGGAAACTCGAGTGGAGTTTGCTCTCAGTCTCAATGATTAAAAAGAAGGGGTTTTGTATTGCGTTCCAAGATGGGAAGGTACTTATCAGACCCAGTGGATCGAGCTTTGATGAGGGACATGTTATAGGAGTTAGAGACAACAGGTATAGGCTAAGAGGGTAGTTTATTCGAGCAATGGCTCGAAGAAGAGCAATGATAGAAAACAAGGAATAGGTAGCTCAGAAGGTTGAGCGACTTCAGAGGGAGTCAACCTTCAAGTTCAGGAGGACGGGAGCAATCGACAGATTCTTCCAAATCTGCCAAGGTCTCTTGACATGAAATGACATTATAGGATGTTAAGGAGTAGGAGGATTCTAGGAACCATGCCAAGGATAACAAGACTTCAAGGATGCTTCAAGACCAGGTGGCAAGGAAGGATTATAGTTCAGAGGGAGTAGCAATGGCAATAGATGCAATTCTAGGATCGAAGTCAATTCCAGGTGGCAGAAGTACCTCCCTTGCTAAGAAGGAGTGTCGGAGCAATGTATGTAACTCAAGTAGGTACCTCTGAACATACCTAAATGTCCAGGTGTGCAAAGTCACCCACATTCTCTTAGAACACTTGCTCAAATGTGAGAAAGTTGCTAATGTATCTTAGCCTAAGTCTAACTTAGGAACACCACATAATTATCATCTTAGTTTATCAAGCTAAAGTAAACTTAGGAAAAGTAAATTATTTACTTTAGTGATTATGTTTTAGTCTCAACGCTTGATCGCCAGCGAGGCCAAATCTAATCTCGACTTTCAATCACTTTGGAGATTAGGATTAGGGATTTAGATCAATGTAAAGTTATAGAAGCAAGATTAAGGAGAGGGATAAGGCACACCATACAGCAGCACAAGATTGAGAGAGGCTTCTCAGTGAGTGTATTGGGTCTGAGGAAGGGGCAACAAAGAGATCTAGATCAACTAAGGAGGGTTTAATCAGCTCGATCAAATCTAGTTGTCATATGTATTTCCTCAGTAAGGCTATTTTCCCAAGAAGGGAGCCCAAGTAAGTTCAAAATTTTAATGAAGAATTGAGATTGAGTAGAATCTGTTGTCTCTTATTTTCATGATTGGGATTTGTATATTTTGTTTCCGTTGAATTCATTATGTTAGAAACCTAGTTGTGCAATTCATCAATGAAATGGCAAACTGCTAGGAATTAAGTGTCGATTGTTAGGTTTGCAGAAATTATAACGAATATGTGTTTCTCACTTTTAACTTTAAATAATCTCTTTAATAAAAATACTTTTATATATTCTTTTATAAAATAGTCAAGTGAGCATATTTTCTTGTGAATACCTTTCCCTTATAATATAAAAGACCAAAACAAGTATCTTAGTTATCGCTTCAACTATAATTTACAATATATATTGTTATGAATAAAATATTCATAACTATATAATATTAAATAAATAATAAAATAATAATAAATAGGTATTAATTAATAATTAATAAATTAATTAAATTAAATTGCCCAATTAATTATGAAAGGGCACTTATGTCAAAAGTCGTGTCTTAACCTTGTGGCCAATCAACTCCTATAAAGGAGAACCGCAGAAGAATTGTAAATCGTCTAATATTTAATAATAAGAATATATATTGTTATACACAAATGTATCTTCATTTAATAAATAAGAGTGAGCAAGAATTACTCACTTTAGTGGTATCACAACCCACTTTCCCACGTCACTATTCTTGTTCGTTGTCACCATTTCCACTATCTCCCTGTCGCATCCTCCTTTTCCACGTTCATTCCCTCTCGCCGGTTCCATCCGTCGTTCTCCCACTGCAATTTTCATCTCTCCACCATCACACACCCCTCGCTAACCCGATCCGACCGCTTCCTCTCATCCATATACCCTTTCACGACACCGATTGGACTCCACCGGCCGTCATCCCATTCCACCTGTTGACATGCGTCCAGTCATCAGTCTGCCACCAGATTGACACCTGTGGTTCGTTGTCCCGACAGGGAAACTTGCCACTTCGACCACTGTCTAACCCGTCGTTTTGTCTGAACGCAAGTCAAACGGTGTGACCCCCATTAACCTTTTCGAACCATAACTATATATTATCTATATAGTTACAAACTATATAATTTAATTATTTTAATTAATTTATATAGTTTGTTTAATCTAATTCATTCATTTATATAATTTAATTATTATATAATAAAAATAATATTATTATTATTATTTAATTTTTTTTAAAAAGGGTCTACTAAGAAAAAGAAGAACAAAATGGGGAGTAGCAGTGACGATGTGAATCCAAAGAAGTTTCAAGAAGAACTCGATAAAATGTGCAAACGCCTTGACAGTGTCGAAAGAAAGCAAGATGAATTTGAAAAAGGCCAAGAAAAGATAATTAGTAATCAAGACCAAATGGCAGATAATATCAAAGAATTAAAGAGCGTGATGAGCTAGTTTATGGGAGGAGTCAATCCACCTTTTAATCCTTCAGCCACACAAAGTCCCAAGACTCTGGAAGGCGAAATTTTTCCAAGTCATGAATTTTTGTCGATGCACGAAAATACACGAACACCGCATATACAATTTGAAGGAAGTCAGTACTATACAAAGTTTCCCGAAAGAGACTACCTTAAAATTAAAAGAGAATTACCTAAGTACGACAATAAGGACCATAAAGGCGCCATTGTATGGGTAAATAAAATGGAAGCCATTTTTGAAGCAAAACCACCAATAGGTGAACAAGAGAAGGTCACGACCACATCCAACAACCTAGAAGCAAAAGCATATGACTGGTTCCTATGGTGGTCCAACAGATGTGCGGCTCGTTCGTTCAATTGGGAAAATTTTAAAAACGTGTTGCTCAAAAGAAGACGATGTTTACAAAAAATTCGTTCACCTCAAACAAAAAGGATCGGTAAGCGAATACACCCATGAGTGTGAAGCATTAGCTATAAGGCAAAGCGGGTTCTCAGACGAAGAACTGCAAAAAGGTATAGATGTGGCCTTAAAGAATATATTCAGGAAGAATTAAAACTATATAAACCCAAAACCATTGAAGAAGCTAGGCATGCATCAATAACTGTTGAGCAAAAATATAAGCTCCATAAAATGCCATATGCTAGTAATGAAAAATCAAACAACTACTCAAAAGGGAAGTCAAGTAAGTTAAAACACTGGTAAGTACATTCCACCACCAATGCGTGATGCAAGAAAACAATAGTCAAATTTCGAAAGAAAAAAGGATGGCAAATGTTAGACATACAGAGATAAATATTCCTCGGGGCATAGGTGCACTACGCAAAAACTTTACAACTACGAAGCAGAACAAGAAGAAGAATCTTCAAAGATTAGCTTCGACAAAGAAAACAATGAAGAAAACGAGACTCCTATCTAGATCCAAAAGAAGAAAACATGCCAAGAATTTCTCTGGCAACTATCACAGGTACAACTCAACCACAAACATTAAAACGTAAAGGACATATTAAGAAGCAGAACGTTACTGTGTTAATAGATTCAGGAAGTACACAACTTTATAGATGTCAATGTTGCAAAAACACTGAACATTTTTGCCTATCCTGTAGCAGATATAAAGTTATGGTGGCAAATGGAAAATGAATAGATGGAGTAGGGAAGTGCCATAAAGTTAAAATGCAACTGAACGAATAAGAAATGGAGTCTAGTTTTTGTACGGTT
Organism: Pinus albicaulis; assembly: GCA_034641835.2. Taxonomy (NCBI): domain Eukaryota; kingdom Viridiplantae; phylum Streptophyta; class Pinopsida; order Pinales; family Pinaceae; genus Pinus; species Pinus albicaulis. The sequence continues at coordinate 1,233,991,763 of CM076581.1, read as the reverse complement.
CCCTTGGGAGGTGTAGACATCGTTTTAGGAGTATAATGGTTGCAAACACTAGGGCGGTATTCTGCAAATCACCAAAAACAATTCATTAAGTTCAAAATGGATGGAAGGAAATATAAGTTGTTCGGATCCCAAGCCCCACCTACCCAAGTCATTTCTGCCCAGCAAATGAAGAATGTTATAAGCAAGGGAGACCTGGTATTCGTGACACAATGTCAACAGTTAGAGTTATTATTGATGGAAGGGGTTCAACAACAATCTGAAGTTACATCCCTAATCTAGAAATATGACAATGTATTTCAAGATTTGCCGATGAAATTACCCCTTGAAAGGAAAATTGACCATATCATTTGGTCATTTGTGTCAAAATCCATTACTACGTGGCAATGCCATCACCTCAAGCACTAGGCAATCTAATTGTTTCAATACTGCAACCTAAGACCTTACCTTCCCCGTCAAAAATTCCACATATCGGTAACTCTGGCCATTTCCATTTACAGTAGAAATGTATCAACATCTAAGCTAGGAAGGTAAAAATAGTTTTAGGGCATGATGACAAGGTAAAAAGCTAGAGGAATTAACAGAGCTGGCTTTAGTAGGCAACTTCATGGTAAGATGGTTAAGAGTGACTCTTTAGCGCAAAGGTTAGAGACGGGTTGGAAAAGAAAAAGTAACGTATATGCCAAGGTTTCATATATTGGTTAAAGGGTGTATTTGTTTCGAGCTTCAAAATAATAAAGTGGTAGACTACATTTCCTCTCAAAATTAGTTGTGAGTACCATCCAACCTAGTCTTAAAAAGATGGCACCCACGATTCAATTCAAGAAGGAAATCAATCATAAATCAACACATTTGGTTTCTTCTACTTCATCCATCTCTACAATTTTGGATTGAAGGGTCCTTAACGGCCATTGCAAATTCTTTGGGGAAATTCACTGCATTAGACAAAGATTTTCCTGGAATTGCTCGAACAAAAGGATTGCTATGGTGATTGTGGTGTTGGACCTGAGAGAGGACTTGCAAGGTTAAATGGAAACTGACTAGGGTTTAGGATTGTTCCCACAAAGATCGGACTATTAGAGGATGCCCTTTAGGTGTTTTGCATGTCATGAGGTAGGCCACCTTTGGAAGGACTAATCCACAATAAAAAATTAGGTTCCAAATAAGAAATATGGGTGAAAAAAAAAATCTCAAGATAAAGAAATTGTTGTTTCAAGTGAGGAACCCGCAAGAGAAGTCGATTGTCAAAGAATATGATGTGAATCCATCTCTAGCGTAGTAAGCAGAAGCCCCCTCAAAACAAAGGAGAACATAGATCCCTGGAAGTATGCTATTCTGGCCAACTTTTATGTATTTTCCTTCAACTATGGGAAATCTTGTGCCTCCACTACAAAAACCTATAGGTCTTGATAGCTATGAAGTTACGGATAAGGAACCCTTATACCCTAGTTCTTCCAAGGACTTTTGGGGCAGTAAAAACCTTTCCCTCCCTTCAAAGGCATCCTCACATGTTGCCTTTCAAAGAAGGAAAGATAGATTGACAAAGATGAAGTTGTTAAGCCTAGTTAGATGAAGAAATCTAGGTTTTCCTTTGTCCTCCACCTACCAATGGCAACCTCCAAAGATAATTGAGGTAGACGTTAATGGGGCGATAGAAGAAGATTTAGCCCAAATCATTGATAAACCAATCATAGTAGGCAAGAAGTCTTACTTCTAGAAAGAAAAATCCATAAGAACTAAGGAAGTGTTACAAGGAGATAGATGACCATTAATGGGGTTTGAGTAGGAAAAGCCCATAGAAAGTTAACTGTGTGATTATCCTCTCCCTAAATATGAGAGGAGTGGGTGGTGCCCCTAAGCAAAGAGCCCTCAACAAAATGTTGTTGATCTATCTTTCAAATATAATATTCTTTCAAGTGATGATTGAAGTAGAGAAGTAAGGGTTCTTCTTGTCTAAGTGCTAAGACTAGTAGAAGACTACCACTTTAGCAGAATATTAATTATTTTACCATTACCTAAAGTTAGACTTAGGAAAAAATAAAAATTCCTAAGTTAACTTATGATTTAATCTCAGCCATTGATCACGATTTAATCTCAGTCTTTGAGAGGGATATTAGGGTTGAGATCGAAATTATAAGAGGAGATGTAGAGAGTTAGTGGAAAAAGTCAGTTTGAGCATGAACAGAGAGTCTCAGATCGGAGAAGGAAGAGTCGAGGGTTTCAACAGATCAAAATGATATAGGATCAGAGAAGAAACTGAGTGAGGCTCGACCTCTTATAGCCCCAGCGTAGTCATACCATTCAGATGTGCGCACAAGAGAGAGGATTTTTGCTTGCACGTGTGCACAGTTTATTTGATCAACATAGGGATTTTACAGATTTAGTGCGCAAACAGGGGGTTAATTGATCTTGGAGGATTGATTAGTTGTTCTTGTGATAAAAAGGAAGTTTCTCCCTTGACGTAATTCTCCTTTGATGAAGAAAATAATAAAAGACACACAACATTGCAAGTTTTCCCTAGAGTTCAGGTTTCTTGGGTATCTCTTGTGCTCTATGTGTTGAAGTGTTTGTCTTCTAATTTATTTTCCGTTGTGCATGTTAAGTTAGAAAACTCGGTGTATTTGTGATTTAAGTTTCTAGAATATCAATTCTTTATGTTTCTAGGTTTTTACACTTACAAAATTGTGAATCGGATTATTAGGTTCTATTGAAATCTAGCATGCTATCAGAACTCAATTTGTGATTGGAGACCAAGCACAAATTTTATCTTCAGAAGCAGATTTTGCGATTCAGACGGAGCAATTTATCGGATCAATTTGGCCATTAGGGTCCTAAGCAATGCACGTTGATTCTACCAATGCAATTTGTATTTAGCCATTTGATTTGGCAATCTGGCACATCATGGTCTCAAATTTAGATACAAATTGAACGGTGCATCCAACTTTTGTTTGTGGCGTGAAAGGATAGCAATGGTGCTAGAGGAACAAGGGGTTTGGGATTTGGTTGATAACGTCCTAGTCGCACTAATAGATCCTCAACAATTGGCTCGGCATCATAAAATGGATGCCAAGCAAAAAGGATTATCCTAGAAAGAGTCAAAGAGCACATTATTGCTCACCAAACTGGGAAAAATAAAGCCAAAGAAATGTGGACTGCCATCATTGGTCTCTATCAGGGTTTCAGCGAGGCGAGTAGGTTGATACTGAAGGACAAGCTCAAGAGCATTAAAATGTCCAAGTCAAATTTTGTGGTTTCTTACCTCACCAAGTTTTCCAAGGTAAACAAAAATTTGGCTAGTATGGGTGAGACAATTCCAAATAGGGATCTAGTGAATTTCGCTCTGTTGGTTTTCCCCAAGTCGTGGCTAGCCTTCATGCATGGTATATGTGCCCGAGAAAACTTTGCAAGTTGGGAACATTTGTGGGGTGACTGCATCCAGTAGGAGATTCGCACATAAGCTCAAATTGGATCTCGTGTTAAAAGTGAGGAACATGAAGAACGAGCAAAGGGACCAAGTCCAAGGGTAAAAAGGGCAGTGGTGTTGGTGGGCCAAGTTTTAAGGGAGAGAAGAAGAAAAAGGATCTCAACAAGATCAAGTGTTTTTCGTGCCACCAATATGAACGTTATGCTACTAAATGCCCCAACAGGAAGAAAGGGTCTAGGAACGACTAAGTAGCAGCCTCTATGGAGATAGATGAGTTATCTTCTCATTTCAAGATGTTTTCACTCATTGTCCGTATGGAAAGTTCAATTGCTACCAATTTATGATATGTGGATAGTAGTGTGTTCTATCATATGACAAGAAATAAAAAGTATTTCAGCAAACTGTCAAAAAAGGACATGTAGTTCGACACTGAGATGGGAGACGATGAGAAGTACCGAGTCGAGGGTCTTGGTACCTGGGAGAGAGATGTTCTTGATGTACCTGGGTTAAGAAGAATCTCATTTTAGTTTCAGCATTGGAGGATAAGGGGTACAAGGTGACCTTCAAAAGGGTATGGTTTTTATAAAACCCTCAAACTCCAAAGGTGGCAAAGCAAATTGGGGTTACGCACAAGAGCCTGTACAAATCACAGTTTGAGATAGTCGTAGCATTGACTAGCAGAGGCAGCCACTCAGCAGATGTGGAGAGATGCCACAGTGGAGTATGCCTCCATCATGAAGAATGATGTCTAGGAAATGGTGCCAAGGCCAAAGGGCAAGTTTGTGGTAGGCTCTCGCTAGGTCCCCAAGATCAAGCATGGAGTTATTGGGAGTATCGAGAAGTACAAGGCAAAATTCGTGGCCAGGGTGTTCTCGCAGATAGAAGGAGTTGACTAAGACAAGACCTTTGCCCCAATTGCCAAGTATTTGTCAGTCAAGATGGTTGCAGCTATTGCAACACAGATGGGGTGGAAGATCCACCAGTTGGACGTGAAGACAGTGTTCCTCAATGGGGTTATAGAGGAAGATATTTACATTGAGCATCCAAAGGGATTTGAGACATGCAGCAAAGAGACACACATTTGCAAACTCCAAAGAGCCTTATATGGGCTCAAGAAGTCTTTGCGGGCATGGTATGCTCAGATAGATAGTTACCTTCAGGGATTGGGGAACAACCTCTACTACATTATTGTTGAAGTTGAGTCGCTTATTCTAGTGCTATATGTGGACTACTTGATTTTGGTGGGTGCGCACAAGCTCATCCATGAGTGCAATAGAGATCTTGCAGGTGAGTTTGAGATGAAGGATGTGGGATTGATGCATTATTTCCTTGGGCTAGAGGTGTGGCAAGGTGATGGGGAGATCTTCGTGGGACAAGGCAAGTACGCTCTCCAAATTTTGAGGAGATTTCACATACAGGATTGCAAACCCATGACCATGCCTCTAGTCACAAACTGGAGGAAGGTGGATACATCTAGATTGGAGCGAATATATCCTACACTTTATCGGTAAATGATTGGGTCATTGATGTATTTGGAGAACACATGGTTGAATATATGTTTTGTAGTTAACTCTTTAAGCCAGTTTTTGCTCAAGCCTACTAGAGCACATTGGGTTGCTAGTAAGCACGTGTTGAGATATTTGAGGGGGCAGTAAAGTATGGATTGTGGTATAGACAAGTAGATGAGTTGAAGGTTGAGGGCTTCACTGATGTAGATTGGGCAGGGAGTTCCACAGATAGGAAGAGCACATCAGGTTGCAAATTCAGTGTTGGATCAACAGTTGTTTCTTGGTTCAACGGAAAAAAGAGATTAGTCGCATTGAGCTCAGCGGAGGGCAAGTACATGGCTATCAGTTTGGCAAGTTGCGAAGCTATTTGGTTGAGGTGTTCAACACAGAGTTGGAGTCTATAATGATACACTGTGACAATCACAATTACATCAAGCTCTCAAAATCCAGTGTTTCATGGTCACTCTAAGAACATTGACATACGTTATCACCACATCAGAGATATTGTTTAGAGAAGTATAGTTTCACTCCAGTATGTACCAACAGAGGAGCAGACAACAAACATTTTGAACAAGGTGTTGCTAAGAACCAAATTTTTATACCTCAAAGAGAAGTTGGGTGTAATGCAGAACACCTTCCTCTTTAAGAGGGGGTGTTCATTGGAGTAGAGAAATAAGGGTTATGTTTGTAGACTAGCAAAAGAACCCAGAAAACTACCGCTTTAGCAAAATATTAATATATTTAACTATTTCCTAAAATTAGACTTAGGAAGAATTAAAAATTCCTAACTTATGATTTAATATCAGTCATTGATCACAATTCAATCTCAACCGTTGAGAGGGAGATTAAGGTTGAGATTGAAATTATATGAGAATATGGAGCAAGTTAGTGGCAAGTCAATTTTAGAACGAGCAGAGTGTGTCAGATCGATGAAGGAAGAACCAAGGGTTTCAACAGATAGCAAACATACAGGATCAGAGAAGAAACCAAGTGAGGGTTGAGCTCTTATAGCCCCAGCGCAGTCATACCATTCGCACATGGGCCTAAGTTACTTGAAACGCCGAAATGTCTGGAAGTTTCTGAAACGGGTACGGTTGGAAACGCGACCACCAAAAAATGAAAACATCAGGGGAAATGTCATATATATATATATATATATATATGTATGTATGTATGTATTCTTTTTTACAAATAAATTAATAACACATTTTGTAGGAAAAAAAAGAAGAACGAGACATAAATGATATTTTAGAAGGAAAACCTAGTCTGTGTTAAACTCTCATAGATGATTAAATAATTCAAAATCCAAAATTATCATTTATAAATGAGGTTGCACATCCAAGATTCGAAATCAACCTTTATACATGAGGCTTTACATCCAAAATCAGCCTTTATACATGGCTATATGTGTTGAAAATGAAACATTAAATGAGCGAATGACAAGGTCAATTACACATCTTATAATCCTAATCCTTATTTTCATTAACAAAAATAGATTTTTTAGCAAAACTAGAGCGTGGAATGATTAGAGATAAATTAGTTTATGGAGTGATTGGACATAAAATTTAGTGTTATACTAAATATATTTTAGCCATAGAAGGGCCCCACAACCTTCTTGGGTGCTTCAGTGAGCCCGCAAAAGCAAAAAAGTTATGGAAACAGGGCAAAATTGTGCAGAAACAAGGAAAAATCTGGCGTAAACGGGGCATATTTGGGCAAAACGTTTCAGCGAGGTTTCGGTGGCGTTTCCAAATCAGAAAACACCTCGACATTTCAGTCATGTTTCGACTGTGTTTTGACAACGTTTCAACGTTTTGAGGAGTTTTGAGTACGAGTACGCCACCTTGTTGAAATTTGGTTATCGGAGGACAAGTGGTTCACTAAGGCTTTGATGTTTGGCCTAGGGAAAAGTGTCCAAAAGAATTTAATTTTTCTCCTAAAGTGGCTTTATAAAGTTATAAAGTCAAATCTAATTTAAAAGTGATTTTAAGTGATAAAGTTACTAAGTCTAATTTTAAAGTGACTTTAATAAAGTCAATGTGAAATTAGAAAGTGAAAAATGACTTTGGAAATAAATGACTAAGAGGGTCTTTATTAAAGTGAGGTGAACTAAAAAATAGAAAGTGAGATTTAAATGAGCATTTAATCTCAACCCTAGATCTAAAGCTATCTTAGCCATTGGATTTAGGGATTCCCCAAAATTCACTTAGGGTTAGGTTGAAGGAGAAAAAAAAATCATTCATTCTTTCATGAGTAGACTGAGAGAAGAGAAGAGAAAGCAAGGGAGAAATTTCTAAGCAGTGAGAAGAAGGAGAGCAGCAGCTTGAGACTTCAACAAATCCGTACAACAGCAAAAAGGCACAGTTCCCAAGGCAGAAATCCATACAGCAGGAGTGTGGCACATTTTTCGAGGAAGGAGGCACAGCTTTCTAAGAATCCATACAATAGCTTCAGCACAGTTTTCTGGGCAGATTTTGGGCACAAAAATCAAGGAGAGGTACTGTTGTTTGGTGGCACAGGTTTCGAGGAAATTCGTACAGCAATCGTACAGAAGCTTTAGCACATTTTTCGAGGCAGAAGAAGGCACAAAAATCGAGGCAGTGTTGTACATTCCGTACAGTTCGTACAACAGTACAACCATACAGTGGGACACAGAAATCGAAAAGTACAATCAGCATTTAATGCTGTAAAATTTCTGTTTTGTTAGTTTAATGTTCGACACGTTTTCCAAGGCAGTGTATAAGCACGAAAATCGAAATAAGTACATTTGTTAAGTTGCTGAAATTTTTGTTGTAATTTATGTCTCACTGTAAAAGCTATATTCGAAATAAAGAGAAGCTTTCGAACTGGTTTTCCCCAAGAGTTGTAGGGGGGTTTTCCAGGGTCATCTTGACCAAAAATCAGCGTGTCAAATTTCTGTGTGGCTGATTTTTTTTTTTGAGTTTTTATTTCTGCATTTTTAGCACTGTGAAATTTCCAGAATTTGTGTTTTCAGAAAATATTTATTTTTCAAGCTTGTTGAATATATGGCTATGGGAATGGGCATTTAACTTTATGGGTGAAATAAGGAGAAACTGAAAACCGAGGTTGGGTCTTAAAATTTCTACATGGTATCAAAGGTATTTTGCTGAAAAGTGCAATTTGGGACAGCAAGAAGATTTTACACACAGAGATCAGAACCTTTACTACAGTAGTGTCATTTTCAATTTATTAGGACAGAATGTTTTTGGGCTTGAGAGTGGAGGATAGGTTGGATGGGCATAGCAACTACAGTGTATGGAAGGAAAGAATGCAGAGCATCTTTCAGGAGGCAGAAGTCTGGGGTATAATGGTGCATACCCAACAGCACCCTGTTAATGTCCCTGTTGACCCTGTTCAGCTGGCAGACTTTAATAAGAAGAATAACAAGGGTAAGAGACTGATTATGGATGGTATTAAAGACCATGGCGTTCCTCATGTGAGAAGAAAGAGATTTGCTCATGAGATGTGGACAACCTTGACCAATCTCTACCAGAATACCAACGAGAACAGAAAAATTGTCCTAAGGGAGAAGCTGAAGACCATTAAGATGGCTAAGACTGATAGTACTACGGCATATCTCACAAAAATCACTAATGTGAGAGATGCGTTGGCAACAGTTGGAGAGGTCATTCCACCCACTGAATTGGTGCGGATTGCAGTTCATGGCCTTCCCAGTTCATGGCTGAACTCTGTTGATGCGATTTGTGCACGTGAGATCCTTCCCACTTGGGAGAGGTTCTTGGATGATTGCATACATAATGAAATCAGAAAGAGCCAGCTTGGGGCAGCCAAACCAGTTGAGCAGGATGAGGATGTAGCACTGTTAGCGGGAGGCAAGAAAAGCAAGGGAAAGAAGCAAGCTTCCACAAGTGGTGGTGGGTGCAAAGGCAAAGGTAAAGGTAATCAGGTGAACACGCAGAAGGACTATTCAAAGGTGAAATGTTGAAATTGTCAGAGGATGGGACACTATGCAGTTGTGTGTCCAGAGAAGAAGAAGAAGGGAAAGAAGAAGACCATGGCAGCATCAGCAGAGATAGAGGACTTTTCGGATAGCCTTGACCGGGAGTTTGGGTTCATTGCTTGTGAGTCCACTAGTGCATGATCACCTGCCACAGAGGTTGAGAGGGAGTGCATTTCCCTCCACTAGCGGAGCATCTTCAGGTATCTGGTATGTTGACAGTGGGGCTTCACATCATATGACAGGAGTCCGTGAATACTTCTCAGAGCTTTCAGAGAGTGGCACTGATATAGCGGTAGTACTCAGAGATGACAGCATTGTTAGAGTAGTCGGTGTAGGGACATTGACATTTGATAGGGAACCCAAACCTCCTTTGAAGGTGTCAGATGTTCTTATGTGCTAGGGATGAGGAAGAACCTCATATCCGTCTCAGCATTGGAGGAGGGACGGTATGAGATATTGTTCAGGAGAGGACAGGTGCTTATATATCTCAGGGGCGCTCCAGCTGATTCAGCTAAAGTGATTGGTGTACGCCATGCAAAGGTGTACCAGTTTGCATTTCCCCCTTTGTTGGAAATATTGTCATTGATGGCAAAGGAGAAGAAAGGAGCAGCACCTGAACTATCACTAAGGCAAAAGAACAAAGAAGAACCAGTAATAAGACAAAGGAGACAGACAAGGAGCAGAGGAAGCAAAGGCAGCGAATTGAAGCAGAAGCAGCAGATAAAGCAGAGGCAGCAGAGTTGCAAGACACAGCAAGGGCCAGAGATTATAGAGAACAAGCTCAGGAGGAACAACAGCAGCAAGGACCGTATATCTAGGCAAATCAACAGTAACAATCAAATCAGCAGAGACCAAAATCACAAAACACAAGGCAAGTGTTTGTATCTGCGATGCGATGATATGAGTTCGCATTGTAATTAATTTTGGTTTGAGTGCTTTATTATAATGTTCTGAAGGTTGTCACATGGGTACAAAAGAGTTTCATTAAAGCGATGTATTGCCAAAACATTTCCAAAGGTGTTAACGCTATTCCTAAGGTCCAGTTAAACAAACAAAGGTAATTAAAGTGGGGCTCGCAAGGAAAGTGGTTTTTGAGAAACCATACCACTGGTTTCGCACAGCTTTTGGGCCATGAGCGATTTATTCCATTTGGAACGCGATCGTACCATATTACGACACGTCACAATACTAAAACCGCTTATTTCACGTAATTTTTTAGAATTAAAGGTCAGGGGTCGAAGTAACGCGATAGTCGTCCGATGTGATGCGGCGAAGATCCAACAGTGATCGCATGGGAAAAGTGCATGGACGTTTGGAAATGTTAAACAGCAGGTATATTGTGAATGCGATATTCGTCGGATCAAGATCGGTGAAGATCTAACGGTGATCGCATCACGCAAAAGGCGGAGTCTTAATGTTAAGGCTTAAAGCAGAAGTGTTGAAGATCGACAGCGGAGATCTTATCGAAGATAGAAGATCGATGGTGGAGATCTCATCGCTTCGGTGATCTCTGATCTCATTGGTGCAGCGAAAGAGTAAGGGAACGAACCATTGAACCTTGCGACTGCGATGGTGCGATCCAATCGCAACCCTTAGATCACGGTTATTTGTAACTATTGGATCGAGCACTGAGTTGGTCGATAGCTAGTGGGACCCTTCGCTCATCGCATCGGCAGAGATCAGTGGCCAAAGGCACATCGGACAACAGAAGGTTGCAATTGCGATAGCAATAGTGCGATGGAATGTCAACCGTCGGATTTGGAAAGTTAAATGAGGCGGAGTGCCTCCGTAGTGTGGGCTCCGTGTAAAAGAAAAGCTTCCGCAAATGAATCTTCATCATTGGGTCCTAAAACAAAGTTTGATATATTAACATAGGGTTTAATATATGTTGGCACCGAGATTTTTAGACCAAAGTTGAAGGATGAATAAAGGTGAGCCGGTAAGTATATATGAGCCAATATATATATATATATATATCAATGCAGTGTGGGGCCATCGCATCGACGTAGAGGCAGAGCAATGGAACAAGCTATTGAAGTTTGTGATTGCGACGGTGCGATTTAATCACAATCGCACAATTGGCGGTCATCGCATTGGATTCATCGCATCGGAATCATCGCAAAGTGTGTCATCGCAATAGAAAGTCATCGCAGGCGGTTCATCGCATCGGATTATTTCATCGGTCAAGAAATCTTCGCATCAGAGTTATTTCAACGCATGCATAGAAAGCAGGAGAGTATGCAGAACTGTTACACTACAACAGCAGAAAAGACAAACATACAGTGAGCCGAGAACTAAAAGGGTTGAATGAGATATATCTGTTGCAAATGTAAATGTAAATGTTTTAATTAATTTTACATTGCTTGTAATGCAAAGGCAAGTCTCCGTGGGCAAAGAAATACCCCTCTGTAATATTGAAATGTATACATATTGTTATATTTTTCCGAATGTTCTAGACAAGAAAACGAGAAGGTGGAAGGCAAAGAGTCATACCTATTCACTTCGAATTCCCTATGGAATACAAACAGTCATAAGGTAATCTCTATAAATGATGTCACATAGATATGCAAAAGAGGAGAGAATGGAGAAATGAGGTAGAGAGGGTAAGAAGAAGGAGGAGCAGATAGAGAAGCTGTGAAGATTCAGAGATGATATAAGGCAGATATGAAGACTGGTGGACAGCAGTGAAGAAGGAACAGAACAGAATTGATATCCAGGTAAATCAGCATGTGTTGTTTATGAAAGAGTGAAGAAGTTGGTGTTTCCATATCAAGTTGTAGCTTGATAGAAGTCAGTTGTAGCTGACTGAGGTAGGAGCCTCCTGTAGGTTGTAGCCTGCAGAAATTAGATGGGAGTTGGAGCTTCCTTGCAAGTTGTAGCTTGCAAAACTGAGGTTGTAGCCTCTTGTAGGTTGGAGCCTACAGAAAATCAATGGTGAGAGGGAGTTGGAGCTTGCCTTTGCATCACAACAATAATAAGATGTGGTTTTCTCCCTTATGGGTTTCCACTTATATATGGTGTCTATGTACATGATGATTATGTGTTGATACTCTGTATTTAATCTGCTTAATACCTGCTGCTTACTAATTAAGATTGTGGTTTCACTGTAAATTAAGTTAATCATGAAATGAAGATGTAAATAAATGTAAATGAAAGTTTTACAAGACCATGAATTCATTAAAATGATTTACCCCCCCCCCTCAGTTTAACAAAGGATTCAACAATTGGTATCAAAGTGGGTTCCTTCTGTATCAGTTTAACAACTGAAAGGAGATCCTAGGTCCCCAGGATGGCTAGTCTAGAAGGATGCTCAACAAATAAAGCCCCTTTGTTCACCGGTACAAATTATGCCTTCTGGAAAATAAGAATGAGGACGTACATAATGTCTTTAGGAATAAAAGTTTGGGCTGTTGTGGAATTGGGATATGCCCCAAAGGAATCTCACTCAGAGAAAAATGTCAAACTAGATTTTGTAGCTAATGCAAAAGCCATGAATGCTCTCTTAAGTGGACTGTGTGAGGCAGAATTTATCAAAGTAATGCACAGCAAGACTGCCAAAGAAATATGGGATACATTAGAAAGCATCCATGAGGGAGACAAAAAGGTGAAGATAGCCAAACTACAAATCTATAGAGCTCAGTTTGAAAATATAAAAATGAATGATGATGAAGACATTGCCAGCTTCTTCTTGAGGATTGCAGAAATTGTGAATAACATGAAAGCTCTAGGAGAAACCATTAAAGAATGTGTAATTATTCAAAAGATTCTAAGATCTTTACCATCCAGCTTTAACCCCAAGTTTTCTGCCATAGAAGAAACAGCTGATTGGGAAACTCTGACCATGAACCAATTACTTGGAAGCCTAACAGCCTATGAGATGAGACTGCCACAAAGGAAGTCAAATGTCAGGGAGGCAGCCTTTAAGATAGAGAAGAACAAAGAAAAAAAAGAAAATATATGCTCTTGCTCTGATGAAGAAGAGGCCAAATTTGTCAGAAAATTGGATAGAGGCTCAGGCAAGTATAAAGGCAAACTTCCATTTAAATGCTTTAACTGTGAAAGAGTTGGACATTATGCATCTAAGTGTCCTCATAAGAAGACAAAGAATCAGACTCAAGAGACAGAGAAAACCATATCAAAGAACTGGAAGAAAGAGAATAGATACAGGAGAAAATCATTTTATGCTCAGCAAGATAGCAGTGCATCTGAAAACTCAGATGAAACCTCAAATGAAGAAGGAACCTCTAAATTTGTGTTGATGGCCAAGGAAGAGCTTGAAGGATTCCTTTTAGAAGATGAGGAAGAAGGTGAAGTTGATCTTGAGGGGGAGCTAAGAAGTGCCCTGGAGGAAATAGACAGACTTAAACTAAAGTGCAGAAAATAGAAAAACATTCTCCTCAAATACGTAAGAGAAGAATAAAATTCAGAAGACCTCATTCAGTTGAAAGTAGAGCTTGAAGAAGCCAAAAAGGTAGAAAACACTCTACTTAAGCAAATTGAGGATAAAATTCAGAAGCAAGAGAAATTGGAAAAAGAAGTAGTATGCTTGAGGAAGAAATTAGAAAACACCCAAAGGAAATTGTCAATAAACACTCCTCAAATGACAAGCTCTGATAAGTTCAATAAAATACTAGATGCTCAAAGATCTCCTCTGATAAAAACTGGGATAGGCTATGAAGGAGAAACAAGTAAAGAAAAAGATAACAGGAATATCATTTTTGTAAAAGTTGTTAAGGATAATGACGCAGCTCAGAAAGTTCCTACCGAAGTAGAACCCTACAATGAAGTAAACAGAAACAAGAAGGAACCTCAAATGACAAAAAACGAAATAAATAAATAGTCAACTGAAAAAGACTCATATACTCCTGAATATATCAAATTTGGAAGCTATCAAAGGAGATTCTTCCCCCCTATGAAAAATGTCACTTGTTATGCCTGCCACAAACTGGGACATATCGCTGCATACTGTCATAAAAGGAGAATCGATTCCAACCAGCAAAGGATGCAAAAAGTGAAAAGACTATCTCAAAGCAAACAAATAGAGAAGACAACCCTTCATCAGGTACGCTAATTGGTTTTATGAGTATTGTTTTCACTGTAAGGAGTTCGGCCATAAAGCCAAGGAGTGCAGAACGAATGGAAAAAGACTAATGTATGAAAACTCAAGGAGATGGATGAACAATGGAGAATTCACTCGTGTACATAATTCATTCAGAAACATAATCAAATGCTTTGGCTGCCATCAAATCGGGCCCAAGTGTCACAAATGTCCTCTCAGAGAATGTGGTCCATCCTCTTAGGAAAGGTACCAAACAAAAGGATGCATGCAGTGGAAAAAGAAGTTGAATAAGTGTGACATGGCTCTAATAGCTCAAGATCAAAAAAACCAATGCTATTTGGACAGTAGATGCTCAAAGCATATGACTGGAGATCAAAGCAAGTTTGTAACCTTTGATGAAAAGAAATCTGGGAATGTAACATTCGGCAATGATAAAGCAGGGAAAATCAAAGGAAAAGGCTCAGTCAGTCTGGATAATGGAAGAGGAAAGGCCCAAGATGTACTATTTGTGGATGGGCTGAAAGCAAATCTGCTAAGTGTCAGTCAAATGTGTGATAAAGGCTGTGAAGTCATTTTTAGAGCCCAAGATTGTGAAGTAAGATCAAGCACCACCGGAAAGTCCTTGATCAAAGGTGTTAGAATAGAAAGTAATGTCCATATAGTGAAAGAAAAGGACGAAGAATGTCGCCTAAGCAAACTTGATGAATCATGGTTATGGCATAGAAGATTGGGACACCTTAACTTTGACCACATCATCAGTCTGAGCAAGAAGAACGTAGTCAGAGATATGCCAGCAATAAAGAAGCCTTCAAATACCATATGTAAAGCCTGCCAACTGGGAAAGCAGACCCACACATCTTTCAAGACCAAAGAGAAATTATCTACAAGTAAGCCTCTTCAGCTTGTACACATGGACTTGTGTGGACCTTCAAGAACCAAAACACCAAGTGGAGAATCTTATTTCATGCTGATAATATATGATTTTTCCATAATGACGTGGGTAGCATTTCTCAAATAGAAATCTAAAGCACTTGAGAAATTCAAAATATTCAAGGCACTGGCAGAAAATCAAACAGGATGCAAACTGAAGTGCATCAGATCAGACAAAGGAGGTGAATTCAAAGACTATGATTTTGCAGACGTATGCAACGAACATGGGATAAAACAGCAATTTACAATTGCCGGAACACCTCAACAGAATGGAGTGGCAGAGAGGCAAAACAGATCAGTTCAACAGATTGCCAAAGCAATGATGCAAGAAAGTAACATTCCCCAAACCTTTTGGGCAAAAGCAATACACACAGTTGTCCACATTCTTAACAAATCACATTTAAGACCAAATTGTGACAAGACTCCTTACGAATTATGGCATGGTAAACCAGCATCAATCAAACACTTTAGAGTCTTTGGAAGCAAGTGTTTCATAAAAAATAATGATGAAAATCTGGGAAAGTTTGATGCAAGAGTAGATGAAGGAATAAGAGTAAGGGTTACAGGTGCTACAACAAAAGACTGCATAAGATTATGGAAAGCATAAATGTAAGATTCGACGAAGAACTACAAAATAAAACAAGAAGCACAAGATGCGAAAATCCCCCAGATGATCTTGAAGATGAGAACCAAAATAATGATGAACTGAGCAAGACAACAAAAGATACTGAACTAAACTTAAGAGGTCCCTCAAAACACACTGAAAAGAATCATCCAGAAGACCAAATCATTGGGGACAAGAGTGTTGGAGTCCAGGCTAGAAGACAGTTAGCTGAACAGACAGAAGTAGTATACCTAGCCATGTTATCACAAATAGAGCCAAAGAAGTTTGAAGAAGCCAGCAAAGACAAATATTGCGTAAATGCTATGAATGAAGAACTAGACCAGATTAAGAAGAATAATACATGGGAGTTAATACCAAAACCCACGGGGAAAAATGTCATTGGCACAAAATGGATATTCAAGAATAAGATGAATGAACAAGGACAGGTAATCAGAAATAAAGCCAGACTTGTATGCAAGGGATACTCACAAATCGAAGGTCTTGATTATGATGAAACCTTTGCCCATGTAGCCAAAATGGAAGCAATCAGAATGTTTTTGGCCTTTGCATGTTATCATGATTTCAAGGTATATCAAATGGATTTGAAGTCTGCCTTCCTAAATGGAGATCTAGAGGAAGAAGTCTACATGGAACAACCTGAAGGATTCACATTAACAGATAAACATGACTATGTGTGCAGATTAAAGAAAGCCTTATATGGTCTGAAACAAGCTCCTCGAGCATCATATTCAAGGTTGGACAAATACTTGCAAAAACAAGGGTTCAAAAAAGGAGGAGTAGACAGCAATTTGTACATAAAGGCTAATGAAAATGAACTCTTAATTGTAGTAGTGTATGTAGATGACATCATGTTTGGAAGCAACAAAGATGAGTTAGCAAAAGGATTTGCTGAAGAAATGAAATCAGAATTTGAGATGTCAATGATTGGAGAGCTCGCCTTCTATTTAGGACTTCAAATTCAACAAAAGAACACAGGAATATTCATTTCGCAAGAAAAATACTTAAGAGAAATGTTGAAAAGGTTTCAAATAGAAGATTGCAAACCTGTGTCAACTCCCATGATCACTAGATGCAAACTATGTGCTAATGATGGATCAACAGATGTAGATCAAAAACTTGACAGATCCATGATAGGAAGTCTGCTATACCTAACAGCTTCTAGACCAGACATTATGTTGGCAGTATGACTCGTGGCAAGATATCAAGCAGCACCAAAACAAAAAAATTTACTAGCAATCAAGAGAATATTTAGAGATCTACAAGGTACTTCACATTATGGCCTATGGTATCCAAAAGGAAAAAAAACTTCACATTGACAGCATACACAGATGCAGATTGGGCCAGCTGTGTAGATGACAGGAAAAGCACAAGTGGAGGTGCATTCTATTTGGGAAAAAGTCTGGTGGCATGGCTAAGCAAGAAGCAAACTTCTATCTCTCTATCTACAGCAAAAGCAGAACACATAGCACCAGCAGCGTGTTGCACACAAGTAATGTGGATGAAACAAACTCTCCAAGACATGAAGCTAAGCATTGATGAACCTATTTCTATCAAATGTGACAATACAAGTGCAATAAGTATATCAAAAAAGCCTGTACTTCATTCAAAAAAAAGCACATCCCAATAAAGTACCACTTCCCCAGAGAACAAGTAGCACATAAATTGGTGAAGTTGGAATATGTACCAACAAAGGAACAAATAGTAGACATATTCACAAAACCTCTTGCTAAAGAACCATTCGAATATCTAAGAGACAAACTAGGGGTAGTGTCTGAAGATGTTACTCTCTGATAAATATATCGAATAAAAATAAAAATAAAAATAAAAAGAGGAGGCCTGCATACAAGAAACAAGATCAGAACAGAAGTCCAGTGATAGCCTGAATCAGAAAAGAAAGCATCATTCCAGGGGGAGATCAGTCAACAAATATTGTCACAAAAGAGCCAGAGCAAGTGAGCAGTGCATGGAACAGGTCCTCAAGATCAGAGTATTATGGACAAGATTTGGAAACCACACTAGGAAATGCGCAACCCTTTGCCATTGATGTCAAAGAGGGAGGAAAAGCAAGCAAAAGAAGAGTATTAAAGCATTGCCATCAATGCCAAAGGGGGAGACTGTTGGAAATATTGTCATTGATGGCAAAGGAGAAGAAAAGAGCAGCACTTGAACTATCACTAAGGCAAAAAAACAAAGAAGAACCAGCAATGAGACAAAGGAGACAGACAAGGAGCAGAGGAAGCAAAGGCAGCGAATTGAAGCAGAAGCAGCAGATGAGCAGAGGCAGCGGAGTTGCAAGACACAGCAAGGGCCAGAGATTATACAGAACAAGCTCAGGAGAGAAATGCGCACTTTAATACAGAACAAGCTCAGGAGGAACAACAGCAGCAAGAACCATATATCTGGCCAGATCAACGGTGACAATCACATCGGCAAAGACCGAAATCACAAAACACAAGGCAACTGTTTGTATTTGCGATGCAATGATATGAGTTCGCATTGTAACTAACTTTGGTTTGAGTGCTTTATTATAATGTTCCGAAGGTTGTCACATGGGTACAAAAGAGTTTCATTAAAGCGATGTATTGCCAAAACATTTCCAAAGGTGTTAACGCTATTCCTAAGGTCCAGTTAAACGAACAAAGATAATTAGAGTGGGGCCCGCAAGGAAAGTGGTTTTTGGGAAAACCATACCACTGGTTTCGCACAGCTTTTGGGCCATGAGCAGTTTATTCCATTTGAAACGCGATCGTATCATATTACGACACGTCACAATACTAAAACTGCCTATTTCGCGTAATTTTTTAGAATTAAAAGTCAGGGGTCGAAGTAACGCAATAGCCGTCCGATGTGATGCAGCGAAGATCCAACGGTGATCGCATGGAAAAAGTGCATGGACATTTGGAAATGTTAAATAGCAGGTATATTGTGAATGCGATATCCGTTGGATCAAGATCGGTGAAGATCTAACGGTGGTCGCATCACGCGAAAGGCGGAGTCTTAATGTTAAGGCTTAAAGCGGAAGTGTTGAAGATCGACAGCGGAGATCTTATCGAAGATAGAAGATCGACGATGGAGATCTCATAGCATCAGCGCAGCGGAAGAGTAAGGGAACGAACCACTGAACCTTGCGATTGTAATGGTGCGATCCAATCGCAACCGTTGGATCACAGTTATTTGTAACTGTTGGATCGAGCACTGAGTTGGTCAATAGCTAGTGGGACCCTTCGCTCATCGCATCGGCAGAGATCAGTGGCCAAAGGCACATCAGACAACATAAGGTTACAATTGCAATAGCGATAGTGCGATGGAATGTCAAATGTCGGATTTGGAAAGTTAAATGAGGCAGAGTGCCTCCGTAGTGTGGGCTCCATGTAAAAGAAAAGCTTCCGCAAATGAATCTTCGTCATTGGGTCCTAAAACAAAGTTTGATATATTAACATAGGGTTTAATATATGTTGGCACCGAGGTTTTTAGACCAAAGTTGAAGGATGAATAAAGGTGAGCCGGTAAGTATATATGAGCCAGTATATATATATATCAATGCAGTGTGGGGCCATCGCATTGGCGTGGAGGCAGAGCAATGGAACAAGCCATTGAAGTTTGCGATTACGACGGTGCGATTTAATCGCAACCATCCGATCGGCGGTCATTGCATTGGATCCATCGCATCGGAATCATCACAAAGTGTGTCATCGCAATCGGAAGTCATCGCAGGTGGTTCATCGCATCGGATTATTGCATCGGTCAAGAAATCTTCGCATCAGAGTTATTTTATCGCATGCATAGAAATCAGGAGAGTATGCAGAGTTGTTACACTACAACAGCGGAAAAGACAAACATACAGTGAGCCGAGAACTGAAAGGGTTGAATGAGATATATCTGTCGCAAATGTAAATGTAAATGTTTTAATTAATTTTACGTTGCTTGTGATGCAAAGGCAAGTCTCCGTGGGCAAAGAAATACCCCACTGTAATATTGAAATGTATACATATTGTTATATTTTTCCGAATGTGCTAGGCAAGAAAATGAGAAGGTGGAAGGCAAAGAGTCATACCTATTCACTTCGAATTCCCTATGGAATACAAACAGTCATAAGGTAATCTCTATAAATGATGTCACATAGATATGCAAAAGGAAAACAGAGAATGGAGAAATGAGGTAGAGAGGGTAAGAAGAAGGAGGAGCAGATAGAGAAGCTATGAAGATTCAAAGATGATATAAGGTAGATATGAAGACTGGTGGACAGCAGTGAAGAAGGAACAGAACAGAATTGATATCCAGGTAAATCAGCATGTGTTTTTTATGAAAGAGTGAGGAAGTTAGTGCTTCCATATCAAGTTGTAGCTTGAAAGAAGTCAATTGTAGCTCGCTAAGGTAGGAGCCTCCTGTAGGTTGTAGCCTGCAAAAATTAGATGGGAGTTGGAGCTTCCTTGCAAGTTGTAGCTTGCAGAACTGAGGTTGTAGCCTCCTGTAGGTTGGAGCCTACAGAAAATCAGTGGTGAGAGGGAGTTGGAGCTTGCCTTTGCATCACAACAATAATAAGATGTGGTTTTCTCCCTTGTGGGTTTCCACTTATATCTGGTGTCTATGTACATGATGATTATGTGTTGATACTCTGTATTTAATCTGCTTAATACCTGTTGCTCACTAATTAAGATTGTGGTTTCACTGTACATTAAGTTAATCATGAAATGAAGATGTAAATAAGTGTAAATGAAAGTTTTACAAGACCATGAATTCATTAAACTGATTCACCCCCCCCCCTCTCTCAGTTTAACAAAGGATTCAACACCCTTTTGGCATTGAGCAGTAGTACCGGCAGCAGAGCTAGCAGTTCATAGCTATGCGAGATTTGGCATTACAGGATGGGGCACATGTATCATGGAGCCTTGAGGACATTGCAAGAGATCACTACAGGTGTGCCAGATTTCAGTAATGATCACATTAATACATGCAGAGGATGTGCCATGGGAAAGTTTGCCAAATCACCTTTTCCTAGCAGCGACAACAGATCGAATGGGATACTTGATTTGATTCATAGCAGTAAGACACTGATTATGGATGGTATTAAAGACCATGTCGTTCCTCATATGAGAGGAAAGATATTTGCTCATGAGATGTGGACAGCCTTGACCAATCTCTACCAAAGTACCAACGAGAACAGAAAAATTGTCCTAAGGGAGACGCTGAAGGCCATTAAGATGGCTAAGACTGATAGTACTACGGCATATCTCACAAAATCACTAATGTGAGAGATGCATTGGCAGCAGTTGGAGAGGTCATTCCACCCACTCAGTTGGTGCGGATTGCAATGAATGGCCTTCTCAATTCATGGCTGAACTTTGTTGATGGGATTTGTGCACTTGAGACCCTTCCCACTTGGGAGAGGTTCTGGGATGATTGCATACATAATGAAATTAGAAAGAGCCAGCTTGGGGCAGCCAAACCAGTTGAGCAGGATGAGGATGTAGCACTGTTAGCGGGAGGCAAGAAAAGCAAGGGAAAGAAGCAAGCTTCCACGAGTGGTGGTGGGTGCAAAGGCAAAGGTAAAGGTAATCAGGTGAACACGCAAAAGGACTATTCCCAGGTGAAAGGTACACTATGAAGTTGTGTGTCCGGAGAAGAAGAAGAAGAGAAAGAAGAAGACCATGGCAGCATCAGCAGAGATAGAGGACTTTTCGAATAGCTTTGACCGGGAGTTTGGGTTCATTGCTTGTGAGTCCACTAGTGCAGGATCACCTGCCACAGAGGTTGAGAGGGAATGCATTTCCCTCCACTAGCGGAGCATCTTCAGGTATCTGGTATGTTGACAGTGGGGCTTCACATCATATGACAGGAGTCCGTGAGTAATTCTCAGAGCTTTTAGAGAGTGGCACTGATATAGAGGTAGTACTCGAAGATGACAACATTGTTAGAGCAGTCGGTGTAGAGACATTGACATTTGATAGGGAACCCAAACCTCCCTTGAAGGTGTCAGATGTCCTATATGTGCTAGGGATGAGGAAGAACCTCATATCTGTCTTAGCATTGGAGGACGGAGGGTATGAGGTATTGTTCAGGAGATGACAGGTGCTTATATATCTCAGGGTCGCTCCAGTTGATTCAACTAGAGTGATTGGTGTACGTCATGCAAAGGTGTACAAGTTTGCATTTCAACCCCTTTTGGCATTGAGCAGTAGTACCGGCAGCAGAGCTAGCAATTCGTAGCTGTGCGAGATTTGGCACCGCGGGATGGGGCACATGTATCATGGAGCCTTGAGGACATTGCGGGAGATCACTACAGGTGTGCTAGATTGCAGTACTGATCACATTGATACATGCAGAGGATGTGCTATGGGAAAGTTTGCCAAATCCCCTTTTCCCAGCAGTGACAGCAAATCGACTGGGATACTTGATTTGATTCATACCGATGTGAGCTGTCGGATGTCTCATGTTTCCTTGAGTGGATATTAGTATTATGTTTTATTCATTGATGATCACTCCAGGAGGACCTGGATTTATTTCTTGAAGACCAAGAGTGAGGTCTTCAAGCGGTTTCAAGAGTTCAGAGCTCTTGTGGAGACTCAGACAAGTCGGAAGATCAAGTCCCTGAGGTCGGACAATGGAGGGGAGTACACCCTTGGTTAGTTTGTTGAGTATTGTGCGAAGGCAGGCATTAGGAGGGAGTTCACAGTTCCTTACAACCCCCAGCAGAACGGGGTTGCGGAGAGGAAGAACAGATCCATCGTTGGGGCTACCAAAGCGATGTTATATGATCAGGGGTTACCATTGTTTTTGTGGGCAGAGGTCTGCAATACTGTTGTATATTTGCAGAACAGGAGTCTGCATCGTGCCTTGAGGCATGTGACTTCGGAGGAGGCTTTTTCTGGGAAGAAGCATGATGTTAGTCACTTCTGTATCTTTGGATGTATTGCATACTCCTATGTACCCAAGGAAAAGAGGACCAAACTAGAGCCCACCGTAGAGAAGGGTATCTTTTCAGACTACAGTGAGACCCCGAAATCCTTTCGAATTTATATTCATGCACAAAGGAGAGTTGTTGTCAAGTGGGATGTGAAGTTCGAGGAGGACAGGGCTTTCAGGAGGTCACGGGAATTAGAGTATCTGGATCAGCCAGACCCTCAGGAGCAGTTGAGTCAGTCAAAGGGAACAAGTGGGCAGGGATCAGGAGGTACATCGATTACAGTGTCAGGTCCATCAGTGAGCACTAAGCAGTGGCTCGCAAAGTCAGAGGGGTGGTGCTTCGGGCAGCATGCAGAGCAGTCCGCAGAGAAGTTCACTAGGTAGTCCACTGATGGACAATTCACACGATACTTCAGCATCTACAAGTTCAGGTTCAAGCAGGAGGACAGCTGACAGATAGTTAGGAGTTCAAGCTCCTGATGAGGAGGAGGAGTTTCATTCCCCGGTGGGAGAAGTGTGCTCAAGGAAGAGGAAGCCCAAGTGGCTTCAGGATACCATGAGAGAGGCCACATCTGTTGCTGGGCCAAAGAGACCAGTTAGAGAGAGCAGACCACCTGAGAGGTTTTGTAGCTATATGGAAATGGTTGCCAACATCGTTGACTCTGAGCCTTCTAGCTATGAAGAGGCAGCTAGCTAGCAGGTCTGGAAAGAGGCCATGCAGGAGGAGTATTCTTCTATCATGAAGAATGATGCTTGGGAGGTGGTGCTGAGGCCTGAGGGCAAATCTGTGGTTACTTCCAGATGGCTTTACAAGGTAAAGCATGCTGCAGATGGCAGCATTGAGAAATTCAAGGCAAGGTTTGTGGCTAGAGGGTTCTCCTAGGTAGAGGGAGTAGATTATGAGGAGACCTTCGCTCCCGTGGCTCGATATACTTCGATTCGCTCCATTATATCGATAGCAACAGAGATGGGTTGGAAGATCCACTAGATGGATATGAAGACCGCATTTCTCAATGGCTTCATATAGGAGGAGGTGTACATTGAGCAGCCACAGGGCTTTGAGGTGCATGGGAAGGAGTCCCATGTGTGTAGACTGAACAAGGCCCTTTATGGCCTGAAGCAAGCTCCTAGAGCTTGGTACTCCAGGATTGATACGTACTTGCAGAAGGCAGGTTTCACAAAGAGTGATGCAGATCCGAACCTATAATTTATTGTGATAGGTGAGGAGCCTCTCATTCTGGTGTTGTATGTGGATGACTTGGTCATTACGGGTGTAGAGAGACTCATAGAGAGCTGCAAGAGAGAGCTTGCGTCGGAGTTCGAGATGAAGGACATTGGCTTGATGCATTACTTTTCGGGTTTGGAGGTGTGGCAGGAGGAAGGGCATTTCTTCCTGAGACAGGGGAAGTATATTGTGGACATTCTTCGCAAATTCCACATGGAGGATTGTAGACCCATGTCGACACCTATGATCACCAACCGAAAGAAGCTTCACGCTTCAGATTTCGAGTTGGTGGATCCCACATTGTATAGACAGCTGATTGGATCCTTGATGTATTTGGTCAACATTAGACTAGATATATGTTTTGCAGTGAACACGATGAGCCAGTTCATGTGTGAGCCCAGGAGGGTGCACTAGGTTGCTGCAAAACACATTTTGCGGTACTTGCAGGGGGCAGTGGAGTATGATTTGGATTATAGGTAGGGAGATGGAGTGAGATTGGCAGGTTACACTTATTCTGATTGGGCAGGTTGTGCTTCTGGTAGGAAGAGCACTTCAAGGTGTTGTTTTGGGTTGGGTTCGGCAGTTGTGTCATGGTTCAGCCGAAAGCAGCAGTCAGTAGCATTGAGTTCAGCGGAAGCAGAGTACATGGCAGCCAATCCAGCTAATTTTAAGGCCATATGGCTTCGCAAGATGTTGTTTGGCTTATTTGGTCAACTGTTGAGACCTTCAATGATATACTGTGATAATCAGAGTTGCATTAAACTCACGGAGAATCCAGTATTTTACGATAGTTCAAAGCATATCGACATCAGATATCATTTCATCAAAGACTATGTTCAGAAGGGAGCTGTAAAGCTTGAGTATATTCCCACTGATGAGCAGGTTGCAGATATTCTTACCAAAGCCTTACCACGGGACAAGCATGTCTACTTCAGAGACAAGATGGGTGTGGTGAGGAACACCTTCCTCGGTAAGAGGGAGTGTTGAAATTTGGTTACTAGAGGACAGGTGGCTCCCTAAGGCTTTGATCTTTGGCATAGGGAAAAGTGTCCAAAAGAATTTAATTTTTCTCCTAAAGTGACTTTATAAAGTTATAAAGTCAAATCTAATTTAAAAGTGACTTTAAGTGATAAAGTTACTAAGTCTAATTTTAAAATGACTTTAATAAAGTCATTGTGAAATTAGAAAGTGAAAAATGACTTTGGAAATAAATGACTAAGGGGGTCTTTATTAAAGTGGGGTGAATTAAAAAATAGAAAGTGAGATTTAAATGAGCATTTAATCTCAGCCCTAGATCTAAAACTATCTCAGCCATTGGATTTAGGGATTCCCCAAAAGTCACTTAGAGTTAAGTTAAAGGAGGAAAAGGGGAGAAAAGATCATTCCTTCTTTCATGAGCAGATTGAGAGAAGAGAAGAGAAAGCAAGGGAGAAATTTCTGAGTAGTGAGAAGAAGGAGGGCAGCAGTTAGAGACTTCAGCGAATCCATACAGCAACAAAGAGGCACAGTTTCCAAGGCAGAAATCCATACAGCAGGAGTGTGGCACATTTTTCGAGGAAGGAGGCACAATTTTCTAGGAATCCATACAACAGCTTCAGCACAGTTTTCTGGGCAGATTCTAGGCATAGAAATCGAGGCGGCAGTGTTGTACATTCCGTACAGCAGTACAGTCATACAGCTGGGCACAGAAATCGAAAAGTACAGTCAGCATTTACATTAATGCTATAAAATTTCTGTTTTGTTAGTTTATTGTTCAGCACATTTTCCAAGGCGGTGTATAGGCACAGAAATCGAGATAAATACATTTGTTAAGTTACTGGAATTTTTGCTGTAATTTCTGTCACTGTAAAAGCTATATTCAGAAATAAAGAGAAGCTTTCGAACTGGTTTTCTCCTAGAGTTGTAAGGGGTTTTTCCAGGGTCATCTTGACGAAAAATCAGCATGTCAAATTTCTGTGTATGGCTAATTTATTTTTCCGAGTTTTTATTTCTACATTTTCAGCACTTAAATTTCCAGAATTTGTGTTTTCAGAAAATAATTATTTTTCCAACTTGTTAAATGTATGGCTATGGGAATGGGCATTTAACTTTATGGGTGAAATAAGGAGAAACTGAAAACCAGGGTTGGGTCTTAAAATTTCTACACACCTTGGGGGTAATTTCCTGCAACATAGACGAGTGCACAAGAGAGAGGATCCCCACTCGCACATGTGCGCTATTTAGTTGATCTGCATAGGGATTTTGCAGATCTAGTGGGTAGGAAGGGAGTCGAACTCCTAAATACTTATGCTCAAGACTATGCACGATTGTAAGAAAATACTCGATCAGTTATGTCTTTCAATGAGTGCAATAACTTCCAGTACCGGAATAGACCCCGAAGATAGCCTAATGAAGAATTAGCACATAAGGTAAGTAAACTTCCTTTACCCTCATTTGATGGTCATCTAAATGTACAGCAAGGGCTTGGGTGTAGAAATTGGACACCTACTTCAAGTTCAATTCTATGGCTGAGGCAGACGCAATTCAATTTGCCACATTACACTTAGAAGGGGAAGCACATAAGTGGTGGTATCATTGTCTAGTAACTTTAGGACATGCTAACATCACTTCTTATGAAGTTTTTACACAAAGACTGATAGAAAGATTCAACCGAAAGATCCCAAAAATCCACCTCAGAGAACTAACACTACTCAAGCAAACAGGATCAGATGAAGAGTTTATTGCAGAATTTGAATGCACCGCAGTTATCGTAACAAATATATTTGAAGAGCGATTAGTTATGCTTTTCACTGAAGCATTAGCTAAGCCCCTACAAAGATGGGGTCAAAGCATTCACCCCACCACTCTTCAAGAAGCCATCAAGAAGACTCAAGACTTGGGTAATGCAGTCGTTAAAGCTAAGGCTCTATCCAAGCCTTTCATCCCTCCAAAACATTAGGAAAAGAATCCTTTCCAACATGATGGGCCCAAAAGAGATGGACTAGATGAGGAAACTCAAAGCGAACTGAGAAGGAAAAAGCTATGTTTCACTTGCAGGGAACCTGGTCATCGTTGTTTAGGAAAGGGGAAGATTCATTGCATCAAAGTACTCTCTAAAGACGAAGAAGAAAAAGAGGACACTCCAAGTACCGATGAAGAGCCAACACAGAAGGAAGAAAGGGATGACGAAGAATAGCCTGACAGCTCCAAAGGAGGACTGCCACAAGAGGAAAGCCTCAGCGAAGTAAAAAAGGCACGGCCACAAGTCAAAATTGCAACTCTTTCAAGCACACCCAAGTATTACACCTTCAAGGTCAAGGAAGTCATTAAGGGACAACGCATCAACGCACTAATTGATGGATGGCCCACGCACAACTTCATTGATGCAGCACTAGTAGCAAAAAGAGGACTTCCCACCAAATTGTTCAAGGGCTTGGATGTGATAGTTGCGAACAGGTACAACTTGGATTACACACGAATGATTCCAAGTTTGAGTGTAACTCTTGGTAACTATACTTTTACCAGTGATTTCTATGTAATAGATCTTGCAGACCTCAACATGGTACAAGGAGTTCAATGGTTATATTCAATGGGCAAACACACAATGGATTACCAAGCGTTGGAAATGGAGTTTAGAGCACTAAATGGCAATAAGGTCATATCAAGATGCATGTCAAACGGCTGGCGGGCCGCGGGTCGTTTCAGCAAAAAGGATGGAAGCCCTTTTTAGGCACAAGGATATAGCATACGTAGCAAAATGTAAGGTTGTGACCCAAAAGACTCTCGGCAATGATAAACTGCAATACAAGGTTGATATTTAGCAAGTACTAGACAAGCACGCTCCAATGTTTGATGACATTCTTCCGAGATTGCCTCCTAAAAGAGGATTTGAGCATACTATTGAGCTAGAAGAAGGAGCTAAGCCTATGATTACCACACCATACAGGAATCTGAAAAAGTTCAAAGATGAGATAGAAAAAACTATCCAGGAATCGTTAGCTATGGGACATACCCAACCCGACTCAAGCCCATTCGCATCATCTGTGGTTTTGGTGAAGAAAAAGGATGGCGCATGGAGAATGTGGATTGACTACCGAGCACTTAATAAGAAGACCATCAAAAACAGGTACCCCATTCCTCAAATTGATGAATTACTAGATGAGCTACATGGAGCAGCATATTTCTCAAAGATCAACCTACAGTCTGAGTACCACCAAATTCGAGTTCGGGAGGAAGACGTGCCCAAAACAACATTTCATTGCCACTATGGACACTTTGAATTTCTTGTCATGCCATTTGGGCTAACCAACACCCTTGCCACTTTCCAATCATGCATGAATAGCATTTTCAACAGGCAACTAAGAAAGTTTTTGTTGGTATTCTTCGATGACCTCCTCATCTACAGTAAGATGTAGGACAATCATTTGAGACACCTAGATCAGATTTTGAGCATCATGCGGGAACAGTCCCTTTATGCCAAAACATCCAAATGCGAGTTTGGGTTAACAGAGATTCTTTATTTAAGGCATATGATTAGCACACAGGGAGTACAGTGTTGATTTTTGGTAGCATCAAAAGTGCTCCGGGTCGCAATGTGGAGAGGCTTAGGCACTGGTATTCCAAAGAACCCAGAAACCGTTTGTGAAAATTCCACTCAGTTCATGTTTTATTGTAAAAATTAACTATATTAATGGGGACCCTAAGTCTAACTTAGGGAAATTAAATAATTAAAAGGTATCAATAAAAAAGAGTGAGAATTATCTAGAAAGCGAAGATGAAGTCATGTTATATAATTTGAGTCGTTGATAAGAGATCTAATCTAGGTCGTTGCTATCTAAAAGAGAAGACTATAAAAGAAGACTTGAGAGTCATTTGGAAAGATACACCGAGTGAATCTAGAGATCGAATTCTTCTGACGGAATAGTGCTCGAACGAAGATCAAATCTAAGTGATTCCAACACAGAGAGGGGCAGAGTAGCTTCCGAAGATACATTTTCTCAGTCGGAGAATCATCAGCAGAGAGAGGCAAAGAGTGATCCAACAACTCTCACGCAGAGGCTGACGTAGGTCCACGCAGGACTACGCAGAGGTAGCGCAAAGGGCCAGAGAATATCCGATATTTTGCAAAAGAATCAGTTTCAGAAGCCGGAAGCCGAGGTGTGAGACCAGGAGGCTCGAGACAATGATCTTGGGCTATAGATCAATCTTCTATTTGGGTGATGCAGGGACTGGGTAGGGACTGCGCAAGGCTTGCCAGGAGCACCTAATCCAGTGACCAGATCATCTGGTATTTTTCAATGATTGTGTGAGGTATTCTCACAAATCTTTTTGTCGGTATTTCTCTCCTCGTCACTGAATAACCCTCGAGGTATTCAACAAAGTATTTAGAAATTTCTACTACTTAATAATACAAATCCTCAAATCTGTTGCACCGGTTTTCGCGCATTGGGTTTTTCCGGGGACTATCCAAAATAAAGGTGTCCTATGTCTGATTTAATTCTTAGTCAGTTTCCTTGTTTCAGAATCACAAAGTATTAAGTGTAGGTTGCTTCAGTAATTCATGAAGAAACTTGAATTAATGTTGTAATGTAACTTACATAATAGGAGAAGTAAATTCAGTTAGTTGCAGTAGGATTCCTGAAATTGTCAGATCCAGGAATTTTCACATGGTATCAGAGCATTTTATGTGAAACAAGAAGAGCAGATCTAACACTGAAGTGAAGGTCGAATTGTTGCAGCAGCAGCAGATCGAATCCCTAGAGGGATTCCACAGTTCTAGCCAAGATGGCTAAATCCTTGAGGTTGTCTCTCTCTGAGTGAGTCGACAGAGAGGTAGGACTTCCAGTTCGACAGTGCTTTTATCGAGGCAGAGGAAGTAGAGCAGAGCCTTCACGCAGAGCCAGAGGAACGCAGTTTTCTGTAGGTAGTTGCTGAGCAGAGAAGTGTCAGAAGAAGAAAAAGAGCACATAGCAAGGAATTCTTCCTCATTGAGTTCCTAGCCGAGGAATTCAACATTTTTCCAAGATCTAAGCTGCAGATCCAGGCAGTAGATCTACAAGCTCCACAAGTAGTGCGTAAGCTTGCCTAGTGTTGCGCAGAGGGGGAAGAAGAGGAAGCAGTTTGACAGTTTTCGGCTGAGATGGCATCTCATGGTCTTAGAGATCAGGACCAGTTGGAGGTATCCTCCAACTACGTAATCTGGAAGGAAATGATCCACCAATTCCTTCTAAATGAATATGATCTCAAGACATTCGTGGAGAATGTGGTTGTTGTACCTACAGATCCGGATCAAAACAAGAAGTACAAGTTCGATATGGCAAAGGCCAAGAGAATAATCCTTGATGGTGTCAAGGATCACATAGTCTCTCATGTGGCTGGCAAGAACACAACCAAAGAGATGTGGGAGGCCTTGTCCTTGCTATACGAAGGAACTTCCGAGCAACGGAAGATGTACTTGGAGCAAAAGCTCTGGATGATCCAGATGCAGAAGGGAGAGCGCATTGCTTCATTCCTTACAAGGCTTCAGGGGATTCGAAACCAGCCAGCAGCCGTGGGATCCACACCAACTACGGTAACTATGGTGACCCTGGCCCTTAACGCAATCACCGAGGAGTTGCAAGTTTTTGTCTAGAGTATTTTAGGTAGGGCTACACTTCCTAGTTGGGAGCAGATGTGGGGCAGCACTTCAAGATGAAGAGTTGAGGAGAGATCTAGTCAAGTGCAAGCTTGATTGTAGCATCGAGAGTTAATCGAAGAATCTAGAGAAGGAGGAGAATGCAGCCCTCACATCGAAGGGACAGCAAGGGCAACGGAGATAGAAGAGAGATATCTTGAAGGTGAAGTGTTTCAGATGTGGCGCGATGGGCCACTTTGCATCACAGTGTCCTTTGAAGAAAAAGGACAAGGATGAGAAGTACAATCCTAAAGTTGCAGTCGCAAAGATCGAGCAAGATGAGTTTGCCATGAGTGCCCACGCTTCTCCAAGAGAGAAGTGGGGTGATATTGAGTTGTAGTTCACTTTGAACTTCAATTAGGCAGGATCCCTGAGAAGCCCACCTCATGGATCATTACCTTGCTATGGGAGCCCATAATCAGCAATAGCGGGATGGAGGAGTTTTCAATGGGAGTCGATGAATGATGGAGACAACAGTGCAGTAGGTAGCAGCGCCTACTTCTGGAGCAGCGCAGAGCATAGCAGCAACAGCAGTGTAGCAGTTGCAACGCAATGCATCAGAGGGACAACGCAATAGTTATAACCAGTCAGAGTCTTCAGCACCGAGGTGCATCCACTGAAGACTTGTTCAGTATTTGGGTAATTTCAGTTGCTTCTCTCAGCAACTAAGTTGTAGTGTTAACAGTGGCAGTTCTAGCAGCATGGCAGATGCGGCACTTGAGAGGGAGTTGTAGTATAGATGCAACACTCGAGAGGGAGCGTAGTACAGATGCAGTAGTGGCAGTGGCAGTGTCATGGGCAACAGTACAGTGGCAGTAGCAGCGCAATGGCTGATGGACAGCTTGTCCAACTTTAGTAGCGCATAGGATGCTTTAGAGTTAGAGCAATATGCAGCAGGCGTGTTGTTAGAGCACTTTCCTCGCTAAGAGGGAGTGTTGATTTTTGGTAGCATCGCAGGTGCTCTAAGTCTCAAATTTTGTGGAGAGGCTTAGGCACTAGTATTCCAAAGAACCCAGAAACCATTTGTGAAAATTCCACTTGGTTCATGTTTTATTGTAAAAATTAATTATTTTAATGGGAACCCTGAGTCTAACTTGGGGAAATTAAATAATTAAAGGGTATTAATAAAACAAAGTGAGAATGATCTAGAAAACGAAAAACAAGTCATGTTATAATCTAAGTCGTTGGTTAGAGATCCAATATGGGTCATTGATATCTCAACGAGAAGAGTATAAAGGAAGACTTGAGGGTCATTTGGAAAGATACACCAAGTGAATCTAGAGA
The DNA here is from genome assembly GCA_034641835.2 of Pinus albicaulis. NCBI lineage: Eukaryota > Viridiplantae > Streptophyta > Pinopsida > Pinales > Pinaceae > Pinus > Pinus albicaulis. Next base: position 1,233,960,174 of record CM076581.1, on the reverse strand, counting down.
TCGAATTCTTCTGACGGAGCAGTGCTCGGATGAAGATCAGATCCAAGTGATTCCATCGCAGAGAGAGACAGAGTAGCTTCCGGAGAGAGATTTTCTCAGTCGAAGAATCATCAGCAAAGCGAGGTAGAGAGTGATCCAGCAGCTCTCATGCAAAAGTTGCTACCGAGCCATGCAGGGCTACGCAGAGGCAGGCAGAGGCCTAGAGAGAATCTGATTTTGAAGAAGAATCAGTTTGAGAAGTCGTAGTGTGAGACCAAGAGGCTGGAGACAGTGATTCTGGGCTACAAAACGATCCTCTAGATGGGTGACGCAAGGACTGCGTAGGGACTACGCAATGGCAGCGCAGGGCCTGCCAGGGACATCTCATCTAGTGATCGGATTAGCCGAGATTTTTCAATGACTGTGTGAGGTATTCTCACAAATCTTTCTACCAGTATTTCTCTCTCTGTAACTGAATAACCCTTGAGGTATTCAACGATGTATTCAGAAATTGCTATTGCTTAATAATATAAACCCTCAGATTTGATGCACCGGTTTTCCCGCATTGGGCATTTTCGGGGACTTAGTCCAAAATAAAGGTGTCCTATGTGTGATTTAATTCTTGCTCAGTTTCCTTGTTTCAGAATCATAAAGTATCAAGTGTAGGTTGCTTCAGTAATTCATGAAGAAATCTGAATTAATTTTGTAATGTAACTTATATAATAGGAGAAGTAAATTCAGATAGTTGCAATAGGATTCCTGAGATTGTCAAATCTAGGAATTTTCACATCCAAGAGAAGATTCAGGCAATAATGAATTAGCCTACACCTAAGACACTAATAGAGTTATGAGGGTTTCTTGGGCTCTACAGCTATTATCGACAATTCATTAAGGGGTTCTCCCAACTAAGTGCGCCCCTAAGAAAGTTGACCAAAAAGTGGGCATTCAGGTGGACAGAATTAACTAACAAGGCATTCAACAAGTTCAGAGAAATAATGAGCTCTTGTCTAGTACTAGCCCTTCCTGACTTTCGCCAGCCATTTATATTAGTGGAGTAAGAATAGGAGCCATCCTAATGCAGAAAGGTCATATGATCGCATTCAAGAGTCAGAAGCTAGAAAATACAGAAAGGCTTTACTCCATATATGACAAAGAAAAGTTTGCCATCATGTACGCATTGGAAAAGTTCAAACAGTATCTAGTGGGTAATAGGTTTGTAGTTAGGACAGACCATGATAGGTTGCGACATTTGTTGGGACAAAGGGACCTGAATGAACGATAGCAGAAATGGGTAAGCAAAATTCAAGCTTACGATTTTGACATTGAATATGTGAAAGGGAAGAAAAATGTGTTGGTTGATGCACTCTCCAGGAAACCAACAGCGTGCACCCTCATAAAGCTCACAGAAGATTGGAAGGCACCTCTCCGTCGAATATGCTAAGAACCAGTTTGTTTGCACGCTTTTCGACAAGATTATCATAGATGACAGGTACAAAATAGTCGACGAGATCATTTACTATAAAGACGGGATATATTTGGTCCATGAATCTACACTTGAGGAGAAAATTATGAAGGTTACACATGATATTCCTTCAATCGAACGAACACCAGGGGTTCTTCAAGACATACCGACAGATCCGAGAGTGATTCTCGTGGAAGGGACTCAAGGAAGATGTGATGAAATACGTCAGGGAATGCATGTCATGTCAGCAAAATAAGGTTGAGCATACACCTCCCGCAGGTCTTCTCCAACCTCTACCCATTCTTGAACAGAAATGGGAAAGCATATCGATGGATTATATCACAGAGTTACCCAAAGCACAGGGAAAGGATTGCATATACACCGTGGTCAACAGAGTGACTAAATTCGCACACTTCCTCGCTATCTCGGTAGATTACTCGGCCAAGCAAGTGGCAGAACACTTCTTCAAAGAAGTCTTCAGATTACATGGGTTGTCGAAGAACATAGTCAGCGACCGTGATCGCAGATTCATGGGCGCATTCTGGCAAGTACTTTTCAGAGAATTGAATTAACCCCTAGCACCATCTATCACCCACAAACTAACGGCCAAACAAAAATTGTAAATAAATGGATTGAGGGGTATTTCCACAACTATGTGATAAGTCAACAGAAAGCATGGATCAAGTGGTTGTACCTTGGGGAGCATTGCTACAACACCACATACCCGCTATTTATTGGAATGACACCCTTCAAGGCTCTATATGGATATGATGCACACTCCTTCATCGACAAAATCTTCGAAGACATGAAGGAAACTCTTGCCAAGGATTGGATACAAGAGAGTCGGGACATTCTTAGGGTACTCAAGGAGAATATTCAGGTTGCTCAGAATCGGTAGAAGATATACGCAAACCAGCACCGGACATAGCACAATTTTGAGGTAGTGTATCTTGTTTTCCTACGATTGCAGCCTTATCCACAATCTACACTCAAGAAGAGTAGGGCAGAGAAGCTAAAGCCAAGATTTTATGGGCCTTACAAAATTCTCCGAAGAGTGGGTGAAGTGGCATATGAGTTGGAGCTACCGAGTGATAGCAGAATCCACAATGTATTTCATGTATCGTGCCTCAAAAAGGCTATAGGCCAGCAAGTCACCACTTTTGTTGAGCTTCCACCATTAGATGAGGAACGAAAATTGGAATTGGGTCCAAAAATAACTGTGTCATTTTGTCAATGTGTGCATATGCTTATTCTAGATCTGGATTGGTAGAGATCTGTTATGTGTTTTGCTTCGATTTTAACTTAAATTTATTCAGTTAATAACTTATCTAAGTAGGAGGAGCTTAACCGGATTAACAGTAATAATTTCTTCATAAGATATAAGATTCAGAAATTTTTACATGGTATCAGAGCAATTGCAGATCTAGGAGGGTCACCAGCAGGAGAATCTGAAGGATCTAGCTGCAGAAAGCCGCTGGAAAAGCAGCAGAAACACAGATCTTAAGGGACAGCGCAGTTTTCAGGAGCAGACTCACGCAGAAGGAGGGGTGATGTTGTCCAGCGCTGTGTCCTAGCAAGCCCACGCAATTACTGCACAGAGGCAGCTCAGAAACAACGCTAGTTTAGTCTGAAGCCAGCTAGTGTGATTCATATCTGAATCAGTCAGATCCAGAAAAGCTGCAGAAATTCAGAAGAGCTGGTGGGGTTAAAATTCTGAAGTTTTCAAATTTTTAGCCTTAGCACAAGTGACAAATATTGGGAGGAGATTAGCTTCTCAAAGAGTTTCTTGCCAAAAGAAACTTGCAGTTTGATCAGAGGATTAAAGAAGAAGCTTAATCATAGTTGATTTGGAAGATTTCCAAGGAGGGAAATCAGTTTTAAGAGGGAGCAGAAGGCACCCGTTTCACCAAGGGCCTTAGATTCATTTCTCTAGCAAAGAGAAAAGGAAGTTCCGACACATTCTGAGCAGATGGCTCCTCATGGACTACGTGATCAGGATAGGCTGGATGGCCTCTCCAACTTTTCATTTTGGAAGGCAAGGATCCCGATTGTCCTTGAAGCATATAATCTAAGAGACCATGCAAAGCAGACTCTGGCTACACCGACAGATGCGAATCCCCTTCGAAAGCATAAGAAAGTTGTTGGGCATGCCAAGCGGCTGATTATGGACAGTATCAAGGACCATATTGTACCACACATAGCTGAGAAAAAGACAGCTAACGAGATGTGGAAGGCCTTGACTTCCTTATATGAGGAAAAATTTGTCCAAAGAAAAATATTGTTGGAGACCCAAATGAGATCATTCATGATGGCCAAGGGAGAAGACAAGGAGCACTTCCTCTTCAGACTGCAGTCAATCAAAGATCAGCTCACTACAACGGGTGCAATGGTGGATGATGTTGTGATAGTCAAAACTGCCCTCAATGCAGTCACGGATGAGTGGGAAACCTTTGTCCAAAGTATCTTGGGCAAAGCGGACCTCCCATATTGGGACAGCTTGTGGTCAATTCTGCGTTAAGAAGAACTCCACAGATTCACCAAGAGGCAACACAGCTCAGGATTGAGCAAAGTGAAGAAGGAATATGAGGAAGATGCAGCCTTGGCATCGAAGAAGCAGCTAAAGAAGAAGAAGGATCTTTCAAAGATCAAGTGCTTCCAGTGTGGTGAAATGGGACATTCTGCCAGCCATTGTCCAGAGAAAAAAATGGACGAGGAAGCATCTTCTTCCAAAGCAGCTGTGGGAGATGATGGGTCAGGAGATGATGCAGCCATGAGTGCTCATGAACCACAGAGGTGGGGTGACATGGACATGTAGAGGAGCTACATGGAAGTAATGTGGGATCCTTGAGCAGCTCATCTCTTGGATCACATGCGAGCTACGACAACCTTAAGATAATAGCGGGACAAGTGGAGCAGTGGGTGCATAGATCACAAATGAGGCAGAAGCAGAGGCAGATCTGAAGGCTGGGAGGAGCAATGTAGAGCAAAGCAGCAGCAGCATAGAAGCAGTAGCAGCACAGAGGCTAATGTGACTTCAGCAGCGCAGAGCAATGTTGCTTACGCAGTGCAGAGTTGCAGCAGCACAAAAAGCTTCAGAGGGACAGCGCAGTGCAATAGCAGCGTGATAGATTTCAGCACAAAGAGTTGATGTGACTTCAGTAGTGTAGAGGGAGTCTGATTACGCAGGCAGAGTTGTAGCTGTGCATCGTTCTTTAGATGCTAGCACAGATCTGTAGTCTATGGAGCTTCGGTGATGAGGATGTAGCCCATCAGACTTGTTTGTCAAAGATTGGGCAGGAGATTCAGTTGTTTCTATCAACAACTAAAGTTGCAGTGCAACAGATCAGCAGTGGCAGTGCTATGAGCAGCACAGATGCAACATATTGAGAGGGAGTTGCAGTACAGAAGTTGCAGTTGCAGTGGCAGTGGCAGAGTCATGGGCAGCAGTACAGAATGGCAGCAGCAATGCAGAGTTGAGTGGCAGGAGGCCAAGCTTCATCAGCACAGAACCAGTACTCAAAGTCATGTAATGCATAGCGTGATGTATTGCTAGAGCACACCTTTGATGCTAAGAGGGAGTGTTGAGATTTTGTGTATTTGGGGTAGCATCAGTTGTGCTCTAGGTTCCAAATTTTGAGGAAGCACTGGAATACACTTGATCTACAAGACCCAGAAATGGATTTGGGAAATTTCATCTGGTTTAGGAGATATTAAATTAATTAATTATTTTAATGTATTTCCTAAGTTAAAACTTAGGAAAATAAAATAATTAAAGTGAATTTAATTAAACATATGATGAAATTGTCTTAAGTCACACGGATCAAGCTTTCTTTTAATCTTAGCCACTGATTCAAGATCTGATCATGGTCGTTGATTTGTCAACGAGAAAAGTATAAAGGAAAGGCTTGGGGTCGTTTGTAAAGACACACAGAAGCAGACCACTGAAGCTAAGTTGAGATTCTAGGGCGAGTTTGCTAAGAATTCTCAGAAGTGTTTCAACTGCAGAGAGGGGAATTTAGACCAAGGGGATGATCTGATCCCGGGGTCTAGAATACACAAGAGGTAGAGATCAGCTCAAGGAGAGTGCAGAGGAAGACAGCAACAGCAAGGACATCGCAGTCTCCCCAAGGACAACGTGATTTTCAGCAGGAAACCCTTAGGGGTTACGTAGAGACCCTTCAGGGGCAGCGTAGTGACTGCATCACCTAGTCTGGGGTAATGCAATCCCTTCCGGAGCAGCGCTGAGGGTTTGGAGGACTTCAAAGGCTGACGCGGAGGCTTTAAGGGGCTTCAAAGACTGACGCAGAGCCTTTCAGAGGTAGCACTGGGGTTTCTAGGCTCTGATCTAAGCTGAGTTCTATAAATCTCGTTTGAGGGTGTGGATCAGTCATGATTTTGGCCCTAGATCAGCCAGTGAGCAGTAGATCAAGTGTTTTTTCTGTCAGGTTTTCCAGATCTAGAACCTAGATTTGTGTATTTAGAAATATTCTTAATAATAGAACCCTCCAGTAGCCAGAGACCTGTTTTCCCACATTGGGTTTTTCCAGGGACTATTTGTCCAAAAATAATTGTCACTTTGTCAATGTATGCATGTGCTTATTCTAGATCGAGATTGGTAGAGATTTGTTATGTGTTTTGCTTTGATTTTAACTTGAATTTATTCAATTAATAACTTATCTAAGTAGGAGGAGCTTAACCGGATTAACAGTGATAATTTTAGCATAAGATATAAGATTCAGAAATTTCTACAGACAACAACGCTAAATTTTTCCACAATTATGCCAATTATAGAAAATATGTAAATATCATATGGGAAATCAATATTACCAATGACTGCAAAACAAAATCCTTTGAAGACATTTACAATGCCGGCAAGGCACAGTTTCAAAATCTCTTCAAATATCCAAAGTCCCAAACATAGCTAACAATATGAAGATGATAAGCTTGTCCCCGGTACTTTTTGATCAAAGAATGAATGAGAGAATAGAAGTTGATGTAACCAAGGAGCTATTGAAGAGTGTTTTGTTTTCCTTTAAGAAGACGAAGAGCACAAGGCCTGATGGTTGGACCATGGACTTTTACCTACGTTTTTTTTGTGAAAATCCGATTGCCTGACTCCTACTGCAGCAACTGGTGTGAATTCTTTTATTTGTTAATTTCTTGAACAAATTATTTACTGTGTTCTATAGTAAATATTGAAAACCCATACACTACAGCCTTCACAAAATTTAAACTATGGAAAATAATAAGTGTGGAAACAAGATCTTAGCAAGAATAAACAATAGACAGATGACACCATTATTTCTGGACCAATGTCCCCGGAAAAAACTCAATGCAGGAAAATCGGTGCAGCAGCTAAGGGTTTGTATTATTATGCAGAAGTTATGAATACAATTTGGGATGCCTTATTGGCCATCCACACACAGAATCTGATTGACAAAGAGCTAGTGATGTTACCTCACACTGACACTGGAAAATCCGAACTGACCAAACATTGAGTTGATGAGCCCTACGTTGCCTTTGCACAGTCTCTTCATCACTCTGTGTGGGGACTGCGTCACCTCTGCTTGTTGGCTCTTCTAGTGGTTGTATACGGATCTTTAGCCCTTTCCGGTCTCACACCCCGGCACTCCGGCATTAGATCTGACTGATCCTCAGCTGAATCACGAATCTCCTCAAGGCTACAGCACTGCCTCTGTTGGCTCTGCGTAGCTGCTACGCTGCCTCTCTGTGCACAACCCTCTGTCTTCTTCGTGATGTATTCCCGACTCAGGAAGTCTTCCAACCGAATCTATCACTGCCCCTCTCTACAAGAATCTTCTCGATCGATCTTCTCCCTAAGCACAGCTCACTAAAGAATTTCGATCTCTAGACTCTCTTGGTGTTTCGGTGTAATTTCCAAATGCCCCATCAAGTCCTTATAATCTTCTCGTTGAGCCTTCAACGGCCGAGATTAAGTCGTTAATCAACGTCTAAGATTAACTTGACTTGATCTCCATCTTTTTTAGAAGATTCACATTTTGCTTTAATTAATATCCTTTAATTAATTTAATTTTCTAAGTTTAGACTTACGGTCCCATTAAAAATAATTAATTATTTTCATAAAACATAATCTGAGGAGAATTTCCCAAAACGCTTTCTGGGTTCTTTGGAATACATGTGCCTAAGCCTCCCTGCAAATTTTGAGACTTAGAGCACATTCAATGCTACCACAAATCAACACTCCCTTTTAGCGAGGAATGTGCTCTAGCAATACATCCAGTTGAAGTATTGTTCTGATTCTGCAACATCTCCCTCTGCGCTTCTGATATTTGACACTGCTGCCCACCAACACTGCGCTGCTACATTCATGTTGCTACTAACTCTGCATGTTGCTGCCAATTGCCACTGCACTACAACTTTGTTGCTTACTGCAACTGAAAAACATCCAAGACTGAACTAAGTGTTCAGCATGATGCATCTCGTAGTAAAGATCTTATTGTTGATAGTCTTTGTGCAGAGTGGGTAAGTCCTATAGTCACACAAAATAAAAAGGAAAAGTCAGAAATTCGATTATGTGTTGACTATAGGAGCCTGAACAATGCATGCATACATGACCCATTCCCCACTCCGTTCAGTGATGAGATTCTCGACAATGTTGCGGGGAATGAGGCTTATTCATTTATGGATGGATTTTCAGGATACCATCAGGTAAGGATAGCCGAAGAAAATAAGAAGAAGACGACTTTCACAACCGAATGGGGCTCATTTGCATATCATGTAATGCCATTCGGGTTGAAAAACGCACCAGCAATATTTTCATGAATTGTTATAGCAGTGTTTCGAGAAAACATCCATAAATTCCTGGACCATGCAACGTTATTAAGGATAATGTTCAACAGATGTAGGCAACTCCATATTTCATTAAACCTCAAGAAGTGCACCTTTGCAGTACCCTTTGGGACACTGCTAGGACATGTTGTATGCAAACAAGGGGTTTGCGTTGATCCAGCAAAAGTGGCAGTTATAATTAACATTGAGGCACTAGAAACCGTGAAGCATTTGAGGTCTCTTCTAGGCCACATAGGCTACTATAGGCGATTCATCCGCAACTATGCGAAGATAACAGCCCCATTGGAGAAGTTGCGGAAATCGAAGCAATTCAGTTGGACAGAAGACTTCACTACGGCCCTGAATACCTTGAAAGAAAAGTTGGCAAGTGCGCCCATATTAGTTCACCCTAATTGGGACAAGCAATTTCATGTCCACATTGATGCTTCTAGGCATCGCACTTGGAGCAATTCTGGATCAACCAGGAGATACTTCAATTGCTCACCCAGTTTATTTTGCAAGTCGGAAGCTATCAGCAGCTGAGAGAAACTACACCACAACAGAACGGGAAGCGTTTGCAATGGTGTATTCCCTTCAAAAGTTTCGCCACTACCTGCTAGGAGGTATGTTTAAGTTTTTCACAGAACATTCAACTTTAAAGTACCTAGTTAACAAACCAGACCTAGAAGGAAGGATCTGTAGATGGCTCCTACTGTTCCAGGAGTTCACCTTCGAGGTGATAGTAAAGCCCGGGAGACTGAACATGGGTCCTGACCCTCCATTTTCTCCATTTTCTAGCCTTGACAAGTGGTCAAGACCCACATTCAGTCTCCCGGGCTTTACTATCACCTCGAAGGTGAACTCCTAGAACAGTAGGAGCCATCTACAAATCCTTCCTTTTAGGACCGGTTTGTTAACTAGGTACTTTAAAGCTAAATGGTCTGTGAAAAACTTAAACATACCTCCTAGCAGGTAGTGGCGAAAATTTTGAAGGGAATACACCATTGCCAACGCTTCCCGTTCTGTTGTGGTGTAGTTTCTCTCAGTTGTTGATAGCTTCCGACTTGCAAAATAAACTGGGTGATCAACTGAAGTATCTCCTGGTTGAGCCAGAACTGCTCCGAGTGCGATGCTGGAAGCATCAATGTGGACATGAAATTGCTTGTCCCAATTAGGGTGAACTAATATGGGCACACTTGCCAACTTTTCTTTCAAGGTATTCAGGGTCGTAGTGAAGTCTTCTATCCAACTTGAATTGCTTCGATTTCCGCAACAGCTTCTCCAATGGGGCTGTTATCTTCGCATAGTTACGGATGAATCGCCTATATTAGCCTGTGTGGCCTAGCAGCAACCTCAACTGCTTCACAGTTTCTGGTGCCTCAATGTTAATTATAACTGCCACTTTTGTTGGATCAACGCAAACCCCTTGTTTGCATACAACATGTCCTAGCAGTCTCCCAAAGGGTACTGCAAAGATGCACTTCTTGAGGTTTAATGAAATCTGGAGTTGCCTACATCTGTCGAACATTATCCTTAATAATGTTACATGTTCCTTTAACAGGTTGTAGACTATCCAGTCATCCCTATAGACTTCCAGGAATTTATGGATGTTTTCTCGAAACGCTGCTATAACAATTTGTGAAAATACTGTTGGTGCGTTTTTCAACCCAAATGGCATTACATGATATGCAAATGAGCCCCATTCGGTTGTGAAAGTTGTCTTCTTCTTATCTTCATTGGCAATCCTTACTTGATGGTATCCTGAAAATCCATCCGTAAATGAATAAGCCTCATTCCCCGCAACATTGCCAAAAACCTCATCACTGAACGGAGTGGGGAATGGGTCATGTATGCATGCATTGTTCAGGCTCCTATAGTCAACACAGACTCGAATTTCAGACTTTCCCTTTTTATTTTGTATGACTATAGGACTTACCCACTCTGCTTTTTCCACCGGGAATATCAACCCTGCCTTTAGCATCTTATCAATCTCTGCCTTGACTTTTTCTTTCACTCTTGGATTCAGACAGTAGGGTCTGTGCTTGACTGGTCTTGCGTCAAGCTTCAAAATTATACGCATCTCCCCCATGTCTCCTTTTATTCCTTTCAACTCCGCTACTAAGGATGGGAACAAGTCTTCATATTCCTGTAGCAGATTAAATATCTCCTTAGTCGTCTCGGCATCCCAATAATCACCAATTGACGCAAGTTTGGGCTTTTCCTCTGTCCCGATGTTCATCTTCTTGGTCTTCAATGGTAGCAGATGAATTCCTTCTGTTGTCGGTTCTTCTTTAATATCTCGCTCCCCCTCTTTTTCTTCGAAATATAGATGTCTAAGACCTTCTAGATCATCATCATCCATCTCACTGTTTATCTTTTTGCATGCTACCAACTGTCTAATGCCTTGGTTTGAGAGTGGTTGTTCTTCATCCTCCTGAATCTCTGGGAAGAACAGTACCCTTTTAATGGCCTGCAATGCTTGGGTGACTGGTTTTGTTTTTCCTTCAAAGGAGAAGCCTTGCGTAAACTAATCCGCAACTGTTTGCCAAGTATTAGTTCCTCTATTCTTCTCTTCAGTTAGGTACCAAGCCTGTGGAATCGAATCCAGTGAATGTACAAACTTGTGTACCCACAGCTCCTCCGGGTACCCGGTTTTCTTCCATCGATCCTCACAGTATTGTAAATGTTTTCTGGGGTCGGAGTCCCCTTGGTACTTTTCAGTAAATTGTGGTCCTTCTTCTTCTTTGAATCTTGCCCTCAACGCTGCTGCAATTACGTCCCATCGCGACAACGAGTTGCGGTGGTTGCTCCACCACCTCGCTGATGTGGATTGTAAAGCCACATCCAAGAGTGTGACCCTATGGTCCACTGGTACCTTATCTTCTATTCTAGCAATAAAGGTATTCACAGCATTCATATTTGACAGAGTTGGATATTCTCTTACCTCAGTTCCAATCCAGTTGATCCTTCCGATGTTAACGCATCTTCTTGTATTTGTCTCATATCCCCCTTGTTGCCAATCATCCCAGGCTATCTTTGAGCCTAAGTTTGAGCTTTGAACACTTCTCCAACTCACAGTCCCCCCCACTGTTGGGTTGATATAATCGTCTCTTTTCCCTCCTGTCATTTGATAAAGATCAATAAGATGAGCATCTTCTCTGTTGTCGACAGACTCTGTGTATCAGGGACCTTGATATGGGTCAAATGGCTGGGTGACCCTGACTTCCCCATCTTCAAAGATCATCAGTTCCTTCTTTAAATCTATTATTGCATAGTTCTCGAGCGCCCAGTCGATCCCTAATAATGTTGGATATGGGTCATTATCCCCCATAATATCTATCACCTCGAAGTTTGTGTATGTCTTAACCCCTGCAACATCGACTTCGACCTCCTCCAGCCTGCCTATGGTTGGCCCTGCGGAGTTGGATTGGTGAATATGTCAGCTTCGGTCTTCCCAATGCTTCCCATGTCTTCCTTGGCAAAATGTTGACATCTGACCCTAGGTCAAGCATTGTGTCCTTAATTTGGAATCTCACGACTTGAGTGTTCACCCAGAATTCCTTCCTTGTTCTTCTCTTATTTCTTTTGACTCTCCGTATGTATTTTTGTGTTGCGTCATTTGATTCACCTAGTTCTGTGGTCTCCTGCACCACCATTTCCAGATTCTGCTTCAATTGTTCCAGCATTGGTGCATTGGTAACAATTTTTAGAAATAGTCGGAACCATTCTTCAATCGTAGTACTTGCACTAGCTTGGTTCTCCTTGTCTGCCTTGGGCTATGGTAACTCAATGTCTTTGCTTCCCCCAAGTTGGGCAAATGTTTCCACTACTTCTTTAAAGTATTGCTTCTATCTTTCTGGCTTGAACGTTGACTTTGGAGATGCTAGCCTTATCAGCTTTATCGGGTATGTAGTCTATGCATCTTCCCCAATTCTTTTTCCTCCTCGTGTCACTATGGCTACATTCTGCATAGCTTGAGCCTCTATTATTCTTGGCTCTGCATTTACCAGATTTGCTCCTCTTTGTCTGGCTCTTTCTTCCCATCTTTTAATTAGCTCTGTGCAGTCTTATGTTGCGTGCATATTAACTCTACACTGAGAGCACCATGGTCTTCTAGGAAGTGGACATTCCCTGGCTACATGGCCCTCTTGGTCACAGTTGTAACATCTTACTGGTCCTCTTCATCCAGCTCGGCCTCCTCTCATGCCTCCCTCTCGTCCCCTAGGAGCTTCATTCACTCTATATGAAGGCCTGTCCAATCGTTCTGCTAATGCATCCAGAGCTCTACACTGCTCTGTGTTGTGTGTTGTGGAAGCACAGAACTCACGGTATACGTTGTTCGGAACGTTGGAGTATTTTTGCAAGATTGGGAATAGGCGGGGTGGATGACCAATGCTTTTGAATATCTCACAATATTCAGTTGCGGCCTGATTCTATTGTACGGGGAACCCTGGGTACTGGTGTTACGGCGGATATAATCCTTGAGTGTTTATCAGCGCAACTCCTCCTACTGGCGGAGCTCCCTGTGACCCTGCTGCTGATGTCCCCACATTTTGGCCCCGCAACCTTGGACATTCGATTACCACGTGTCCCTCCATCAGACAATGTGTACACCATACATTTGGTCTTGCAGGCCGCATTGGTTGAATATCTTTCAACTTTTCTGTTAGACTAGCTATCTGATGTTGTAATCCCAGTATGGATAGGTCTTGAGCTACGATTTGAACTCCTGCGGATATCCCGCCATGGCCTCTATCTTCACAGCTTGCTCCAATGCACCTTGTAATGTGTCGATCTTATGTTGTGTTAATGTTGTTCTTGTTAATGGAAGAAGGGCCTTGATGAACCAATCTCTCTGATGATTCGGATTGATTGGGTAACTCAGTTTTCCAATCACATTCTTGAATCTTCTCATCAGATCCCATGCAGTCTCCCCTTCTCGCTGCTTAATCTCCCACATCTCTGACAAACCTTGTTGATCTGTTTGGGGTAACTTGAATTCTTTAACAAATTCTCTCTTTACATCGTCTATCGTTGGGTTTTGATGAGCTTCGGACCATGTAATAAACCAGCGTAGAGCTCTCTCCCTGAGAGTAGTTTGAAACTCGATCAACTTAACTGCCTCTGGTGTTTACCGAGCCCTTCATATGGCCTCGCAGAGATACCAGTGTTGTTCCACATCATCGTTGCCCCTCCCAATCCCAAAGAACTCTGGGTATTGGGTAAATGATCCCGCCATGCTTCCTTGTGTGGGTGTTACTAAAATAAAACCCCTGTTTCCCGACTGTGAAATGGTATTACTAGCACTACTGCTAGTGCGTATTATTGTTGTAGACTGAACACTATTCAACTTGCTCAATTCTCGTAACTTAACAAAAATTTCACCTAGTGTCTGATAGAGTACTAGGGGAAGGTTGAGACTAGAGCTACTTGAACTTTGGGGAATAGAGTTACCTTGAGTTATAGGTGTCGGCACCTCTCGGAATAGTTGCTCCATCGCAACATGCAACTCCACATCAGACATCTCCTCGGGGCGCGCGTCCTCCCCATTGGACCTATTTCCCTTCTCTGTTTGGGTTGGGCTCCTATAGACCTGTCGGACTTCCTTGATGGTCCCTCCTATTTCTTGGGAACCCATCTGACCTCCCATCTCCTTTGTCATCTGAGGCGCCTTCTCCTTGTCCTTTCGATTACTTTCCTGTTTCTCCAACTCCTTCATCACCCTTCCTCTCCACTTCTCAGCGATCTGCGCCCTCCGATGTGCTCATCGCTCCCTCAACCTACTGGAGGTCTCGACATCCATATCCCTATTCCCCTTTCCAACGTACTTGTCGCATCTCTCCCTCAGCGCCTTCCCCCAGTACTGGAGGTTTAAGTCTCCATCTCAAATTTTTGAAACTCCATCAACCCCTCAACTACCATTAAAACTTTAATCCACAAAGGAATCTCCTTCAAGAAGTCTCCTCGTAATCTGGATCTGAACACGTCTTCTGCTTTCGAAAAGGACTGGTAACACTCAGCTGCAAATTCCATTATGTATCCTTCCAAGGTAGATTGTACCCAAAAATCTACAGCTCGGGTCAAAACGGTATCTAACCGTTGGAGGGCTACCAGATCCTCATGCAACCACTTGCGACACATCTTCTGCGAGCTTCCTTGGACTATCTTTACTTGTAGTCTCCGCAACCAATTATAGAGTTCCTCTGGAAACTTTCCCCAGAATATCTCGTAGATATCACTCGCAGATTCAAAGAATAGAACCCGATGCTTAACAATTTTCTCCCTCTATTGTCTCAACTCAGCTTGTGGTGTTATGAACTGATCTAAGTGGTTATCCCTTCGTATTTCCCTTTCAAAGATCTGTGATACCATGATCTAGCTCCTAAATGAAATTTGGGGTCTCGACAATGGAACCATTTGTTGGCAAGAAAGAAGGTCTCTTGGGCAAGACCCAGGTTCAGGACAGAGGCCAACAAGGTTTCCGCAGTAGTCTAGCACAACGCCAGCATTTTCACTCTACTCCAAAGAACAAAGAGTCTCACTCGAGGCGTGTCATGACCTTAGTAAGATTAGGAACAGATCAGATATCGACCTAGCATAACTATCGAATAAACAGACAGAACTGAGTGCTCTGAATAGGTTTAACTACTTTGCACAAGATACTACTCATGAACATATTCTGGATGAAAAACAAATTTTAATGCAGCCAATACATTTATCTTAACCAGATACACATTACAAAACTCGGGACATCAAACCCAGATAAAAATATATTGCATTAACAGTAGAGGGCAGTTACATTGCTCCTCAGAGCGATCCCAGCAAGACTGATTACAATGTTATCAGATAGAATAGAACATAATGAACAGAGAGAACAGAACGAACAGAGCTCTCCTATGGCTCCCTTCCTCTGCTTTCCGCTGCACCAACCCCCTGTCTACGCTAGCCGACTGCCTATTTGTTCCTTTGCCAGCACGATTGTCAATTTTCCCTTCTTTTCCGCTCTGCTGTTTGCTATATCTCCCTGATCACTGGGAGTTCTGTTGTTTGTTCTTGTCGCTCCTTTCTGCCCTCTGTGCTAGTTCCCGCAACTGTTGCGCCACCTGCTCTCCAACTCTTCGCAACCGTGACAGCTCTCTGTCTATCATGGTTGCGCTCTGCCATCTGTTACCCGTGACTCAAAACCATTCCATTTCAAAACAAGGGCCCCAACGCTGACCAAACACTGAGCTGATGAGCCCTACGCTACCTTTGTGCAGTCTCTGCGTCACTTTGCTTGTTGGATCTTCTGCTGGCTGGATACTGATCTTTGACCCCTTCTGGTCTCACACCCGACACTCCGACACTAAATCTCGATGATCCTCAGTTGAATCACGGATCTCCTCAAGGTTGCAGTGCTGCCTCTGCTAGCTCTGTGTAGCTACTACGCTACCTCTTTGCGTACTACCCTCTGTCTTCTCTGTGATGTATTCCCGGCTCAGAAAAATCTTCCAACCGGATCTATCATTGCCCCTCTCTGCAAGAATCTTCTCGATCGATCTTCTCCCTGAGCACTGCTCACTAAAGAATTTCGATCTCTAGACTCTCTCGGCGTTTCGATGTAATTTCTAAATACCCCATCAAGTCCTTATAATCTTCTCGTTGAGCCTTCAACGATCGAGATTAAATCGTTAATCAACGGCTAGGATTAACTTGACTTGATCTCTGTCTTTTCTAAAAGATTCACACTCTGTTTTAATTAGTATCCTTTAATTATTTAAATTTCCTAAGTTTAGACTTAGGGTCTCATTAAAAATAATTAATTATTTTCATAAAACATAATCTGAGTGCAATTTCCCAAAACGCTTTATGGGTTCTTTGGAATACATGTGTCTAAGCCTCCCTGCAAATTTTGTGACTTAGAGCAAATTCGATGCTACCACAAATCAACATTTATAATATCTTAGAAGATGGGATTTCAAGGGTGGAGAGGGAATCTAATGAATCGGGTATAGTATTGGGAGCACTTAACTCTACTTTCATTATGTGGAATAGCCAAAAAAATGAGCCTAATTTTTTCAAGGAATCAAAGCCCGCCTTACTTTGTAACCTTATCTACAAACTATTTCAAAGATTATAGCAAACAGGCTCAAGGGAATGTTGTCCAAAGTAATTCAAGAGGAACAATTTGGATTTCTTTTCAACAGACAGATCCATGGTGTTGTGGATACTACCCAAAAGGGTTTACATAGAATCTTGCAACAATAGTAATAAAGACTGACTTAGCATATGATATTTTACTCTTTAGTCACCGTTCTCTTCTGCAATTCAGAATGTTTAAAGGCAATTCAGAATATTTATTGCAATGCAACAGGAATAGAGATAAATACAAACAATTTTGTATGAATTTCAGTGAACTTGGGACTGAATTCGAAAATCAATTATCACAGATCTTACCCCTCCCTTCAAGTCCCATTGATCAGGGAATGAAATATCAAGGGTTCAATCCGAAACCAAATGGCTACAGATGTGATGATTGGTTGTAACTTGTGGCTATACAAAAAAATCAAGGCAAGGGTATCCTGTTAGTGTCACTGATGACTGTCTTGTGGAGGAAGGCTGGTTCTTGTAAAGCCAACGTTGGAAATCATCTCAGTTTACTAGTTATCTATTGCACATCCCCATTGTTGCACAAAGCGAGAAAGAAGCAAGTGCATTTTTGAGAAGTGAAGCATCAGAAGTGTCATTTTCTAAAAATCCTCAGAAACAAAGTATCCCAGAAGCATCTAAACTATATCTATATCTATATATATATAGGAAAACATCCAAAATGCCAAATTAGTTGTAGAATATATGAAAACATGCACATTTGTACATAAATCAAGATAGATATGTCATCCATGGTAAATTAAAACAACATCTATAAACTATAAAATTACGCCTATTTGCCTTTATTTCACTTGCCCACCATGAGAACTTAGAAAGAGTTAACTCATACAAACACTGAGGAGAGACTATGTGATGCTGAGAGAATCTTTTCACCTTGCCAAGTGCTGCAGGACAATGGATGGTAGAGTAATAGTGGGCATTGACCACTGCTGGGTTATGGATAGTGGACATTGGAACTTGTCGGGTGCTGCTGTGACAGTAATAAACCCTGTCAGTTGCTGCTGTGACTTGCTGCATTACTACTGTGCACCAGAGCTTTAGTTTTGATTCTTGAACCATGCCTGGTTTGTATTTTCCATTTGGTGCAGCTGAAACTGCTGCAGAGCTGAATGGTATGCAATTGTAGCATATTATTTGACAGAAATGGTGGAGAAGTTCATTGTTTCTGCATTTTGGAAGTGTCTTGAAGTTAGCGGCTTTCAAATTGGGCTGAATTTCAGGAAGTGTGGCAAGAAGCATGCAAAATTTGACGAACTGTGGTTCCAAAATTCAGGGCAGTTTAGGCACAGATCCACACAGTGCACAGTTTTGCCCTCGAAACCTTGGGGCCGGGGGGGAGGGGGGAACAGTTCCTGCAACAGTGCATGTCCCCAAAGGCATACTTGTAAGATTGGGAAAAAAAAATTCTTCGGTTTCCTTTGGAGAGGGAGGAAGGATTTATAGGGAATCCCACTTATCAAATAGTGAAAACTTGCATGGCCAAAAGAGGCAAGAGGATGAGACTTGACAACATATTTGTTTTCAGTCAGCCTTTGGCTACAAAAAGCAAAAAGCATGCTGCATTAAATTTTCATAGACATTATCATACCTATCAATCACAATGGGGTTTTCATTCTCTTTCAGAATTGTTACTTTATGACAGATTTTCTGGACAAACTTTATTGGTCTCTTTGGTGCTACTCAATATCTTCGGCCTTAGTGATGCTAAGGCTCCGGGTTTGTCCCATTATACAACCTTTTGTCCAAAGAGTGAGAGATTGACGACCAAACATTACAAAGAAAAGATTGTTACAGTGATGACTACACTCAAATTTAATATTAAAGGCCACAATATTTGTTAATGACCTAGAATATATAAGACACGATATCACGTTAGTGGTTGGTCGGTCATGACTCATGAGTCCGGTGGAGTCTAACTACCATCCAAATGTCATTGATGAACCATATACAAAACGAAACATTGACCTTATAGTTTGCTTTCTCCAGTCCAAAACAATCACATTTTTCCGATCATAATCATATCTTAAGTCAACCATTTTAATATATTGCAAGCATGCAAGACATTTAACAGAGGGCTTCGCAGCATAATACCTTACGAAACCAGGATTCTTTGACCCGTTCATGATTTTCAGGTTGTAGCTTCAAGTGTGAAACAATCTGCAATGCACATTTTATTTACGTTGGTCCGTTGCAAAATAGTTGAAAAATTAAAACATGAATTTCTGGTGATCTAGAACATATAGTTGCTAATGTGAACCCTAAACCATGGTAGCAAATCTCGCCCCATGACGACCCGGACTCGCGAGTCATACCGGCCTTGGTTTCAAAACGGGGCTGGGTAAAGTAGGGCCAACAAAAACTTGGAAGAAGCCCTAGAAAAATTTGCAAGTCTAACTCAAAGTTGTGAATAGCTTGGGAGATTTCCGGACCCGGCGAATTTGACTCGCAAAATCTCGGAAAAATTTTTTGGCAGAATTTCCTGTATTTCTTTAAAAATTATCTGTCGAGATTTACCGAGTCCAAGTAGCCATCTTGCTCTTCAGCCTTGCCGCGTCTAACACCGAGCCAAGTTTCCCAACGATGGTCTAAACTCCTAAACCCTAGTAGAAATAATGATTCCTTACCGTATGATAGGCTTCCTCGCGCTCCGATTGCTGGGCAGATGATGAAGGAGATGTAAAAACCTGGCAATTCAGAAAATACTATAAGATAGACCATAAAGAATAAATGGGTTAAATACATTATAATTTTGAATTGAATTGCAGGCCGCAACCTCATAAATTTAACAAACTATTGCTTAAGCATGATCAGGCTATTTACCTGCTCGCGATTCCTCTTGGCAATTTGGGCTTCCTCGTCCATTGGCCCTCTCATATAATGTGCGATGCAATGGGGAACTACCACGGGGGTTTGCCATGATGCCAGGCCAATTTTAACATTTGCAGAACCTTCAACAATGAAAATATATAGAGATAAGCTTAAATGGGTCTCTGGGCAGTGTTTACTGAGGTTTATCTTAATTATTGGGGTAGAATGCGCGTACCTGGATTGATTACTACCATGTTTGAGCCTTTTTCAGCAATCAGCTGAGAAGGTACCACCGTTTTCAGGTAATCCTGTGTGACAATACAATGCAATAAACATCAATTGATATGTTCTCTGCAGAAATTCAAATTTGTTTTTTATCGAAATATACAATGCATGGCGGTGTACCATCCTGCTCGAGGAGCGAAGTCTCCAGTGACCTTAAAGTCGAACCGTTGCTTTGCAGGGTGGATGATCGAGAGTGCTTGAATCACAAAAAAAGCCCGGGGAAGGGACGCCGATGCTTTAACGGCCAAAATAGAGACTCTGACACTCAGTATATTTACGTTAAGCGGAGAGAGGTACAGAGTACAATAATGAAATCCACTGTGTGAGATTGCAAGAAAAGCTAATTATATTGTTCTCGGTGGTGCAAAGTACGAGTCTTAAAATGTTGCATGCACTATGACAATATGAAATAATTTATATGTATAAATAATTTTTAAAGTATCATTAAGTTGGTAGGGGGTATGGTTTTTCATTTATGAAGTCTTCTTAATCATAATTAAGGCTTTCATTCATTTCAGAGTTAATTGATCAAATTTTAGAGTTAATGGGTCAAATTTGCTCATAAAAATTTTGTTCTTTCAATGACAGCTTGGAGTGTAATTTTTTTACTTTTAAACGTCTTAGTGATATGCAATAAATTTTAAAGTGCATACAAGATGAGTTTGTTTTGTTAGTTGGAGATTGAGATAAGATAAAGAAAGGGACAAAGAGAGAAGGTTTTTTTTTGGCTTATTGAAAGGATGTTAGTTTGAAGTATTCAAATAAGTTTGAGTTCATGTACTAGGGTCATTTCACATGATGTGAAGAGTAAATTTGGTCTAGGCCTCGTTACGATTGGTAATATAGGCCACTCATGGCCTCTGGCTCTCTCACTTAGAATTCATTGTAGGAAGGTGGTAAATTCTAGTTTAAATTGCTCTCCATGTCTTTAGCAATTACATTTTTATGTGGTTTCCTTCTAGAGAACATCTCCTCTTAGGTTTTTTTTGTTGACTCTCCTTCACAATTGCCCCTTACATCAGCATTATTGTTTTTTCATGTTTTTCCTTTGTCATTCTCCAGAGATTGGTTTTCATCGCTCTCCTCCCCTCTAGTCTCTCCCCTATTCTTTGGGAGCCACGCTTAACTGCAACTTTGCCTTAAAAAGATGTGTCCCCTCTCATCTGACCCCTCCCTCATAGGCCCATAATCTATGACCCCTCCATTTAAGTTCAAGCCTATTTATTGCATGTTTTTCCTGCAGATTTTGCCACGCCTCCCTTAGTTTTTGACTTTACCCACGCCCCACCCATTCTAGTTTGTTATCCTGACACCTTCTTGAGACACCTAATGCCTCAACTACGTGCCAAAAGGCGACGAGGTGTTGCATATTACAGAGCAATGGGAAACACTTGGGCCCAATAGAGGATAAAGTCCTTGGGAGAGTTATTTTGTGCCCACACACTACAATTGATTCAAGATGAAATTACCAATGAAAAATAGGATAATGCAAGGACAAAGGTTTGCCTATCATAAGTGGAAATAGCCAGTGAAATAGTGGATTAGGTTATGGATATACGACACACAACAAGTAGATTCAACCAACATGTGTACGCCATAGACATATATTGGTACATTAAAGTGTTGCTAAGATGAGTCTTAATGGATCGTAATGAGGCATGAGACAAAATTCTACTAATGCTTGATGAAATTCAACTCACAACATATAGTTTAGACCGAAGACTACAATGAATTGAGGAACATTTGGGGCTCCCTCCTGATCCAAGCTAATCACTAGGGAGCAACAAAGAACTTATTGTTGTTAAGGAATCAGACTCCCCCAAAACTAGTTAATGGTTTATGCTCACACTCTTTCTCTTTGTTTTCCTTACTGGTTTTCTAGTTATCAGTTCATAGTGCCTCTAACAAGCCATGGGCCTCATGAAATATTGAACTTTCAAGACATTTGCAATTTTTAGATGTTCAACGAACTTTGGTTTTTCCATTGGTATGGTTTCCCTAATGGTACACTGGGGCAAACCAACATGTATATTTTAGCAAGATCTAAGAAACGATATCACTTTTCATTACAAATAAATGTGGGAAGGCTTTTTGGAGAAATGGAGAAACTCGCTTTTTGGCATGTCTATAAGCTTGATTTCCCAATTCAATCACAAAGAAAGCCTATTAGAAACAATATTTGACATCGAAATAATAAAACAAAGGCATGAAATATATGGATTTGTACATTACAATTGGTTTGCATCATCTAATGGGAGTGCAAGGAAAAATAAAAACATGGTGTGTTGCACTTTTAATACCAATTCTAACATCCATATTTTTTCATCTCCCTTATACCAAATACTAATATTTGTATCTAATGATGTGCATAGTTGAACATGCTTACAATACATCACGAATGTCAAACAAATGTGAGGTCCTTATGATGATGTCTCCTTGCATAAATAGCACGTAGAAATTTTGTGACATATTTCAAGTTCTAAACTTTGCAACTTGGTTGAACAAAGAAGGTCCATATAGAAAGGAACTAAGTAAACAAGAGTTTTGAAAAGAAAAGAAAACAAATTAAAGTGATAAAATATAAATAAATAAATAAATGTGTGGTAAGGAGGGGAAGTGAAAATGGCAAGCTAACATATATACATGGGGCATTAGGGATATATGTGTGCTAGAGATATGGAAATAGGATTGTAAATTAAAGAAGGACACCAGTGCATAGCGAAAATTGATCATGCGAGTGGGTAATAACATTAATTAAAGTTGGGATTTGTGGTGTCAGTTGAAGGGGGGATATTTGGCCCTTTTCTTAAAATCACTACCAGCAGTCCGAAGGGATTTCTTTTGCTTTGCAAGGGGAGACTCTATGACAAAAATGTTTATTTGAACTTACAATCTAAATTGTTACGTATTTTTTTTGAGCTTGTGTCAGTTGTTGATTTGAATCAAGCAAGTACAGGCCCACTTCTCTAGTCATTTTCGATCGCAAATCTTGATCCAGGATTACACAACCTCAGTAGCTCTGAAAACAACATAGATCCACCAGAAAAAACCCCTTGTCCTTATCGATTTGGGTTGGGTGAAGGGTTTGAAGAGTTGGAACAAGGGGAGGATTTTCAAACTTTTATTAAGATTGTTAACAATAATTCCTCCCTTTTTTGGGTCTCAGGTTTGGATCAAGTGGTGAATCTGAAGTACATGATAGAGAATCAATTGGGATTTCTTGCAGATATACAATGTCTCCTTCATGAAGGAAATCGAATATAGGATCTATCTCGATTGTGGGATTACAACATTTCAAGAAACTTTGCCATTTTCTTAAATCTAATGCTGCGAGGGGGTGCTTCAGTATCTAAGAACCCAGGGGAGTTCAACCTCATACAAGGAATCGACATGGGGTAAGGGTTTTAATCCATTGGATCAACCTTAATATAATCTTGGACCTTACATTATCAAACAACATCAGCAAGCGTCGACCATGGAGCTAAACCTAACAGGGATAAATTAGCTTTTTTTTTTCTCTTCAATCCAAGGTAATGATTTGCAGATTCAATGGGTTTTGGCCAAGGTCTAATGCTTTGCATTAATGGGTTTTTATAACCTAAACCAACAAGTGTGACATATACCTATGCTCAAAAGGCGTTTTTATTGTTCAGTTCGATAACTAGGAAGATTTGGACAGATTATTAAAACAAGGACCCTAGTTTTGGGGAAATACGTGGTTTTTCATTACCCCTTGGTTCCCAGATTTGGATGCCACAACAATGGTAGTCTCAAAAATTCTAGTATTGGTGAGGCTACAAAATATCCCCCTTCCTTTCTAGCATCTCAAGGCTCTTGAAGATATTGGAAACACTTAGGCGTCATTTAAAAATATGGACTCTGAGGGAATGGAGAAAGGGTTATCTACCTTCGCTAGATTATGTGTAGAAATAGACATTAGCAAAGGTCTACCTAATCACATTAGCTAAAACATAAAACCTTCTAATGGACCCAACTTTTAGATTATGAAAATATGGCATTTAGATTTCACTCATGTTACCAAATAGGACATTTGTAGGACACATGCCCCTAGGAAAAAAGAACACCCAAAAAGAAAAAGGGGCAGGACCACAAAACAAAGGGATGGCAGCCTTTCAAACCCTTCAATACGGAGGATGAAGAAGGGGAAATCACAAAGAACCCATATAACCAAGAAGATGGAGGTACTCGGGTACAGGTTGGGAATGAAAACCATAAGCAACATGTTACAGATTCAAAAGCGACCCAATAACTAAAACAACGAAAAAATGTGGCACACAAAGAGGACGGGCCCGAGGGCACAAAGTGATTTCATGCCTCAAAAAGTTCTTAGTGGAAATGATTCCAATTGAATCACACTCAGGGGTAGGCAGAAGGCCCAGAGAAAGAAAGAGAAGCTAAGTTATTACTGCAACACTTAAATTATCTCCTTTTTCCTCTATATTTTCAGTTTTTTATTAAACACATCAGCCAAGAGGTCACTCTTACTGAATGCAAGTAACATCTACAAAATGTAATTTTGTTCCTTTTTTCAAAAGTTGAAATAATATTACGGTTTTCAATCATTTGGAAAGAAAACAACAATAATTAAAGCATACATGGAATTAAAAAGAAAAGAAGGTAAAATAGTAATGGTGAGAACTTACATAAGGTATGTGGTTATGAGAGGTCTATCAAAGACATACTAGCAAATAGAAAATTTGACTTGTTTGATAAGAAATAATGGTGAAACATTGGAATGGTCCAAGGTCTTGTCTCACTTCCTTTCGATTAGATGGGAATATTCCCTCATTGTTTTTCACCTTTCGAAGGTAGATGGTAATGAGATGTTTAGATCATTCAAGGAGGGGACTCTAGATATTGTAGTGAAAGATAAACCTTATTATTTAACTATGCTAATGTCAAATGTGACTTTTAGTATGTCATCCCTTGATATTTATGTATTGTTAATGGCCATGCCATTTTCAATGGGATGTGAGCACAAATGCTCCTTTATGTATGTTGAATCGGGACAAAAGTGGGATTCTTTGGATCCCGTGGAGGGCCAACATACTTATTGAAGCTCATAACCACAAATATCAGTAGTTGTGGAGGTTTGTAGTTTTCTTTGTAGAATATGGTAACAATTTGATCGAGTGATCCACTAACAAGGGCAGATACAACTCATAAGTTAGATGCTAACATAAATTTTTGTTTAAGGTGAAGTAAGATTATAAGATATAATTGTTCATCTTCAAATGTTGAGGGAACATGGTCACTACTTTGCTTAACATTTGAGTGTTATTGGAATGTTTGGGTACTTTGGCATTTGGGTTGGTGTATGATGTATCTTAAGAGACAATCCCTCGGTTGTGAAAGGAATTAGTGCTTAAGACATTTTAAAAGTGTGTCACATAAATGATTTTATCATGAGGTCTTTGTTCTATCCCTCTGGAGACTAATTTTCTAAAACCCTTAATGATCTGGAATAATAAAAGATTTCATAATGCCATTCACTGTTGATATTTGAATGAAAAGAAAAACTGCAGGGGAAACTCAAAGTAATATGTTGTAAACACATAATCTACCACTTTTAAGTTTCAGAGGAAATTCATGGAGAGAGAGGAAACTCGAAATAATATGTTGTGATCATTGAATCTATTACTTTAAAGTTTCATCAGGAGTTTGTGAAGAGAGGCGAAACTCAAACTAATATGTTGAAAACACATAATATTTTACTTTTAAGTTTCAGAGAGAATTTGTGAAGGGAGAAGAGATGGAGTGAAGGAGCGCAGATTAAGGTTATTTAACTCTTACTCGCAAATGTAATTAGGAGACCAACTGCTACATTACTTCACTTCATTCAAAGAAGAAGGGACACAAAATGGCACAAGAAACATGAATCACCATCAACAGTTGCAGGAAACTTACTACTACTTTCATTTACCCATCAGAAAAATAAGTACAAACTGCAATCCCCAAGAAGCCCAAAACTCAGGCCCCCTGCTTCCCTCTTTCTCTCTTCCTTAAATACAAACAAAAGTAGTTTGTAACTGCTTGAGCTTCTTGAAACTCCTAAACTGCCTAAACTGTTAAACTACTTATTACATTGCAATCGAGGACACCATTGTATCTTCGATCTTAACAAATAAAACGAAACACACTTGGAATATAATCCTTTTGTTGAGTATGATTTGTTGTTGATGTGTCTCCTTCCGTTTCGGCTATGATGTCCTAACAGTCTGCATAAACGCATCTCCACCTAACTCTGTCCATGCTTTTGCATTTTGAACGCTGTCATCATGTCACCTACTACCCGACTCTGCCTCTTTTGCGTGTGCCTGTTGTGTTTAGTCTTCTCTTATCCTTTGCTCTATGTCGGGTCACTTACCCGAGTCTCTCTACCCGCGTTAAGACTTTATTCCATTATCAAGGCATTTCACCGGCTTTACGTTATAATCATCCTTTCTTCCTCCATTGCGATTTAACACAAGAAATGCCTTACTTCTGGATTTGAAAACGTTAGGAGTTTACTTTCAAAACCGCATCGGATCCACCCACAGATCACAAATCGGGGATTTTATTATGAAAGACAAGAGGTAAGTGTTAAACTATGCAATGCGCGAAGTGCGACGGGCGAAAGGTGACGTGGAAAGCAGAGGTGGGGCCAATGGAAAATCGCAAATCGGTGGATTTGTTACGAGAAATGGAAGGTAAGCTCTAAAACTTGCAAAGTGCGGGAAGAGGGAGGTGACGTGGCAGGGATGGGTCCCACGGATATCACAAATCGCAAATCGACAGATTGATTTTATGAGCGGTGGAGGTAAACATTAAAACTTGCAAAGTGCAAAATGCGAGGAGAGGGAGGTGATGTGGAAAAGAGAGGTGGGCCCACCCGCAACCCACAGATCGCAACCTTTAACACATTGCTTAGTGTTAACCCTTTAAACTTGCAAAGTGCCATATGTGATCACATCGCATCACAATATCGCGAGTTTAACCATATTTTAAACTTGTAACCTTTACCGACTGGGATATGTGATACGATCTTCGTCGTCCATCTCTCTGTTTCAATTCTACGCTTTGATCCTAACCGTCTGTTTTTCCCTTTGCACCTCCTCCAAAACTCTTAATTTCTAAGGGAAATACGCCATTTCTCTACCTTTGGGAATTAATTTGTTTCTCCACGGTGTAAACCTTCTGAGCTTGCGAATACGCTCGACTCGACCCTGACCTATATGTAATGTTCTGAATGCTTCAACCAACCTGACTCTTGAACTGTTATGCATGCTAATAAGCTCGACTTGAACCCTCTCGCGCGCTTTTCTCTTTGTTGCTCCTCTGGCTTAGATTACACCTCCAATGCTGCTGCTTCCTTGATTTTGGTTCTGGTGCACATGTGATGACGAATCCTCATTGAGCTTGTGGTTATCCTTTCGAGCATATTATATGTCTTCTTTGAAATTTTAACAATTGCTCCTCAATAACCTTGGATTGTTGAGAACCTCTCTTGACTTTTAGCTGAATCGAATTAGGCTACAACATCTGGCTGCAATTGGGGACATCATTTTGGTAGCAAAGAGTTGAGAACTTGTAGATCAGTAGCCTTTATTGGTCATGGATTCAAGAATCACTTGTAGATCAATAGCCTTTATTGGTCATGGAACCAAGAATCACTTGTAGATCAATAGCCTTTATTGGGCATGGAGTCAAATAGCACTTGTAGATCAACAGACTTTATTGGGCAGGGAGTTAATCCCAAATGGGAGATGATATGGTATGAAAACCTCCAAAAACCTGCTACACTTTGGACTCCTTCCTTTATTCTTAAACTGAAAATACTACAACTAAAAATGCTCAACTTCAGAGCTTATTTATGCACAGCTCCTATCTATATACATGCTTGAACTTAATTAGGTGAATTCAGCGTTCCAATGGCACCAACTGAACACTTGTGTGTTAGAATTAATGCTCCCATACTGTGGAAATTTGAAAATCAAAACAGAGATGTAAAATGAAAATTTTTGAGATACAAAGCTTAGCACATACCCTTGCATAAATGCTTGTTGTTGACAAAAGAAAGTTGTCATATAGTCAGCCACTGGATCATGGAACCGATGAGACAAATTTTCAGCTGCCTCCTTTTCTTGAACATCTTGCTGATGTAGACTTCTTTGAACAGGGCAGCTTCCTTCACTGTTTGACTCCTCAGATTGAGGTTGTATGTGAGAAGATTGAATGTTGTTTATGCTAATAACCATTTAGGCCAGAAAGATAAATCTAAGGTTTATTCCTCATAATGTGATGTTCTTCATATAATGCCAATTCTTGACAAAAATCTTCAGGAATTGTAATGTAACATTCATCTCTCCTCTCATATAAAGTTGTGTCAAGATCAATAATACAATCAGAGGAAAAATATTCTTTCTCCAATAAAGAATGTACATTTTGGGCCTTATAATACTTCGAGGATATAAAGGAGGAAACAATATTCTTTATATGTAAAGGAAAATAGACCATCAATTTGATAGTGAAAAAAAAAACTCCCTTTAAAAGGTTCAAACTCTAATACCTGTATTTTCCACGGTGCTTTCTCATTTCCTTGCCCGTAGAATTCCTCGTCTAATGAAATCTTCATTAGTGGAGTCGCTAGGTGAATAATACACAACCAAATTTGTATCTAAATCTTGTTCACCATCAAGAAATAGATTTCAATACTCGGGGAAAAATAATTTTGTGCCTTCATCCCTGGCAACGATGTCGAAAAATGTGGTATCTTAAGAGACAATCCCTCGGTTATGAAAGGAATCAATGCTTAAGACATTTTAAAAGTGTGTCACATAAACAATTTTATCATGAGGCCTTTGTTCAATCCCTCTGGAGACTAGTTTTCTAAAACCCTTAATGATCTGGAATAATAAAAGATTTCATAATGCCATTCACTGTTGATATCTGAATGAAAAGAAGAATTGCAGTGGAAACGCAAAGTAATATGTTGTAAACATAGAATCTACCACTTTTAATTTTCAGAGGAAATTCATGGAGAGAGAGGAAACTCGAAACAATATGTTGTAAACACAGAATCTATTACTTTAAAGTTTCATCAGGAGTTTGTGAAGAGAGGGGAAACTCAAAATAATATGTTGTAAACACATAATCTATTACTTTTAAGTTTCAGAGAGAATTTGTGAAGGGAGAAGAGATGGAGTGAAGGAGCGCAAATTAAGGTTATTTAACTCTTACTCACAGATGTAATTAAGAGATCGGCTGCTACATTACTTCACTTCCTTCTCAGAAAAAAAAAAAAGTACAAAATGTAATCCCCAAGAGGTCCAAAATTCAAGCCCCCTGCTTCCTTCTTTCTCTCTTCCTTAAATACAAACAAAAGAAGTTTGTAATTGCTCGAGTTTCTTAAAACTCCTAAACTACCTAAACTGTTAAACTGCTTATTACATTGCAATCAAGGACACCATTATAGCTTTGATCTTAACAAACAAAACAAAATACACTTGGAATATAATCCTTTTGTTGAGTCTGATTTGTTGTTAATGTGTCTCCTTCCGTTTCAATTGCGATGTCCTAACAGTCTGCATAAACGCATCTCCACCCGACTCTGCACATGCTTTTGCGCTTCGAACGTTGTCATCATGTCACCTGCTACCCAACTCTGCCTCTTCTGTGCGTGCCTACTGTGTTTAGTCTTCTCTTCTCCTTTACTCTGCGTCGGGTCACTTACCCGAGTCTCTTTGCCCGCCTTCGTACTTTCTTCCATTATCAAGGCGTTTCACCGGCTTTACGTTATAATCCTCCTTTCTTCCTCCGATGCGATTTAACTCAAGAAACACCTTACTTACGGATTTGAAAACCTTTGGAGTTTAGTTTCGAAACCACATCGCATCTGCCCACAGATCGCAAATTGGGGATTTTATTATGAAACACGGAAGATAAGTGTTAAATTGTGCGATGCACGAAGTGCGACAGGTGGAAGGTGACGTGGAAAGCAGAGGTGGGGCCAATCACAAATCGCAAATCGGCAGATTTGTTACGAGAAATGGAAGGTAATCCCTAAAACTTGCGAAGTGCGAAGTGCAGGGAGAGGGAGGTGACGTGGCAAGTTTGGGTCCCACGGATGTCGCAAATTGGCAGATTTAGTTTATGAGTGGTGGAGGTAAACATTAAAATTTGCGAAGTGTGAAATGCGGGGAGAGGGAGGTGATGTGGAAAAGAGAGGTGGGTGTAGAAATTTGAATAACTAATATGTTATCCATCGAGATTCTCCTGATCACACACTATTTTAACTTCATGCACAATACAAAATCTCTTTTACCATTGATCATTAATTGCGGAAATAAAAACAATCGCATGCGCACATTAAAACCATAAACAATCACACATATGAACATAGTATTTCATGGGAAAGCTTAAAGCTGAAAACCCCCAACTATCTATATATTATATGTCATAGATATCATGTAACAATCATTATACAAAGCTCCTCACAAGATCTCAGTACAATCTTCAATTGCTACACACTAATCAAGCTAGATCTAGCAAATCACATGCTCCAATCTCTGCCACCTGATAGCCTGCCTCTACTGCGCAATCAATGCTGAAGAATGGCTCATAAATAACTTTGAACCACCTGGCTTGTACTACGCAATCCTCATTGGCATCTCCAATCACTAGTTGTTGCAAATCATGCAACAGTATAGTCACAATTGATAGTCACACTGCTCTTTCACCTATCTCTTCACTAGTCTCCACTGAAACTGTCCATGCACTGAAGTTAACTAATGTATTCTTTGGTTGATTAATGAGTTTATAATTAGTGAATTAATTAATAATTAATTCATACCACTCTCACTAGTGTATCAATCAGTTAGACTAGATACAACTGGCTCAACTATGTTTAGCTTAGTTAAACTGAACACAACTCCATTAAATTCCTCAATCAACTCCACCAAACTCTCTCACATGAGTTCTAACTGAAGTATCCATGCAATAGCTCCACTTAACCCTTAGGAATAGCGTAATTCCTTATGTCAGCTCCTGTGCCACATCTGTGCACTTAACTGAAGTGCTCCAAGAGAATAAGATAATGTTTATAATCCAAATATTATTAAGAGCTAATAATATTCGACATATCTATTTTTAGACTGGCAATCTAAAAATAGATTCCGCCCAATATGTCTAAAAATAGAAGTCCATCTATTTTTTCCAACTCGACCAACCATCCACAAATAGCATCCTGCAACTCATAGAATATGATCGACATGTCTAAAAATAGACATAGCCTAAAAATAGACTTTGCGCCAAAAATAGCATGCGGGCCCACTTAGTGAAGGCGACTTCTTTCCACTAAGCTCATCATCTTGTTGCAATCTCAACAGTGGGCTCGCCTGCAACCTACAAATCGCAACCTTTAACACATTACTTAGCGCTAACCCTTTAAACTTGCGAAGTGTGATATGTGATCGCATCGCATCCCAATATCGCAATTTTAGCCATATTTTAAACTTGTAACCTTTACCGAATGCGATATGCGATACGATCTCTGTCGTCTATCTCTCTGTTTCAGTTCTGCGTTTTGATCCTGATCGTCTATATTTCCCTTTGCGCCTCCTCCTAAACTCTTAAGTTTCTAAGGGAAATACGCCATTTCTTTGCCTTCAGGAAATTAATTTGTTTCTCCATGGTGTAACACTCTTGAGCTTGCGAATACGCCTGACTCAACCCTGACCTATATGTAATGTTCTGAACGCTTCAATCGGCCCGACTCTTGAACTGTTTTGCACGCGAATAAGCCTGACTTGACCCCTCCTACACGCTTTTCTCTCTGTTGCTCCTCTGGCTTAGATTACACATCAATGTTGTTGCTTCCTTGATTTTGGTTCTGGTGCATATGTGATGATGAATCCTCGTTGAGCTTGTTGTTATCCTTTCGAGCACATTACAGGTCTTCTTGAAATTTTAAAAATTGTTCCTCAATAACCTTGAATTGCTTAAAACCTCTCTTGACTTTTAGCTGCGTCAAATTAAGCTACAACAATGTCTACAAATAAATGCATTGAAGCGTGGAAATTATGCAACTAGCCTTGGGAAAGGAAGGAGCATGTCCTTAACATGATAAGGTTCGATGTTTTTGAAGGTGATTTACTATGGGTTATCCCCCTATTGACAAAATATGATATGTATAGTGCTCACAGTGTTAAAAATACACCAAAGTGTGGATCCATGAGATGTGCCTACACATATTGGTATATCCTTGATAGGTAGCAATTAGTCGAGGCCTTCGATAAGAATAATTGAGCAGTTTTTGAAAGGGGTGTTTTTGTGTAGAGAAAATGCTTGAAGATGCTCGATTATGTGGCTGAAAAGTGTTGTGCCAATGAACCTAATTTCATTATTGTTTTATTGATAATGTATCAAATATGCTTGAGATTTTTCTTCGAGGTTAGAAAGATAGTTTCCTTGTAGCGAGAGGAACTACTTTATAGGAATGCATGGGGCATAATGGATTATATATGCTTGGATGTTGAAGGTTACACCACCAATCAAAGAAAGAAATGACAACTAATTTTGAAGGAATTACGTGGTTGAGGAAGTGTTTCTTTAATGCATCCAATCAAGTATGATTTCCTAGTACTTATAGTACCTTTTATGATAAATCTTAGTGGAGGGTTGTTATATTTACTTACGGAGTAATATAAGATAGTGGAGAGAGATTTACTCGGGGAACATTGTTTTAGAAGAGTGTGTGTTCGAATAACATGGTTGTGGGACTTGGTGGTGTGAATGATTTTCTTTATGAATTGCGTGAACATTTATTACGAGTTGAAGGGGGTATATGTAATATTCTAATTATAGGTTTTCAAAGTCAAAATGCCCCAGCATGTCAGGGTCCCTCGTTTTAATGTCATTTGTAGGATGTTGTTGATAAATCATCTCCCAATCATTTAAATCCATGGGGTGTGAGGTTTGTAATTGATCTCCAAAATCATTTCCTTATGTAATAGGAAGAGGCATATGGGGGTTGTAATTGACATGCCAAGGAGTGTATGCATTTTTCATTTATTCACAAATTGTAGTAATTTATTTGCTAGAAATTCCTATGTCCAATAGGATATTACATAACAACTTATATAGCATGAGTTCATTCAGACATAAATCTGCAAAACCTAACTTCATGTCCTCGTCATGAGCCAGGCCCTATCAGTTCCCATGGAACTCAAGTGAATTTTCCCACTTCTTGAGTATAACTCTAAGGTCATGAGGTGGCCAATGTCTTTTAGAACCAGTATCCTCCACACATTTTCGAGGAAATTGAAAATGTGGAGAATGAAAATAGGAAAGAGCAGGGTACCATACTAAATTCAGATATTGATATAGAGTTTGGAAACTGGATTCCAAACATAGGGATTTTGAGATTCTAGTGTGTGAAATACTAGAAAACCATTTATTTGCATTGGAATCTAAAAATAATTATAAGGAGATTGTTGGTGGATTATTGTTGAAGAATTCCAAGGGAAGGAATCGAAGATCGAGATTAGACCGTAGAATGGAAGGCAAGAAATGAACGGATATTATTCATCACAAGATAAGTGGGGCAGAAACTAATCGGAAGTGTCAGCAGCAACAAGGACAGTAAATCTGGGCAGATCAACGGTGACGATCATATCGACGGAGATCGAAAGCACAAATCACAAAGTTTAGTGGCTAAGTATCAAGGCCATTGCAAGGTAATTTATTCTGTGTGCGATGCAAAGTGGAGAAGGGACACATGTCGACACGATGCAACATCACATATCGCACGAAATAGAAGTTATCCACCATGTTAAACAGTTATAATTTGCGAACTGTGAAGTGCGGGCGATGACGCAAAGATGATGTGGCAATGATGTAAACATGACATGGCAGATGACATGGCAGTGACGTAAAGATGATGTGGCAGTGACGTGGAAATGACATGGCAAGCTGACATGGTCTCGACCCCACAGATCGCAAAAATCTATGGTGATGTGGCAAGGTGATGTAGCGGTGACATGGCAGGGTGACGTGGCATGATTACATGGACCTCGCCCGCATACCGCACATCACAGCGCTTGAGTGATAGCAGGAAGGGGACCGCAAGTTAAGTTAAAGTTTTTGCGATGCGAAATGGAGGGACACGTGTTGACCTTGCGCAACATCACATCCCACAAGAAATAGGGTTTAACTTCAAAGACATCGCAAGGTATGTTGTGTTGGTTGCGATGCGATAAGGATCAAGCGACGCGATGCGATGAAGGGATTCCACGTGTCAGCACCGTGCACGAGCGCATATCGTAGATCGCATGGTTTATGGTTTAGCACTATCGGTAGAATGGGAAACCTGCAGGCAAATATTTGCGATGAAATGTGATTGGTTCAAGGTTTTGTGGGACCCAAATACTCTTGTTTCACATATATGTGTGCCTGTTATGTGTGTTATGTTGTGTTATATACGCATTATTTGATTGCTAAGTATGTATGTTAATATACGTTGTTTTGATCGCTAAACATATGTATGTGGAACAAACGACGAAATTGTAATACTCCATTGTGTTAAAAGGGAGTTATGTGGGCCATACACCACAGGTCACAAAGGAATGACATTAATGCATAACCAATGACCATGAACTCGTGAAAAACTGTATTGCGGCAATAAAGCAAATGAAAAGGCTTAACACGGAAGAAGAGTTGGGCTAAAAGGGGTAGTTATGCAGCAAAGTTGGAATATAATGACAGAAACATAAAAGACAAAAGGACAACAAGCGTAAGAGGACAAATGCACAACAAAGCTAAGAAACTGAAAGGGCTGAGTAAAATAATTGATTGTAACTATAAATGTATGATTTATTTTATATTTTTTGTGATGCAAAGGCAAGTCTCTGAAGGCAAAGCAAATCTCCAATGTAATACTGAAATGAGTGCATAGTGTTGTAACATCCTGAATGTGTTGAGCGAGAAAATGAGAAGGTGGAAAGGCAAGAGTCATCATGTTCACTTCATATTCCTTGTAAAATGCAAACAGTCATAAAGTTATCTCTATAAAATAGATAATATCAGTATGCAGAATGTTACGAAAAAGGAGGAAGAAAGAGAGAGGGTGCAACAGATTTGAAGAGTGCAGAAGAGGTTAGAAAGCTGCAGAATTTAAAAGAGCAGAAGAATGTAAGAGAGATGCAGAAGTTAGAGAGTGGAAGAATAAAACTGAGCAGATAGAGAAGTTGTGAATATCTAGAGATGATATAAAGGAAATTTGAAGGCTGGAAGGATATCAGTGAAGAAGGAGAAAAATAGAGCTCATATCCAGGTAAATCAACATATGATTTTATTGTAGTGTAAAGGAGTTGGTGCTTCCATATCAAGTTGTAGCTTCATAGATGTCCAGTTGGAGCTAGTTGAGGTAGGAGCCTCCTGTGGGTTATAGCCTAAAGAAAATACATGGGAGTTGGTGCTTCCATTTCAAGTTGTAGCTTGATAGATGTCCAATTGGAGCTGGTTGAGGTAGGAGCCTCCTGTGGGTTGTAGCCTATAGAAAATAGATGGGAGTTGGAGCTTCCTTGCAAGTTTTAGCTTGCATAATTTTAGGTAGTAGCCTCCTGTAGGTTGGGGCCTACATAAAATCAATGGTGAGAGGGAGTTAGAGCTTGCCTTTGCATCACAATAATAATAAGATGTGGTTTTCTCCCTTGTGGGTAACCACTTATATCTGTTGTCTATGTGAATGATGAATATTTGTTGATATTATGTATTTAATCTGCTTAATACCTATTGCTCACATATTAATATTGTTGGTTCATTATACATTAAGTTGATCATGAAATGAAGGTGTAAATAAGTTTTAAAAGAAAGTTTTAAAAAGACCATGAATATATTAAACTGATGTTGAATATTGCAACAAGAAACAGTGAAGGAGGCATCCTGAAACATCATTCCTGATCCTAATTGGAAAGTGATCACCTAAACTAGGTGGGGGGCCATAGGTGATTTTTGTCGCAAAATCTATTTTTAGACATATGGATCATGTTCTATAGGTTGCGGGATGCTATTTGTGGATGGTTGGTCAAGTTGGAAAAATAGATGGACTTCTATTTTTAGACATATTGGGCGGAATCTATTTTTAGATTGCCAATCTAAAAATAGATATGTCGAATATTATTAGCTCTTAATAATATTTGGACTCTAAACAATATCTTATTCTCTTGGAGCACTTCAGTTAAGTGCACAGATGTGGCACAAGAGCTGACAGAAGGAATTACGCTATTCCTAAGGGTTAAGTGGAGCTATTGCATGGATACTTCAGTTAGAACTAATGTGACAGAGTTTGGTGGAGTTGATTGAGGAAGTTAATGGAGTTGTGTTCAGTTTAACTAATCTAAACATAGTTGAGCTATTTGTATCTAGTTTAACTGATTGATACAATTAGTGAGAGTGGTGTGAATTAATTATTAATTAATTCACTAATTATAAAATCATTAATCAACTAAATAATTCATCAGTTAACTTCAGTGCATGGACAGTTTCAGTGGAGACCAGTGCAAAGATAGGTGAAAGGGCAAGTGTGACTATCAGTTGTGACTATAAGTGATGCATGGTTTGCATCCAACATTTAGTAGAGATGCCTATAAAAAATGCGTGAGTAAGGCTGGGGTAATTCAATTCTCATCAAGAGGCATTCTTCAGCAGGGACTGCGTAGTAGAGGCAGGCTAAAGGCTGGCAAAGATCGGTGCATGTGTTTTGCAAGATCAAGCCTGATTAGTGTGTAGCAATTGGAGATTGTACTGAGAGCTTGTAAGGAGATTTGTATAATGATTGTTACATGATCTCTATGACATATATAATATACAGATAGTTGGGGTTTTCAGCTTTAAGCTTTCCCATTACATACTGTGTTCATATGTGTGAATTTTTATGGTTTTAATGTGTGCATGCAATTGATTTTATTTCCGCATGTGATGATCAATGGTAGAAGAGATTCTATATTGTGCATGAAGATAAAATAGTGTGTGATCAGGAGAATCTCGGTGGATAATATATCAGTTATTCAAATTTTCTACAACTGATTCACCCCCCCTCTCAATTTAACTAAGGGTTCAACAAAACCCTCCTCAAAGTCACCTCCAAAACCAAATTCAACCCTAATCAAACATGTCCGAACCTGGTGAAATCAACTATGGCCGAATTTTGACCTGCAAATGTCTAAAAAAGATTCAACCTTCTCCACATAAAATAAAGTCCACATGTGCAAGTTGTCGATGGGTCAAAAGTTTGGTTAACTTGGAATATTCCTCTTGTCTTTGACTCCATCTTCTCTCTCTCTTTTGACTCAAATTTCTCAACTTCTTTTCCAAGTTCAAATTTGTTCATGGTATGTCCTTGATTGATGTTCCAAATAGTTCGAACTGCCCTCCTATATATAGTTGTCCAGGATGTAGAACAAGTGCCATTTGGAGGCTCAAACCGACTTGTCCAAGGAGGGTCGACTTGGTCATCTTGTTGGCTTACAAATTATCATAAAATTCAAATTTCATTTCCTTACAAATGTCCAAATGGGACATGACTCAAATACGTTTTCCTTTGACTCTATATATATATATATATATATATATATATATATATATATATATATATATATATATATATATATATATATATATATATATATATAAGCATGAAGATCATGCATTGACAAAAATATAATAAGTATGAATCCAAATATAATAAATATATCAATGATAAACTACATTATGATGATCACCTCTAGTTACAATTTCAACATTCCTTCTTAACTAGGGAGGTATTCATAATGAATCAACATGATAATCTCAAGTTGAAATATCCATATAAGATAGGATCATAATTGATAAGCATCAATGATTATAACATCATCATAACTGACATTTTTAAACTACCAAGGCCTTGATAGGTCTACTCTATCTCTCCACTAGATCAGAACACAATTCCGGGAGGCATTAATAAGACACCACATTGTCTCTCCAAGGCACATACCCCATATAGGTGGTCACTAAGGTATGTACTCATTGGACCATTTCCTAATCCATTATCACAGTACTTGACATAAGGAATTTTTTGTTCGTGGTTGGTCCTCCAGGCCATTCTTATATTAAATCAATGTACTTGAATCTCATGGTTATTGGTCCTTGTCATAGTACAGATCTCAAGAATGTTGATCCCTTGTGCTTATCCAGCCCACCATTCTCCCTACTTGTGTTCATGTACTTGACTTATGGTGTTTAGTCATGGCCACAGTACATGAGACATGGAGAACATAGTGTCCATCCTCATTCCCTCCCAAATAGGGAGAAAATATCCATCTGCACTCCTTCTTAAACAGGGAGGAGATAACTACAAGCCCAAGCTTGTGCCGAAAGTATACATACTTCCCTTATATCAACTACCTATTCATCCATGGAGATCGTGTTTGTAGCTTCTTGGATCCTATATTTATCGTAATTTCAAATCATTAAACACTTCCATATTATATGAAAATCCAAGTTCTTGTAAATATTTGTATAGAATCACGATAAAATCTAACACATCGTCAAATAGTCCATCAAACATTTTACAGAGCCAAACTGCTTCACAACTAATAGTACAAACTTCCATATCTTCTTCCTTCATAGTGCAATAGGTTCTTGCTTCATGCTCAATAAATCATACCAAATCAAAACCATCTAAAGTATCCTTGTTTATCATCAACATTTCCAACTCAATCGGTGTGTACAAGAATAAAAAATATCAGGGAAACAATAAAGTGTCGATACAATAATATCATAAACTCTTCCATTTATTGCTAAAAGGTATTTTTCATAGATGTATAATATGTCAGCTGACCATCGCGAGAATCTTGGTCATAAGTTATGCTTGGTTTTTTTGCCATGCTTTGAGTAGTAGTGTATGCATCCAAAATATGTTAGATTTCGTCTTCAACTCCCTCTAAAGTTAATATCTCTAACTTAAGAGTTCTTCTTCAACCAATCAAATTGATTTCAAAGTATGAGGTCTTCTTCAAGAGACTTATTCTTCACACCTTTCAAGAATATTGAGTAGCCTTTCCAACTAAATTAAGCGATATCCTACCTTTTATTGCAAGAACCTTCTCAAGTTTAACTTTCATGTTGCCAATGAGTACATAAATGTCCAATAATTTCTTCAAATTTCTTGCTTTTCTTGTAGAATATTCTCTGCTATATCTTGATGTATATATCTGCTTCCTGAAATATTATTCTCTACCCATCATAGTACCACTAGTTCATTCTTTGATGCATAAATTCGAGTTAGCTTCACTGGAATTTGAGGTGAGTAGTAACTCTTTCTGATTGGAATATTTTATGGCATGCTGCAAACTATATGTTGATTTCCATGGATATAATTCTTTACTATTTTACCTCTTTTCCCGACTGCCATCATT
Organism: Pinus albicaulis; assembly: GCA_034641835.2. Classification (NCBI taxonomy): domain Eukaryota; kingdom Viridiplantae; phylum Streptophyta; class Pinopsida; order Pinales; family Pinaceae; genus Pinus; species Pinus albicaulis. The sequence continues at coordinate 1,233,921,228 of CM076581.1, read as the reverse complement.
TTAGCTTCCTTACTCCTTGGAGAAAAGTGTTAACTTCCTTTGAATCTTCATGATGAAAACTTGTAGATATGAATCTCTCTATATTATCTGCAAATGTAATTGTGAGATTCTTCTAGAATTCTTGTGATGCATTATATGTAAACAATGGTCAAAGAGACTTTTCTTCTTACTTCCAGTGAATTGATTCTTCATTGTAGAATACTATGAGTTCCCTCTTGATTACGAATCCCAATAGACTTCTATGTTATCCCCATAAATCTTATAAATGTCTTCCTAACTACAAGTACTATTATATCTTCCAACTAAAAAATAGAAAACATGACTGCAAACCTGGTACAAAGGTAGATTGTAGAGCAATGTACATCTATTATAATCTTCATTAATGCTAGTGATAGAGATACTTGTTGTCTTGGACCTTAAGTTTATTTGGAGCTTCCTCAGCCTTCTTCTTCAGTTGTTAATGCTTCATTTCTATCCTTCCTCTAGTTGCTCTTGTTGTTCTTAGCATTCTTGGGACAATCCCTCTTGAAATGTCTATATTCATGACAACCAAAGCATTGAACTTTGGACATATCCATGTTTTTTTTTATCTTGTTTCCATTGTTTTGGTATTTAGATCCAAACCTTCCGAATTTCTTTTTCGATCTGGTTACAAAAGCTTGAGAGTTCTCATTATGTGGTTCAATGTCAACTTTAGCCTTCAACCTTGTTTTTTCTAGAACATATAGAGCCCATATTTACTCAAAAGTTAGTGTCCTTTATTGCATAGACACCTCTTGCAAATCCATCCCAAGCTAGAGGTAGAGCATTGATTATGAAAGTGAGTAACTCAGAGTCATGTATGATTTCTCCATGTTCTTGAAGTTGACCTTTGGTTTTTGATATTCTCATTAAAGTATGAAGCTACGCCTTCTTCTTTTAACATTCGTGTTCCATAGAGTTGATCTTGTAGAGAGATATTTTGGCCGGTTGTGTTAATGGAGTACAATTTCACCACTTTATCATAGATTTCCTTGGATGTAGTTGAATTTGAAACAAAAGAAATGACACGATCCTTGATGGATTCAAAGAGAATCCTTTGAGCTCTAATTTCTCCTTTATTGTATTTTCCTATTTCTTGATTGGTTTTCTTGTTTAGTACATGAACTTTTCCTTCAACAAATTGCATGACTTCATTTTCCTTAAGGAATAAATCGATCCCTTTTTTTCAAAGACTTGAAATTTGATCCTCCATCAAGCTTTTCCCCTTCCTTTCGAATAGATGTCATTTTATTAGGATAAATGGACATGAAGAATAGAAGAGTACTTGAGAGTGAGAGAGGAAACTGCTACAAGAATATCTTCAAGAATGGATGAGATATGTTATTGATGTCTTTAAGGGTTATTCAAGAGAATGATATTCGAGCATCCTTCTTTAGCTCTGATAGTGAGAGGGATGATGTCTTCAAATAGTGATATTTCTTTCTTCACCTTAGCTCCAATACCATGTTGAGAAACCAAGTGTAATAGAGATTGATGTTTTATTCCTCTTCTTGATAATTACTTGTGAATGTTAGTTTCTTTTTTATTACTTATTATGTCTTCTTCATCAAACAATTATACAAATGTGCCAAAACATTAAGATCACAAAGAAATAAGAGACTCCAAAATTTAGGCTCCAAGTTAGGGAAAAACCCCACAAGGGGGAAAACCTAATAATCCTTCTCTTATAGAATCATATCAAAATGAGATATCCAAGGCCAAGACCAATACCAATCTTCCACCAAGAGACCAAGTCCAAAACCCTCCTTCAAGTGACCTCCAAAATCAAATTCAACCTTAGTCAAACCTATCCAAATTTGGTCAAATCACATAAATCTGGACCTACAACTAGGGCCGAAATTTGATCTACAACTATCCCATAAATATTTAGCCTTCTCCACAAAAAATACAGTCCACACGTGCAAGCTATCAACAGGTCAAAAGTTCGAACAACTTGGAATATTCCTCTTATAGTTGACTTCATCTTCTCTCTCTCTTTTGACTTGAATTTCTCCTCTTCTTTGCTAAGTTCATATATGTTCTTGGTGTGTGCTTGATTGATCTGCCAAATAGGTCGAATTGGCCTCCTATATATATCTATCTAGAAGGTCGAACATTTGTCTTTTGGAGGCTCAGGTCGATTTGGTCAACTTGTGGACTTACGAATTATCATAAAATTCAAATTTCATTTCCTTACAAATGTACAAATGAGACATGACTCAAATACATTTTAAGTTGAGTCAAAATATATTTTTTTACTCTATAAACATGAAGATCATGCTTTGGAAAAAATATAATAAATATGAATATAAATATATTAAATATATCAATGATAAATTTACATTATGAAGATTGACTCTAGTTACAATTTCAACAATTATGATGAGGCCAAGGATGAAATCTTCCTACATTTAGACGGAATCTAGTTGCATCTCAAAGATATTCAGTTTTACACTACTATGTTCTACTCAACAAGGTCCAATCCATAAGACGTCCAGGTTAAGCTTAAAGGCATCAACTTTAAGATTTTCGTATTATATATTAGTTTATGGATGAATAGTCTTATAATTATTTATTTTTTAGTATACATGTCACTCAACTCTATCTCTAATGAGTTATCAATTGTTATTTTTTGATAGACGACTATCCCAATTATTTTATCAATATAAACATATCACACTCTCTGGACAAATGATTTATTAAATGTTGTTGGTATAGTTTCCAAGTGGCACGCCAACAACATTGGAGATCTTTTACAATATTTCCTCTTTTTAATTAATATAAATTCTCAAAAAGATTATTATATCTGAATTTAAAATAAAAAATAAAAAATTGATGCATGAATCATATAATAAAAATAAACACTACCTCGTAAAATAGAGTTTGACATTATATATCAATGTTGGCACCCCAACAACATGTGTTCTTAATTACATTACAAAAGGGGTATCACAATTGCACTCTATCTAGGTCAGCAAGTGAGGCTTTGCACTAGGGTGCCAGATTTTGTTGTAGCATTTTTGTCGTTATTGTCGGGAAGGAGTTGAGTCCTTTTCCTCAAGACTCAAAATCTATGCTTCAATCTTCCTTTGACAGGTATAACTCAAAGCCTTTAAGTGTGCCTATATGGCGACTCCAATGGAATAATGAAGTCCTTATTCCTTAAAAATCTTTAAAATTATGTGCTGGAAGGTGAACGAGCATCATTTCAAGGCATTCAATATTCACCCTAACAACTTCACATTTCCATATTGTGGGAACTATATGGGATAACACATGGATTCGTGGGGTTTTCATGGAGTATTTAAGGCTAGTGATATGTGATGTGTCCCTAGATATGTTGGGAATCACGATTGTTGTTACACCAAAACCCGTAGGTGTTAGTAAACGATCACATTGCCAAAGATAAGGATCCATCAGAGGAAGTTATTCCATGTCACGAAACACACGGGGAGCATTTGTTTATCTGATGTCCAACAATCTCCCCCCCCCCCCAACGCGAGTTGGGTGTGTCTCAAACTCATGGCCTACACTCTGATGTCACCTTTTTGGGAATCACGATTTTCGTTAGACAAAAACCCTCAAGTGTTAGTCAACAATCGCATCGCTAGAGATAAGGATCCACGAGAGGTGGTTAATCCATGTCGCGAAAAATACGGCGAGCATTGGTTTATTCGATTTCCAACAATATATCCAAATAACATTCCATTGAATGTTTAAACAATTTCCCTAATCGTTCTTCAACACTCTTTCATGTTATAACATTATGAAAATTCATGGTAGAAAACAACGTGATACATGAATATGTGAGGATTAGATCATTTCAGAAGTCTATATTTGAAAAATAGAATATTTGATTAATTTTCTCACTCTGAGGAGCGTAACTACTCTGAAAAATATATTGAAGAGTTTCTCAAAATGTGGAGCATGAAATTTTATAAGTTTGAAGATGCTTATCAAGACCTGTTAGGGATTTTAGAAACATAAGGAATTCTTAGATTTCTCAAGAATGTTAATGAAGTAGTTGGAGAAGAAGAGGACATAATTCTATCCCCTGAAAGAGAAGAAGTTATCATTGATGAACGTGAAGAAGTTGATGGAGAATATTGCCAAGAAGAAGAGCTTCCTTTTCTCTTTTAAGACAGTGAAGACTCCATTGAAGGATATGAAGAAGAAATTGATGAAGAAAGTTATCAAGAAGAAAAAGAAGAAGTTTTTTTTTTTTTTAGATCCTGTCAAAGATAAAAATGAACACATTGACAAAGATTATGATTCTATTGAAGATGAAGTATTTTATATTGAAGGTCATGTCTACAAGGAAGATCTTATTAAATATAACACTCTTTTACATGAAGACGAGGTAAGTCACATTCCTTTTGGAGATTTTAATCTCTACGATACATCATTTGCAAACTTTAAAAAATAAAATCTCGTGGAGAAACCTTTGGAATTTTGTAATACGGATGATTTTCTACATGTAGGAAGCATAAATGAGATGTGTGGTTCTTATGGGAAGGGTATTTATTAGGTTGATGATGATTTTAGTGAGCTCTTACCTTTGAAACAATCATCATTTTCTAGCACAATTTTGGAGAATTATCATCACTACATATCACACATGAACAAGATTATCAGCAACATGAAGAGAACATGTTCATGGATTTGTTTATAACTTCAATGGTTGATGTATCTCCTCTTTATATTGGCAATATCTAGACATGTTCTATGGAGTACGATATATATCATCTTAAGCAATTTAAGCTCTCTTATTAATTAGACAGTTTCCAAGGATCCGTAGTCTCATATGGGTGATTATTCATATGTCAAAATAGCATTGAATTACTCATTTGAGGTTGATATCTACGAAGGACAACATACTTTCTAAAGAAAAAAAATAAAATAGTTATTTATGCGTATTATCCTTAATATATCATCAAAAGAACAATTATAAAATATGCTTTCAGTGCTAAAATATCCATGGGACAAAAGTATATTCATTTTATAGGTGTTTAATCACATAAAAAAATGCATCTAGACCTTAAATTGGGGAAAAAATATTTTTCAACATCTAAGTCCATCCTCCCTTTTTTGTCTACATATTGGTTGGAAAACCTTAGAGTGCCTTTCATAGTCCCTATCATTCCATCTCATGCCTTGGAAAATGATGTTGATTAAAGCAAAAGGGTCCATTTCTTGAAATTTGTGGATTAGTTATCTAAGATGTAAGGGTTGCATCATGATGACCTTGCTTGGATCAATAATGAACCATAATTTCCCTAGTTTGACCCTATAAGAGTCCATCCTTATGGGTTTCACCTTATTATTGGTTATTATGTGATAGGGATTTTAGTTTATGATCACTTTATATGCAACACGTCATTGATTTATTTCACAATCAAGCTCAAGGGTAGGGTTTATAGTCTTGATGAATTGTTAGGTTGGTTTCATTGGTTTTAAAATTAAACTTGATGAATGTGAAATGACATATTAACTCAGGATAGGTTGAGTTTAATGCATCTAAATTTTGGATCCTTCATTGATTTATATTATGTTGATTTATTGTATTTTTATTTACTTTTCTGCTACAAAAAGGAATAACCAGAAGAAAAAATAGTTGAGAAGATGTTTATGGCATATAGTTTTGATTACTTTTCACATTCTAGGTGATGGTTTCACCCTAATAGTATAGCATTAATATCTTCTTTTCTAGAATCTAGATAAAGTGTTAAAGTGATGCATGTTATAGGTCTTAAGTACTAGATATGTTGGGATTCTCGTGTGATCTTCATCCAAACACATGAATTATGCACTTTGTGGCGAACACATGTCCCTGAATTGGAGCGAGATGTTATCCATGTATAGAAAGGGGTAACCTAGGAAATTTATTTTCTCATAGGATGCAAATTTATGACTAGAAGGCTCATGTGATCCTTAGATAGCAACCTCTAAAATGCCTCTTACCTGCACATTGTTTAAATAATACCCCTGATTGGGCTGCTCACAAGATGAAAGTAGGTTAATGACAATGAGGCACATTGGACATTATTTCATAATAAGTGCTTATATTTAATGGTTTAAGGCATATAAGTAAGGATTATAGGTTGAAATCTAACAATGGATCATGATGCTTGCAAGTTGTACTTATTGTATTTTATGGAGGTTATCCTTTCTTCCTAATCAAGTGTACCACCTGGGGTTTTTATTTCATTATATTGGAGGGGCACAAATAGGAGGTAGAGATCAAATTAGTGAGTCCATATTCCTCCATACTTAACCCTTGTCATTTTTCTTTGATTTATTATCCTTTATTTGGTTGTTGTCAGTCACTTGTATTGGTTTCACTTGGAAAATTGTTGGAAGTTGATGTAACTACAAAAAGAAAAAGAAGAAGAAGATAAAATCACATGACAAAATGTTATAATGCACAATAATGGCAAGGGGTGAATGTTAAAAACCAATTTAACTTTAGCTTTACCCCATCATATGAGGCCATCATCTTAGTCCCATTTTTATCACGCCTATCAAAGTAAAAGGGACTTATGAAAACATCACAACCCTAATAACAAATAAATTACTCCATCATAAAAGGGGTTTGAAATGAAATTAATGAAATCTTGTTAATCAAACCAAATCAAACGTAGAAAAGGTGAAGCAAGGGCGGAAAAAGTAGTGACAGGGAAAGGATAATTTAAGTTAATGCAAGTGCTCCTTTCAGAGAGATGCTTATGGATGAAGTTCTTACATAACTGAGTATAAGACTATAACACCTCTCATGAAGTACCCCCTATGCCATATCACTTATTGCTTACATCTATGGATTGAAGGTTTGGTCTAGGAACTATTCCTGACCTTGGCTCTTGAAACACCTAATAGGGGTTGATCATTCTAAACCTAAGCATGGAAACTTATATGATGTCATAAGCTAATGTGAAATTTGAAGTGGATACTTTGTGTGATATCTTACATGGTTTTGATATTAAGTATGGTCAATTTTTATGCTTAGATGACTTTTTTTATCATGCTAGTTGATTTTACTTGGCCTTGTGAGTCCATTCTTGACGATGACATGAAAATGGTCATGGTCCTTTGGGATACATTGATGTTGTTTCACTTATGCTACTTGGATGTTGATGATACAAACTTTGGAGGGTCTTCCACTACATCTTGTACACGGTGCATTGAATGAAAGGTGTTGACTTGATGATGATATTTTTTCTCCAAGAGACACTTCTACACCTCTAACACTTGGAGCACTATCTACTGGAGCTAAAATGTTACCCTTGGAGGGTGATGTTGTACCTCTAATGATGACATGAGTTTGAGGAGGTGACATGGGGGGGTTCTGATGATTTGGAGATGATTTTTGATGCCCCTTGATGAGGAGGTGCACCTTTTCATGATGTAATATGACTTCTATTTGTAGATAATGCCACACTTGGAGGCACTTTTACTCACACATGTAAGTTAATTTGAGGACAATTTTCATATTTTAGCACTAAGGAGGCTATTTTCGGGGTTGACTTGACGAACTATCCAACTTGTACCATGGACTTTATGTTTTCGAGGAAGTTTAGCCTAATTTGGGCTAAATCACTTGTTTACCATATCATAAATAGTGGAGAGATTTGTTCATTTGGATCAATGTTACACTTGGATATCATCCATCTATTTTTTTAGCATCTATTTCTAGTTTTCCACGCAACACTAGTTGAGCGACTTCTCTTGGGAACTCTTATCATGCAAACTAATCTCCTTTCATGGATTGCTAATGTGAATCTTGGATGAATGCATGGTCAATTAAGTAGGTTTACTCGTTTTATCTAGGTTACATGTTTTATTGGATGGTTGATTCATGTATTAAGTTTGTTAGTGGGGTATAATTAAAACCATAAAATATGTGTTTTACTATATTCCTCAAGTGGATACATGATTGTTGGTGGCCAATTCCCTTGTTTATAACATACTAAATATACAACATATGGATCTACGAATACTCCAAACCATTAACTCAAATTTCCTTTAACATATAACTTGCAGACCCTTAACATAAAATTTTGAATTAATGTCATATTAAAACTTGTCTAGAAATAAACCATTATTCATAAGTAAATATAAAATACACATTCAAAATAATTAAATACTATCTAAATGAAATACAAAATAAATGCAATGGAAAAACATTTTAATACAAAATTATGGTTTTAAGCATTAGGAAGGATAAATATGGGGTTATGGGTATGTAAAAGTATATGCAAAGGAACCACCTCAATACCTATAATATATATTGAATCTATTAAAATTTATTGAAGTTACAAAATGTGTTCCACAGAATGTGGCTTCTAACGCCGAGGGTTCCCCTAGTCGTTGTTGGTTTTTCGTATATCCAGGGATATCATTTCGAGTCTATTTTTAAGAGACATCTTAGATGCGTGGATCGTTGAGCAGTGTGTGGCTTCACTACTTTAAACCCCTTAAACTTGCAACTTCAGTTGTTCCCGTCACCAAGCGTTTGCTATTTGTTTGTGCATTTGAATTTTGCCTCTATTCACTATGCTATGGAAGAAGAGATTGTATTCAGAGCCCTAGGGGAGCCTCAAAAACCTCAAGGAACTTCTTATCACCCCAAAAAAATTGTGAAGAAACTAGCTAAGAGCTTTATGGTGGAACTCTGTCCTTCAGATCCATGCAATAAAGCCTTAGCCCTCTTAGAGAAAGCACTAGTTGGCAAGTTTATGGGCTTGTGACCGAATCCAAAATTTGTTTAATCTTGGATCAGGTAACTTTATTTGCAATACAAAGGGGATTTTATGTCTTTTTGTTTCTCAATAAAATGGAAATAGATTTTATTTTCAAATTAGGACTATATTTCATGGGGTCTAGAGGCCTCTTTATCACTCCATGGACTTTGGATTTTAGCCTAGATTTTGAGATTACTGCTATGTTGGTGTGGGTTCGACTACCACACCTTCCTCTTCATCTTTGGGGGTTTGATGCACTAAATTACTTTGGAATCAAGTTGTGTCGCTATTTAGATAAGGCAAAATCAAAAGGAGGTCAATTTTCTTGTGTTTCTGAAGGCCCTAAACATAAATCTAGGAGAATGGAGCCATATCCAAGTATTGGATTATGAGAAAATTCCTTTCAATTGCATCAATTGTCATCTTTATGGACACTTTGCAAAAAAATGCCCCCAATGAAAAAGATGAGCATGCCCAAGCCCTTGTTTCTAACGAGGTTATTTTCCAACTAGCATAAAAGCAAAGAAGGAATCAACCTTTCAAGAAACCTTAAAGAAACTTGTTGAAGCCAATCCAATGCTAGAAAATTCGTCTAAAAAAATTTATTTTGAGGGTCTTAAAGATTCAGAACATGATGAAGATACCCCTAAGGATGAAACCTAAAATGAGGATCAGGGAGATACAAAAGTTCCTATGGAAAATTAAGAACAAGCTCCTTCACGGGTTGACCCTCCAGGTCCAGAGTAATATTTTTAGGAAAGAGAATTGGAATTGACACCCTCTTCTATTGTGAATATTAAGAACTGTACCACAAATTTTTACCATAAAGTTATAGAAATTAGAGCAGCTCATGCAAAATCATGCACTGGAGGTAGCAACGAAAAATCCTTCTCCTCGAATGGAGTGGAACTGCCTATCATAAGCGGCTAAAAATATAATATAAAAAAACAAGAAAGCAAAGTGGATTCTAAATTGGCTTTAGGATCCCAACTCCTCGTGGAATATTTTCTCCAAAAGCCTCCCAAATAACTCAATGTATTGTTTTAACATGCTCTTATTCTTTAAATTAGTAATTATTTACTCTTGAAACTATGTAGAAGTACTCAATTGTAGTACTTGTGGAAAATACTGGGATCTGTTTTGACAACCCCGAGTTGAACTTCCATGTAAATAAATAATTTATGGACATTATAAAGGAAAAAATCAAACCAAGGTCATGGGACACATATTCCAAGCCGAATGAGGGGAACAAAATTACATTGGGATCCACTTGTGGTTAATTATTTATTTATTGGCACTGGCGTTGACAAGGGGCAAAGGGAAATAAAGGGAAAATTATTTATCACAGGCTAGCAAGGACATGTGGCAAAGTGCAAAGAAATAAAATAAAATAAAATAAATTCCACTTCAGCAAATGGGGAAGAGGAAGAGACAAGAAAAGGAGAAAATAAAAAAAGGATGTGCATGCAAGGAAAAAAGGAAGGAAAAGGAAAAGGAAAATGAAAAGAAAAGAAACAGGAGAGAGAACGTTTCCAGCATGAAGAAAAGAGGAGAGAACAACTACAACAAGAGAGAGAGCACTTGGTACAAGGAAGACATAAGCAAGCAATGAAGAAGCAAGAAAAATTAAGGGAGTGCAAGAGGAATTGGATTAGCAACTAGCAAGGGCACGAAAGGAACGGAGAAAAGAGCAGCCAACAAGAGGATTGGTGCTGGTAATATTTTGCATGTGTGATTATCTTGCTGGGATTTGGATATGTGGTTCATGCATTGGTTTATTGGTCATTTTTTTTGTCATTTCCATTGGATTTTCGTGGAGTGACAATCATGTACAACCTTTCCTATGTAATTTCTTGGATAGTCATGATGTAGTGGGTTCCCTGTTCTAGTTGAGCTTTGGACGCCAATATATTTTGGGTATTTGTTGAGGTAGTCTTAGGAAAATCTCCAAGGGTTGAGGGTGGAAATGATTTTCTCCTTAAACTCTTGATAGGTGGGTGGAGATAGGAAAATTCCTCTGGGTATGGTGAAGAAATTTTGAGGCATCCTAGCTTGTATTGATTTTGGTGATTTTTGAACCTATTATTAGGTGAAATTCCTGTGACTTGAGGGTGGAGGTGGTTTCCCATAGATTCCATGTTTGGTTATGTTTTGGTTTATCCCATGTGATCCCAAATTCATGCTTGGAATATGGAACATGGGTGATTAGGTTGAAAGAATCATTTGGTTCACTCCTAATCTATGGTCGGGTGATACATGGAAGTCCTTGACTTGATTGGCACTATGCATGTGTTAATATTTTGTATTTTTTAATGAGATCAATGAGCACAAGTTCTGGTTTATTGTGTGATTATGTAACTGGTTTGTCATGTTTTCATTCTGGTCAAATGTTGGTTGCATGCATTTTATATCTCTTATTATATGATGTGATCTTGTTCATGGTTAACATGCTATTGAATACTGTAAATGAATGCATGAGCTAATATGTGATTGTTACTACTAAGTATGAGAGGGAAATAAGCCTTCTCGATGAACATCTCAAGAAATGAATGAATCAATGAACAATTATGCATTCATGACCTACAGGTACCATGTTTATCAAGTGTTTGAATAAATGTATAACACGTGTTGTTTAATCTTGATTGAGAAAAAAACTTATAAATAGGATATGAAGACTCAAGAATTTTGTTGATAAAGTTTTGGGCAATCATCCTGTAGGCTAACCCTAAAATTATGGAACAAATTCCCTGGTCGTATGCACAAAACTGGGCAAATTCCATTGAAACGGCACTAAGGATGGGTTGTGCGTGTTGCTAGATGCCTTTGGCCGCATTGGATGGCATTCATGGGTGCGGTTGGGTTGTAATCTAGGTCATAATGTGGTTCTAGATTAGGGAAAAGGTCATCAATGGAAATTTCTATGACATATGTGTGATCATGTGTCTTTGAGTGTTGTAGTAAGTTTGGACAAGTGGACCCCATTTCCATAATGACGTTTGGAATTTGGGTTAAGCATAGTAACCCTTAGCTCATGTTTCCCCTTGTAAGTATGTGAAAGTGGGTAAATATGGGGTGGGGTGTTACATTTGTCTCCCATGAATTTAGTCATTACCTTAGTGGAATATCCCATACAAAAATTGCATTGTAATGAATTCCCCATGTATTTTCTTTGACCGGGCGTAGATTTAATAAAATCACTACTCATTTGCGTAAAGAAAAGGATTGTAAAGTGTTGGCTCAAGGGGTCTTGACCTAGGTTTAGAGGTTAAGGTTTTCCAACAAACCCCTATACTACTGGCCCTTTTGGCAGTGTCCTGCTTGCGCAGGCCAAAGTCTCACCTGAAGCAGTATGGGAGGGTGTTGGAACCAGGTTTCTGCATCCTAGGATAGAGCAGGTAAGTCAAGTTGGTCCGCAATTATCATATCTGTTCAACAAGAAGTTGTTCATAGGGTTTTCAATATATAACCAGAACGCAGCGATCAGATCTACTTAATAGGTTCGCATCCACGTGCGTACTACCAGTTAGGATCACAGAACAGGATAATCGCAGCAATTTAACAGATCACAGATACATACACCAGAAACACAGACAGTTCGCAGCTATTAAAAAATAATTTTCAACTTAATCGTATAACCTACGTTCACATTAATCATAATAGAACATATCCAGATAACATTAGATGTCCACAATACTTCCACATATATATTACTACCAAAATCCACTTACATTCCTAGAATACCGCTTGCGCACACAGCCAACAGGGTCTGCACATAGCAAGACATAGGATCTCTGTGTACACAGCCAGTAGGAGTCCTAAGCCAAACAAACCTACCACAGATCTAACAATTCGTGCTTCGCATAAATCTCTATTCTTTTTCTACCTAAGACTCAGAAAGGTTCATCTATTTATACCGATTTAGCTTACGCATCCAATGGTCTACAAACCGTGGTTTGCGTACTCTTGGTCTACCCTTGACCCATTTACAATGCGTTAGGGGCTTTAACCCACCCCAAATCCCCTGCGTTAGAATAATCAATACAAAATATACAAAAATGGGCAACATTCACAGCCTTTGGGAGACCGTGCTCCAACAGTCCCCCAACACAATCTTGTGACTCATCCCGAGTCACTGTGCTGGTGGGGCCTCGACCTGCGCCTGCAACAATCTGATCACCTCGGCTAATGGGGGAAACACGCCTTCACTTTGTGCAATAGCATTATGTGCAATGTTGACCAATTTTTCTGAAATCAGACCTTCATTCCTGGTGGTGACACTTTCCAGAGTTTGGTTTAGTTGCTTAATAGCAACATCAGCATCCTGCGAAAGTTTGAGGGCTTCGACAGCCCAAGGCTTCAGACGGTCACCGAGGATATTCTTATTTTTTCGGAGGTCTTCAATATAAACTTGGAGCGCTTGGCTGGTGCGTAAAAGTTGCAAGCGCTAAGCAGGCACCAAAGTGGGCAAGGTGACTTCTATCGTTTCGAACTTTTCTTCTTTTTTCCGTAGGTCCTGGTTTATTCCTCGCAGGATTGGGTCGTGCTGGACCTTGGTCCATAGCTGCATTGTGATCTCCAGTAATTGGGCACCATGCACGATCTGCCTTATGATGACATTCATAGCCGCAGTGACCAGCGCAGTTCGCTGGGCCCATACCTTCGGAGGTGTTTCGGGCTGCAACTTAGCCTGCAGATCGACGATCTACTGCTCCATCCATGTCTTGACCATCTGAACTTCCTCTCAGGAAGCCTTCAGTGCTACGACCAACCTTGCAACCTTTTCCTGAGGGGTGGTTGTGGCTGGGATTTATGTGGTAACATCTGCGCAAAGTAGGTGAATCATGTTTTTGAGCTTCGTGTGCTTCGCGGTGGCGAGGCACACTTCAATGTTCTTTGCATCAATTGTTTATGCAGCCACACCGAGCTGTTGGTGCATTTGTTGGTCTTGATGGTGAATTTCCTGAAATATAGAAGTGTGGAGACCCTGTAAGGCCTCATGAGGTAGCTTAGCTAAATTCAACTAGAGTTTTGTACTGGCCTAGACTTGGATTCCCAGGTTGGGTGGACTAATCACAAGAGTTGCGCCAAGTAGAGAGCAGAAGCGACTTTCGTCTGTAACTAATGCCGCGCTACCAGTGGCTAAGGGCAGCCATACCTGAGTCACATTGCTCTGAAATGTGTTTGTCTTCAGCTGCAGCGCACGGAGCTCAGCTTGAATTATGTCGACCGCAGCCTTCTGCTTCTCTTCTAAGGCTACCCATATGTCTGTTGTGGCCAGAGTGACCGCATCAACGATTTGTTCCATGTCTTTGTCAGTCAACGTGACTATCTCATCTCATTTCGTCTGTTGAGAGCGCTACTTTTTGCAGGGCATTTTGACAGGCTCATTTGTTCTCTTTGTGCCGCGGGGGGAGGTAGGTCCTCCTGCATCCAAACCATTTGTACCCATGTCTGCCTGCGAATCCACCCAAGTCTCTGCATCGACGTCCTTTTCAAGGGTTTGCTTCTGTTGCGCTTCCTTTTGTGTGACCGCACCTGTGTCTTGTATGATATTCTTGGTCACACCTCTGATATCTAGGACGATGATAGGGGGGTGAATTTTGATGTGTTAGTTCCTTCGACGCCCTTCGCACTAGTTTTGAAGCCAATCTTCATGTTAGAAGGCCAGAGCGCAATGACGTTGTTAATTTTTTCATCTGCCACCATATAAGGGAGCGAAGTACAAGCTTTATCCTTGTGTGCGCTGATCTAAACATTGTGCATAATGATCTGAAATTCCACAATGCCCTTGTATCTGTCTTACACGGCAGGTGACAATCGTGGTCGAGAGTTAATGGCTGCGGTCAAGCTACTCTGAAATAGGACCAGGAAAACCTGGTTGTCCTCAAGATGTTGCAGATCCTTGGAATCCCATAAGTGTGCATAGCGAGCCCCTTCGCACACGTCCGGGGTAGCCTTAGGGAGGACTGAATCCGCAGGGGCTTCCCAGGCAAACAATGCTATGAGGAACAACAACCAAGAATAACAAAAGGCACGACCCTGCTCTTAGGACTCGCAGACATTAGTTAAAAACTCATCACACAAATATTGTGCCCAGTTAAAACATACCCCTTTCCCGCATTGGCTTGCTAGCCGAATTACGTAGGCTGAGACCAAGGTGACTTGACATTTCCTCATCATTTTACATGCCAACAACATGGTACCCAACTGCGCACCTTAGTCACTGATGAACTTTATTATGAAACCCCCAGTAGTTTGCTCCACATGATATTTTTGGTGCATGTATTTAGCAGTATCCCCTTCATATTTCTTACCCATGCGCTCCAGGGGGTTCGGTCCATTCATGGGGAGACCAGTAATCCAATGAACGAGCGCAACATCAATGGGGATCCTGTCCTGGATCCACAAGAATCTGTCATGAATTAGGGCGAGAAATTGACGTGCGAGCAAGTTCGTAACATTGTAGTGACCGAAGTGTGGCATCCTGAGCAGGTTCAGGAGCCCAGACCCAGCCAAACCACGCACCGAGCATTGGGGGACAACTTTGACCCCATCGGCTCTGTAAAATTTGTCAAGGCATAACTCAGGAGCCAGCTCAGGGAAGGCCTCAACATTGGCCAAATCATGATCGTCAAAATTGATTTCATGAAGCCTTCCAAAAGGTTCAACAATGACGGGGACCTCCCCCGGGGTTAGTGGCATATGCAGGTAGGTGATCAAGCCATCGAGGTTCTTCGGTGTGCGTGTCGATGTCCTGCGCGATCGAACGAAGGGAGGTAACTAGTTGATTGGCTTGGTGGTCTGGGTCTCCTCCTGAGTAGCCCGTGGGGATTTTACGTTTCGCGGGGAAGTATGGGGCTTCCCTGTGGCCCATTTCATGGGTTTGCCTAAGCCCTGTGCTTTTTCTTTTCCTTTCCTCATGTTTGGGCTAGACATGGAGAGGACCTCTTCGACTTCAGACTCGACCTTCACCACTTCCTCAGTTTCTTGTTCCACCGAGGTCACTGGTTCCGAAGGTTCGACAGGATTCGTGGCCGTCATCATGGCGCGAAAGAAAAACTCGAGATTGCTACTATTAGAGGGAGTAGGTTGCTTAGACATGAAAGAGATGTTATAGGAACATAAACTTTTACAACATAAATTTATCCAAGACAAACACGCAAATTATAAGCTATTCCAGTTGTACAAAACCCTTGTCTGATCTAGCTCACCTGTTTGATAGCCTTGGCGATCACCTAACGGTAGGGTAGAATTCACACGGAACTTACCATCAAGTAAACGGTAAAAAATCTCCAGAAATCGCCGCATTAATTGCCATCCGCCCACCACATCCAACAGTAATTTTTTCTTTTTACCCGATTTGACTATTCAAATGACTAGTTTTTGCACTTGGGGTGCGCTCAGCGTACCCCTGCGGTCCCAGCGCACCCCTGCGCTCTGAGCATACCTCCTGCGCTCCCAGCACACCAACTGCAGTCTGAGGCTATTCCCTCCAAATGAAATTCTACGTTGCCCTAGCCCCGCCCGCAAGATATTTTATGTCGTTGCCTTGCCTGCGTAGTGACCTCCTGCTATGCCTTTGTGAGGTTCTACCAATATAGTGTGGATTTAATGCTCCAGACCGTCTCTACGCAGCACGTCATCAATGCCTAGTTTATATAAATGACCGGCGATAATGGTAAAATCTGCCGCCTGGTTAACCAACTCCTTCTTTTGTCGTACCGAATGTTTTGTAGGTGTTATGCCTGTAGTCAGGGACAGAATGATCTCATCAATGACCTTAATGGAGAACAACTGCGCATCAGGAAATCCTTCCTTCAGGTTAGTGGGTTCTCCACCTATCTCAATTCGGGACAAATGATTCGGCCCATCACTCAAATTTCCTGGCTTGACTATGATTTCATAATCGTCTTTCAGCAATAGCCACCTATAGATTTCCTCCCCCAACACAAGCGTAATCACCAAGTACTCTAAAGCTAAATGTTTTGGAATCATCTTAAAGTGTCCTCTTAACAGATAGTGCCAATACTTCAGTAGTGCATAAACCATGGCCAGCGCTTCCCTCTCCGAGGTGTTATCATTGCGCTCCACACTCGAGAGTTTTTGACCAGCGACTGCGATTAGGTGATCAACATCTCCGGCGCCAGGCTGCGTAAGGACCGTTCCCAAGGCAAATCCCGAAGCATCAACATGACCATGAACTACCTCCGCCCAATTGGGAAAAATAGGAATAGGTGCAGATACCATCTTTTCCTTGAGTAGCTCCAAGCTCTTCTGGCACTCGACAGCCCAAAAGAATGAGACATCTTTCTTAAGCAGCTTTTTCCAGAGGTGCAGTGATTAGTGCGTATCCCTGAATGAATTTTCTGTAGTAACCCGTATGTCTGAGGATCAAACGCAACTGTTTCTCAGGTGTAGGACTTACCGAGTTCGACTGTTCGATCGGTTCGATGAGCATTTTATCGATCTCCTCCTTAACCTTTTGTGTATAGTAAGGGCGTTGTTTTACTGACCGTACATCTGTTTTCAGAGTGATGTGCATAACGCCTAATTCCATCGCGATTTCCGTAAGCTCTGAAAACTTTGTTGGAAATAAGTATTGATATTCTGTGATCAGTACCGCAATCTTGTCGATTGTCTCATGATCCCAGTAGTGCCCAATTTCACCAACGTGAGTTTCTCTTCCGTACCAATGTTATCTTCACGCGAATTCATGGGTTTCGTAACATCCACAGTGTGTAACAGATGTCCTACAACTATGCGTTCCTCTGATTCTGGGACCGAGACATTGCGCGGATCCTCGCCACACTATTATGCATGGTCCAGTGGTATGATTACCCATGTTCCTTCACTTTCAAACACCATGCTGCATTTCTTCAAATTGATAATACCACCCATATCAATGGCCCAATCCAATCCTAGGAGTGCTGGGTAGGGGTCCGCGTCTTCTACAATCTAAATGACGTCAAAGTCAGCCTGGACCTTAACTCCGAAGATATCTACTATAGTCTTTGATAATATTCCCAATGATATGATCTTCTGTTGATTAGCCATGCACAACTGGATAGTGGACCATTCCAATTTAGGTTCGCCCATTCTTTGCCAAGTCTATTTAGGTAGTACATTCACATATGATCCTAGGTCTAGAATAACATGGTCCATTTTGTAATCACCAATCTGTGCGGTTAATCGCATTTCTCGACCAGTGCGTCTCTTCTGCTCATATAGTTTTTGCACATCCTTAACTGTCATGACTGGGTTTGCTTTTCCTGCGCAACCGTCGAGTAGGGCCTGGATTTTTTCTACGTCTCGCTGATTATGCAACAGCTTCATGCATGCTTGCAAGAATGGTTTGACCTCATCTTCAAATCTACTGTCTGGAGTCAATGTTTCATCCCGAGCAAAGTCTTTCCGAGCTGCGACAAAGGTCTCCTTCTCCCACTGTAAGTCCATGCCTTCCTGTTTAGCGGCTGCTTTACGGATAAGAGGCTCCATCTCAGCTCTCTCCGCAGACCGTCTGATGGTCATGCTGTTACGCATTATCACATTAATGCTCAGCCCCTCCTCCCGAGGTTCCGCCATAACTCGTTGTAAATTATGTGTGGGTGTCTAATGCTTTTCCTGTACCTTGGCCATCATAATCGGGTAGTCCTCGATCACATGGTTCAGCTGTCTGCAATATCTACAGGACTGCCATGTTGGGTTCGTGCAGTCCCTCGCAAAGTGACCTACTTCCCCGCAGTTATAGTAGATTAGTTGGCCTTTAACCCTACCTGCGCTTCCACCCCGTCCCCCTCCCCTGCCCCTAGTTGGGGAGCCTCCTATACCCAAGGGGGATCTAGGTGATGAAGGCTTCGACTGTACCCTATATAGGTTTCCTTAGTCTATCATTAGATTATACGTTCGATAGTTCTGCTCATCATGTCCTATAGACCTACAAAACCTACACCATTGTTGCTTTACTTCTGGGATATAAGCGGCAAGGCGAGGGTAGTGGTTGGTATCGTGCAGCCCAACAACGCGACAGTCATCGCACCATAGTGCTGACCCACTTGGTCCTGCAGCTTCCCTAGGACGCAATGGACTTGATCCCCCAACCCGTATGTAGTCCGCTAGCAGAGGACAATTATCCTTGGTGTGCCCATTCACCCTACATCGTATGCACCATCTCTCAGGGTTGCCCTCCGCTCTTCACTCCTTTCGTAGATTCTGGATCTCCATGTGCATTGCCTCTAGCTGGCCTTGTATCTGCTGTACTCCTAACTAGGTATCATCTCTTGGTGTAGCCTCCAGCTTCATAGCAACCTCCAAGGCCTTCTCCTGCATTTCAATGGCTTGATGAGCCATCGACACGTGCAGGTGGGGCAGTAACATAGCTATGAACCACTCTGTGTGCTGCCTATCATCATACTAGAATCCTCCTTCTTGGATTACTTTCTTTAATCGTTGATCCACTTCCCATACGGACTCAAATAGTCCTTGCTTGAAATATTTTAGGTCGTTCACTATCTGAGAGTAGGACTTAGGCTTCTTCAACTGTTGTTTCAATGCATTCTTTATTTCCTCAATAGTTGCATTCGCATGTTGGTCAATATATCCCATATACCAGTCCAAGGCTCTTCCTTCAAAGGCAAGGGATAGTTGTGCCCTTTTCACCGCATCGCTAGCTACGTTCTGCACAGTCCATACTAATCCTGCGACAATCTAGAACCGATCCATGTCTTCATCCCCCACGCCCTTGAAGGTCAGTAGCTTCATGTGTGAGGCCATATCATCTTCTAGTGGGGGTGGAGGTGAGTTCTTACCCCCTATGAGAGTTCGAAGGCGGTGTAGATGGGGAGCTATGCGCAAAAAAATTTCTTACTGGACTATAGATAGATCGATCCCATTCTTGATTAGTTCTGTAGTACTTACCACTACGCGTTGCACCCTCGCTTTGATCGGAGCTCATTCACTCTGTATGGCTACACAAAATGTTGTTTTCGCACAATAAGATCTTAATCAGTAATGGCAAAATTTTCATAAACTTACCCCGGAAACCTTTGAAGAACCTCCACTATGCTTCTGAGTAGGACACAAATTGGTCGACTGCAAATTCTGTCACAAATCCTCCGATCACACTGTCCACCCAGTGATCTACTGTGCGAGTGATGGTGTTATCAGTCTTTTCTAACTGCTGGATCCATTCTGGGGTCCACTACGTGACCTGTTCGTCTTTCCAACCTTCTGAAAATTGATAAGCCTTGCGAACCACTCTTGGAGCTCGATCACAATCGTCACAAAGAAAATCTCATAGATCTCCGTGAAAATGTACTTATTCTTCCACTCCTCTGCAGTCAACTTCACACTGCAATTTTATTTTACTGGGAATTATTGAACTTTCTTTTCAAACCACTCATCTATTTATTTCCTCTAAAGTTTCCAATACGGTCTTGGCATTACCCTATCTCTCTCAAAATGCTCCCGGTCCCGCTAACAGAACCATTCGTTGGCTCAAGGGGTCTTGACCCAGGTTCAGAGGTTAAAATTTGCCAACAAACCCCTATAATACTGGCCCTTTCGGTAATGACCTGCTTGCGCAGGCCAAAGTCTCACCTGAAGCAGTATGGGAGGGTGCTGGAACCAGGTTTCTGCACCCTGGGAGAGAGCAGGTAATTCAAGCCGGTCTGTAATTATCAGATCTATTCAGCAAGAAGTTGTTCACAGGGTTTTCAATATATAACCTGAACGCAACTATCAGATCTACTTAATAGGTTCGAATCCACGTGCGTACTACTAGTTAGGATCACGAAACAATATAATCGCAACAATTTAACAGATCATAGATATATACACCAGAAACACAGACAGTTCGCATCGATTAATAGATACTTTTCATACTTAATCATATCACCCACGTTCACATCAATCATAACAAAGCATATCCAAATAACATAAGATGTCCACAATACTTCCGCATATATATTACTACAAAAATCCACTTACATTCCCAGAATACTGCCTGTGCACATAGCCAACAGGGTCCGCACACAGTAGGACAAAGGATCTCCACCCACATAGCCAGCAGGAGTCCTAACCTAAACAAACCTACCACAGATCTAACAATTTGTGCTTCGCATCAATCTCTATTCTTTTTCTACCTAAGGCTAAAAAAGGTTCATCTATTTATACCGATTTAGCCTACGCATCCAATGGTCCATAAACCATGGTTTGCGGACACTTGGTCTACCCTTGACCCATTTACAATGCGTTAGGGGCTTTGACCCACCCCAAAGCCCCTCCGTTAGACTAATTAATACAAAAATATACAAAAATGGCAAAATTCACAGCCTTTGGGAGAACCTGCTCCAACACAAAGGATGGTGAAAATATGACAATTATAAGGCTCTTAGTCCCCCCTCCCCTTCGCCCCCCTCCAAACTGAAGATGTTGCATGTCCTCATGTAATATTTTACCTATGTATGTATTCTCCAAGTTGTAAGAACCCATATTGAATAACGTTTTCATTTTTCTAGTGCATAGTAGCTTGGTCGACTATTAATTATTTCCATTCTATTAATTTCACATAATTCCACCGAAGAAATCTACCAATAATCTACCCAACAATATATTGAAGTCACAAAAAATAATGATTGACCTATATTTCAAAGTATTCAATTTAGATTAGTGGATATTACTGAACACATATCATCATTATGTTAGCTATGCATGAATAAGAATTCATAATAACATAAATAATTGATCTATTTAATGGTATCTTTTCCATGGACATCTCAAGCATTTTTGGAGGTTGCGTTTATGATTTGTGACAACTTACAATATCCAAACGTTACCTACAATATATTTGTAGTAAAAGAACAAAACTTATAGGATGGTTCTACAACAAAACATCCAGGTTTGATAAATAGATCATTCCTATCAAATTTTTATCTAGGAAGTTGATATTTGTTTATGAGCATGCTTATACTAATGCAATGCTTCTCTCCACAAAAAAATTAAGATACCCATTTCGTGGATCATATGATATAATAAAAACAAGATCTGTGGTGAATGTGACTAATGATCTCCAACACTTATATAGATTTGATAATCAACAGATTTCTCTTAAGATGTGATCTAGGTATCTGTGAATTTTTGTGAATTTGTTTGCTCCAATTTAATCCTTTTTATGTCAAAAACCACAGATATCTAAATGAATGATATGGAGATACAAATTAATCACCTGGTCTGCAACAATTTTGTAACATATAATCTACAACTTGAATAGTCTTAAAAATATGTTTTGGTACTTTGTTTCTTGCTATTGGTTCTTATGTGTAGAAGCATGACTTCTTTTCTCTCCCTAACTCTCTCTATATTTTATCTACTTTATTTATTGCAACTGGTTCCTCTCTAGTAGCAACAAGAGTATTTTTAACTGTCAATTCATATACAACAATATTATCTTTCCTTTTTGTTGTGCTAATCAACAACCCCCATTATTTTAACAATAGTTACCTTAGAAAATAACGCGGACCCTTCTTATTTTTTAGAGTTAAAACAAATAAAACCCTTAGAGTAATTCATTATATAGAAATAGGGATTAAAAAAGGGATAAAACCTTGAAGTTTGGCCTTGAAAGGACTTAAGCAGAGAACACATCATCACAATAAAAAAAACCAAAATGAAATATATATAACTCCTAAAAGGTCACTTGAAACATATTGTGATCTGATGTGCATAAGCAAATGCGCTTTTATAAAGGAAAAATATATATTTTTGAGCAAATTCTATAAGGAATGCTCATGGGACCCACTTCCGCCACATAAGCCATCGCATATCACATATCATATTTCCTGCCCCGACGGTCTTATTGTCACCTCTCATATTCCCCTAACGTGATATACTCATTGCGTCACATTTTCGCAAACATAATCATTCTTCTTCCCTCGACCATATTCACTAATGCGATATAGTTCATCGCACATTGGATATCGCACATCGCACTCTTGTCAACTCAAACATTTCGCACTCCATCTACTTTTGCCGATATTGCGACTACGATATCGCAATCAACATAAAGCTAAGATGATCAGTATTTAATAAAGATTTTGATCCAGGTGGATATTGGTGGCCACCCGCCTATTCCACTTGGGCCCCCACCATTGTCTCTTTCAGTTTTTCCGTTTTGGCATAACTTACTATTTTTAGCAGTTTTTCGGGTCCTGAACTTCCGGAGCCGTTTTGAGGCCCTAAGCGAATTTTCTGATAAAATTCGTCCCGACAGCTGTAGTCCTCGGATAGAGCTTTCTAATGATGTATCATATGCGTCAAACGGAGATAGTATGCCAAAGTTACGTCCCTGGGAAGTTGAAACACCAATTTACCCAAACGGGGCCCATAGTTTTGGCGCTCCATCTCCTAGGGTTAGGTTTTTGGGATGTTTAGGGTTCTCCATTGTTTCTCAATAATAAATAGGCCCTCGCGCCTCATTGTAAAGCAGTTCAGAGGTCTGTAGCCACCACATCTCTTCTCAGAGATAGCTACTAGTACCCTAGCTAGTTTTATTTCCATTGTCTGTAAGCAAATTTCAGTTCTTTGATATTAATGAAATGAAGTGTTATTTCCGCTGCATCTCTGTATTTATGGTTATGTGTTTATTCTGTTGCGTTCCTGCATAAATCCGGATCAGATTTGCACATGAGCAATACTATGATGCGACAGATTTGGTTTTAATGCGAAAATGATTATATGGGCACAACAACCCATATCAACCATTAATGTCATAAATTAATGGTTTTGTCACCAATATCTCCATAATCATTTTCCTGTAACAAGCATTCAATTCATATCTTATCAACGTGCGAAGTCTCATCCGTTTGAACATTCTATTGCTATGGTACTTGTGCATATTTTAAAACCAAAAAGTTCCCTCTTTCCGCTTATCCTTTCTCATTTATTTTCAGGCTAGCCCAAATAAGTAGAACTCTCTAGAGATGTCTAAGGCTCTCAAGAAAACTAAGAAGCATATGGCCCCCGTAAACCCTGCACCCGCTACAACCAAGTGAACAAAAATGTTGCCTCTATTTACAGATACTACATATGGACCAGAAAGTGGATCCTCCTCGTGGGAATCCATTATAAGTTTCTCAAGGATGAAAAACCTCACAAAGTTCAAAGATAAGCAACTGTCGATGCTCCTAATTACTTCAAAGCTACAATTGAAAAAGTATATAATTATTTCTTACATCGAAATGTTGGCCGACCAATAAACTTACCATACACTAATATGGTAAGACGGATCACTGATAATCTCAATATAGGGGATATGACATTTATTACCAGCTGAGGAACAATGATTGGTTCCTTCAAAGTTGAAGACCTGAAGCTGATGTACCATATCCCAGACCTCGGAAAGGTTTACGATAAATAATTTATTGCACAGTTCACCAAATAAAATGAGCTAAAATCAAAGCCAATCAAGCAATGGAGGGGTAAACCCAACAAGCACAGGAATGACGAAAAGGGTATGTACTCTATTGAATCCCTTTCAAGTCCCTATTGTTATGCCTCTGCGATGATGTCCATGATTTTTGGTCAGCCGAACACTACTTGATTTTCACTAGAATGGGTCCCTCTCATGGAGGTAGCTGTAGATTCCTATGTTATGGATTGGGGAAATATTCTATCTAATAATATTTGCGCTTATATTTTAGAATATAGGAAAAACCACTCCATTTCTTCCAAAAAATTTCCCCCATTCTATATGCGCACCTATATCATGGATGGTTTGTGTTTTACCTCAGATTTTCCAGCCATGGGCTCAAAATGGACTACCCAAGCCCCTGTACCTATTCACATATTTCATAGTATGCTGTGGGAATCTAAGTATGAGAACCATTTTTACAAAATTTGCCATGGAGTTATTCTCCCGCTGTTCCAAGTTGTTTTTAATGAGAAAGCCCCCAAACTGTCAAAAGAGGCCCAAGTTGATTTTTCCTCTATAGGAAAATGGTTTGGTGAAGAGATATTAACCTATGTCTGAGTATTTGGGAGCTTAGCTCGTTCGCACATTTTTCCCCTGTATATTCTTGAGAAGCTTCTCGCAAGATAAGTTGCATATCAGACTGTTAGAAACGGCCTAACCATATTTCTGAAAGAGGCCAAGAAAGCATAATGGCCTTTTTTTCCTATTAATTTTGGTGTTTATGGACTTGATAATTACAAGCATGTTATTGTAGAGATTGGTCAGATTGAATGTTTAAAGTTATTTACAATCCCAAACATGCAATATGATTGAATTAAAGTTGCTAATAATTTCACTACCCAAGTGAAGATTAGGGCTTTTGTGCATGAAGACGATGATTTCGATGACCTATTTGAGTTTGTCGACAATTATTCTGCAGTTCAAACGTTGGTAGCTTTACGCCTCCATCCATAACAATTGCTGAAATTTAAGCAATATAGGAATAACAAATTGGAAGCAATTCCATTAAAAATGCTTGATGTTTCACAACCATTAGCTCAGAAGGATAAGGAAAGTGAATCGACAACTAAGGATACCGAAGTCCTTAGCACAACAGACCAAGATAAATCGGACGAAGTTCAAACTATGGATTTAGATTTCCCTAGTAATCTAAAGGATGTTTGGAAGGAGTTTGATCTAAAACTCCAAGAAGAACAAACAACTATAGTTAGTGATCAACAACAAATTGTGCATACTCCACAAAATAAAGTCGGGACTCGTTTACTGCTGAGCCTTATGAAAAATTAGTAAGCACAGAAAGAGTCAAATTCATTGTGGCCTTCCCCACCACCAAAATTGTTCTTAACATTGAAGAAATTCCTCCTTTGGACATTTTCTATAGTCCAAAACGCAAGGTAGTTATGAGCCGACAAAAGAAAAGAAGAAGATCAGAGCAACCCAAATCCCTTGTACAAGGAGATGTATCAATGGATGTTGTTTGGAAAGATACTTAGGCAGACCCTTCACAGGATCTATCTCACCTAACTCAATTTGCAAGAGCTTATGCTTCTGCAACCATTGACAAAGCATCAAAAGTTCAACAATTGATGAAATAAAAGGATGATAAAATATTCCAATTTGAACTAGAGCTACAAGCAGAGAAACAAAGTGTTAATCAATAGTTACAAGTACAGATTGCACAGCTCTAGGAGAGCATGGACCAGTTAAAAATTCAGCATCAGAATGAGATTAGTACCAAGGATACTCTAATTCACCAGTTGTAGCTCTCTATTGAGAAAGTAAAATATAACCCAAAGATAGATGAATTCATAAAAGAGGCCTTAGAGCTAAACACTTTATTGGCACAACAATAAGTTGTATTTAGTCAGAAATTATCAAGTATTATTTAATTTTGTGAACAGAGCGATTCACTTGTGAATCACATTATAGATACAAGGATTAGTTTTTTCGATATAGACGATAAGGTCTCCTAGTTTGTCACCTAGCAGGATTCTTTTGATGGTCGAAAGGCCAACCTTCCCAGGAATAAGGATTCAAAGAAAGAAATATTATTTACATACTTGGATATACAGTTGAAGCATGAAGAGAGAGCCATTTACAGGGAAAAGGATGTTGCTACTAACATTGTGGAAACTGTTAGTCAAAATCTCATCGCAACAAATCTTATCGATAGATGTCCTCCCGGTGCATTGGATTTAGTAAAAGATTTGATAAGACAATGGTAAGAAGTGTCAAAGGTAAAATAAGAATATATCATGAAGCTGGAAAATCTAGATTGGGAGAAATATTGGAGATATTTAGTAAAGCCTCACAGCCAGTGGCTTATGATGCGATGTTTCATAGATACATTTTCCTACATGCTTCCCCCAATTTCTGATGTTGCTTTCACTAGACAACTGCACATTAGGCTAGGCCAACCTCCAGAGGTTAAACCTGTGCTTAATATCCTTCAGCTGAAGGAACAAATGGAAAAGGAGACATCATGACAGTCCTCGAGCAAGTCATCCCTTTAATTTATATTTATGTTTTAATTCCACTTACTTTAAGGAGGGTTGTTTTAAACCTCCTCAACATTTTAAGACTTATTATTTTTATATTTAAACCTGTTCATGTCTTTGAAGAAGGGGTCCTGAAATTTTGAAAAGAAGACTTTACGGATGTTGCACTTTTGTACTCTTGAAGTTTTATGAATATAAAAGGCTGGACCAAGTTGTTGAGATTCAACAAGATGATGAGCTTGGTGAAAAGATTCGCCTTCACTAAGTGGGCCCGCAGGCTATTTTTGGCGCAAGTCTATTTTTAGACATGATGATCATATTTCAGAAGTTGCAGGATTCTATTTGTGGATGGTTGATCAAGTTGGAAAAATAGATGAAATTCTATTTTTGGAATATTAGGCGAAGTCTATTTATAGATCGTCAGTTTAAAAATAGATGCATGTCAATTATTATTAGCTCTTAATAATAATCAGACTCTAAACAACAACTTATTCTCTTGGAGCACTTCAGTTCAGTGCACAGATGTGGCACATCAGCTGACATAAGGAATTACGCAATTCCTAAGGGTTTAGTGGAGCTAATGCATGAAGGACTCAGTTAGAACTCAAGTGGTAGAGTTATGACATAGTTGGAAGAAGTAGTTATGGAGTTGTATTCAGTTTAACTCAGTTAGACTCAATTGAGCTAGTTGTATCTAGTCTAACTGATTGATACACTAGTGAGAGTGGACTGAATTAATTAGTTAATTAATTCACAAATAATAACTCATTAATCAACTGAACAATACACCAGTTAACTATAGTGCATGGCAGTTTCAGTGGAGACCAGTGGAGAGATAGGTGAAAGGGAAAGATAGACTATCTGTTGTGACTATAGTGATGTATTGATTGCATCACACACTTAGTGGAGATGCCAATGAGGATTGCGCAGTCAAGGATGGAGTAATTTGAATTCATTCAAAGCCATTCTTCAGCAGAGATTGCGCAGTGGAGGCAGGCTAGCAAGTGGCAAAGATCGGTGCATGGATTTGCAAGATTGGGCCTGATTAGTGTATGACAATTGTACTGTAATGAGGGCTTGTGATAAGCTTTGTATGCTTGTATTAGATTTTCATATGATCTCCATGTTACATAATATATATTTGGGGTTTTCAGCTTCAAGCTTTCCCCGTTAAAAACTGTGTTGTGTGCGATTGAATATTTTTGTTTATGCTTCACATGTGTGTGCAATTAATTTTTCTGCAAAAGATTAACAAGTGGAATAGATTCAGTATCTTGCATAAAGTTAAACAGTGTGAGATCAGGTGGATCTTGGACATATGCATGCTTAGTGCATATAATTTCTACACAAGTATTATTTCTCAAATGAGCATAGTGAACATATACGTGGTACTTTTATCCTAAGTGTTGAATTTTTGCTTCAAATGAGAAAGAATTATTTATCTTATGATGTTTTGTTTCATGTAACTGTTTGAATACAGTTTGACATTAATTTAATTATGAACATGTTATATTGTTATCATTTGATACATATGCAATACAGAAATTTAAAAGTTGCATTATAAGCTTTATTCAATTGATTTAAACTATTTAATTAAATCAATTATCTCAAACGTTTTTCATATCTCTAAGTGAATGTATGATCTTTATTTGCATCCATTGAAAGGTTATTTTTGTAGATCACATAGAGAATAGATTCATCCTGGGATACATAGTAGATAGATATATTGT
Organism: Pinus albicaulis; assembly: GCA_034641835.2. NCBI lineage: Eukaryota > Viridiplantae > Streptophyta > Pinopsida > Pinales > Pinaceae > Pinus > Pinus albicaulis. The sequence goes on along the minus strand of CM076581.1, from coordinate 1,233,892,775 downwards.
TTATTGCAAGCTTGCTAATATTTCCATCTATCAAATTCCACACGGTGATAAAAACCATCCATTCACCCCAACTATATCAAGTTGGGAAAATGGTCCATAAATCCAGTTGGAGCTACCATTCCAAATGTAAAAGGGACGATTTTTAAGTCCCCGGTCGGATGGTTTCCCTGATGTTGTTGCACCGATTTTTGGGGCCTCAACATTTTTGGCACTAGAAGGAGGGCCATATAACTATGAATGGAACCAAAGATTAATTCAAAAAGCAAATACCATCAGAAGAATCACTCTCCCTCCAAGTCCACAACTTTTAATCCCGGTTCAAAATCTCCTACTCATAAATCAGAGGTTGTCCAATCTCCCCCCAAATCTCCTAGTTCTGTTCATAAAGAAATATCTTCAAAATATACTCCAGAATCACCTGAAGCACAGACATTAATAAATAAATTGGAAGAAATTTCAATTTCGGTAGAAAAACTTGTACTTTCTGAAACCTCAGAAGGAAGTGTTACTTCAATATTTGAAGGCGCTAGTGTATTAAATCAATCTAAGAGTGAGAAGATCAGAGTAATCCCTTTTGAATTTCCTCTTCATTCTCATCGTAGGAAAACTCCTATTTCCGAAACTCAATCATCAACTAGCGAGATTCAATCCTATTCTACCCATCAAACAACATCAACTATTCCTCCTTCTTTCACATCTTCTTAAACAATTTCTTCATTAATTCATATTACTTCTTCTTCTTAGTCTACAATTTCTACTTCAAGTAGTATTAGTTCCATAGTCGTTTCTTCTTCACCTTCAACCACTACTGTAACTACTTCTTCTACTCCAAATCCTCCTTCAAGACAAACCAATCCTCCACTTCATATAATGGCAACGAGACCTTGGAAAAATCTTGGAGTTGTCCAATTATCAGGTCCTCTTCATCATTTACCTAAGCATCCTGAAAGATGGTTGCCTAAGTATAATTCGGATGATTGATTACTTGCAGAGAAACATCTCCATAACTTTATTCTTGCCATAAGTATTAATGAAGTTACTGAGGAAGACTGTGTAGTTATATTATTTCCTTATACTTTTCAAGGATTAGTTGGATCATGGTATTTTTAACTACCATCACGCACTATTACTAGCTGGGATATTTTTGAAGAACATTTCCTTAGTAAATTCGGTGATGATCACACTAATGCCACCCTTATCAATGATCTTTCCAATCTTAAACCAAACACAGGGGAAAATATCAAAGATTTCAACTCCAAATTAAATAAATTGCTCAACAAGATCCCAACCACATCTCAGCCTGGAGTAGACATGAAAATAGAATGGTACATATCCTCTCTTCCTTCTAATATTGCTATTTTTTTAGATAGAGCCAATAAGGCTACATTGGTAGAGAATATTAAAGAAGCTCTTTCTTTTGAATAATACTTAATTTAGAGAAGAAAACTGCTCAAGAAGATGGAAAAACTAAGAAGGTTTCATTTAAGGCTGAACCCAAAAAGAAAACATCTAAAGATCCTTATGATCTTGAGGGATTACAAAAGGTCCTCAAAACCATGTCAAATGATATGGTTGAAATAAAGAAACAAGTAGCTGAGTCTCCTTCGAAGAAACCTTTTTGATCTTTTAAGAAAAAATAAGCTTCCCAACCTCCAAATGTAATCTTGAATGCTGAATCAGATCAAGACGAAGATCATGATGAAACAATATCATCTGCAAAATAATCTCAAGAAGAAGAACTAGTTGAAGTCTATGGACTATGGGACTTCATCCTTCCAACCTCCGATGATGAAAATGAACATGAGGTACTTCCGATTAATACTAGAAGTAAAAATTCTACTGACCCACCTCAGTCACCCCAAAAGCAAAAAGCTTCATCCTATGTTGCTAAGGATAAAGTAGTTAATAAAAATACTTCTTCTCCTCAATTAGATCCAACTTCTTATACTCTTCCATATACATCTAAAACATTAGTAGTCTCTCATACTATTGAATATAATATAGTGGAAGATATGAAGAAGATTAAAGAAAATATCTCTTTACATGAGTTGAGAAAATTGAAATAACAACATAAAATTTAACTCAAATAGTTGAATGCAGTTCTTGCTGCATCGTTGCCTACTCTGTAAATTATAAAGCAACTAAAGGAGTAGGTAAGCCTCCTAATGATACACCTAATAAAATTGATGCAAGTGATGTTATTTTGATCGGTGCCATATCTAATTCACACACTCCTCCTTTCCTGTTAACTTTTGAAGTGTTCAACAAAAATGTGCATAATTGTTTAATTGACTCTGGAGCCTCTTCAAACATCATGCCATATTATGTTTGTCTGAAATTGAATATATCTCCTTAGAATTTTGCAATACATATTGTTCAATTAGACAGAAAAATATTAAGGTATTAGGAGAAATGAATTCAATACTTATCAGATTAGCATGCAATCCAAAAGTTCATCAAGTAATTGATTTCTTAGTTGCTAATATTCTTGAATTTTTATGGTCTAATCCTAAGTAGAGATTGGTCAGAAAAGCTTCATGGTTAATTGCTATTGATTGGTCCCATATGTGGCTTCCCATAATGGTAAGCCAAATCAAATACGAGTAGACCGTGAAAAACATTTGAAATATTGAGTAACTAAATTCGAAGAAGAGAATGAACCCATGGATTTTAATAATAACATTCTTGATAATTAATCTTCTGAATGATTTTTAGGGAATTTCAATGCTAAAAAATCTCCATTTCTCACCAACTCAGTTAATTCTCAGTTTGAAATTTTTTCTCAGTCGTATTCTTCCAAGTGTATAAATACCGTAGATAAAACTTGTATTAATACTTTGTTCTGGCCATTATAATTTGATGGATCAAAATCCAGGAGCGAAGCTGGTTGTATATTAATCAATTTGGAAGGTGAAAAGAGAATGTTGACATGCAGACTTGAATTCGAATGCACAAATAACACCGCAGAATACGAGGCAGTGGTCCAAGGCTTATACAAAGAAATTGATATTGGTGTCAAGTATCTCAAGGTATATGGTGATTATGAAATAATTGTCAAACATGTACGAAATACCATACACTGTATTTCTGGTCATCCTAAACATTAATAGTCATTGGTACAATCTCTTACCTCTTATTTTTTAGCATTCAATATCTCGTTTGTGCCAAGAATTCAAAATGCAAGTGCGGACCTTCTAGCTAACGTAGCATCGAGGCTTATTCCTTCAAAAGATTATAGTCTAGATAGATTTTCTATAAAGTTGATTTTTCGCCCATCTATTCCTAATAATATTACTAATTGGAGAGTCAACGGTAATGATGATGTTATAACTTTTATTACATCATAAGGATCATATGATAATCAATTAATTGATGAAAATGAGAATGAAAGGAATTTGCAACAAAAAACTGAAGAAAATGCCATACCTAAGTCTGTGGTCAAACTTGAAGATATTTATGATCTCAAAGATAGATTCAAAAAGGTTACCAATTCTAAACTCCAAAGTTCAACTTTGAGGTTTGAACTGGTAAATCTTGGAATAGATCTCAACCCTCAGAACATCAACTTAGGATTTGGTCTTTCCTCTCATGAAAGATTAGCCTTCATTCATTTATTGAAGAAATACAAGAATGTATTCACATGGAAATATGAAGATCTAAAAACTTATGATACTTTCATCATCCAGCACACTATCCCAATGATATTCGCTGAAAATCCTATACAACAAAAGCTAAGGAAAATTCACCTTGATCCTTAAAGTAAAATCAAAAGTGAACTCAACAAACTCCTTAAGGGCAAGATTATCTTTCCTGCTAGGCATTCAAAGTGGGTCTCAAATTTAGTTCCTGTTAGGAAAAATAATAGTGATATTCATATTTGTATTGATTTTAGAAACTTAAATAAAGCTTGCTTGAAAGACAATTTCCCATTACCACCGATGGAACAAATTTTGCAATCAGTTGTTGGTTCTGAATTAATGTCTTTTCTTGATGGATTTTTAGGCCACAATCAAGTTTTAGTTCATCCCGAAGATAGATTAAAGTCTACATTTAAAACAAAATGGGTCACTTATGCCTATCAGAAAATTCCCTTTGGTTTAATCAATGCAGGAGCAACATTTCAAAGAGCAATGGACATTGCTTTTAGGGGGATGATAAATAAAATTGTGGTTGTTTATTTAGATGATATAACCATTTACTCCAAGAAAAGAAATGACCACTATCATGGGGTATTACGCAAATCCTAGAACACTATTTGAGATATGGAATTTCTTTAAATCCAAAAGAGTCTTATTTCTCTTCAAGTGAAGGAATTTTTTTAGGATTTATCGTATTAAAAGAAGGCATTTGAATTGATCCTGAAATAATAAAGGCAATTTCTAAACTCTCACAACCCGATAACAAAAAATCCATGTAGTCCTTTTTAGGATAGATAAATTTTGTCAAGAGATTTGTTCCAATTTTTTCCCAAATTGTTTTACCTTTGTGAGTAATGATTAAGAAAAAATGTAGTTTTCAAAGGGAGACATAATAAAAGAGAAGCTTTTGATCTAATCTAGGAAGCTATCATTAATGCTCCTTCTTTGACTACCCCATTTTTTTCTAATCATTTCATTTTATATACTTTTGCACTAGAAACATCTTATGTTGATGTGTTAACACAAACTAATGATCAAAAGATTGAAGCACCCATTTCATTCTTTAGTTCAAACCTTAAAGGTGCTGAACTAAATTATTTAGAAGTGGAAAAACAAGCATTGGTAGTCTATAAATCTTTGAAGCACCTTAGACCTTTTCTCCTTAAACACACACTAAGGTAATAGTTCCATTTTAGATTGTAAGGCATCTACTTATTCAAAAGGAACTAGGAGAAAAAAGTGCAAATTGGGGAACTTCTCTGCAGGAATATGACATTGAGATAAGACCAGCCAAAATCGTTAGAGGACAAGGTCTCTGCAGACTGCTATTTGGAGCATCCAACATATCAAATGATGAAGAGTCAGGTAATACTATACATATTTTTGAGGTAAGCCTGAATGACTCTGAATCACAGTAAAATGATTTAATATTTTACTTGAAAAATGGATATGCTCCTATAAAACTCAAATACAAAAGAAAAATATCTTTAAGATAGAAATCTAGTCAATATCAACTCATAGACAATGTCTCGTTTAGAAAGAACTATGACTCTATATGACTAGGATGCCTTGATAAATATGAAGCACAGATGCTTTTGCAGGAACTCCATGATGGACTTGCAGGTGGACACTTCGATGGAGATATCACTGCACATAAGATCCTTCATGCAGGATATTACTGGCCCACTATGTTTAAAGACGCTCATATATATGTGAGAAAATGAAAAACATGCCAAACTGTTGCTGCAAGTCAAAGAGAACCAACCTTACATTTGCAACTAGTCAACATTGAACAACCTTTTGAGCAATGGGGATTGGATATCATAGGTGAAATTGTTCCTAACTCATCCAAGCAGCATAAATATATTCTCACTGCAACATATTATTCTACTAAGTGGGTGGAAGTTGTTCCACTAAAGGTAGCTAACTCTGAGGCCATTATTGAATTTATTGATAAATTCATTTTACCAAATTTGGCCTACCCAATACGATTATGTTTGATAATGCATCTTATTTTTCAGGAAATAGTATGAATGAATTTACTCTAAAAGAGGTTTTAAGCTTAAATACTTTGCTAAATACTATCCCCAAGGGAATGGTTTGGCAGAATCAACAGATAAAAATATCATAAGAATCATCAAAAAGAATATTGATCAGAATAAAAAAAATTAGCATAAGTCTTTAACATTTTCACTATGGGCAGATAGGATTACCTAGAAGGCCTCTCTAGGAACTTCTCCATTTAATTTGGTTTATGGGAAAGAAGCTGTGATTCCATCAAATTTAGCTCTTCCTTCATCAACCCTAGTTCTATTTATTTTCTAAGTACCTTCTTCTTCCCTGCAATTAAGAATGTCTCAGATCCTTAAAATGGAAGAGGAAAGAGAAAATGCCAAGTTAACTCATGCCTGACACTAGCAAATAGTAAAAGATTATTTTGGTGCAATTTTTTTTCCCCAGAAAACTTCCAAGTTGGAGACCTCGTACTCAAGTGGGATAAGGCTCATGAGGAAAAAGGCAAGCATACCAAATTCCAAAGAATGTGGCTTGAGCCATTTCAAATCATTGAACAAATTGGCCCATCAACCTTCATCTTACAAGATCTTAAAGGGAGAAAATATTTACTCCTTGTTAATGGGCTAATTTTGAAAAAAATCTTTTCTTAGAAGAAAATGATCTTCCAAATGTACTATACCCATACTTTTATTTTTCTAGGAAAATAATGTTTGATTACATACTTTTGGTTGTTAACAACACGTATGAACTATTTTATGTTTTTATTTTTGAAGAATATAAATTTTTGAGGAAATAACTACCAAACTAGAAAATTGAATGAATACTATAAAACTTTGAAAACTTTTTCCATGAAAATTGTAAATTTTATAAACCTGAAATTTGTAAAGTCTTTTTACTTTAGCATCAATCGGAAAAAGGTTAAACTTTACAAAGAAAAGACCTTTTTGTAACTAAGCATCTTGAAATCTAAATTTTCATCCAAAACTGTTAAGGAGTCGATGATTCTCCCCATTAATTGAAAATACTTTTTTTAGAGTGTAATTCAAAAATATAAAAACTTAAATGGATAAGAGGTCTCATTACGAGCCTGCTTACCATGATCATAAGTTAATAATTCGTCGACATTACCACAACTGCATGAAAAATCAGGGTAATGGCTCATGATTGTTAAAGTCATAAGACAAGGGGTCTCATCACGAGCCAGCTTGTTCAGTTCAATTATAACGAGTGAATGACATTATCGCTTTCTAGTCATCAAGCCAGGACAATGATTTATTAAGAAAAAGAAAAACAAATTTTATAATTAAATATTTCTCTCAAAGAATTGTAATAATAAATGGATGGGATATTGAAGCATTGATGGTTAAAAGGTAACCCTGCTTGAGCTATTAATACTTACCAGCAGTAGTGGCTCTACCTATGACAAACGTAGCAAATCAAAAGGCTAAGTTACAAAAGGCACTTAATTTATCTTTTAAACTATATAATGATTGATATAGAGTTATGAAGATATTTATTTATAAAAGGTTTCTCAAAGATTAATTTATATTTAGAGTAATTTTATTCATTTGAATATTTTGAAGATAGTTCTTGTTTCCTTAAATTATTTTTACTTATTTAAAGATACTAAGAAATTGTTTTTCAAAGGTAACTAGTTCTTCCAGTGAATTGCCAATTGTTGTGCTAATCAACAACCCCTATTATTCTAACAATAGTTACCTTTGAAAATAATGGGGACCCTTTTTAATTTTTAGAGTTAAAACAAATAAAATCCTTAGAGTAATTCATTAGATAGAAATAGGGATAAAACCTTAAATTTGGCCTTGAAAGCACTTAAGCAGAGAAAAATCGCATCATCGCAATTGCAAAACCACAATGAAATATATATAACTCCTAAAAGTTTGCTTGAAACATATTACGATCTGATGTATATAAGAAAAAGTGCTTTTATAAAGGAAAAAACCATATTTTTGAGAAAATTCTATAAGGAATGCCTGCGGGACACACTTCCACCACGTAAGCCATTGCATATCGCATATTGCATTTCATTCCCCTATGGTCTTATTGTCACCTCTCATATTTCCTTGATGCAATATACTCATTGCATCGCATTTTGGAAAACATAATCATTCTTCTTCCCCCGACCATATTCACCGATGCGATAGAGTTCATCGCACATTGCACTCTTGTCAACTCAAACATTTTTCACTCCATCTACTTTCACCGATATTGCGATTGTGATATCACAATCGGAAAAAAGCTAAGCCAATCAATATTTAATGAATATTTGCACACGAGAAATATTGTGATGCGACATGAAGTGAATAAGTATAGGGTTGGAGGATGTAACAAAGACTGGAAGAAGAGGGAAGAAAAATGATGAGTCGTGCTAGGGTTTGTAGGAATGGGGAGCTGGGTGATTCGACAGTGGCTTCCTTGGATTCTGTACCTAGATGGGAATGAAAGAACCACATCTCTGCGTAGGAAAACACAATTGGATGGCCTAAGATTACAGGCCATGCAGCGAAAAAGGGCGAAGAGGGAGGGAAACGGGCTCCAAAGGGGCAACTAGACACAGGAGTCTGATCTCCCATGTTAGGTCCCTATATTACTAGTATAGTCCCTTATTGTTGTTAGTGTAACCCCCTTGTTGTTATTATTGTACCCCTGTAACCCCCATATTGTTATTATTGTGCCCTTAAATTATTATTGTTAGGTCGGCTAGGATTGCATTGTGGACCCAATAGGATTACTTTGTGGCCCCATGGACTCCTATATATAGAAAGGAGGTTTTGTAATTTGTATCATCCAAGAATTTTTCATTCATGTAATGTATTGGAGGTTCCCCCCTCAAAGTGGCTTATTTATAAGGCGTTGATATATCTTTTCTTCTATTTTTGGAGTTGGTTTCACAACATTTGGTATCAGATCTTTGGATTCTAGGGTTTTGCTGCTCCTAAAAGGTCATTGTGGAATTGTTAGAATTCACTGGAGAAATAATAAATTTACTGAGAGGAACAAAAAACCATAAAATAGCTAGCAACAAATCACAAACATAATTAAAGATGTTTATCCGGGAAAACCCCCAAATCTGGGGCAAAACCCAACCAATGAAATTTCATTAAGCATTGGCCAATCCAGCCAAGCGAGCCTCACCGCTCACCTGCAGGCCTACATTACAATTAAGTATTCCCAACCTTTTATAGGTTCCATTACATTCAATACCATGGGCTGAAAACCATTGGTGCACAATACCATGTGCTCCAAAACCACTACTATTTACCCTAGTCAACATTGACTCTATCCCGAGTCAAGTTTACTTAACAATTCCCCCCTTAAACTTGACTTGGGGTTTCTTGATTAAATCCAGCCAAAATTGCTAAGTGAGACAACCCTGCTCACTCTAGCTCTTCCCCCCTCAAATTATTATTATTATTTTTTATTTATTTATTACCCATGTAATTGTTAACTTGACATCCTCCCTATCACCTAGATCTAACCTAGACTTTACCAGTGATTACCCAAGGGTACGCATGCCATACCAGGTCTTACAGCAGTATGCCCATTTACATGTAATAAATTAACTCCATTATAATAATAATATTTTTTGTTTTGTTTCATTGTTACTGTCTTTGTACATATGAAATCAATGTCCATATAAAAATAACCCATCTACCAGGTTACATGGGTCACCAGCCTCTGTAACCACTAGTCCTCTATGAGTTCTCTTCAGATACATGGTCCATCAATTAATTAATCCATGTGCACATATCCTCTGTCATTTTGATAGACTTTGCTCTCCTAGCGCAGCGAAATTTAATGGCTCTGATACCATTTGTTAGAATGTACCGGAGAAATAATAAATTTACCAAGAGGAAAAAAAATCCTAAAATAGCTAGCAACAAATCATAAACATAAACAAAGATGTTTATCCGAGAAAACCCCCAAATCCGGGGCAAAACCCAACCAATGAAATTTCATTAAGCATTGGCGAAAACCCTGGCCAATCCGGCCAAGTGAGCCTTCACCGCTCACCTCCAGGCCTACATTACAATGAAGTATTCCTGGCCTTTTATAGGCTCCATTACATGCAATACCATGGGCTGAAAAACATGGGTGCACAATACCATGTGCCCCAAAACCACTACTATTTACCCTAGTCAACATTGACTCTATCCCGAGTCAAGTTTACCTAACAGAAATTTTCGCTATAATTTTTTTTATAAAAAGTTTCAGAAGCTAAATTTTTTTGAGTGTGAAGCTGAAATGTTGAGGAACATCGTCACAAAATTTCAGAGCTTGGTTCGCAACATTTTCGGAGATATGATCTGTGGAAGTTAGGGCTTTTTGCAAGTTCCTGAATTTAACCTAAACAGGTCATCGTGGAATTTTCGCTATAAGTTTTTTTCTACGAAGGTTCAGAAGTTGAATTTTTTAGGCGTGAAGCCGAATTCTTGAGGAACATCTTCGTTAAATTTCAGAGCTTGTTTTGTAATAGTTTCAAATATATTGTCTGTGGAAGTTAGGGCTTTTTCAGGCTCTCGAATTTCATCTCAAAGAGGTGATCATGGGAAAATCTTCATAACTCTCTTCCTGAGCATCGGATTGGAATGCTGTAAAAAGTGGCCGCAAGTACATAAACTGTAGTTTCTTGTCTATCAATTTTAGAGCCAAAGGAGGAAACAGTGACACGTGTCAAGTCATACAAGTTCGCTCTACTGAACCAATCCATAATTGGGTCATTGTGGGAAATTGGACATAACTTTGCCTTGAATAATCCAAATCAGGTCAGACCTGTGGAATTTGAAAGAAGCTTCATAGGGCTACTACAGGGCCAAATTTCAGATATTGAGGATCCGTAATTATAGAGATAATTCAATTTCAATATCGAGCTCCTCAAAAGCAAGTAAAAGGTGTGTATTTTTATTATTTATTTATTTATTTATTTTTTTCTGAATTGCATAAGTTTTGTTTGAAGAATCAAGTTGAATTGATTCCAAGGGCATATTGTAGAATAGATATCAGTATTGGATTCTAAAATGGCCCTTAAAAAGAATTCAACACCCATTAAGCCTTTAGAAATCTCTACTATGACTCATGAAGACGAAGAATGGCAACATGACATCAAAATTACAAGAGCAAGTGCAACAAATTTCGCTCTCGCAAAGAGCAACAAAAAATGACATGGAAGTTTTGAAGAAAGGCATGGAAACTAAGATGGATGGTTTGAATAAAGGCATGGAATCTAAGATGGATGGTTTGAAGAATGGCATGGAATCTAAGATGGATGGCATGGAAGCTGGCATGGAATCTAAGATGGATGAGATGGAAGCTAAGATCGATGAAAAAATGGAAAACATGAAGAATGATCTAAAAGCAGACATGGAAGGTTTGACAAAGTTGATAAAAGAAATGTTTCCTAATGGTGAAAAGATATTAGAGGAAACTCATGATGAGAACAAAATAAATGTTAATCGTGATTTCATAAACTCTAACGTTGGAAGGAAGAACCACCATATTCCAAAAATGGATATGAGGAAGTTTGATGGAAAGGATCCTGTAACATGGATACTACAAATGGAGCAATATTTTGATCTCAATAATGTGCAAAACACACAAAAGGTATACATTGCAACTTTACATTTAGAACAAAATACATTTGTATGGTATCGATGGCTTTGCTCCTGTAAAAAAAATTGTCACTTGGTCAATTTTTACGGACGAAATGATAGCACATTATGAGAATACAAAGAGAAACACCTTCTTTAGCCAATTGATAAGTCTCAAACAAAAGTGTTCAGTGGGGGAGCACGTTGAGGACTTAAAAAATTTGAATATAAGGGTAACTGATATTCCAGAGGAACACAGGATTAATCTCTTCATAGGTACTTTAAAGGATAACATCCAATATGAAGTTCGTGTTTTGGAACCTGATTCATTGGAGAAGGCACTCAGGTTGGCAAGAAAAATAGAATGTAAAATTATGGAGACAAGGAAGCCTACCACTCACTTCTATAAAGAGGGAAGTGTTGCTACTCCTATATTTCCACAACCTACAAGGTTGACACCACAAAAATTGGAAGAAAAAAGAGCAAAAGGGCTTTTCTACATTTGTGATAGCAAATACACTAAAGGTCATAAGTGTGCCGAGAAGAAATTATTTTACATAGATTGTGAAGAGGAAGAAGAAAATAAACAAGAATCTTCAAAAGAAGAGGATATACACCAGGAACCAACCATAGAAGAGGAAGAAATGAGTCCGACCATATCATGTAATGCATTGGCAGGAATTACCACTCCTAAAGCTCTTAAGATAGAAGGACATATCAAGAAGAAAAAGGTAATAGTGTTGATTGATTCAGGTAGTACCCAAAATTTTATTCATTGTAAGGTAGCCAAGGAATTGAATTGTTTCCTATACCCAACACCATAATGTCAAGTGATGGTTGCAAATGGAGGAACTATAAATTCCTCTAGAAATGCCATAATATCAAGCTAACCATGGGGGAATATGTATTGAATAGTCCAGTGCTTTCCATTCTTATGGGAGGTGATGATGTTGTACTAGGAGTACAATGGTTACAATTTATTTTATTTTATTTTTATTTTTATTTTTATTTTATTTTATTTATTTATTTTTTATTTTTTTAATTTTTAATTTTTAATTTTTAATTTTTATTTATTTATTTTTATTTTTATTTTTATTTATTTATTTATTTTTTTTCAGAAGGAAAGGAATTCAAATTACGGGGTATTGCAGGGAAGCCGGGAAATATAATAAGCTCTAATGTCATGACAAAACTTCTAAAGAAAGAAAAACGAGGCGTAATTGCACAATTATGCTCACTAGAAGTTCCAACATCAAAATCATCTATTTCTGCAGATCTCCAAAAAGTCTTGGACAATCATTCCAAGGTGTTTGAAACTACCAAAGGACTCCCACCTATTCGTGATCATGATCATGCTATTCATTTGATTCCAGGAAGTGTTCCTCCAAACATCAGGCCTTATAGATATCCTTACTTCCAAAAGAGCGAAATTGAACGTATTATTGCAGAAATGTTAGAGGCGGGTATAATTCAACCTAGTCAAAGTTCTTTCTCTGCTCCTGTAGTATTGGTACACAAGAAGGATGGATCATGGCGAATGTGTCCGGATTATAGGGAGCTCAATAAGCTCACCATTAAAGATAAATTTCCCATTCCTGTGATTGATGAATTATTGGATGAATTACATGGAGCAAGTTATTTTACCAAGTTGGATCTTCGTTCAGGATATCATCAAATTAGAATGAAGACTGAAGATATTCCAAAAACAGCATTTCGAACTCATGAGGGTCATTATGAATTTTTGGTCATGCCTTTTGGCCTTACCAATGCACCTTCTACATTTCAAGGGTTGGTGAATTCCATTTTCAAACCCTTCCTTAGAAAATTTGTGCTAGTATTTTTTGATGATATACTAATCTACAGTAGGTCTTGGAAGGATCATGTTCAACATGTTGGCAGGGTGCTCAAACTATTGCAGGAGAAACAATTATCTGCAAAAACATCCAATTGTTTCTTTGGAGTACAAGAGGTGGAATATCTGGGTCATATTGTATCTCACGAGGGTGTTAAGGTAGACCCTAACAAAATTAAAGCCATTAAGGAATGGAAAGTCCCCACAACCATAAAGTAGTTGCGAGGATTTCTCGGGTTAACAGGGTATTATCGCAAGTTTTTTAAGAATTATGGGAGAATAGCAGCACCTCTAACAACACTATTGAAGAAAGATGCATTTTCATGGACTCCTGAAGCAACTAAGGCCTTTGAACATCTTAAAGAGGCAATGTGCCTAGCACCGGTCTTAGCTACGCCAGACTTCACAAAAACCCTTATTGTGGAATGTGATGCCTCAGGAAATGGAATTGGTGCAGTTTTAATGCAGGAAGGAAGACCCATTGCTTTTGAAAGTCGTCCAATCAAAGGAAAGTATTTACAGAAACCTATTTATGAGAAGGAAATGTTAGCAATACTACATGCACTAAAGAAATGCCGAACTTACCTAATGGGAAGACACTTCAAGGTAAAAACTGATCATGATAGTCTTAAACACTTTTTGGAACAAAGACTATCTTCAGAAGAGCAGCAAAAATGGGTCACAAAGATGTTGGGTTATGACTTTGAAATAATCTACAAAAATGGAAAGCTTAATGTTGTTGCAGATGCACTCTCAAGAAAGAATGAAGAGGTGGAAGCATTGCTTTGTGCTATTTCTATTATCCAACCAGATTGGATAACCGAAGCAAGAGATGAATGGAAGAAGGAAAAAGATGTATGGACACTCATTCAAAAGTTGCAGCAAGATCCTAGTACATATAATACATTTAGTTGGAAAAATGATTCCTTATGGTACAAAGATCGCTTATATCTTTGTAAGAATTCCCAACTAAAACAAAAGATTCTTCTGGAATTGAACACTTCTCCTTTAGGAGGACACTCAGGATTTTTAAAAACTTACCACAGGGTGAAGAAAGATTTTTTTTGGGATGGCCTTAAATCTGATATTCAAAAGTTTGTGGCGGAATGTTTGGTTTGCCAGCAGAATAAAGTGGAGACAATTAAGACCCCGGGACTTCTACAACCTTTATCCATTCCAAGTCAGCGTTGGGAGGAGATTTCAATGGATGTTATCACAGGTTTACCTAAGTCTGAAGGAAAGAATGTCATCATGGTGGTAGTTGATAGACTTACCAAGTATGCACACTTTTGTGCATTATCTCATCCATTTAAAGCAAGTACAGTTGCTACTACATTTATGGAAACAATTCAAAAGCTACATGGAAACCCAAAGGTTATTATGAGCGACAGAGATCCCATTTTTACTGGAAATTTTTGGATGGAGTTATTTTTTTGTTTGGGTACTCAATTAGCTCATAGCTCATCTTATCATCCTCAATCCGATGGTCAAACTGAGATAGTAAATAAATGTTTGGAAGGATATCTTCGTTGTTTTGTATCCGATAAACAAACACAATGGGTCAAGTGGTTACCTCTCGTTGAATGGTGGTATAACACTTCCTTCCATACTGCAGCAAAAATGACCCCATTTATGGCACTTTATGGATATCATCCACCATCCATCACATCATATTTAAGAGATAATTCGAAGGTTCAAGCAGTGGAAGATCACATCGAGCATCAACAAGAAGTTCTCCAATTCTTAAAGGATAACCCGAATTTGGCACAAAATCGAATGAAACAACAGGCAGATCAACATCTCAGCGAGAGAAGTTTTGATGTAGGAGATTGGGTATTTTTACGACTACAACCATACAAACAAATGTCCCTCAAGCAAGCTAAGAAGGATAATAAATTATCGCCAAAGTACTATGGTCCTTACAAGGTGTTGCAAAAGATTGGTACTATGGAATACAAATTGGAGCTTCCTGCTTCTTCACGAGTGCATCCAGTTTTCCATGTTTCATGCTTAAAGAAGGTTATAGGTGAAAATATTCCAGTTCAAACAATATTGCCAGAACTTGATGAGGAAGGAAAAATCATATTCGAACCTGAAGCGGTCACGGAAAAAAGAACTCGACAGCTACGAAATCAATCAATTTCAGAGTATCTCATCAAGTGGAAGAACTTACCCACTGAAGATTCTACATGGGAGGATGAGAATTTTATACAGAAGCACTGAGAGCTACTCAAGCATTGAGGGCAACACTTTTTTGAGGAGAGGGGCATGTTAGGTCCCTATATTACTAGTATAGTCACTTATTGTTGTTAGTGTAATGCCCTTATTGTTATTATTGTACCCCTGTAACCCCCATATTGTTATTATTGTGCCCTTAAATTATTATTTTTAGGTCGGCTAGGATTACATTGTGGCCCTAATAGGATTAATTTGTGGCCCCATGGACTCCTATATATAGAAAGGAGGTTTTTTAATTTGTATCATCCAATAATTGTTCATTCATGTAACGTATTGGAGGTTGCCCCCTCGAAGTGGCTTATTTCTAAGTTGTTGATATATATTTTCTTCTATTTTTGGAGTTGTTTTCACAATATCCCATATGGTATAATTCTCAGAAGACGAAGTTTTCCCGGGCGCACTGCCATTCCACACGACATTTGGGTTGCTTGGCCTCCTATTCGCTCTTGACACTAGGATCTCACTCCTTGTTGGTGGGAACAAGGAATGGGGGGACAATGATGAAGGCGTAGAGATGGTGACAGGGGCTGGAGGGCTACGGCCTCAAGGGTGGCTGGGAATTTCGGCCAAAGAGGAGGCGGACTACAGTAGCGCATCCGCCAAGTATCTTTTGCCCAAGAAGTAGATAAGAGGGAAGGTGAACAACCATGTATTTCCCCTTACAACACTCGCGAATGTCTGAATCTAGAGGTATGGTATCATCGGGTTTCCCTCTTTAGCTCTGTTTTTTTTTTGTTTCTGAACATGCAACCTTTTGCCCTTCTCTTGGTCGTAAGGGGCCAGTGTTAACGCCCACTGTGTGGGACGTATGGGTGCTGCTACACTCTTTTCCCCCACAACGACATTGGAGCCGTGGGAGGAGGGGGGACGTGACCTCATTGATCTCTAGATCTCAAGTAGTATTTGTTGGCAGTGATAGGTCAAGGGTTATACCCACAAACACCACAAGCCTGGATCGAAGAGGGGGGGATGGATGAAGCGGAAATCCAGTTTCATATCTTCATCAAAACTTTATATGGGGAGTCCAAAAGCATATGGGTACATGATACAGAGCTGGTCTCAGATCTGAAGGAGAATATCCAGCATACTACAGGGATTCCGACCATGAATCAAAGTCTAATTTATGCCGAGAAGTCACTATATAGGGGAACTCGATTAAAGGATTACTCCATCCAAAGAAACTCTTCCATTGTCCTGAACTTAAGGCTCAAAGGAAGAGCTATAGGATTAGGTACCTTGATTAGATCTGAACAGAATAGAACACATGAACAGATGAAGGGAGCCAACACCCTCAAAACAGGTACCTTAAATGGCCCATCCTACAGGGAAAACAAAAAGTAGAAACACCAACATAATTGAATGAAAACGCTCCCAAAACATACATTATGGAGCAGTTGATCTATGTACTAGAACTGAACTTCAAGGCGATATAGATCGATGAACATATACCTGCTTTTCAAATGCAAGCTATAATATGCAGATTTAACTGCTTCTGGCCAAAACCAATGGATTTATTCCATTGTATTTTTACAAACTGGACCATGGACTGCGATATACATCTCTGTTCCAAAGGATATTTTATAGTCAAGTTTCATTCACAAGAAGCCAAAGATATCATCCTAAGGGCAGGTATGTGGTTTTGGGGTTCGAAAGGACTCCTTATCACTCCCTGGTTCCCCGATTTTGATGCAAACACATTGGAGATCACCAGAATGTCGGTTTGGGTTAGGCTATACAACCTCCCGCTCCACTTTTGGATGTAAGGTGTATTAGAAGGCATTGGGAACAATCTTGGGAG
The DNA here is from genome assembly GCA_034641835.2 of Pinus albicaulis. Taxonomy (NCBI): domain Eukaryota; kingdom Viridiplantae; phylum Streptophyta; class Pinopsida; order Pinales; family Pinaceae; genus Pinus; species Pinus albicaulis. The sequence goes on along the minus strand of CM076581.1, from coordinate 1,233,875,624 downwards.
ATATATCAAAATAGACATCCAACAATTGGAGGAGAGAATATTTACTTTTACATGAATATGTGTGGAAGTGGACCTTAGTAAGGGGTTGCTGGAAAGCATCTATATGATCCACAATAAATAAAAATGGCTGCAACATCTGGACTATGAAATTACAACATTTAGATGTAGGATTTTCTGGAAAATTGGGCATCTTCGAAACACATGCCCAAATGCAAAACTAGAAACCAGGAAGAAGAAGAAAATAGGGAAAGCATCTAAGGGATGGAAGTTCCCCTCAGGAGGGCCAGAACAAGATTAAGAAGAAGAAGGGGATATACCAATCTAGAATGAGACAAAAAAACATGCAAAAGACCAAGGGACACAAGAACAAGGATCTCAAGAACCAATGGAAACGAACACGAATTCTCAGGCTGAACTGGCAATGGATTCAACGCCACATGAAGCACGTTTGGATTTCAGTTCGGGTGCAAACAAGAGAGCGCATGTGTCAAATAGATCAGACTCCAACAAAGAAACTACAATAGGGAACAATGATTTGGCCTTGGTTCCTTCCTCCCTACATTCGGGGAATTGGCATATCGTCCAAAAGAGAAAAGGCAAGCATGAAAAGCCCAACATAGCTGGCAATAAGTAAGCCCAACCCAATTGGAAATTTGTATTTTTATTGGTAGCCTCGTGTTCGAGAGTTAAATCCCCTCTGCGGACAGAGGCAATCCCTACTAGCCCAGATTAGGTCTAGCAACAACCGAGTCACGCTAAGACACAAGTTCCTAATTGCAAAAGACCAGGATGCGACAAGAGGCCTACCTTAAGTCCTACGCTGCTGTCGTTTGCGGAGAAGATGGTGCTTCCGTCCCTCGCTATGGAAGATCATAATTCTCTCGCTCGACGCGATCGAACACCTGCACGTACGAGAAGAAACAACAAACACACAAGCGTAAAACCTAATACATGCAATTATGTATTAGTCAGAGAAGATACAACTCATAACATAAAACATAAACATCTGAGTGGAACCATAATCGAAGTCATTTATTATTAATCAAAACAAAGAAAGATACAACCTGAGCTCTGACGCTGGATCTTCCTTCGGCGGGTTGACAGAGGAGTACATCTCGGTAAAGCTCGTCGGGAAAAGGACAAGTCTCTCTCTCTTCAGCTCTCTGATGATAATCTCATTACTATTGATTCAACTCTATTCAGGCTCCCAAGACTACTTTGCTCAACCATTCAACACCTTCATCAATGGAAGATGGCTATATTTATAAAGGAGAGGAGGAGGTTGGGATCCCTACAATAGTGGAAGGGGGGCCTTATCCCTTGGGAGGTTCCCCATAAGGTGGAAAAAAGAGGCCAAAGGTGGAAGGCCATGGTTATTCAGTCAAAACCACTCCTCATGACTCATCCACGAAGTTGTTGTAATCGAAACTTCGCCTCTTTTTTTTTTTTTTTTTTTCCATAAGTAGATTAGCGCGGGTGTTTAACTGGGACAGAGCACCAAATGGCGCAAGCTCAGTGTTAATTTTCCTCATTGGCGTGAGGACATAACGGGCTACCAGCGCCAAGGCAAAAACAGGTGTTTTTAGGGGTCTTCTCAGGAAATGATCAACAGAAGGAATGTTGTCCTCATGGAAAGGGATGCAATGATGGTATTTGCAAGGCACGACACTACTTATTGATCACATAAATGACCCTCCAATGGGCGAGATGGGGATTATAGGGACGGTGACAAATTACTGTGTAATAGATGCCCCCTGAAGCATGAGGCCCGAGAGAGAGAGGGGTGAAATGCTTTACGAGAACGTGTCCAACTGAAAACACTACCGTTGGAAAACCTGTGTATTCAAATACAACTGATATCTCAAATACATGATATACACGTGCTATGGGCGCAACCATCCATAACAGAGTATACAATAATCAAGATTCCAAGGCATGGACACAGCCATCCAGTAAGGATCGATAAATAGACTCAGGTATGGTCGCAGCCATCCAATCAGTGAGTCATGTAACCAATCATAATAATCCACAAAATCCACAGCCTGGGTTCTGACAGACAAAATCTAGGGTCTTGTGCTCCATCTCGACTCGAACAGAGTACAATTTCTAGCATTTGAATAAGTGAGCTGAAGTCGAACATGCAAGAACATCGCCTGATTACCGGCCAATGATAAAAGCTGTTAACAGACGCGAGAGGAACCACCAATAATGAAAATGGCTCTCAAGGTACTATAGGTACAATCCATGGAGTGTGAAAGTTGCCATATAAGGAGCGCCAACATTTCCAAAAGGAGGAAAAGGACTAGGATTCCCATCAGAGGGGATTCCTTGGTTGGTGAACTCCAAAAAAGTTGCCATCAGAAACTATCTTCAGAACAACACCCTAAGGTAACTAACTTTAACTAGGAATCCCCTCTGATGGCAACAGTGAGCTGGCGTCAAACACTCGCAGAATCATCCGATCGAAGGTCAATGATGAAAACCTTACGTCGAATGCGAAGAACCTGCCATTGAGGCATGGAGGTTCCAAGGTACCCGAAGGGAGTCTCTAGATCAAATTCCTGGATAATGAGCTGAAGTCGACAGGAAGTGACCTTGATTGAAGGTGGGCCATAGTGTTTCCCACATCATCGATGCGAGACAAAGGAAAATAATGTTTGTGAATTAGGATCAGATGAGAATCAAAGGAAGGTTGAAACTTGCAGAGGTCAACTTTTCTTGAACATATCGGCGGCACGACTGTGGATTTGGCAGTATTTGACATCAAAAGATCAAAGGTCATGACGACGAGGAAAAGAGAAGATGAGAGGTCAAAAGGGATTACCCAAACCCACGGAGGCAAGTAGAGAGTGAGATGAGATGTCTCCAACCTGACACGAATGCAGACAAGTGCCATGTTCAAGAGCGACATACTACCGACACGACGACGATACTGGTTCCATTTTTCCCCACCATTTTTGGCAAGTACCCCAATTATTTTTGAGAACAAGCTTGAAGGGGATAGCATATGCTTGTAATATAAGTTTGTCCTTCGGACGAATCTATCCTAGTACATTTAACGAGCCCTAGGAAGGAGGAACTCAAATATCGTCATTACGACTGAATCCGATGTCATCAGGGTTTAACGAGTCTGACAAAGGAATAACTCAACGTCTTTTCATGTTTAAAGAGTTTGAAAAGACATAGGAAAAGTAAACTCCAATAGTCCCTTTTCGTAAATAGTTCCTCAGATCTGAAAAGGTAGAAAACTAGGTCCGAGAAAACCTCCTAGTCGCGATAGGCTAGGGTATTCATTTTTCGTAAATAATCTATCCCAGCCCGAAAAAGGGGCAAATGTATACTGGGTAGATGTTGTTTCGCAGCCAATTTTAACGAGATCAAAACGACAAGCGACTCAGCAATATTTTCATGTTTAGAGAGTCAGAAAAGAGCTGAAAGATGACTCCTCTTGGAGAAACGAGTGGTATAAAGGGTAGCAACTGGTTCCGGTAATGGTGGAACTGCTTAGAACAAGTAAAGGTTAAGAGGTTGGCTAACAAGACCACTCATCGCAGCGGTTCCTCAGGAACGGGTAAAACAACCAAGTGAAGGCATATGATCGGCAAAGCAGATAGTGATGATGGAGTGAGAAAAACCAAGGCTCATCTGTCAAAACAGGTTGATGAAATGGCAATCACGAGAGGTAAAATGGGAATGGTTTCATTTTTACACAAGCTTGAAATCAGGAAACTCTGCTTGAAGTTGGTTTCATTTTTACACAAGCTTGAAACGGAAACAAACTATGCTTGAAACCAGTTTCATTTTTACACAAGCTTGAAACGGAAACAAACTATGCTTGAAAAAGTAAGCATGCCCCCAGCATGGTGACTCAATTCGAGGTACATGCCCCCCAAGCTTCAATACATATGAAAGGCAGATGGAGTGAAGGTTCAAATTACGAGATCAGGAGAAAGACTCGACTGGGATTTTACGAGATCTAAACAAAGACTCGAATTGAGCAGGAACGTGTTTCATTGTTTTAACGAGGTTGACACATTAAAAGAACTATCCTCAGATGACCTTGTTTCATTTTTTAAGGAGCTTGACACAAGAAAATGAACTGTGCTCCGAAGACAACTCATCATGATGAACAAGAATTCATGGCTTCCAAGAGTTCCACATCCGATGGAAGGAAAACATCTTGGAAGTCTGGACCCAATGCACCCAGCACACTATGCACGACAGAATCATCACTGAGCACAAGCACGGGGTAGGTAGCCACATAGTTGACCTGCGGTGGGGCAGATACAACAGGTGGATAAAAACTAGGAAGGGATGATGGCGGGCCAGCTGCCACATCAGGACCAAAAAACGAAAGGTGATCAATGGTCACGATCCATCCTTCATGCGGAAAACAAACCACACGAAAAAGGGAGGAGACAAGCGCTCCCATGGCATAGGTGTAGTCGCGCCCCAAGATAAAATTGAAATCCAAGGGGCCTGGAACAACCATTACGTCCATATGGACGGTTTTACCTCCCAAAGTAACAGGTAACCTTGGAAGGATCCCTAATGGTTGAATAGTTCTTTTGTTAAATGCCAACAGATTCTGCGTAACAAGCATAAGCGGTGGCGAACTGAAATCTTGCCAAGTAGTTGAGGATAGAAAACTAACAGACGCGCCTTCATCTATAACAGTGCTAAGTACGACCAGACCAAAGGTTTGTACCGTTATCTCGAAAGGCACATAAGACAGAAGGCAGTATCCCAGAAATAGATTCCAATCAAAGGAAGCGACCAAACTACTTGGAGGGGCTACCATCGAACCGAGATGGTCTTCCCTTGGTGTTACGGAAGAAGAAGGAGCATCCTCCATGACCTCCATCACATAGTTGAGAGGGGTATCCTCCGGGACCTCCATCACGGGAGGTGGAGGAGCAACTTCTTGAGGTATAGGGACATGAGAATCTTTCTCCAAGTCCAAGGAATCTGAAGAAACAAGAAGAACTTGAGGGATGTGAGATCCACTCTCGACGGAAAAGACCTGGTGCACCGCAGACGGGGCCAGTTCAACCGATCCCACGACCAATGGTTGGTCGGGAATAGATTCCTGATTTTGAATTTTCGGGGGAGCGGGATTGACCAAGGATGACTCTTGACCAATCGTGGCATCAGCTAGTGGAAGACTCAAAGAAAGCTGTTTGTAACCAGCCGGAAGGCATGGTGTAGAAACAATCGGGTTGTCCAACACTCGCTTGGCTTCATCCATATACAGAAAAAGATGAATGTCATGGTGCACTTCACACAACTTACAGGGATTGGTGAGCTTACCCTGCTTCTTAGGAGCTTTACCAGTACTAGCTGAAGACGTGCCCCCAAATTGACTCCCAAAATCCAAAGGCAACGACGGACGACCATTGGACCATACTTCGAGCACCTGAGGAATGCTAGGGAAATCTCGAAGAAGATGGTCTCCCATGCACAACATGCAAGAGAACTTGAATTTCCGTGGAGGGTTGGAAGGTTCATCAAGAGCAGATGTTTTTGAAGTGACAGCTGCAGTTTTAGCCTCTCCTTTATCTGACTTCTTCTTCTTCTTCTTCTTAGCCACCTGGTTACTCAAATCCAGACTTTCACCAGGTGAAGTAGAAGAGGAGGACGCAGAAACAGGCGAAGAAGGGGAGATTTCCCCATTGGAATTAACATGATGTTGTTCAGGTGGAGGAACTGATTGAACAGTAGCCGGGACATTCGGGACCACTGAGGTTGAAAATAACCAAACAAGCAACCCAACAGTTAATCCAGGAAGGGACAACGTTGCCGTATAAGGAGCGCCAACATTTCCAAAAGGAGGAAAAGGAATAAGATTCCCATCAGAGGGGATTCCTTGGTTGGTGAACTCCAGAAAATTTGCCATCAGAAACTATCTTTAGAACAACACCCTAAGGAAACTAACTTTAACCAGGAATATTTTGTGGGCAGTTAGTTTTTAAAACATTGAAACAAAACTCTACCATTTCATCTTTTAAGAGTCGAGAAACAGGCAAAAGGTGACTCTATCGCTTTCAGATTGGAAACAAGCGTGAAAGGACAAGCGCTTGATGATCCTTTCAAATTTAAAGAGTCAGAAAATATCAAAATGACTACTCTAGTAATCTAGGCAAAGGGTGTACCAGATATCCGTGAACTGCAATATACACCTTGGTTTCAAAATGAAAAAGAAATCAACCAAGGACTTGACGTATGTGCAGGCAATCTCCCCGAATGCTGTGTGTGGTGTATCACGGGTATAAGGCGGCAGACTCGGCTTCCTACAGATAAAGGATAGCAACCTAGTGGGGTCTCCTTTTATATACGCGATGTTACGAGGAGCACAAGTCCGTACTAGTGCTGTATAAAGCCAAGAGGCGAATGATAGCTACTAGGTTTAACGACGCCGGAACACGTCACTAGCTTAGACCTCTAAATATTTCGTTAATGTTTTAATGCTGCCTTAAGGTAAATTGAATAAATTTTAATGTTGATCTTCAATTATGTTTCAATTTCCAGGCCGTACCAAATGTTATGTCTCAAAATTCCCTAAATGCACACTACATGCCACAATGTATCATTTCGTTCAATGAATAGCTAACTACGGAAAGGTTGAGAGCTTTCACACGATAACAAAATGAACACAAAACAACCACCAGTGTCTCTAATGCACACTAATGAAAACTAAAAGCTTTTCTTTCAGAGTTACAAATCACTAATAACACATAAAAGATTCAATTTACATTAACTAATCAAAAGCAAAAGAGATTTTTTGTATTTTCAATGTTTAAGAGAAAAATGCACTAAACAAAATGAAAACTAATGGAAAGGAAAAATTTGAGAAGCGATAGCAAAAGAGCAAAGACAAGCAAGTTTCACTCAATTCCAGACACACAATCAGACCTCAAATTGATAAAGAAGTCCCTCAAACCAAAGAGGAATCCCAAATACTCAAATGAACCGTGTAATCTAGGCCCAAAACGAGACAAAGCAGAATTCAAATGAAGAAAAAGCCAATCACTCAAATAACGCAATAAAACAATAGACAACCACCAAACGAATGCAAAGAATCAATAATGAAGTTGATTGATCAAATGAGGACCAAAAACTCCCACGGGAGGCTCAACACACTATAGCCCCTAGATGCCCTAGGGCTAGAATGTAAAATCGATAGAAAAGGGCAAACAACCGAAGGATGAAGGTCACACTTAGTCAAAAAAGGCTCTAGAACACTCAGGCAGTTGAAAAAGTGACACCAAAACCACAGACCAAGCTCAGAAAGCCCAAAAAGAAGCAAACCCTAGCACCTTACAGGATTGGCGTGACTGTCAGGCTGCACCTAGCGCCAGAACAAGATTGGCGCGGGTGATAAACTGGCAACATGGGCCAGCTGGCGTGACTGTCAGGTAAAAACCATGCCAGTCGAGTTTACTAATGGAAAAGATTAAAAAGAGCAATCAAGAAGCAAATTAGGGATGGTGAGGCTAAACAAAAGTTTAACACTGAAAAAGAGCGAACCACAAGAGCTAATCAAGCAGGAAAAGACCAAAATCAACTGAAAAGACAAGACAATCTCCAATCAATGTCTCCCGAGCGGAGTCGCCAGTTTTTTGGAGAGGTAAATCCACTCTGCGGACAGAGGCGATCCCTACTAGCCCAGATCGAGTCTACCAACAACCGAGTCACGCTAAGACACAAGTTCCTAATTGCAAAAGACCAGGATGCGACAAGAGGCCTACCTTAAGTCCTACGCTGCTGTCATTTGCAGAGAAGATGGCGCTTCCGCCCCTCGCTATGGCAGATCACAATTCTCCTGTTCGACGCGATCGAACACTTGCACGTACAAGAAGAAACAACAAACACACAAGCGTAAAACCTAATACATGCAATTATGTATCAGTCAGAGAAGATACAACTCTTAACGTAAAACATAAACATCTGAGTGGAACCATAATTGAAGTCGTTTATTATTAATCAAAACAAAGAAAGATACAACCTGAGCTATAATGCTGGATCTTCCTTCGGCGGGTCGACAGAGGAGTATGTCTTGGTAAAGCTCGTCGGGAAAAGGACAAGTCTCTCTCTCTTCGGATGTTTGACGATAATCTCCTTACTATTGATTCAACTCTATTCAGGCTCCCAAGACTACTTTGCTCAACCATTCAGCCCCTTCATCAATGGAAGATGGCTATATTTATAGAGGAGAGGAGGAGGTTGGAATCCCTACAATAGTGGAAGGGAGGCTTTATCCCTTGGGAGGTTCCCCATAAGGTGGAAACAAGAGGCCAAAGGAGGAAGGCCGTGGTTATTCAGTCGAAACCACTCCTCATGACTCATCCACGAAGTTGTTGTAATCGAAGCTTTGCCTCTTTTTTAAAAAAACTTTCCATAAGCAGATTGGCACGGGTGCTTAACTGGGACAGAGCGCCAACTGGCGCGGGCTCAGTGTCAATTTTCCTCATTGGCGCGAGGACATAACGGGTTACCAGATCCAAGGCAAAAACAGGTGTTTTTAGCGGTCTACTCAGGAAATGATCAATAGAAGGAATGTTGTCCTCATGGAAAGGGATGCAATGATGGTATTTGCAAGATACAACACTGATTATTGATCACATAAATGACCCTCAAATGGGAGAGATGGGGATTGTAGGGACGGTGACAAATTACTGTGTAACACCTCGCTACGTGGTGTACATGAGTACATGGGCCCTATGGGTATCTCAAATTCTTAATTGCATGTACTAAGTGTAACTCTCATTAATTTATTAATAGAAATTTTCCGATTTTTTCCTTGGAAAAAAATACTGTGATGCGACATATCTGGTTTTAATGTGGAAATAATTATACGGGCACAAAAACCCATATTAACCATTAATGTCATAAACTAACGGTTTGTCTCCCATACCTCCATAATCAAATTCCTATAACAAGCATTTAATTCATATCTTATCAACGTGCGAAGTCTCATATGTTTGAACATTTCTATTGCTATGGTACTTGTGCATATTTTAAAATCAAAAAGCTCCTCATTCCGCTTATCCTTTCTCATTTATTTGCAGGCTAGCCTGAATAAGTAGAATTCTCCAAAGATGTCAAAATCTCTCAAGATAGCTAAGAAGCATATGGCCCCTGTAAACCTTGCACATGCTATAATCGAGAGAATAGGAATGCTGCCTCTGTTTACAGATACAACATGTGGACTAGAAAGCGGATCCTCCTTATGGAATCCATGTATAAGCTGGTCGAGGATGAAAAACGTCACAAAGTTGAAAGAAAAGCAACTGTCGACGCTCCTGATTCCTCTGAAGCTAAAATTGCAGAAGTAGCTAATTCTTTCCTACATCGAATTGCTGCCTGACCGAAAATATTACCATACACTGATATGGTACGATGAATCATTGATAATATCGATATAGGGGATAAGACATTTCTTACCAGTGGAGGAAAAATGATTGGTTCCTTCAAAGTTAAAGACTTGAAGCTGCTGTACCACATCCCAGACCCCGAAAAGGTTTATGATAAATAATTTCTTGCATAGTTCACCAAATAAAATGAGCTCAAATAAAATACAATCAAGCAATGGAGGAGTAATCCCAACAAGCACAAGAATGACGAAAAATGTATGTACTCTATTCACTCCCTTGCAAGACCCTACTGTTATGTCTTTGCGATCATGTCCAGGATTTTTGGTTAGCCAGACACTACTCGATTTTCAGTAGAATGGGTCCCTCTCATGGAGGCAGCTGCAGATTCTTATGTTATGGATTGGGGAAATATTCTACCTAATAATATTGCCACTCAAATTTTAGAATATAGGAAAAACCGCTCCATTTCTTCCAAAAAGTCCCCCCCATTCTATATGAATGCCTATATCATGGATATTGTGTGTTTTACCTCAGATTTTCCAACCATGGGCTAGAAATGGACTACCCAATACCCTGTACTTGTTCATATATTTCATAGTATGTTGTGGGAATCTAAGTATGAGAACCATTTTTACAAAATTTTCCATGTAGTTATTTTCCCCCTATTCCAAGCTGTTTTTAATGAGAAAGCCCCCAGACTGTCAAAAGAGGCCCAAGCTGGTTTTTCCTCTATATGAAAATGGTTTGGTGAAGAGCTATTCACCTATGTCTGAGTATTTTGGAGCTTAGCTCAACTGCACGTTTTGTCCCTGTATGTTCCTGACAAGCTTCTCGCAAGAGAAGTTTCATATTAGACTATTTGAAATGACCTAACCAGATTTATAAAAGAGGCCAAGATAGCATCATGGCCTTCTTTTCCTATTAATTGTGGTGTTTATGAACTTGAGAATTACAAGCATGCCATTGTAGAGATTGAATAGATTGAATGTTTACAGTTATTTAAAATCCCAAACAGGCAGTATGATCCAATTAAAGTTTCTAATAATTTCACTGCCTAAGTGTAGATTAGGCCTTTTGTGCACAAAGACGATGATTTCGATGACCTATTTGAGGCTGTCGACAATTATCCTGCAGTTGAAAAGTCAACAACTTTACGCTTCAATCCACAACAATTTTTGTAATTTAAGCAATATAGAAATAAGAGATTGGAAGAAATTCCATTAAAAATGCTTTATGTTTCACAACCATTAGCTCACAAGGATAAGGAAAGTGAATCAACAACTAAGGATATTGAAGTCCTTAGCACAAAAAACCAAGATAAATCAATCGAAGTTCAAACTATGGATTTAGTTTTCCCTAGTAATCTAAAGGATGTTTGGAAGGAGTTTTATCTAAGACTCCAAGAAGAACAAGCGGCTACAGTTAGTGATCAACAACAAATTGTTCATACTCCACAAAATAAAAGTCAGGACTCGTTCACTACTGAGCCCTCTAACAAATTGGTAAGCACAAAAAGGGTGGAATTCATCTAGGCCTTCCCCACCACTGAAATTGTTCTTAACATTGAAGAAATTACTCCTTTGGACATTTTCTACAGTCTAAAACAAAATGTGGCTATGAGTCGATAGAAGAAAATAAGAAGATTAGAGCAACCCCAACCGCTTGTACAAAGAGATGTATTAATGGATGTTGTTTGGAAAGACACTCAGGCAGATCCTTCACAAGATCTAACTCACCTACTCAGTTCCCAGGGGCTTATGCTTATGAAACCATTGAAAAAGCATCAGAAGTTAAACACCTGATGAAGCAAAAGGATGAGAAAATCATCTAACTTGAACTAGAGCTACAAGCAGAGAAACAAAGTGTCAGTCTACAGTTACAGGTACAGATCGCACAACTCCAGGAGAGCATGGACCAGTTAAAAATTTAGCATCAAAATGAGATTAGTACCAAGGATACTCTAATTCACCAGTTGTATCTCTCTATTGAGCAAGTAAAAGGTAACCCAAAGATATATGAATTCAAAAAAGAGGCCTTAGAACCAAACATTTTATTGGCACAACAACAGGTTGTTTTTTGTCAGAAATTATCAAGTATTCTTGAATTGTGTGAACAAAGTGATTCACTTGTGAATCACATTGCATATATGAGGATTAGTTTTGATGATGTAGTCGATAAGGACTCTCAGTTTCTCACCTGGTAGGATTCTGCTGATGGCCGAAAGGCCAACCTGCCCAGGATTGAGGATTCAAAAAAATATTTACAGATTGGGATATATAGTTGAAGCATGCAGAGAGATCCATTTGTAGGGCAAAGGATGTTGCTACTAACATTGAGGAAACTATTAGTCAAAAACTCATCGCAACAAACCTTATCGAAAAATGTCCTCCCGGTACATTTCCTTTAGTAAAAGACTTGATAAGACAATGGCAAGAAGTGGCAAAGGTAAAATAAGAATATATCATGAAGATGGAAAAGATGGATTGGGAGAAATATTGGAGATATTTAGTAAATCCTCACAGCCAATGGCTTATGCTGCGCTGTCTCACAGATACATCCTCCTACATGCTTCCCCAGCTTTCCAACGTTGTTTTCACTAGACAACTACAAATTAGGCCGATCCAACCTCCAGAGGTTAAGCCTATGCTTAATATCCTTCATCTGAAGGAACTAATGGAAAAGCAGACAGTAGGATAGTCTTCAAGCAAGTCATCCCTTTAATTTCTATATATGTTTTAATTCCACTTACTTTAAGGAGGGTTGTTTTAAACCTTCTCAACTTTTTATTGTAATAACTATTTCAATACTTATTATTTTTATATTTAAACCCCTTCATGTATTTGAAGAAGGGGTCCTGAAATGTTGAAAAGAATAATTTACGGATGTTGCACTTTCGTACTCTTGAATTTTTCTGAATAGAAAAGGCTGGACCAAGTAATTTTATCCCGTGTTATATTTTTTCTTCAAATGAGAAATAGTTATTTATCTTATGATGTTTTGTTTCATGCATATGTTTGAATACAGTTTGGCATAATTCACTTATGAACATTTTATAATGTTATCATTTGATACATATGCAATACATGCATTTAAAAGTTGCGATATAAGCTTTATTCAATTAATTTAATTAAATCAATTATGTTTTTCATATCTCTAAGAGAATGTATGATCTTTATTTGCATCCATTGAAAGGTTATTTTTGTAGATCAAATAGAGAATATATTTAATCCCGGGATACATAGTAGATAGATATATTTTTTATTTCAAGCTTGCTAATATTTCTATCTATCAAGTTCCACGCCGTGATAAAAACCATCCATTCACCACAACTATATCAAACTGGGAAATTGGTCCCATAAATCCAGTCAAAGCCACCATTCCAAATGGAAAAGTGACGGTTTTTAAGTCTCGGGTTTCCCTTTTGTTGTTGCATCGATTTTCGGGGCCTCAACACTTTCTTCAATAACTTATATAGCACAAGTAAATCAAGTCATTTTCTTTCATGGATATTTAGGCGGTATGCTAGAGGGGATATGAGGTGTGTCAAAGGTTTTGAATTAAACAAGGGTGGTAATGGTATGGTCATGAGAGGTATACCTTTCATCAATGTTCCCCTCTAACCAAAGAATTTTTACATACAAAAAAATAAATGGTAAGGAGGTATGGAGTAACAAAGTACACTCAAGTATCTTTCCACATACAAACCTATATTATTCAATAACACTGAAAAAATAATTAGAAAGAAGAAGGGTGCCTACATTTAATTAAGAATTCATGACATTTACAACAAGTATATGACCTCAACAAGCTCCCATGAAGAGAGCTTCCATATAAAATACCTTAATGTTCTATAATAAGTTGAGGATATACAATGGTAAAATATTTATAGTATGATGGAAAAAATATTTGTAGCATAAGAAATGTCTACAACTAGAGAAATATTTGTAGCATGGAAGTGGAGGGATATGTGATTTTGTAGCGCAATTATTTTCAATAGCAAAAATATCAATAGAAGAAGGATGTATGACACTTTTCAACATGACTATAAGAAAATCGATGACAATAAGAATTTTGATAAAGCGGGGAGAACAAGCTCTTTGGAGATCATTATTCAACAAATAACTAAAAATTGAAAGCAAGTTCATTGCTTAATTTTATTCATTCTTTTCTTTGTTTGCAAACCTTGTTCACTAGCAAAGTAGTTTTTAAACAAGATTTGTTTGGTTGTACCTAAAGGGTTTCATAGTAACTTTTTTTATTCCATATGAATTCCTCCCAGAGACTGTTTTTTAAACATTCCATGGTTTAATGGTGTCTAAAATAGGTTTTCACACACACACACACATACACACACATACACATATTAATGTAGAAATATACATATATATAAGCCACGAGGGTTAGCACAATTGGTCGAGGCCCTGCCATTAGAGCATATTTTCCATTGAAAGATCACAAGTTCATTTCTCTCAACACCCTCGGGGTTAGGCTCTGTGTTTGAGCCGACAAAAAGTGATTCCTTCAGATGGATCTGCTTGGACGTATCAATCACCATTCTCCAAGGTTCGTGAACCACATGCAAAATATAAATGTGTGTGTATACATGTACATATGTATGTGTATATGTATAGTTATACGTGTACATGTGTGTGTGTGTGTGTGTAGATAGATAGACACACACACATATATATATAAGCCCCAAGGGTTAGCACAATTGGTCAAGTCCCTGTCATTAAAGCATATTTTTTATTGAGAGATCAGAGGTTCATTTCCCTTGACACCCTTGGGGTCAGGCTCCGTGCTTGATCCAACAGGAAGTGATCCCTTCAAGTGGATTTACCCAGTACAAATATCATGTGGATGTAGCGGTCACCAATTTGCAAGGTTCGTGAACCACATAGAAACCCACACACACAAACATTATTTTTTTCCAAAGAAAAAAACTATAATTATATTAAAAAATAAATTTGCATTTTGCATGTGTTTAACACACACATAGTAGCCTATCCACTTGTACTAAAAAATGCCCAAAAAATAGAATTACATTTACCGAGATAAATTGAGTTTCCTTTTTTACTTTTCCTCTTTTGAAATTTTTTCCAACCCCCATAATTTGGAATGGAAAATACAATTGCCATTTCTTCTCTTGCTGATTTTTAATGGCACTTCTTTATCTGAGTCAAAACTCTCAGGCGAATGAGTTTGGTTTGTTCTGGTTGCTCCTTGGTTGTTGCATATTTCCTCATGTTGTTTTCTTAGAACTTGGATAACTGCTACATCATTGGCTTTCTCAATGCGAATTTCATGATTACTTTGTTTCTTTTTGTCCTCCTTCACTTCAAGACATTATTGGTTCTATTCTTCTTCTTGTTAATGATTCTTGTCTATTTATTTGTCTTCATATTCTAAAGAAAGCGGATCTAGAAATTTATATCCCTTTGTCTTTTGCGATATTTTATTTGCCACTTTTTTCCTCAGGGGCATTTATTCTGCAAGTGCCCTATCTGATGACAAATTTGAAAGTCGTATTTTAGAAATCTAAAAATATAGTTCACTTAAAATCTTTATGAACTAGCTGGATGAGCTCTGGTAGGCCTTTAATAAGGTTTATCTCATCACAGATACTAGAAAAAGTAAAGATACCTTTTTCCATTATGTCTTGATCCATCTTCATAATTTTCCCCAATGTATTTGCAATACCTTCTAAAACTTGGTAGTGTTAGAAAGGGAGAGGGAGGTTGTGCAGTCTCACCGATATTGTCATCTTCGTAACCACCATTGTTATATATATATATATAGGCATATCAACAATGTAAGTAGGCTAAGTTGGGTTATTCAATAGGTTAGGAATGTGTTTTTTCTTGGGAAGTTATGGAGGATGCGTTGAAGTCCAC